>OU744447.1:27154070-27802220 GCA_916610825.1 Haliclystus octoradiatus | reverse complement strand
ATTTTTCGAAAACAGCTTAAAATGACCAAAAACAATGCTTAATTCCCAAGGGAATTCGAATTTTTTCAAAAACAGCTCAAAATGACCTAAAACAATGCTTAATTCCCAAGGGAATTCGAATTTTACAAAAACAGCTTAAAATGACCAAAAACAATGCCCAATTCCCAAGGGAATTCGAATTTTACAAAAAAAGCTCAAAATGACCTAAAACAATGCTTAATTCCCAAGGGAATTCGAATTTTTCAAAAACAGCTCAAAATGAGCTAAAACAATGCTAAATTCTCAAGAGAATTCGAAATTTCCAAAAACAGCTCAAAATGACCTAAAACAATGCTTAATTCCCAAGGGAATTTGAATTTTTCAAAAACAGCTCAAAATGACCTTAAACAATGCTTAATTCCCAAGGGAATTCGAATTTTCCAAAAACAGCTCAAAATGACCTGAAACAATGCTTAATTCCCAAGGGAATTCGAATTTTTCAAAAACAGCTTAAAATGACCTAAAACAATGCTTAATTCCCAAGGGAATTCGAATTTTACAAAAACAGCTTAAAATGACCTTAAACAATGCCCAATTCCCAAGGGAATTCGAATTTTTCAAAAACAGCTCAAAATGACCTAAAACAATGCTTAATTCCCAAGGGAATTCGAATTTTTCGAAAACAGCTTAAAATGACCAAAAACAATGCTTAATTCCCAAGGGAATTCGAATTTTTCAAAAACAGCTCAAAATGACCTTAAACAATGCTTAATTCTCAAGTGAATTCGAATTTTTCAAAAACAGCTCAAAATGACCTTAAACAATGCTTAATCCCAAAGGGAATTCGAATTTTTCAAAAACAGCTTAAAATGACCAAAAACAATGCCCAATTCCCAAGGGAATTCGAATTTTTCAAAAACAGCTCAAAATGACCTAAAACAATGCTTAATTCCCAAGGGAATTCGAATTTTACAAAAACAGCTTAAAATGACCAAAAACAATGCCCAATTCCCAAGGGAATTCGAATTTTTCAAAAACAGCTCAAAATGACCTTAAACAATGCTTAATTCTCAAGTGAATTCGAATTTTTCAAAAACAGCTCAAAATGACCTTAAACAATGCTTAATCCCCAAGGGAATTCGAATTTTTCAAAAACAGCTTAAAATGAGAAAAAACAATGCCAAATTCCCAAGGGAATTCGAAATTGACAAAAACAACTCAAAATGACCAAAAACAATGCCTAATTCCTAAGGGAAAGAAAGATGATAAAAAACAATGCCAAATTCCTAAGGGAATTCGAATTTGACTCAAAATGATCAAAAACAATGCCTAATTCTCAAAGGAATTCGAATTTGAGAAAAACAGCTCAAAATGATCAAAAACAATGCCTAATTCTCAAAGGAATTCGAATTTGAGAAAAACAATGCTTAATTCCCAAGAGAACTCGAATTTGACAAAAACAACTCAAAATGACTAAATACAATGCCTAATTCCCAAATGAATGGGAAATGAGAAGAAACAATGCCAAATTCCCAAGGGAATTCGAAATTGACAAAAACAATTCAAATTGACCAAAAACAATACGTCATTCCCAAGGGAATTCGAATTTGAGAAAAACAACTCAAAATGACCAAAAACAATGCTTAATTCCCAAGGGAATTCGAATTTGACAAAAACAACTCAAAATGACTAAAAACAATGCCTAATTCCCAAATGAATGGGAAATGAGAAAAAACAATGCCAAATTCCCAAGGGAATTCGAAATTGACAAAAACAATTCAAATTGACCAAAAATAATACCTAATTCCCAAGGGAATTCGAATTTGAGAAAAACAACTCAAAATGATCAAAAACAATGCCTAATTCTCAAAGGAATTCGAATTTGAGAAAAACAGCTCAAAATGATCAAAAACAATGCCTAATTCTCAAAGGAATTCGAATTTGAGAAAAACAATGCTTAATTCCCAAGAGAACTCAAATTTGACAAAAACAACTCAAAATGACTAAATACAATGCCTAATTCCCAAATGAATGGGAAATGAGAAAAAACAATGCCAAATTCCCAAGGGAATTCGAAATTGACAAAAACAATTCAAATTGACCAAATACAATACCTCATTCCCAAGGGAATTCGAATTTGAGAAAAACAACTCAAAATGACCAAAAACAATGCTTAACTCCCAAGGGAATTCGACTTTGACAAAAACAACTCAAAATGACTAAATACAATGCCTAATTCCCAAATGAATGGGAAATGAGAAAAAACAATGCCAAATTCCCAAGGGAATTCGAATTTGACAAAAACAACTCAAAATGACTAAATACAATGCCTAATTCCCAAATGAATGGGAAATGAGAAAAAAAAATGCCAAATTCCCAAGGAAATTCGAAATTGACAAAAACAACTCAAATTGACCAAAAACAATACCTCATTCCCAAGGGAATTCGAATTTGAGAAAAACAACTCATAATGACCAAAAACAATGCTTACATCCCAAGGGAATTCGAATTTGACAAAAACAACTCAAAATGACCAAAAACAATGCCTAATTCCTAAGGGAAAAAAAAATGATAAAAAACAATGCCAAATTCCCGAGGGAATTCGAATTTGACAAAAACAGCTCAAAATGATCAAAAACAATGCCTAATTCTCAAAGGACTTCGAATTTGAGAAAAACAATGCTTAATTCCCAAGGGAACTCGGATTTGACAAAAACAACTCAAAATGACTAAAAACAATGCCTAATTCTCAAGTGAATGGGAAATGAGAAAAAACAATGCCAAATTCCCAAGGGAATTCGAAATTGACAAAAACAACTCAAATTGACCAAAAACAATACTTAATTCCCAAGGGAATTCGAATTTGACAAAAACAACTCAAAATGACCAAAAACAATGCCTAATTCCTAAGGGAAAGAAAGATGATAAAAAACAATGCCAAATTCCTAAGGGAATTCGAATTTGACTCAAAATGATCAAAAACAATGCCTAATTCTCAAAGGAATTCGAATTTGAGAAAAACAATGCTTAATACCCAAGAGAACTCGAATTTGACAAAAACAACTCAAAATGACTAAATACAATGCCTTATTCCCAAATGAATGGGAAATGAGAAGAAACAATGCCAAATTCCCAGGGGAATTCGAAATTGACAAAAACAATTCAAATTGACCAAAAATAATACCTCATTCCCAAGGGAATTTGAATTTGAGAAAAACAACTCATAATGACCAAAAACAATGCTTACATCCCAAGGGAATTCGAATTTGACAAAAACAACTCAAAATGACCAAAAACAATGCCTAATTCCTAAGGGAAAAAAAAATGATAAAAAACAATGCCAAATTCCCAAGGGAATTCGAATTTGACAAAAACAGCTCAAAATGATCAAAAACAATGCTTAATTCTCAAAGGACTTCGAATTTGAGAAAAACAATGCTTAATTCCCAAGGGAACTCGAATTTGACAAAAACAACTCAAAATGACTAAAAACAATGCCTAATTCTCAAATGAATGGGAAATGAGAAAAAACAATGCCAAATTCCCAAGGGAATTCGAAATTGACAAAAACAACTCAAATTGACCAAAAACAATACTTAATTCCCAAGGGAATTCGAATTTGACAAAAAAAACTCAAAATGACCAAAAACAATGCCTAATTCCTAAGGGAAAGAAAAATGATAAAAAACAATGCCAAATTCCCAAGGGAATTCGAATTTGACAAAAACAGCTCAAAATGATCAAAAACAATGCCTAATTCTCAAAGGAATTCGAATTTGAGAAAAACAATGCTTAATTCCCAAGGGAACTCGAAATTGACAAAAACAACTCAAAATGACTAAAAACAATGCCTAATTCCCAAGTGAATGGGAAATGAGAAAAAACAATGCCAAATTCCCAAGGGAATTCGAAATTGACAAAAACAACTCAAAATGACCAAAAACAATACTTAATTCCCAAGGGAATTCGAATTTGACAAAAACAACTCAAATTGACCAAAAACAATACCTCATTCCCAAGGGAATTCGAATTTGAGAAAAACAACTCATAATGACCAAAAACAATGCTTACATCCCAAGGGAATTCGAATTTGACAAAAACAACTCAAAATGACCTAAAACAATGCCTAATTCCTAAAGGAAAAAAAAATGATAAAAAACAATGCCAAATTCCCAAGGGAATTCGAATTTGACAAAAACAGCTCAAAATGATCAAAAACAATGCCTAATTCTCAAAGGACTTCGAATTTGAGAAAAACAATGCTTAATTCCCAAGGGAACTCGGATTCGACAAAAACAACTCAAAATGACTAAAAACAATGCCTAATTCTCAAGTGAATGGGAAATGAGAAAAAACAATGCCAAATTCCCAAGGGAATTCGAAATTGACAAAAACAACTCAAATTGACCAAAAACAATACTTAATTCCCAAGGGAATTCGAATTTGACAAAAACAACTCAAAATGACCAAAAACAATGCCTAATTCCTAAGGGAAAGAAAAATGATAAAAAACAATGCCAAATTCCCAAGGGAATTCGAATTTGACAAAAACAGCTCAAAATGATCAAAAACAATGCCTAATTCTCAAAGGAATTCGAATTTGAGAAAAACAATGCTTAATTCCCAAGGGAACTCGAAATTGACAAAAACAACTCAAAATGACTAAAAACAATGCCTAATTCCCAAGTGAATGGGAAATGAGAAAAAACAATGCCAAATTCCCAAGGGAATTCGAAATTGACAAAAACAACTCAAAATGACCAAAAACAATACTTAATTCCTAAGGGAATTCGAATTTGACAAAAACAACTCAAAATGACCAAAAACAATGCCTAATTCCTAAGGGAAAGAAAGATGATAAAAAAAAATGCCAAATTCCTAAGGGAATTCGAATTTGACTCAAAATGATCAAAAACAATGCCTAATTCTCAAAGGAATTCGAATTTGAGAAAAACAGCTCAAAATGATCAAAAACAATGCCTAATTCTCAAAGGAATTCGAATTTGAGAAAAACAATGCTTAATTCCCAAGAGAACTCGAATTTGACAAAAACAACTCAAAATGACTAAATACAATGCCTAATTCCCAAATGAATGGGAAATGAGAAAAAACAATGCCAAATTCCCAAGGGAATTCGAAATTGACAAAAACAATTCAAATTGACCAAAAACAATACCTCATTCCCAAGGGAATTCGAATTTGAGAAAAACAACCCAAAATGACCAAAAACAATGCTTAACTCCCAAGGGAATTCGAATTTGACAAAAACAACTCAAAATGACTAAATACAATGCCTAATTCCCAAATGAATGGGAAATGAGAAAAAACAATGCCAAATTCCCAAGGGAATTCGAATTTGACAAAAACAACTCAAAATGACTAAATACAATGCCTAATTCCCAAATGAATGGGAAATGAGAAAAAACAATGCCAAATTCCCAAGGGAATTCGAAATTGACAAAAACAACTCAAATTGACCAAAAACAATACCTCATTCCCAAGGGAATTCGAATTTGAGAAAAACAACTCATAATGACCAAAAACAATGCTTACATCCCAAGGGAATTCGAATTTGACAAAAACAACTCAAAATGACCAAAAACAATGCCTAATTCCTAAGGGAAAAAAAATGATAAAAAACAATGCCAAATTCCCAAGGGAATTCGAATTTGACAAAAACAGCTCAAAATGATCAAAAACAATGCCTAATTCTCAAAGGACTTCGAATTTGAGAAAAACAATGCTTAATTCCCAAGGGAACTCGGATTTGACAAAAACAACTCAAAATGACTAAAAACAATGCCTAATTCTCAAGTGAATGGGAAATGAGAAAAAACAATGCCAAATTCCCAAGGGAATTCGAAATTGACAAAAACAACTCAAATTGACCAAAAACAATACTTAATTCCCAAGGGAATTCGAATTTGACAAAAACAACTCAAAATGACCAAAAACAATGCCTAATTCCTAAGGGAAAGAAAAATGATAAAAAACAATGCCAAATTCCCAAGGGAATTCGAATTTGACAAAAACAGCTCAAAATGATCAAAAACAATGCCTAATTCTCAAAGGAATTCGAATTTGAGAAAAACAATGCTTAATTCCCAAGGGAACTCGAAATTGACAAAAACAACTCAAAATGACTAAAAACAATGCCTAATTCCCAAGTGAATGGGAAATGAGAAAAAAATATGCAAAATTCCCAAGGGAATTCGAAATTGACAAAAACAACTCAAAATGACCAAAAACAATACTTAATTCCCAAGGGAATTCAAATTTGACAAAAACAACTCAAAATGACCAAAAACAATGCCTAATTCCTAAGGGAAAGAAAGATGATAAAAAACAATGCCAAATTCCTAAGGGAATTCGAATTTGACTCAAAATGATCAAAAACAATGCCTAATTCTCAAAGGAATTCGAATTTGAGAAAAACAGCTCATAGTGATCAAAAACAATGCCTAATTCTCAAAGGAATTCGAATTTGAGAAAAACAATGCTTAATTCCCAAGAGAACTCGAATTTGACAAAAACAACTCAAAATGACTAAATACAATGCCTAATTCCCAAATGAATGGGAAATGAGAAGAAACAATGCCAAATTCCCAAGGGAATTCGAAATTGACAAAAACAATTCAAATTGACCAAAAACAATACGTCATTCCCAAGGGAATTCGAATTTGAGAAAAACAACTCAAAATGACCAAAAACAATGCTTAATTCCCAAGGGAATTCGAATTTGACAAAAACAACTCAAAATGACTAAATACAATGCCTAATTCCCAAATGAATGGGAAATGAGAAAAAACAATGCCAAATTCCCAAGGGAATTCGAAATTGACAAAAACAATTCAAATTGACCAAAAATAATACCTCATTCCCAAGGGAATTCGAATTTGAGAAAAACAACTCAAAATGATCAAAAACAATGCCTAATTCTCAAAGGAATTCGAATTTGAGAAAAACAATGCTTAATTCCCAAGAGAACTCGAATTTGACAAAAACAACTCAAAATGACTAAATACAATGCCTAATTCCCAAATGAATGGGAAATGAGAAAAAACAATGCCAAATTCCCAAGGGAATTCGAAATTGACAAAAACAATTCAAATTGACCAAAAACAATACCTCATTCCCAAGGGAATTCGAATTTGAGAAAAACAACCCAAAATGACCAAAAACAATGCTTAACTCCCAAGGGAATTCGAATTTGACAAAAACAACTCAAAATGACTAAATACAATGCCTAATTCCCAAATGAATGGGAAATGAGAAAAAACAATGCCAAATTCCCAAGGGAATTCGAATTTGACAAAAACAACTCAAAATGACTAAATACAATGCCTAATTCCCAAATGAATGGGAAATGAGAAAAAACAATGCCAAATTCCCAAGGGAATTCGAAATTGACAAAAACAACTCAAATTGACCAAAAACAATACCTCATTCCCAAGGGAATTCGAATTTGAGAAAAACAACTCATAATGACCAAAAACAATGCTTACATCCCAAGGGAATTCGAATTTGACAAAAACAACTCAAAATGACCAAAAACAATGCCTAATTCCTAAGGGAAAAAAAATGATAAAAAACAATGCCAAATTCCCAAGGGAATTCGAATTTGACAAAAACAGCTCAAAATGATCAAAAACAATGCCTAATTCTCAAAGGACTTCGAATTTGAGAAAAACAATGCTTAATTCCCAAGGGAACTCGGATTTGACAAAAACAACTCAAAATGACTAAAAACAATGCCTAATTCTCAAGTGAATGGGAAATGAGAAAAAACAATGCCAAATTCCCAAGGGAATTCGAAATTGACAAAAACAACTCAAATTGACCAAAAACAATACTTAATTCCCAAGGGAATTCGAATTTGACAAAAACAACTCAAAATGACCAAAAACAATGCCTAATTCCTAAGGGAAAGAAAAATGATAAAAAACAATGCCAAATTCCCAAGGGAATTCGAATTTGACAAAAACAGCTCAAAATGATCAAAAACAATGCCTAATTCTCAAAGGAATTCGAATTTGAGAAAAACAATGCTTAATTCCCAAGGGAACTCGAAATTGACAAAAACAACTCAAAATGACTAAAAACAATGCCTAATTCCCAAGTGAATGGGAAATGAGAAAAAAATATGCAAAATTCCCAAGGGAATTCGAAATTGACAAAAACAACTCAAAATGACCAAAAACAATACTTAATTCCCAAGGGAATTCAAATTTGACAAAAACAACTCAAAATGACCAAAAACAATGCCTAATTCCTAAGGGAAAGAAAGATGATAAAAAACAATGCCAAATTCCTAAGGGAATTCGAATTTGACTCAAAATGATCAAAAACAATGCCTAATTCTCAAAGGAATTCGAATTTGAGAAAAACAGCTCATAATGATCAAAAACAATGCCTAATTCTCAAAGGAATTCGAATTTGAGAAAAACAATGCTTAATTCCCAAGAGAACTCGAATTTGACAAAAACAACTCAAAATGACTAAATACAATGCCTAATTCCCAAATGAATGGGAAATGAGAAGAAACAATGCCAAATTCCCAAGGGAATTCGAAATTGACAAAAACAATTCAAATTGACCAAAAACAATACGTCATTCCCAAGGGAATTCGAATTTGAGAAAAACAACTCAAAATGACCAAAAACAATGCTTAATTCCCAAGGGAATTCGAATTTGACAAAAACAACTCAAAATGACTAAATACAATGCCTAATTCCCAAATGAATGGGAAATGAGAAAAAACAATGCCAAATTCCCAAGGGAATTCGAAATTGACAAAAACAATTCAAATTGACCAAAAACAATACCTCATTCCCAAGGGAATTCGAATTTGAGAAAAACAACTCAAAATGATCAAAAACAATGCCTAATTCTCAAAGGAATTCGAATTTGAGAAAAACAGCTCAAAATGATCAAAAACAATGCCTAATTCTCAAAGGAATTCGAATTTGAGAAAAACAATGCTTAATTCCCAAGAGAACTCAAATTTGACAAAAACAACTCAAAATGACTAAATACAATGCCTAATTCCCAAATGAATGGGAAATGAGAAAAAACAATGCCAAATTCCCAAGGGAATTCGAAATTGACAAAAACAATTCAAATTGACCAAATACAATACCTCATTCCCAAGGGAATTCGAATTTGAGAAAAACAACTCAAAATGACCAAAAACAATGCTTAACTCCCAAGGGAATTCGACTTTGACAAAAACAACTCAAAATGACTAAATACAATGCCTAATTCCCAAATGAATGGGAAATGAGAAAAAACAATGCCAAATTCCCAAGGGAATTCGAATTTGAC
Source organism: Haliclystus octoradiatus (assembly GCA_916610825.1). Lineage (NCBI taxonomy): Eukaryota > Metazoa > Cnidaria > Staurozoa > Stauromedusae > Haliclystidae > Haliclystus > Haliclystus octoradiatus. The sequence goes on along the minus strand of OU744447.1, from coordinate 27,792,917 downwards.
AAAAACAACTCAAAATGACTAAATACAATGCCTAATTCCCAAATGAATGGGAAATGAGAAAAAACAATGCCAAATTCCCAAGGAAATTCGAAATTGACAAAAACAACTCAAATTGACCAAAAACAATACCTCATTCCCAAGGGAATTCGAATTTGAGAAAAACAACTCATAATGACCAAAAACAATGCTTACATCCCAAGGGAATTCGAATTTGACAAAAACAACTCAAAATGACCAAAAACAATGCCTAATTCCTAAGGGAAAAAAAAATGATAAAAAACAATGCCAAATTCCCGAGGGAATTCGAATTTGACAAAAACAGCTCAAAATGATCAAAAACAATGCCTAATTCTCAAAGGACTTCGAATTTGAGAAAAACAATGCTTAATTCCCAAGGGAACTCGGATTTGACAAAAACAACTCAAAATGACTAAAAACAATGCCTAATTCTCAAGTGAATGGGAAATGAGAAAAAACAATGCCAAATTCCCAAGGGAATTCGAAATTGACAAAAACAACTCAAAATGACCAAAAACAATACTTAATTCCCAAGGGAATTCGAATTTGACAAAAACAACTCAAAATGACCAAAAACAATGCCTAATTCCTAAGGGAAAGAAAAATGATAAAAAACAATGCCAAATTCCCAAGGGAATTCGAATTTGACAAAAACAGCTCAAAATGATCAAAAACAATGCCTAATTCTCAAAGGAATTCGAATTTGAGAAAAACAATGCTTAATTCCCAAGGGAACTCGAAATTGACAAAAACAACTCAAAATGACTAAAAACAATGCCTAATTCCCAAGTGAATGGGAAATGAGAAAAAACAATGCCAAATTCCCAAGGGAATTCGAAATTGACAAAAACAACTCAAAATGACCAAAAACAATACTTAATTCCCAAGGGAATTCGAATTTGACAAAAACAACTCAAAATGACCAAAAACAATGCCTAATTCCTAAGGGAAAGTAAGATGATAAAAAAAAATGCCAAATTCCTAAGGGAATCCGAATTTGACTCAAAATGATCAAAAACAATGCCTAATTCTCAAAGGAATTCGAATTTGAGAAAAACAGCTCAAAATGATCAAAAACAATGCCTAATTCTCAAAGGAATTCGAATTTGAGAAAAACAATGCTTAATTCCCAAGAGAACTCGAATTTGACAAAAACAACTCAAAATGACTAAATACAATGCCTAATTCCCAAATGAATGGGAAATGAGAAAAAACAATGCCAAATTCCCAAGGGAATTCGAAATTGACAAAAACAATTCAAATTGACCAAAAACAATACCTCATTCCCAAGGGAATTCGAATTTGAGAAAAACAACCCAAAATGACCAAAAACAATGCTTAACTCCCAAGGGAATTCGAATTTGACAAAAACAACTCAAAATGACTAAATACAATGCCTAATTCCCAAATGAATGGGAAATGAGAAAAAACAATGCCAAATTCCCAAGGGAATTCGAATTTGACAAAAACAACTCAAAATGACTAAATACAATGCCTAATTCCCAAATGAATGGGAAATGAGAAAAAACAATGCCAAATTCCCAAGGGAATTCGAAATTGACAAAAACAACTCAAATTGACCAAAAACAATACCTCATTCCCAAGGGAATTCGAATTTGAGAAAAACAACTCATAATGACCAAAAACAATGCTTACATCCCAAGGGAATTCGAATTTGACAAAAACAACTCAAAATGACCAAAAACAATGCCTAATTCCTAAGGGAAAAAAAATGATAAAAAACAATGCCAAATTCCCAAGGGAATTCGAATTTGACAAAAACAGCTCAAAATGATCAAAAACAATGCCTAATTCTCAAAGGACTTCGAATTTGAGAAAAACAATGCTTAATTCCCAAGGGAACTCGGATTTGACAAAAACAACTCAAAATGACTAAAAACAATGCCTAATTCTCAAGTGAATGGGAAATGAGAAAAAACAATGCCAAATTCCCAAGGGAATTCGAAATTGACAAAAACAACTCAAATTGACCAAAAACAATACTTAATTCCCAAGGGAATTCGAATTTGACAAAAACAACTCAAAATGACCAAAAACAATGCCTAATTCCTAAGGGAAAGAAAAATGATAAAAAACAATGCCAAATTCCCAAGGGAATTCGAATTTGACAAAAACAGCTCAAAATGATCAAAAACAATGCCTAATTCTCAAAGGAATTCGAATTTGAGAAAAACAATGCTTAATTCCCAAGGGAACTCGAAATTGACAAAAACAACTCAAAATGACTAAAAACAATGCCTAATTCCCAAGTGAATGGGAAATGAGAAAAAAATATGCAAAATTCCCAAGGGAATTCGAAATTGACAAAAACAACTCAAAATGACCAAAAACAATACTTAATTCCCAAGGGAATTCAAATTTGACAAAAACAACTCAAAATGACCAAAAACAATGCCTAATTCCTAAGGGAAAGAAAGATGATAAAAAACAATGCCAAATTCCTAAGGGAATTCGAATTTGACTCAAAATGATCAAAAACAATGCCTAATTCTCAAAGGAATTCGAAATTGACAAAAACAACTCAAATTGACCAAAAACAATACCTCATTCCCAAGGGAATTCGAATTTGAGAAAAACAACTCAAAATGATCAAAAACAATGCCTAATTCTCAAAGGAATTCGAATTTGAGAAAAACAGCTCAAAATGATCAAAAACAATGCCTAATTCTCAAAGGAATTCGAATTTGAGAAAAACAATGCTTAATTCCCAAGAGAACTCAAATTTGACAAAAACAACTCAAAATGACTAAATACAATGCCTAATTCCCAAATGAATGGGAAATGAGAAAAAACAATGCCAAATTCCCAAGGGAATTCGAAATTGACAAAAACAATTCAAATTGACCAAAAACAATACCTCATTCCCAAGGGAATTCGAATTTGAGAAAAACAACTCAAAATGACCAAAAACAATGCTTAACTCCCAAGGGAATTCGAATTTGACAAAAACAACTCAAAATGACTAAATACAATGCCTAATTCCCAAATGAATGGGAAATGAGAAAAAACAATGCCAAATTCCCAAGGGAATTCGAATTTGACAAAAACAACTCAAAATGACTAAATACAATGCCTAACTCCCAAATGAATGGGAAATGAGAAAAAACAATGCCAAATTCCCAAGGAAATTCGAAATTGACAAAAACAACTCAAATTGACCAAAAACAATACCTCATTCCCAAGGGAATTCGAATTTGAGAAAAACAACTCATAATGACCAAAAACAATGCTTACATCCCAAGGGAATTCGAATTTGACAAAAACAACTCAAAATGACCAAAAACAATGCCTAATTCCTAAGGGAAAAAAAAATGATAAAAAACAATGCCAAATTCCCGAGGGAATTCGAATTTGACAAAAACAGCTCAAAATGATCAAAAACAAGGCCTAATTCTCAAAGGACTTCGAATTTGAGAAAAACAATGCTTAATTCCCAAGGGAACTCGGATTTGACAAAAACAACTCAAAATGACTAAAAACAATGCCTAATTCTCAAGTGAATGGGAAATGAGAAAAAACAATGCCAAATTCCCAAGGGAATTCGAAATTGACAAAAACAACTCAAATTGACCAAAAACAATACTTAATTCCCAAGGGAATTCGAATTTGACAAAAACAACTCAAAATGACCAAAAACAATGCCTAATTCCTAAGGGAAAGAAAGATGATAAAAAACAATGCCAAATTCCTAAGGGAATTCGAATTTGACTCAAAATGATCAAAAACAATGCCTAATTCTCAAAGGAATTCGAATTTGAGAAAAACAGCTCAAAATGATCAAAAACAATGCCTAATTCTCAAAGGAATTCGAATTTGAGAAAAACAATGCTTAATACCCAAGAGAACTCGAATTTGACAAAAACAACTCAAAATGACTAAATACAATGCCTTATTCCCAAATGAATGGGAAATGAGAAGAAACAATGCCAAATTCCCAAGGGAATTCGAAATTGACAAAAACAATTCAAATTGACCAAAAATAATACCTCATTCCCAAGGGAATTTGAATTTGAGAAAAACAACTCATAATGACCAAAAACAATGCTTACATCCCAAGGGAATTCGAATTTGACAAAAACAACTCAAAATGACCAAAAACAATGCCTAATTCCTAAGGGAAAAAAAAATGATAAAAAACAATGCCAAATTCCCAAGGGAATTCGAATTTGACAAAAACAGCTCAAAATGATGAAAAACAATGCCTAATTCTCAAAGGACTTCGAATTTGAGAAAAACAATGCTTAATTCCCAAGGGAACTCGAATTTGACAAAAACAACTCAAAATGACTAAAAACAATGCCTAATTCTCAAGTGAATGGGAAATGAGAAAAAACAATGCCAAATTCCCAAGGGAATTCGAAATTGACAAAAACAACTCAAATTGACCAAAAACAATACTTAATTCCCAAGGGAGTTCGAATTTGACAAAAACAACTCAAAATGACCAAAAACAATGCCTAATTCCTAAGGGAAAGAAAAATGATAAAAAACAATGCCAAATTCCCAAGGGAATTCGAATTTGACAAAAACAACTCAAAATGATCAAAAACAATGCCTAATTCTCAAAGGAATTCGAATTTGAGAAAAACAATGCTTAATTCCCAAGGGAACTCGAAATTGACAAAAACAACTCAAAATGACTAAAAACAATGCCTAATTCCCAAGTGAATGGGAAATGAGAAAAAACAATGCCAAATTCCCAAGGGAATTCGAAATTGACAAAAACAACTCAAAATGACCAAAAACAATACTTAATTCCCAAGGGAATTCGAATTTGACAAAAACAACTCAAATTGACCAAAAACAATACCTCATTCCCAAGGGAATTCGAATTTGAGAAAAACAACTCATAATGACCAAAAACAATGCTTACATCCCAAGGGAATTCGAATTTGACAAAAACAACTCAAAATGACCAAAAACAATGCCTAATTCCTAAGGGAAAAAAAAATGATAAAAAACAATGCCAAATTCCCGAGGGAATTCGAATTTGACAAAAACAGCTCAAAATGATCAAAAACAAGGCCTATTTCTCAAAGGACTTCGAATTTGAGAAAAACAATGCTTAATTCCCAAGGGAACTCGGATTTGACAAAAACAACTCAAAATGACTAAAAACAATGCCTAATTCTCAAGTGAATGGGAAATGAGAAAAAACAATGCCAAATTCCCAAGGGAATTCGAAATTGACAAAAACAACTCAAATTGACCAAAAACAATACTTAATTCCCAAGGGAATTCGAATTTGACAAAAACAACTCAAATTGACCAAAAACAATACCTCATTCCCAAGGGAATTCGAATTTGAGAAAAACAACTCATAATGACCAAAAACAATGCTTACATCCCAAGGGAATTCGAATTTGACAAAAACAACTCAAAATGACCAAAAACAATGCCTAATTCCTAAAGGAAAAAAAAATGATAAAAAACAATGCCAAATTCCCAAGGGAATTCGAATTTGACAAAAACAGCTCAAAATGATCAAAAACAATGCCTAATTCTCAAAGGACTTCGAATTTGAGAAAAACAATGCTTAATTCCCAAGGGAACTCGGATTTGACAAAAACAACTCAAAATGACTAAAAACAATGCCTAATTCTCAAGTGAATGGGAAATGAGAAAAAACAATGCCAAATTCCCAAGGGAATTCGAAATTGACAAAAACAACTCAAATTGACCAAAAACAATACTTAATTCCCAAGGGAATTCGAATTTGACAAAAACAACTCAAAATGACCAAAAACAATGCCTAATTCCTAAGGGAAAGAAAAATGATAAAAAACAATGCCAAATTCCCAAGGGAATTCGAATTTGACAAAAACAGCTCAAAATGATCAAAAACAATGCCTAATTCTCAAAGGAATTCGAATTTGAGAAAAACAATGCTTAATTCCCAAGGGAACTCGAAATTGACAAAAACAACTCAAAATGACTAAAAACAATGCCTAATTCCCAAGTGAATGGGAAATGAGAAAAAACAATGCCAAATTCCCAAGGGAATTCGAAATTGACAAAAACAACTCAAAATGACCAAAAACAATACTTAATTCCCAAGGGAATTTGAATTTGACAAAAACAACTCAAAATGACCAAAAACAATGCCTAATTCCTAAGGGAAAGAAAGATGATAAAAAAAAATGCCAAATTCCTAAGGGAATCCGAATTTGACTCAAAATGATCAAAAACAATGCCTAATTCTCAAAGGAATTCGAATTTGAGAAAAACAGCTCAAAATGATCAAAAACAATGCCTAATTCTCAAAGGAATTCGAATTTGAGAAAAACAATGCTTAATTCCCAAGAGAACTCGAATTTGACAAAAACAACTCAAAATGACTAAATACAATGCCTAATTCCCAAATGAATGGGAAATGAGAAAAAACAATGCCAAATTCCCAAGGGAATTCGAAATTGACAAAAACAATTCAAATTGACCAAAAACAATACCTCATTCCCAAGGGAATTCGAATTTGAGAAAAACAACCCAAAATGACCAAAAACAATGCTTAACTCCCAAGGGAATTCGAATTTGACAAAAACAACTCAAAATGACTAAATACAATGCCTAATTCCCAAATGAATGGGAAATGAGAAAAAACAATGCCAAATTCCCAAGGGAATTCGAATTTGACAAAAACAACTCAATATGACTAAATACAATGCCTAATTCCCAAATGAATGGGAAATGAGAAAAAACAATGCCAAATTCCCAAGGGAATTCGAAATTGACAAAAACAACTCAAATTGACCAAAAACAATACCTCATTCCCAAGGGAATTCGAATTTGAGAAAAACAACTCATAATGACCAAAAACAATGCTTACATCCCAAGGGAATTCGAATTTGACAAAAACAACTCAAAATGACTAAAAACAATGCCTAATTCCTAAGGGAAAAAAAATGATAAAAAACAATGCCAAATTCCCAAGGGAATTCGAATTTGACAAAAACAGCTCAAAATGATCAAAAACAATGCCTAATTCTCAAAGGACTTCGAATTTGAGAAAAACAATGCTTAATTCCCAAGGGAACTCGGATTTGACAAAAACAACTCAAAATGACTAAAAACAATGCCTAATTCTCAAGTGAATGGGAAATGAGAAAAAACAATGCCAAATTCCCAAGGGAATTCGAAATTGACAAAAACAACTCAAATTGACCAAAAACAATACTTAATTCCCAAGGGAATTCGAATTTGACAAAAACAACTCAAAATGACCAAAAACAATGCCTAATTCCTAAGGGAAAGAAAAATGATAAAAAACAATGCCAAATTCTCAAGGGAATTCGAATTTGACAAAAACAGCTCAAAATGATCAAAAACAATGCCTAATTCTCAAAGGAATTCGAATTTGAGAAAAACAATGCTTAATTCCCAAGGGAACTCGAAATTGACAAAAACAACTCAAAATGACTAAAAACAATGCCTAATTCCCAAGTGAATGGGAAATGAGAAAAAAATATGCAAAATTCCCAAGGGAATTCGAAATTGACAAAAACAACTCAAAATGACCAAAAACAATACTTAATTCCCAAGGGAATTCAAATTTGACAAAAACAACTCAAAATGACCAAAAACAATGCCTAATTCCTAAGGGAAAGAAAGATGATAAAAAACAATGCCAAATTCCTAAGGGAATTCGAATTTGACTCAAAATGATCAAAAACAATGCCTAATTCTCAAAGGAATTCGAATTTGAGAAAAACAGCTCATAATGATCAAAAACAATGCCTAATTCTCAAAGGAATTCGAATTTGAGAAAAACAATGCTTAATTCCCAAGAGAACTCGAATTTGACAAAAACAACTCAAAATGACTAAATACAATGCCTAATTCCCAAATGAATGGGAAATGAGAAGAAACAATGCCAAATTCCCAAGGGAATTCGAAATTGACAAAAACAATTCAAATTGACCAAAAACAATACGTCATTCCCAAGGGAATTCGAATTTGAGAAAAACAACTCAAAATGACCAAAAACAATGCTTAATTCCCAAGGGAATTCGAATTTGAGAAAAACAGCTCAAAATGATCAAAAACAATGCCTAATTCTCAAAGGAATTCGAATTTGAGAAAAACAATGCTTAATTCCCAAGAGAACTCAAATTTGACAAAAACAACTCAAAATGACTAAATACAATGCCTAATTCCCAAATGAATGGGAAATGAGAAAAAACAATGCCAAATTCCCAAGGGAATTCGAAATTGACAAAAACAATTCAAATTGACCAAAAACAATACCTCATTCCCAAGGGAATTCGAATTTGAGAAAAACAACTCAAAATGACCAAAAACAATGCTTAACTCCCAAGGGAATTCGAATTTGACAAAAACAACTCAAAATGACTAAATACAATGCCTAATTCCCAAATGAATGGGAAATGAGAAAAAACAATGCCAAATTCCCAAGGGAATTCGAATTTGACAAAAACAACTCAAAATGACTAAATACAATGCCTAATTCCCAAATGAATGGGAAATGAGAAAAAACAATGCCAAATTCCCAAGGAAATTCGAAATTGACAAAAACAACTCAAATTGACCAAAAACAATACCTCATTCCCAAGGGAATTCGAATTTGAGAAAAACAACTCATAATGACCAAAAACAATGCTTACATCCCAAGGGAATTCGAATTTGACAAAAACAACTCAAAATGACCAAAAACAATGCCTAATTCCTAAGGGAAAAAAAAATGATAAAAAACAATGCCAAATTCCCGAGGGAATTCGAATTTGACAAAAACAGCTCAAAATGATCAAAAACAAGGCCTAATTCTCAAAGGACTTCGAATTTGAGAAAAACAATGCTTAATTCCCAAGGGAACTCGGATTTGACAAAAACAACTCAAAATGACTAAAAACAATGCCTAATTCTCAAGTGAATGGGAAATGAGAAAAAACAATGCCAAATTCCCAAGGGAATTCGAAATTGACAAAAACAACTCAAATTGACCAAAAACAATACTTAATTCCCAAGGGAATTCGAATTTGACAAAAACAACTCAAAATGACCAAAAACAATGCCTAATTCGTAAGGGAAAGAAAGATGATAAAAAACAATGCCAAATTCCTAAGGGAATTCGAATTTGACTCAAAATGATCAAAAACAATGCCTAATTCTCAAAGGAATTCGAATTTGAGAAAAACAGCTCAAAATGATCAAAAACAATGCCTAATTCTCAAAGGAATTCGAATTTGAGAAAAACAATGCTTAATACCCAAGAGAACTCGAATTTGACAAAAACAACTCAAAATGACTAAATACAATGCCTTATTCCCAAATGAATGGGAAATGAGAAGAAACAATGCCAAATTCCCAAGGGAATTCGAAATTGACAAAAACAATTCAAATTGACCAAAAATAATACCTCATTCCCAAGGGAATTTGAATTTGAGAAAAACAACTCATAATGACCAAAAACAATGCTTACATCCCAAGGGAATTCGAATTTGACAAAAACAACTCAAAATGACCAAAAACAATGCCTAATTCCTAAGGGAAAAAAAAATGATAAAAAACAATGCCAAATTCCCAAGGGAATTCGAATTTGACAAAAACAGCTCAAAATGATGAAAAACAATGCCTAATTCTCAAAGGACTTCGAATTTGAGAAAAACAATGCTTAATTCCCAAGGGAACTCGAATTTGACAAAAACAACTCAAAATGACTAAAAACAATGCCTAATTCTCAAGTGAATGGGAAATGAGAAAAAACAATGCCAAATTCCCAAGGGAATTCGAAATTGACAAAAACAACTCAAATTGACCAAAAACAATACTTAATTCCCAAGGGAGTTCGAATTTGACAAAAACAACTCAAAATGACCAAAAACAATGCCTAATTCCTAAGGGAAAGAAAAATGATAAAAAACAATGCCAAATTCCCAAGGGAATTCGAATTTGACAAAAACAACTCAAAATGATCAAAAACAATGCCTAATTCTCAAAGGAATTCGAATTTGAGAAAAACAATGCTTAATTCCCAAGGGAACTCGAAATTGACAAAAACAACTCAAAATGACTAAAAACAATGCCTAATTCCCAAGTGAATGGGAAATGAGAAAAAACAATGCCAAATTCCCAAGGGAATTCGAAATTGACAAAAACAACTCAAAATGACCAAAAACAATACTTAATTCCCAAGGGAATTCGAATTTGACAAAAACAACTCAAATTGACCAAAAACAATACCTCATTCCCAAGGGAATTCGAATTTGAGAAAAACAACTCATAATGACCAAAAACAATGCTTACATCCCAAGGGAATTCGAATTTGACAAAAACAACTCAAAATGACCAAAAACAATGCCTAATTCCTAAGGGAAAAAAAAATGATAAAAAACAATGCCAAATTCCCATGGGAATTCGAATTTGACAAAAACAGCTCAAAATGATCAAAAACAAGGCCTATTTCTCAAAGGACTTCGAATTTGAGAAAAACAATGCTTAATTCCCAAGGGAACTCGGATTTGACAAAAACAACTCAAAATGACTAAAAACAATGCCTAATTCTCAAGTGAATGGGAAATGAGAAAAAACAATGCCAAATTCCCAAGGGAATTCGAAATTGACAAAAACAACTCAAATTGACCAAAAACAATACTTAATTCCCAAGGGAATTCGAATTTGACAAAAACAACTCAAAATGACCAAAAACAATGCCTAATTCCTAAGGGAAAGAAAGATGATAAAAAACAATGCCAAATTCCTAAGGGAATTCGAATTTGACTCAAAATGATCAAAAACAATGCCTAATTCTCAAAGGAATTCGAATTTGAGAAAAACAGCTCAAAATGATCAAAAACAATGCCTAATTCTCAAAGGAATTCGAATTTGAGAAAAACAATGCTTAATACCCAAGAGAACTCGAATTTGACAAAAACAACTCAAAATGACTAAATACAATGCCTTATTCCCAAATGAATGGGAAATGAGAAGAAACAATGCCAAATTCCCAAGGGAATTCGAAATTGACAAAAACAATTCAAATTGACCAAAAATAATACCTCATTCCCAAGGGAATTTGAATTTGAGAAAAACAACTCATAATGACCAAAAACAATGCTTACATCCCAAGGGAATTCGAATTTGACAAAAACAACTCAAAATGACCAAAAACAATGCCTAATTCCTAAGGGAAAAAAAATGATAAAAAACAATGCCAAATTCCCAAGGGAATTCGAATTTGACAAAAACAGCTCAAAATGATCAAAAACAATGCCTAATTCTCAAAGGACTTCGAATTTGAGAAAAACAATGCTTAATTCCCAAGGGAACTCGAATTTGACAAAAACAACTCAAAATGACTAAAAACAATGCCTAATTCTCAAGTGAATGGGAAATGAGAAAAAACAATGCCAAATTCCCAAGGGAATTCGAAATTGACAAAAACAACTCAAATTGACCAAAAACAATACTTAATTCCCAAGGGAATTCGAATTTGACAAAAACAACTCAAAATGACCAAAAACAATGCCTAATTCCTAAGGGAAAGAAAGATGATACAAAAAAATGCCAAATTCCTAAGGGAATTCGAATTTGACTCAAAATGATCAAAAACAATGCCTAATTCTCAAAGGAATTCGAATTTGAGAAAAACAGCTCAAAATGATCAAAAACAATGCCTAATTCTCAAAGGAATTCGAATTTGAGAAAAACAATGCTTAATACCCAAGAGAACTCGAATTTGACAAAAACAACTCAAAATGACTAAATACAATGCCTTATTCCCAAATGAATGGGAAATGAGAAGAAACAATGCCAAATTCCCAAGGGAATTCGAAATTGACAAAAACAATTCAAATTGACCAAAAATAATACCTCATTCCCAAGGGAATTTGAATTTGAGAAAAACAACTCATAATGACCAAAAACAATGCTTACATCCCAAGGGAATTCGAATTTGACAAAAACAACTCAAAATGACCAAAAACAATGCCTAATTCCTAAGGGAAAAAAAATGATAAAAAACAATGCCAAATTCCCAAGGGAATTCGAATTTGACAAAAACAGCTCAAAATGATCAAAAACAATGCCTAATTCTCAAAGGACTTCGAATTTGAGAAAAACAATGCTTAATTCCCAAGGGAACTCGAATTTGACAAAAACAACTCAAAATGACTAAAAACAATGCCTAATTCTCAAGTGAATGGGAAATGAGAAAAAACAATGCCAAATTCCCAAGGGAATTCGAAATTGACAAAAACAACTCAAATTGACCAAAAACAATACTTAATTCCCAAGGGAGTTCGAATTTGACAAAAACAACTCAAAATGACCAAAAACAATGCCTAATACCTAAGGGAAAGAAAAATGATAAAAAACAATGCCAAATTCCCAAGGGAATTCGAATTTGACAAAAACAGCTCAAAATGATCAAAAACAATGCCTAATTCTCAAAGGAATTCGAATTTGAGAAAAACAATGCTTAATTCCCAAGGGAACTCGAAATTGACAAAAACAACTCAAAATGACTAAAAACAATGCCTAATTCCCAAGTGAATGGGAAATGAGAAAAAACAATGCCAAATTCCCAAGGGAATTCGAAATTGACAAAAACAACTCAAAATGACCAAAAACAATACTTAATTCCCAAGGGAATTCGAATTTGACAAAAACAACTCAAATTGACCAAAAACAATACCTCATTCCCAAGGTAATTCGAATTTGAGAAAAACAACTCATAATGACCAAAAACAATGCTTACATCCCAAGGGAATTCGAATTTGACAAAAACAACTCAAAATGACCAAAAACAATGCTTAACTCCCAAGGGAATTCGAATTTGACAAAAACAACTCAAAATGACTAAATACAATGCCTAATTCCCAAATGAATGGGAAATGAGAAAAAACAATGCCAAATTCCCAAGGGAATTCGAATTTGACAAAAACAACTCAAAATGACTAAATACAATGCCTAATTCCCAAATGAATGGGAAATGAGAAAAAACAATGCCAAATTCCCAAGGAAATTCGAAATTGACAAAAACAACTCAAATTGACCAAAAACAATACCTCATTCCCAAGGGAATTCGAATTTGAGAAAAACAACTCATAATGACCAAAAACAATGCTTACATCCCAAGGGAATTCGAATTTGACAAAAACAACTCAAAATGACCAAAAACAATGCCTAACTCCTAAGGGAAAAAAAAATGATAAAAAACAATGCCAAATTCCCGAGGGAATTCGAATTTGACAAAAACAGCTCAAAATGATCAAAAACAAGGCCTAATTCTCAAAGGACTTCGAATTTGAGAAAAACAATGCTTAATTCCCAAGGGAACTCGGATTTGACAAAAACAACTCAAAATGACTAAAAACAATGCCTAATTCTCAAGTGAATGGGAAATGAGAAAAAACAATGCCAAATTCCCAAGGGAATTCGAAATTGACAAAAACAACTCAAATTGACCAAAAACAATACTTAATTCCCAAGGGAATTCGAATTTGACAAAAACAACTCAAAATGACCAAAAACAATGCCTAATTCCTAAGGGAAAGAAAGATGATAAAAACAATGCCAAATTCCTAAGGGAATTCGAATTTGACTCAAAATGATCAAAATCAATGCCTAATTCTCAAAGGAATTCGAATTTGAGAAAAACAGCTCAAAATGATCAAAAACAATGCCTAATTCTCAAAGGAATTCGAATTTGAGAAAAACAATGCTTAATACCCAAGAGAACTCGAATTTGACAAAAACAACTCAAAATGACTAAATACAATGCCTTATTCCCAAATGAATGGGAAATGAGAAGAAACAATGCCAAATTCCCAAGGGAATTCGAAATTGACAAAAACAATTCAAATTGACCAAAAATAATACCTCATTCCCAAGGGAATTTGAATTTGAGAAAAACAACTCATAATGACCAAAAACAATGCTTACATCCCAAGGGAATTCGAATTTGACAAAAACAGCTCAAAATGATCAAAAACAATGCCTAATTCTCAAAGGACTTCGAATTTGAGAAAAACAATGCTTAATTCCCAAGGGAACTCGAATTTGACAAAAACAACTCAAAATGACTAAAAACAATGCCTAATTCTCAAGTGAATGGGAAATGAGAAAAAACAATGCCAAATTCCCAAGGGAATTCGAAATTGACAAAAACAACTCAAATTGACCAAAAACAATACTTAATTCCCAAGGGAATTCGAATTTGACAAAAACAACTCAAAATGACCAAAAACAATGCCTAATTCCTAAGGGAAAGAAAAATGATAAAAAACAATGCCAAATTCCCAAGGGAATTCGAATTTGACAAAAACAGCTCAAAATGATCAAAAACAATGCCTAATTCTCAAAGGAATTCGAAATTGAGAAAAACAATGCTTAATTCCCAAGGGAACTCGAAATTGACAAAAACAACTCAAAATGACTAAAAACAATGCCTAATTCCCAAGTGAATGGGAAATGAGAAAAAACAATGCCAAATTCCCAAGGGAATTCGAAATTGACAAAAACAACTCAAAATGAGCAAAAACAATACTTAATTCCCAAGGGAATTCGAATTTGACAAAAACAACTCAAATTGACCAAAAACAATACCTCATTCCCAAGGGAATTCGAATTTGAGAAAAACTACTCATAATGACCAAAAACAATGCTTACATCCCAAGGGAATTCGAATTTGACAAAAACAACTCAAAATGACCAAAAACAATGCCTAATTCCTAAAGGAAAAAAAAATGATAAAAAACAATGCCAAATTCCCAAGGGAATTCGAATTTGACAAAAACAGCTCCATATGATCAAAAACAATGCCAAATTCTCAAAGGACTTCGAATTTGAGAAAAACAATGCTTAATTCCCAAGGGAACTCGGATTTGACAAAAACAACTCAAAATGACTAAAAACAATGCCTAATTCTCAAGTGAATGGGAAATGAGAAAAAACAATGCCAAATTCCCAAGGGAATTCGAAATTGACAAAAACAACTCAAATTGACCAAAAACAATACTTAATTCCCAAGGGAATTCGAATTTGACAAAAACAACTCAAAATGACCAAAAACAATGCCTAATTCCTAAGGGAAAGAAAAATGATAAAAAACAATGCCAAATTCCCAAGGGAATTCGAATTTGACAAAAACAGCTCAAAATGATCAAAAACAATGCCTAATTCTCAAAGGAATTCGAATTTGAGAAAAACAATGCTTAATTCCCAAGGGAACTCGAAATTGACAAAAACAACTCAAAATGACTAAAAACAATGCCTAATTCCCAAGTGAATGGGAAATGAGAAAAAACAATGCCAAATTCCCAAGGGAATTCGAAATTGACAAAAACAACTCAAAATGACCAAAAACAATACTTAATTCCCAAGGGAATTCGAATTTGACAAAAACAACTCAAAATGACCAAAAACAATGCCTAATTCCTAAGGGAAAGAAAGATGATAAAAAACAATGCCAAATTCCTAAGGGAATTCGAATTTGACTCAAAATGATCAAAAACAATGCCTAATTCTCAAAGGAATTCGAATTTGAGAAAAACAGCTCAAAATGATCAAAAACAATGCCTAATTCTCAAAGGAATTCGAATTTGAGAAAAACAATGCTTAATTCCCAAGAGAACTCGAATTTGACAAAAACAACTCAAAATGACTAAATACAATGCCTAATTCCCAAATGAATGGGAAATGAGAAGAAACAATGCCAAATTCCCAAGGGAATTCGAAATTGACAAAAACAATTCAAATTGACCAAAAACAATACGTCATTCCCAAGGGAATTCGAATTTGAGAAAAACAACTCAAAATGACCAAAAACAATGCTTAATTCCCAATGGAATTCGATATTGACAAAAACAACTCAAAATGACTAAATACAATGCCTAATTCCCAAATGAATGGGAAATGAGAAAAAACAATGCCAAATTCCCAAGGGAATTCGAAATTGACAAAAACAATTCAAATTGACCAAAAATAATACCTCATTCCCAAGGGAATTCGAATTTGAGAAAAACAACTCATAATGACCAAAAACAATGCTTACATCCCAAGGGAATTCGAATTTGACAAAAACAACTCAAAATGACCAAAAACAATGCCTAATTCCTAAGGGAAAAAAAAATGATAAAAAACAATGCCAAATTCCCAAGGGAATTCGAATTTGACAAAAACAGCTCAAAATGATCAAAAACAATACTTAATTCCCAAGGGAATTCGAATTTGACAAAAACAACTCAAAATGACCAAAAACAATGCCTAATTCCTAAGGGAAAGAAAAATGATAAAAAACAATGCCAAATTCCCAAGGGAATTCGAATTTGACAAAAACAGCTCAAAATGATCAAAAACAATGCCTAATTCTCAAAGGAATTCGAATTTGAGAAAAACAATGCTTAATTCCCAAGGGAACTCGAAATTGACAAAAAGAACTCAAAATGACTAAAAACAATGCCTAATTCCCAAGTGAATGGGAAATGAGAAAAAACAATGCCAAATTCCCAAGGGAATTCGAAATTGACAAAAACAACTCAAATTGACCAAAAACAATACTTAATTCCCAAGGGAATTCGAATTTGACAAAAACAACTCAAATTGACCAAAAACAATACCTCATTCCCAAGGGAATTCGAATTTGAGAAAAACAACTCATAATGACCAAAAACAATGCTTACATCCCAAGGGAATTCGAATTTGACAAAAACAACTCAAAATGACCAAAAACAATGCCTAATTCCTAAAGGAAAAAAAAATGATAAAAACAATGCCAAATTCCCAAGGGAATTCGAATTTGACAAAAACAGCTCAAAATGATCAAAAACAATGCCTAATTCTCAAAGGACTTCGAATTTGAGAAAAACAATGCTTAATTCCCAAGGGAACTCGGATTTGACAAAAACAACTCAAAATGACTAAAAACAATGCCTAATTCTCAAGTGAATGGGAAATGAGAAAAAACAATGCCAAATTCCCAAGGGAATTCGAAATTGACAAAAACAACTCAAATTGACCAAAAACAATAGTTAATTCCCAAGGGAATTCGAATTTGACAAAAACAACTCAAAATGACCAAAAACAATGCTTAATTCCTAAGGGAAAGAAAAATGATAAAAAACAATGCCAAATTCCCGAGGGAATTCGAATTTGACAAAAACAGCTCAAAATGATCAAAAACAATGCCTAATTCTCAAAGGAATTCGAATTTGAGAAAAACAATGCTTAATTCCCAAGGGAACTCGAAATTGACAAAAACAACTCAAAATGACTAAAAACAATGCCTAATTCCCAAGTGAACGGGAAATGAGAAAAAACAATGCCAAATTCCCAAGGGAATTCGAAATTGACAAAAACAACTCAAAATGACCAAAAACAATACTTAATTCCCAAGGGAATTCGAATTTGACAAAAACAACTCAAAATGACCAAAAACAATGCCTAATTCCTAAGGGAAAGAAAGATGATAAAAAACAATGCCAAATTCCTAAGGGAATTCGAATTTGACTCAAAATGATCAAAAACAATGCCTAATTCTCAAAGGAATTCGAATTTGAGAAAAACAGCTCAAAATGATCAAAAACAATGCCTAATTCTCAAAGGAATTCGAATTTGAGAAAAACAATGCTTAATTCCCAAGAGAACTCGAATTTGACAAAAACAACTCAAAATGACTAAATACAATGCCTAATTCCCAAATGAATGGGAAATGAGAAGAAACAATGCCAAATTTCCAAGGGAATTCGAAATTGACAAAAACAATTCAAATTGACCAAAAACAATACGTCATTCCCAAGGGAATTCGAATTTGAGAAAAACAACTCAAAATGACCAAAAACAATGCTTAATTCCCAAGGGAATTCGAATTTGACAAAAACAGCTCAAAATGATCAAAAACAAGGCCTAATTCTCAAAGGACTTCGAATTTGAGAAAAACAATGCTTAATTCACAAGGGAACTCGGATTTGACAAAAACAACTCAAAATGACTAAAAACAATGCCTAATTCTCAAGTGAATGGGAAATGAGAAAAAACAATGCCAAATTCCCAAGGGAATTCGAAATTGACAAAAACAACTCAAATTGACCAAAAACAATACTTAATTCCCAAGGGAATTCGAATTTGACAAAAACAACTCAAAATGACCAAAAACAATGCCTAATTCCTAAGGGAAAGAAAGATGATAAAAAACAATGCCAAATTCCTAAGGGAATTCGAATTTGACTCAAAATGATCAAAAACAATGCCTAATTCTCAAAGGAATTCGAATTTGAGAAAAACAGCTCAAAATGATCAAAAACAATGCCTAATTCTCAAAGGAATTCGAATTTGAGAAAAACAATGCTTAATACCCAAGAGAACTCGAATTTGACAAAAACAACTCAAAATGACTAAATACAATGCCTTATTCCCAAATGAATGGGAAATGAGAAGAAACAATGCCAAATTCCCAAGGGAATTCGAAATTGACAAAAACAATTCAAATTGACCAAAAATAATACCTCATTCCCAAGGGAATTTGAATTTGAGAAAAACAACTCATAATGACCAAAAACAATGCTTACATCCCAAAGGAATTCGAATTTGACAAAAACAGCTCAAAATGATCAAAAACAATGCCTAATTCTCAAAGGACTTCGAATTTGAGAAAAACAATGCTTAATTCCCAAGGGAACTCGAATTTGACAAAAACAACTCAAAATGACTAAAAACAATGCCTAATTCTCAAGTGAATGGGAAATGAGAAAAAACAATGCCAAATTCCCAAGGGAATTCGAAATTGACAAAAACAACTCAAATTGACCAAAAACAATACTTATTTCCCAAGGGAATTCGAATTTGACAAAAACAACTCAAAATGACCAAAAACAATGCCTAATTCCTAAGGGAAAGAAAAATGATAAAAAACAATGCCAAATTCCCAAGGGAATTCGAATTTGACAAAAACAGCTCAAAATGATCAAAAACAATGCCTAATTCTCAAAGGAATTCGAAATTGAGAAAAACAATGCTTAATTCCCAAGGGAACTCGAAATTGACAAAAACAACTCAAAATGACTAAAAACAATGCCTAATTCCCAAGTGAATGGGAAATGAGAAAAAACAATGCCAAATTCCCAAGGGAATTCGAAATTGACAAAAACAACTCAAAATGAGCAAAAACAATACTTAATTCCCAAGGGAATTCGAATTTGACAAAAACAACTCAAATTGACCAAAAACAATACCTCATTCCCAAGGGAATTCGAATTTGAGAAAAACTACTCATAATGACCAAAAACAATGCTTACATCCCAAGGGAATTCGAAATTGACAAAAACAACTCAAAATGAGCAAAAACAATACTTAATTCCCAAGGGAATTCGAATTTGACAAAAACAACTCAAATTGACCAAAAACAATACCTCATTCCCAAGGGAATTGGAATTTGAGAAAAACTACTCATAATGACCAAAAACAATGCTTACATCCCAAGGGAATTCGAAATTGACAAAAACAACTCAAATTGACCAAAAACAATACTTAATTCCCAAGGGAATTCGAATTTGACAAAAACAACTCAAAATGACCAAAAACAATGCCTAATTCCTAAGGGAAAGAAAAATGATAAAAAACAATGCCAAATTCCCAAGGGAATTCGAATTTGACAAAAACAGCTCAAAATGATCAAAAACAATGCCTAATTCTCAAAGGAATTCGAATTTGAGAAAAACAATGCTTAATTCCCAAGGGAACTCGAAATTGACAAAAACAACTCAAAATGACTAAAAACAATGCCTAATTCCCAAGTGAATGGGAAATGAGAAAAAACAATGCCAAATTCCCAAGGGAATTCGAAATTGACAAAAACAACTCAAAATGACCAAAAACAATACTTAATTCCCAAGGGAATTCGAATTTGACAAAAACAACTCAAAATGACCAAAAACAATGCCTAATTCCTAAGGGAAAGAAAGATGATAAAAAACAATGCCAAATTCCTAAGGGAATTCGAATTTGACTCAAAATGATCAAAAACAATGCCTAATTCTCAAAGGAATTCGAATTTGAGAAAAACAGCTCAAAATGATCAAAAACAATGCCTAATTCTCAAAGGAATTCGAATTTGAGAAAAACAATGCTTAATTCCCAAGAGAACTCGAATTTGACAAAAACAACTCAAAATGACTAAATACAATGCCTAATTCCCAAATGAATGGGAAATGAGAAGAAACAATGCCAAATTCCCAAGGGAATTCGAAATTGACAAAAACAATTCAAATTGACCAAAAACAATACGTCATTCCCAAGGGAATTCGAATTTGAGAAAAACAACTCAAAATGACCAAAAACAATGCTTAATTCCCAATGGAATTCGATATTGACAAAAACAACTCAAAATGACTAAATACAATGCCTAATTCCCAAATGAATGGGAAATGAGAAAAAACAATGCCAAATTCCCAAGGGAATTCGAAATTGACAAAAACAATTCAAATTGACCAAAAATAATACCTCATTCCCAAGGGAATTCGAATTTGAGAAAAACAACTCATAATGACCAAAAACAATGCTTACATCCCAAGGGAATTCGAATTTGACAAAAACAACTCAAAATGACCAAAAACAATGCCTAATTCCTAAGGGAAAAAAAAATGATAAAAAACAATGCCAAATTCCCAAGGGAATTCGAATTTGACAAAAACAGCTCAAAATGATCAAAAACAATACTTAATTCCCAAGGGAATTCGAATTTGACAAAAACAACTCAAAATGACCAAAAACAATGCCTAATTCCTAAGGGAAAGAAAAATGATAAAAAACAATGCCAAATTCCCAAGGGAATTCGAATTTGACAAAAACAGCTCAAAATGATCAAAAACAATGCCTAATTCTCAAAGGAATTCGAATTTGAGAAAAACAATGCTTAATTCCCAAGGGAACTCGAAATTGACAAAAAGAACTCAAAATGACTAAAAACAATGCCTAATTCCCAAGTGAATGGGAAATGAGAAAAAACAATGCCAAATTCCCAAGGGAATTCGAAATTGACAAAAACAACTCAAATTGACCAAAAACAATACTTAATTCCCAAGGGAATTCGAATTTGACAAAAACAACTCAAATTGACCAAAAACAATACCTCATTCCCAAGGGAATTCGAATTTGAGAAAAACAACTCATAATGACCAAAAACAATGCTTACATCCCAAGGGAATTCGAATTTGACAAAAACAACTCAAAATGACCAAAAACAATGCCTAATTCCTAAAGGAAAAAAAAATGATAAAAACAATGCCAAATTCCCAAGGAAATTCGAATTTGACAAAAACAGCTCAAAATGATCAAAAACAATGCCTAATTCTCAAAGGACTTCGAATTTGAGAAAAACAATGCTTAATTCCCAAGGGAACTCGGATTTGACAAAAACAACTCAAAATGACTAAAAACAATGCCTAATTCTCAAGTGAATGGGAAATGAGAAAAAACAATGCCAAATTCCCAAGGGAATTCGAAATTGACAAAAACAACTCAAATTGACCAAAAACAATACTTAATTCCCAAGGGAATTCGAATTTGACAAAAACAACTCAAAATGACCAAAAACAATGCTTAATTCCTAAGGGAAAGAAAAATGATAAAAAACAATGCCAAATTCCCGAGGGAATTCGAATTTGACAAAAACAGCTCAAAATGATCAAAAACAATGCCTAATTCTCAAAGGAATTCGAATTTGAGAAAAACAATGCTTAATTCCCAAGGGAACTCGAAATTGACAAAAACAACTCAAAATGACTAAAAACAATGCCTAATTCCCAAGTGAATGGGAAATGAGAAAAAACAATGCCAAATTCCCAAGGGAATTCGAAATTGACAAAAACAACTCAAAATGACCAAAAACAATACTTAATTCCCAAGGGAATTCGAATTTGACAAAAACAACTCAAAATGACCAAAAACAATGCCTAATTCCTAAGGGAAAGAAAGATGATAAAAAACAATGCCAAATTCCTAAGGGAATTCGAATTTGACTCAAAATGATCAAAAACAATGCCTAATTCTCAAAGGAATTCGAATTTGAGAAAAACAGCTCAAAATGATCAAAAACAATGCCTAATTCTCAAAGGAATTCGAATTTGAGAAAAACAATGCTTAATTCCCAAGAGAACTCGAATTTGACAAAAACAACTCAAAATGACTAAATACAATGCCTAATTCCCAAATGAATGGGAAATGAGAAGAAACAATGCCAAATTTCCAAGGGAATTCGAAATTGACAAAAACAATTCAAATTGACCAAAAACAATACGTCATTCCCAAGGGAATTCGAATTTGAGAAAAACAACTCAAAATGACCAAAAACAATGCTTAATTCCCAAGGGAATTCGAATTTGACAAAAACAACTCAAAATGACTAAATACAATGCCTAATTCCCAAATGAATGGGAAATGAGAAAAAACAATGCCAAATTCCCAAGGGAATTCGAAATTGACAAAAACAATTCAAATTGACCAAAAATAATACCTCATTCCCAAGGGAATTCGAATTTGAGAAAAACAACTCATAATGACCAAAAACAATGCTTACATCCCAAGGGAATTCGAATTTGACAAAAACAACTCAAAATGACCAAAAACAATGCCTAATTCCTAAGGGGAAAAAAAATGATAAAAAACAATGCCAAATTCCCAAGGGAATTCGAATTTGACAAAAACAGCTCAAAATGATCAAAAACAATGCCTAATTCTCAAAGGACTTCGAATTTGAGAAAAACAATGCTTAATTCCCAAGGGAACTCGAATTTGACAAAAACAACTCAAAATGACTAAAAACAATGCCTAATTCTCAAGTGAATGGGAAATGAGAAAAAACAATGCCAAATTCCCAAGGGAATTCGAAATTGACAAAAACAACTCAAATTGACCAAAAACAATACTTAATTCCCAAGGGAACTCGAATTTGACAAAAACAACTCAAAATGACCAAAAACAATGCCTAATTCCTAAGGGAAAGAAAAATGATAAAAAACAATGCCAAATTCCCAAGGGAATTCGAATTTGACAAAAACAGCTCAAAATGATCAAAAACAATGCCTAATTCTCAAAGGAATTCGAATTTGAGAAAAACAATGCTTAATTCCCAAGGGAACTCGAAATTGACAAAAACAACTCAAAATGACTAAAAACAATGCCTAATTCCCAAGTGAATGGGAAATGAGAAAAATCAATGCCAAATTCCCAAGGGAATTCGAAATTGACAAAAACAACTCAAAATGACCAAAAACAATACTTAATTCCCAAGGGAATTCGAATTTGACAAAAACAACTCAAAATGACCAAAAACAATGCCTAATTCCTAAGGGAAAGAAAGATGATAAAAAACAATGCCAAATTCCTAAGGGAATTCGAATTTGACTCAAAATGATCAAAAACAATGCCTAATTCTCAAAGGAATTCGAATTTGAGAAAAACAGCTCAAAATGATCAAAAACAATGCCTAATTCTCAAAGGAATTCGAATTTGAGAAAAACAATGCTTAATTCCCAAGAGAACTCGAATTTGACAAAAACAACTCAAAATGACTAAATACAATGCCTAATTCCCAAATGAATGGGAAATGAGAAGAAACAATGCCAAATTCCCAAGGGAATTCGAAATTGACAAAAACAATTCAAATTGACCAAAAACAATACCTCATTCCCAAGGGAATTCGAATTTGAGAAAAACAAGTCAAAATGACCAAAAACAATGCTTAATTCCCAAGGGAATTCGAATTTGACAAAAACAACTCAAAATGACTAAATACAATGCCTAATTCCCAAATGAATGGGAAATGAGAAAAAACAATGCCAAATTCCCAAGGGAATTCGAAATTGACAAAAACAATTCAAATTGACCAAAAACAATACCTCATTCCCAAGGGAATTCGAATTTGACAAAAAAAGCTCAAAATGATCAAAAACAATGCCTAATTCTCAAAGGAATTCCAATTTGAGAAAAACAATGCTTAATTCCCAAGAGAACTTCGAATTTGACAAAAACAACTCAAAATGACTAAATACAATGCCTAATTCCCAAATGAATGGGAAATGAGAAAAAACAATGCCAAATTCCCAAGGGAACTCGAAATTGACAAAAACAATTCAAATTGACCAAAAACAATACCTCATTCCCAAGGGAATTCGAATTTGAGAAAAACAACTCATAATGACCAAAAACAATGCCTAATTCCTAAGGGAAAAAAAAATGATAAAAAACAATGCCAAATTCCCAAGGGAATTCGAATTTGACAAAAACAACTCAAAATGACCAAAAACAATGCTTAATTCCCAAGGGAATTCGAATTTGACAAAAACAACTCAAAATGACTAAATACAATGCCTAATTCCCAAATGAATGGGAAATG
The DNA here is from genome assembly GCA_916610825.1 of Haliclystus octoradiatus. Lineage (NCBI taxonomy): Eukaryota > Metazoa > Cnidaria > Staurozoa > Stauromedusae > Haliclystidae > Haliclystus > Haliclystus octoradiatus. The sequence continues at coordinate 27,768,535 of OU744447.1, read as the reverse complement.
AGAAAAAACAATGCCAAATTCCCAAGGGAATTCGAAATTGACAAAAACAATTCAAATTGACCAAAAATAATACCTCATTCCCAAGGGAATTCGAATTTGAGAAAAACAACTCATAATGACCAAAAACAATGCTTACATCCCAAGGGAATTCGAATTTGACAAAAACAACTCAAAATGACCAAAAACAATGCCTAATTCCTAAGGGGAAAAAAATGATAAAAAACAATGCCAAATTCCCAAGGGAATTCGAATTTGACAAAAACAGCTCAAAATGATCAAAAACAATGCCTAATTCTCAAAGGACTTCGAATTTGAGAAAAACAATGCTTAATTCCCAAGGGAACTCGAATTTGACAAAAACAACTCAAAATGACTAAAAACAATGCCTAATTCTCAAGTGAATGGGAAATGAGAAAAAACAATGCCAAATTCCCAAGGGAATTCGAAATTGACAAAAACAACTCAAATTGACCAAAAACAATACTTAATTCCCAAGGGAACTCGAATTTGACAAAAACAACTCAAAATGACCAAAAACAATGCCTAATTCCTAAGGGAAAGAAAAATGATAAAAAACAATGCCAAATTCCCAAGGGAATTCGAATTTGACAAAAACAGCTCAAAATGATCAAAAACAATGCCTAATTCTCAAAGGAATTCGAATTTGAGAAAAACAATGCTTAATTCCCAAGGGAACTCGAAATTGACAAAAACAACTCAAAATGACTAAAAACAATGCCTAATTCCCAAGTGAATGGGAAATGAGAAAAATCAATGCCAAATTCCCAAGGGAATTCGAAATTGACAAAAACAACTCAAAATGACCAAAAACAATACTTAATTCCCAAGGGAATTCGAATTTGACAAAAACAACTCAAAATGACCAAAAACAATGCCTAATTCCTAAGGGAAAGAAAGATGATAAAAAACAATGCCAAATTCCTAAGGGAATTCGAATTTGACTCAAAATGATCAAAAACAATGCCTAATTCTCAAAGGAATTCGAATTTGACAAAAACAACTCAAAATGACTAAATACAATGCCTAATTCCCAAATGAATGGGAAATGAGAAAAAACAATGCCAAATTCCCAAGGGAATTCGAAATTGACAAAAACAATTCAAATTGACCAAAAATAATACCTCATTCCCAAGGGAATTCGAATTTGAGAAAAACAACTCATAATGACCAAAAACAATGCTTACATCCCAAGGGAATTCGAATTTGACAAAAACAACTCAAAATGACCAAAAACAATGCCTAATTCCTAAGGGGAAAAAAAATGATAAAAAACAATGCCAAATTCCCAAGGGAATTCGAATTTGACAAAAACAGCTCAAAATGATCAAAAACAATGCCTAATTCTCAAAGGACTTCGAATTTGAGAAAAACAATGCTTAATTCCCAAGGGAACTCGAATTTGACAAAAAAAACTCAAAATGACTAAAAACAATGCCTAATTCTCAAGTGAATGGGAAATGAGAAAAAACAATGCCAAATTCCCAAGGGAATTCGAAATTGACAAAAACAACTCAAATTGACCAAAAACAATACTTAATTCCCAAGGGAACTCGAATTTGACAAAAACAACTCAAAATGACCAAAAACAATGCCTAATTCCTAAGGGAAAGAAAAATGATAAAAAACAATGCCAAATTCCCAAGGGAATTCGAATTTGACAAAAACAGCTCAAAATGATCAAAAACAATGCCTAATTCTCAAAGGAATTCGAATTTGAGAAAAACAATGCTTAATTCCCAAGGGAACTCGAAATTGACAAAAACAACTCAAAATGACTAAAAACAATGCCTAATTCCCAAGTGAATGGGAAATGAGAAAAATCAATGCCAAATTCCCAAGGGAATTCGAAATTGACAAAAACAACTCAAAATGACCAAAAACAATACTTAATTCCCAAGGGAATTCGAATTTGACAAAAACAACTCAAAATGACCAAAAACAATGCCTAATTCCTAAGGGAAAGAAAGATGATAAAAAACAATGCCAAATTCCTAAGGGAATTCGAATTTGACTCAAAATGATCAAAAACAATGCCTAATTCTCAAAGGAATTCGAATTTGAGAAAAACAGCTCAAAATGATCAAAAACAATGCCTAATTCTCAAAGGAATTCGAATTTGAGAAAAACAATGCTTAATTCCCAAGAGAACTCGAATTTGACAAAAACAACTCAAAATGACTAAATACAATGCCTAATTCCCAAATGAATGGGAAATGAGAAGAAACAATGCCAAATTCCCAAGGGAATTCGAAATTGACAAAAACAATTCAAATTGACCAAAAACAATACCTCATTCCCAAGGGAATTCGAATTTGAGAAAAACAAGTCAAAATGACCAAAAACAATGCTTAATTCCCAAGGGAATTCTAATTTGACAAAAACAACTCAAAATGATTAAATACAATGCCTAATTCCCAAATGAATGGGAAATGAGAAAAAACAATGCCAAATTCCCAAGGGAATTCGAAATTGACAAAAACAATTCAAATTGACCAAAAACAATACCTCATTCCCAAGGGAATTCGAATTTGACAAAAAAAGCTCAAAATGATCAAAAACAATGCCTAATTCTCAAAGGAATTCCAATTTGAGAAAAACAATGCTTAATTCCCAAGAGAACTTCGAATTTGACAAAAACAACTCAAAATGACTAAATACAATGCCTAATTCCCAAATGAATGGGAAATGAGAAAAAACAATGCCAAATTCCCAAGGGAACTCGAAATTGACAAAAACAATTCAAATTGACCAAAAACAATACCTCATTCCCAAGGGAATTCGAATTTGAGAAAAACAACTCATAATGACCAAAAACAATGCCTAATTCCTAAGGGAAAAAAAATGATAAAAAACAATGCCAAATTCCCAAGGGAATTCGAATTTGACAAAAACAACTCAAAATGACCAAAAACAATGCTTAATTCCCAAGGGAATTCGAATTTGACAAAAAAAACTCAAAATGACTAAATACAATGCCTAATTCCCAAATGAATGGGAAATGAGAAAAAACAATGCCAAATTCCCAAGGGAATTCGAAATTGACAAAAACAATTCAAATTGACCAAAAATAATACCTCATTCCCAAGGGAATTCGAATTTGAGAAAAACAACTCATAATGACCAAAAACAATGCTTACATCCCAAGGGAATTCGAATTTGACAAAAACAACTCAAAATGACCAAAAACAATGCCTAATTCCTAAGGGGAAAAAAAATGATAAAAAACAATGCCAAATTCCCAAGGGAATTCGAATTTGACAAAAAAAGCTCAAAATGATCAAAAACAATGCCTAATTCTCAAAGGACTTCGAATTTGAGAAAAACAATGCTTAATTCCCAAGGGAACTCGAATTTGACAAAAACAACTCAAAATGACTAAAAACAATGCCTAATTCTCAAGTGAATGGGAAATGAGAAAAAACAATGCCAAATTCCCAAGGGAATTCGAAATTGACAAAAACAACTCAAATTGACCAAAAACAATACTTAATTCCCAAGGGAACTCGAATTTGACAAAAACAACTCAAAATGACCAAAAACAATGCCTAATTCCTAAGGGAAAGAAAAATGATAAAAAACAATGCCAAATTCCCAAGGGAATTCGAATTTGACAAAAACAGCTCAAAATGATCAAAAACAATGCCTAATTCTCAAAGGAATTCGAATTTGAGAAAAACAATGCTTAATTCCCAAGGGAACTCGAAATTGACAAAAACAACTCAAAATGACTAAAAACAATGCCTAATTCCCAAGTGAATGGGAAATGAGAAAAATCAATGCCAAATTCCCAAGGGAATTCGAAATTGACAAAAACAACTCAAAATGACCAAAAACAATACTTAATTCCCAAGGGAATTCGAATTTGACAAAAACAACTCAAAATGACCAAAAACAATGCCTAATTCCTAAGGGAAAGAAAGATGATAAAAAACAATGCCAAATTCCTAAGGGAATTCGAATTTGACTCAAAATGATCAAAAACAATGCCTAATTCTCAAAGGAATTCGAATTTGACAAAAACAACTCAAAATGACTAAATACAATGCCTAATTCCCAAATGAATGGGAAATGAGAAAAAACAATGCCAAATTCCCAAGGGAATTCGAAATTGACAAAAACAATTCAAATTGACCAAAAACAATACCTCATTCCCAAGGGAATTCGAATTTGAGAAAAACAACTCAAAATGACCAAAAACAATGCTTAATTCCCAAGGGAATTCGAATTTGACAAAAACAACTCAAAATGACTAAAAACAATGCCTAATTCCCAAGTGAATGGGAAATGAGAAAAAACAATGCCAAATTCCCAAGGGAATTCGAAATTGACAAAAACAATTCAAATTGACCAAAAACAATACCTCATTCCCAAGGGAATTCGAATTTGACAAAAAAAGCTCAAAATGATCAAAAACAATGCCTAATTCTCAAAGGAATTCGAATTTGAGAAAAACAATGCTTAATTCCCAAGAGAACTTCGAATTTGACAAAAACAACTCAAAATGACTAAATACAATGCCTAATTCCCAAATGAATGGGAAATGAGCAAAAACAATGCCAAATTCCCAAGGGAACTCGAAATTGACAAAAACAATTCAAATTGACCAAAAACAATACCTCATTCCCAAGGGAATTCGAATTTGAGAAAAACAACTCATAATGACCAAAAACAATGCCTAATTCCTAAGGGAAAAAAAAATGATAAAAAACAATGCCAAATTCCCAAGGGAATTCGAATTTGACAAAAACAGCTCAAAATGATCAAAAACAATGCCTAATTCTCAATGACTTCGAATTTGAGAAAAACAATGCTTAATTCCCAAGGGAACTCGAATTTGACGAAAACAACTCAAAATGACTAAAAACAATGCCTAATTCCCAAGTGAATGGGAAATGAGAAAAAACAATGCCAAATTCCCAAGGGAATTCGAAATTGACAAAAACAACTCAAAATGACCAAAAACAATACTTAATTCCCAAGGGAATTCGAAATTGACAAAAACAACTCAAAATGACCAAAAACAATACTTAATTCCCAAGGGAATTCGAATTTGACAAAAACAACTCAAAATGACCAAAAACAATGCCTAATTCCTAAGGGAAAGAAAGATGATAAAAAACAATGCCAAATTCCCAAGGGAATTCGAATTTGACTCAAAATGATCAAAAACAATGCCTAATTCTCAAAGGAATTCGAATTTGAGAAAAACAATGCTTAATTCCCAAGAGAACTCGAATTTGACAAAAACAACTCAAAATGACTAAATACAATGCCTAATTCCCAAGTGAATGGGAAATGAGAAAAAACAATGCCAAATTCCCAAGGGAATTCGAAATTGACAAAAACAACTCAAAATGACCAAAAACAATACTTAATTCCCAAGGGAATTCGAATTTGACAAAAACAACTCAAAATGACCAAAAACAATGCCTAATTCCTAAGGGAAAGAAAGATGATAAAAAACAATGCCAAATTCCTAAGGGAATTCGAATTTGACTCAAAATGATCAAAAACAATGCCTAATTCTCAAAGGAATTCGAATTTGAGAAAAACAGCTCAAAATGATCAAAAACAATGCCTAATTCTCAAAGGAATTCGAATTTGAGAAAAACAATGCTTAATTCCCAAGAGAACTCGAATTTGACAAAAACAACTCAAAATGACTAAATACAATGCCTAATTCCCAAATGAATGGGAAATGAGAAGAAACAATGCCAAATTCCCAAAGGAATTCGAAATTGACAAAAACAATTCAAATTGACCAAAAACAATACGTCATTCCCAAGGGAATTCGAATTTGAGAAAAACAACTCAAAATGACCAAAAACAATGCTTAATTCCCAAGGGAATTCGAATTTGACAAAAACAACTCAAAATGACTAAATACAATGCCTAATTCCCAAATGAATGGGAAATGAGAAAAAACAATGCCAAATTCCCAAGGGAATTCGAAATTGACAAAAACAATTCAAATTGACCAAAAATAATACCTCATTCCCAAGGGAATTCGAATTTGAGAAAAACAACTCATAATGACCAAAAACAATGCTTACATCCCAAGGGAATTCGAATTTGACAAAAACAACTCAAAATGACCAAAAACAATGCCTAATTCCTAAGGGAAAAAAAAATGATAAAAAACAATGCCAAATTCCCAAGGGAATTCGAATTTGACAAAAACAGCTCAAAATGATCAAAAACAATGCCTAATTCTCAAGGACTTCGAATTTGAGAAAAACAATGCTTAATTCCCAAGGGAACTCGAATTTGACAAAAAAAACTCAAAATGACTAAAAACAATGCCTAATTCTCAAGTGAATGGGAAATGAGAAAAAACAATGCCAAATTCCCAAGGGAATTCGAAATTGACAAAAACAACTCAAATTGACCAAAAACAATACTTAATTCCCAAGGGAATTCGAATTTGACAAAAACAACTCAAAATGACCAAAAACAATCCCTAATTCCTAAGGGAAAGAAAAATGATAAAAAACAATGCCAAATTCCCAAGGGAATTCGAATTTGACAAAAACAGCTCAAAATGATCAAAAACAATGCCTAATTCTCAAAGGAATTCGAATTTGAGAAAAACAATGCTTAATTCCCAAGGGAACTCGAAATTGACAAAAACAACTCAAAATGACTAAAAACAATGCCTAATTCCCAAGTGAATGGGAAATGAGAAAAAACAATGCCAAATTCCCAAGGGAATTCGAAATTGACAAAAACAACTCAAAATGAACAAAAACAATACTTAATTCCCAAGGGAATTCGAATTTGACAAAAACAACTCAAAATGACCAAAAACAATGCCTAATTCCTAAGGGAAAGAAAGATGATAAAAAACAATGCCAAATTCCTAAGGGAATTCGAATTTGACTCAAAATGATCAAAAACAATGCCTAATTCTCAAAGGAATTCGAATTTGAGAAAAACAGCTCAAAATGATCAAAAACAATGCCTAATTCTCAAAGGAATTCGAATTTGAGAAAAACAATGCTTAATTCCCAAGAGAACTCGAATTTGACAAAAACAACTCAAAATGACTAAATACAATGCCTAATTCCCAAATGAATGGGAAATGAGAAAAAACAATGCCAAATTCCCAAGGGAATTCGAAATTGACAAAAACAATTCAAATTGACCAAAAACAATACCTCATTCCCAAGGGAATTCGAATTTGAGAAAAACAACTCAAAATGACCAAAAACAATGCTTAATTCCCAAGGGAATTCGAATTTGACAAAAACAACTCAAAATGACTAAATACAATGCCTAATTCCCAAATAAATGGGAAATGAGAAAAAACAATGCCAAATTCCCAAGGGAATTCGAAATTGACAAAAACAATTCAAATTGACCAAAAACAATACCTCATTCCCAAGGGAATTCGAATTTGACAAAAAAAGCTCAAAATGATCAAAAACAATGCCTAATTCTCAAAGGAATTCGAATTTGAGAAAAACAATGCTTAATTCCCAAGAGAACTTCGAATTTGACAAAAACAACTCAAAATGACTAAATACAATGCCTAATTCCTAAATGAATGGGAAATGAGAAAAAACAATGCCAAATTCCCAAGGGAACTCGAAATTGACAAAAACAATTCAAATTGTCCAAAAACAATACCTCATTCCCAAGGGAATTCGAATTTGAGAAAAACAACTCATAATGACCAAAAACAATGCCTAATTCTTAAGGGAAAAAAAAATGATAAAAAACAATGCCAAATTCCCAAGGGAATTCGAATTTGACAAAAACAGCTCAAAATGATCAAAAACAATGCCTAATTCTCAATGACTTCGAATTTGAGAAAAACAATGCTTAATTCCCAAGGGAACTCGAATTTGACGAAAACAACTCAAAATGACTAAAAACAATGCCTAATTCTCAAGTGAATGGGAAATGAGAAAAAACAATGCCAAATTCCCAAGGGAATTCGAAATTGACAAAAACAACTCAAAATGACCAAAAACAATACTTAATTCCCAAGGGAATTCGAATTTGACAAAAACAACTCAAAATGACCAAAAACAATGCCTAATTCCTAAGGGAAAGAAAGATGATAAAAAACAATGCCAAATTCCCAAGGGAATTCGAATTTGAGAAAAACAATGCTTAATTCCCAAGAGAACTCGAATTTGACAAAAACAACTCAAAATGACTAAATACAATGCCTAATTCCTAAGGGAAAGAAAGATGATCAAAAACAATGCCTAATTCTCAAAGGAATTCGAATTTGAGAAAAACAATGCTTAATTCCCAAGAGAACTCGAATTTGACAAAAACAACTCAAAATGACTAAATACAATGCCTAATTCCCAAATGAATGGGAAATGAGAAAAAACAATGCCAAATTCCCAAGGGAATTCGAAATTTACAAAAACAATTCAAATTGACCAAAAACAATACCTCATTCCCAAGGGAATTCGAATTTGAGAAAAACAACTCAAAATGACCAAAAACAATGCTTAATTCCCAAGGGAATTCGAATTTGACAAAAACAACTCAAAATGACCAAAAACAATGCCTTATTCCTAAGGGAAAGAAAAATGATAAAAAACAATGCCAAATTCCCAAGGGAATTCGAATTTGACAAAAACAGCTCAAAATGATCAAAAACAATGCCTAATTCTCAAAGGAATTCGAATTTGAGAAAAACAATGCTTAATTCCCAAGGGAACTCGAAATTGACAAAAACAACTCAAAATGACTAAAAACAATGCCTAATTCCCAAGGGAATTCGAATTTGACAAAAACAACTCAAAATGACCAAAAACAATGCCTAATTCCTAAGGGAAAGAAAGATGATAAAAAACAATGCCAAATTCCCAAGGGAATTCGAATTTGACAAAAACAGCTCAAAATGATCAAAAACAATGCCTAATTCTCAAAGGAATTCGAATTTGAGAAAAAACAATGCCAAATTCCCAAGGGAATTCGAAATTGACAAAAACAACTCAAAATGACCAAAAACAATACTTAATTCCCAAGGGAATTCGAATTTGACAAAAACAACTCAAAATGACCAAAAACAATGCCTAATTCCTAAGGGAAAGAAAGATGATAAAAAACAATGCCAAATTCCTAAGGGAATTCGAATTTGACTCAAAATGATCAAAAACAATGCCTAATTCTCAAAGGAATTCGAATTTGAGAAAAACAGCTCAAAATGATCAAAAACAATGCCTAATTCTCAAAGGAATTCGAATTTGAGAAAAACAATGCTTAATTCCCAAGAGAACTCGAATTTGACAGAAACAACTCAAAATGACTAAAAACAATGCCTAATTCCCAAGTGAATGGGAAATGAGAAAAAACAATGCAAAATTCCCAAGGGAATTCGAAATTGACAAAAACAACTCAAAATGACCAAAAACAATACTTAATTCCCAAGGGAATTCGAATTTGAGAAAAACAACTCAAAATGACCAAAAACAATGCTTAATTCCCAAGAGAACTCGAATTTGACAAAAACAACTCAAAATGACTAAATACAATGCCTAATTCCCAAATGAATGGGAAATGAGAAAAAACAATGCCAAATTCCCAAGGGAATTCGAAATTGACAAAAACAATTCAAATTGACCAAAAACAATACCTCATTCCCAAGGGAATTCGAATTTGAGAAAAACAACTCAAAATGACCAAAAACAATGCTTAATTCCCAAGGGAATTCGAATTTGACAAAAACAACTCAAAATGACTAAATACAATGCCTAATTCCCAAATGAATGGGAAATGAGAAAAAACAATGCCAAATTCCCAAGGGAATTCGAAATTGACAAAAACAATTCAAATTGACCAAAAACAATACCTCATTCCCAAGGGAATTCGAATTTGACAAAAAAAGCTCAAAATGATCAAAAACAATGCCTAATTCTCAAAGGAATTCGAATTTGAGAAAAACAATGCTTAATTCCCAAGAGAACTTCGAATTTGACAAAAACAACTCAAAATGACTAAATACAATGCCTAATTCCCAAATGAATGGGAAATGAGAAAAAACAATGCCAAATTCCCAAGGGAACTCGAAATTGACAAAAACAATTCAAATTGACCAAAAACAATACCTCATTCCCAAGGGAATTCGAATTTGAGAAAAACAACTCTTAATGACCAAAAACAATGCCTAATTCCTAAGGGAAAAAAAAATGATAAAAAACAATGCCAAATTCCCAAGGGAATTCGAATTTGACAAAAACAGCTCAAAATGATCAAAAACAATGCCTAATTCTCAATGACTTCGAATTTGAGAAAAACAATGCTTAATTCCCAAGGGAACTCGAATTTGACGAAAACAACTCAAAATGACTAAAAACAATGCCTAATTCTCAAGTGAATGGGAAATGAGAAAAAACAATGCCAAATTCCCAAGGGAATTCGAAATTGACAAAAACAACTCAAAATGACCAAAAACAATACTTAATTCCCAAGGGAATTCGAATTTGACAAAAACAACTCAAAATGACCAAAAACAATGCCTAATTCCTAAGGGAAAGAAAGATGATAAAAAACAATGCCAAATTCCCAAGGGAATTCGAATTTGAGAAAAACAATGCTTAATTCCCAAGAGAACTCGAATTTGACAAAAACAACTCAAAATGACTAAATACAATGCCTAATTCCTAAGGGAAAGAAAGATGATCAAAAACAATGCCTAATTCTCAAAGGAATTCGAATTTGAGAAAAACAATGCTTAATTCCCAAGAGAACTCGAATTTGACAAAAACAACTCAAAATGACTAAATACAATGCCTAATTCCCAAATGAATGGGAAATGAGAAAAAACAATGCCAAATTCCCAAGGGAATTCGAAATTTACAAAAACAATTCAAATTGACCAAAAACAATACCTCATTCCCAAGGGAATTCGAATTTGAGAAAAACAACTCAAAATGACCAAAAACAATGCTTAATTCCCAAGGGAATTCGAATTTGACAAAAACAACTCAAAATGACCAAAAACAATGCCTTATTCCTAAGGGAAAGAAAAATGATAAAAAACAATGCCAAATTCCCAAGGGAATTCGAATTTGACAAAAACAGCTCAAAATGATCAAAAACAATGCCTAATTCTCAAAGGAATTCGAATTTGAGAAAAACAATGCTTAATTCCCAAGGGAACTCGAAATTGACAAAAACAACTCAAAATGACTAAAAACAATGCCTAATTCCCAAGGGAATTCGAATTTGACAAAAACAACTCAAAATGACCAAAAACAATGCCTAATTCCTAAGGGAAAGAAAGATGATAAAAAACAATGCCAAATTCCCAAGGGAATTCGAATTTGACAAAAACAGCTCAAAATGATCAAAAACAATGCCTAATTCTCAAAGGAATTCGAATTTGAGAAAAAACAATGCCAAATTCCCAAGGGAATTCGAAATTGACAAAAACAACTCAAAATGACCAAAAACAATACTTAATTCCCAAGGGAATTCGAATTTGACAAAAACAACTCAAAATGACCAAAAACAATGCCTAATTCCTAAGGGAAAGAAAGATGATAAAAAACAATGCCAAATTCCTAAGGGAATTCGAATTTGACTCAAAATGATCAAAAACAATGCCTAATTCTCAAAGGAATTCGAATTTGAGAAAAACAGCTCAAAATGATCAAAAACAATGCCTAATTCTCAAAGGAATTCGAATTTGAGAAAAACAATGCTTAATTCCCAAGAGAACTCGAATTTGACAGAAACAACTCAAAATGACTAAAAACAATGCCTAATTCCCAAGTGAATGGGAAATGAGAAAAAACAATGCAAAATTCCCAAGGGAATTCGAAATTGACAAAAACAACTCAAAATGACCAAAAACAATACTTAATTCCCAAGGGAATTCGAATTTGAGAAAAACAACTCAAAATGACCAAAAACAATGCTTAATTCCCAAGAGAACTCGAATTTGACAAAAACAACTCAAAATGACTAAATACAATGCCTAATTCCCAAATGAATGGGAAATGAGAAAAAACAATGCCAAATTCCCAAGGGAATTCGAAATTGACAAAAACAATTCAAATTGACCAAAAACAATACCTCATTCCCAAGGGAATTCGAATTTGAGAAAAACAACTCAAAATGACCAAAAACAATGCTTAATTCCCAAGGGAATTCGAATTTGACAAAAACAACTCAAAATGACTAAATACAATGCCTAATTCCCAAATGAATGGGAAATGAGAAAAAACAATGCCAAATTCCCAAGGGAATTCGAAATTGACAAAAACAATTCAAATTGACCAAAAACAATACCTCATTCCCAAGGGAATTCGAATTTGACAAAAAAAGCTCAAAATGATCAAAAACAATGCCTAATTCTCAAAGGAATTCGAATTTGAGAAAAACAATGCTTAATTCCCAAGAGAACTTCGAATTTGACAAAAACAACTCAAAATGACTAAATACAATGCCTAATTCCCAAATGAATGGGAAATGAGAAAAAACAATGCCAAATTCCCAAGGGAACTCGAAATTGACAAAAACAATTCAAATTGACCAAAAACAATACCTCATTCCCAAGGGAATTCGAATTTGAGAAAAACAACTCTTAATGACCAAAAACAATGCCTAATTCCTAAGGGAAAAAAAAATGATAAAAAACAATGCCAAATTCCCAAGGGAATTCGAATTTGACAAAAACAGCTCAAAATGATCAAAAACAATGCCTAATTCTCAATGACTTCGAATTTGAGAAAAACAATGCTTAATTCCCAAGGGAACTCGAATTTGACGAAAACAACTCAAAATGACTAAAAACAATGCCTAATTCTCAAGTGAATGGGAAATGAGAAAAAACAATGCCAAATTCCCAAGGGAATTCGAAATTGACAAAAACAACTCAAAATGACCAAAAACAATACTTAATTCCCAAGGGAATTCGAATTTGACAAAAACAACTCAAAATGACCAAAAACAATGCCTAATTCCTAAGGGAAAGAAAGATGATAAAAAACAATGCCAAATTCCCAAGGGAATTCGAATTTGACTCAAAATGATCAAAAACAATGCCTAATTCTCAAAGGAATTCGAATTTGAGAAAAACAATGCTTAATTCCCAAGAGAACTCGAATTTGACAAAAACAACTCAAAATGACTAAATACAATGCCTAATTCCCAAGTGAATGGGAAATGAGAAAAAACAATGCCAAATTCCCAAGGGAATTCGAAATTGACAAAAACAACTCAAAATGACCAAAAACAATACTTAATTCCCAAGGGAATTCGAATTTGACAAAAACAACTCAAAATGACCAAAAACAATGCCTAATTCCTAAGGGAAAGAAAGATGATAAAAAACAATGCCAAATTCCTAAGGGAATTCGAATTTGACTCAAAATGATCAAAAACAATGCCTAATTCTCAAAGGAATTCGAATTTGAGAAAAACAGCTCAAAATGATCAAAAACAATGCCTAATTCTCAAAGGAATTCGAATTTGAGAAAAACAATGCTTAATTCCCAAGAGAACTCGAATTTGACAAAAACAACTCAAAATGACTAAATACAATGCCTAATTCCCAAATGAATGGGAAATGAGAAGAAACAATGCCAAATTCCCAAGGGAATTCGAAATTGACAAAAACAATTCAAATTGACCAAAAACAATACGTCATTCCCAAGGGAATTCGAATTTGAGAAAAACAACTCAAAATGACCAAAAACAATGCTTAATTCCCAAGGGAATTCGAATTTGACAAAAACAACTCAAAATGACTAAATACAATGCCTAATTCCCAAATGAATGGGAAATGAGAAAAAACAATGCCAAATTCCCAAGGGAATTCGAAATTGACAAAAACAATTCAAATTGACCAAAAATAATACCTCATTCCCAAGGGAATTCGAATTTGAGAAAAACAACTCATAATGACCAAAAACAATGCTTACATCCCAAGGGAATTCGAATTTGACAAAAACAACTCAAAATGACCAAAAACAATGCCTAATTCCTAAGGGAAAAAAAAATGATAAAAAACAATGCCAAATTCCCAAGGGAATTCGAATTTGACAAAAACAGCTCAAAATGATCAAAAACAATGCCTAATTCTCAAAGGACTTCGAATTTGAGAAAAACAATGCTTAATTCCCAAGGGAACTCGAATTTGACAAAAAAAACTCAAAATGACTAAAAACAATGCCTAATTCTCAAGTGAATGGGAAATGAGAAAAAACAATGCCAAATTCCCAAGGGAATTCGAAATTGACAAAAACAACTCAAATTGACCAAAAACAATACTTAATTCCCAAGGGAATTCGAATTTGACAAAAACAACTCAAAATGACCAAAAACAATGCCTAATTCCTAAGGGAAAGAAAAATGATAAAAAACAATGCCAAATTCCCAAGGGAATTCGAATTTGACAAAAACAGCTCAAAATGATCAAAAACAATGCCTAATTCTCAAAGGAATTCGAATTTGAGAAAAACAATGCTTAATTCCCAAGGGAACTCGAAATTGACAAAAACAACTCAAAATGACTAAAAACAATGCCTAATTCCCAAGTGAATGGGAAATGAGAAAAAACAATGCCAAATTCCCAAGGGAATTCGAAATTGACAAAAACAACTCAAAATGACCAAAAACAATACTTAATTCCCAAGGGAATTCGAATTTGACAAAAACAACTCAAAATGACCAAAAACAATGCCTAATTCCTAAGGGAAAGAAAGATGATAAAAAACAATGCCAAATTCCCAAGGGAATTCGAATTTGACAAAAACAGCTCAAAATGATCAAAAACAATGCCTAATTCTCAAAGGAATTCGAATTTGAGAAAAACAATGCTTAATTCCCAAGGGAACTCGAAATTGACAAAAACAACTCAAAATGACTAAAAACAATGCCTAATTCCCAAGTGAATGGGAAATGAGAAAAAACAATGCCAAATTCCCAAGGGAATTCGAAATTGACAAAAACAACTCAAAACGACCAAAAACAATACTTAATTCCCAAGGGAATTCGAATTTGACAAAAACAACTCAAAATGACAAAAAACAATGCCAAATTCCTAAGGGAATTCGAATTTGACTCAAAATGATCAAAAACAATGCCTAATTCTCAAAGGAATTCGAATTTGAGAAAAACAGCTCAAAATGATCAAAAACAATGCCTAATTCTCAAAGGAATTCGAATTTGAGAAAAACAATGCTTAATTCCCAAGAGAACTCGAATTTGACAAAAACAACTCAAAATGACTAAATACAATGCCTAATTCCCAAATGAATGGGAAATGAGAAAAAACAATGCCAAATTCCCAAGGGAATTCGAAATTGACAAAAACAATTCAAATTGACCAAAAACAATACCTCATTCCCAAGGGAATTCGAATTTGACAAAAACAACTCAAAATGACTAAATACAATGCCTAATTCCCAAATAAATGGGAAATGAGAAAAAACAATGCCAAATTCCCAAGGGAATTCGAAATTGACAAAAACAATTCAAATTGACCAAAAACAATACCTCATTCCCAAGGGAATTCGAATTTGACAAAAAAAGCTCAAAATGATCAAAAACAATGCCTAATTCTCAAAGGAATTCGAATTTGAGAAAAACAATGCTTAATTCCCAAGAGAACTTCGAATTTGACAAAAACAACTCAAAATGACTAAATACAATGCCTAATTCCCAAATGAATGGGAAATGAGAAAAAACAATGCCAAATTCCCAAGGGAACTCGAAATTGACAAAAACAATTCAAATTGTCCAAAAACAATACCTCATTCCCAAGGGATTTCGAATTTGAGAAAAACAACTCATAATGACCAAAAACAATGCCTAATTCTTAAGGGAAAAAAAAATGATAAAAAACAATGCCAAATTCCCAAGGGAATTCGAATTTGACAAAAACAGCTCAAAATGATCAAAAACAATGCCTAATTCTCAATGACTTCGAATTTGAGAAAAACAATGCTTAATTCCCAAGGGAACTCGAATTTGACGAAAACAACTCAAAATGACTAAAAACAATGCCTAATTCTCAAGTGAATGGGAAATGAGAAAAAACAATGCCAAATTCCCAAGGGAATTCGAAATTGACAAAAACAACTCAAAATGACCAAAAACAATACTTAATTCCCAAGGGAATTCGAATTTGACAAAAACAACTCAAAATGACCAAAAACAATGCCTAATTCCTAAGGGAAAGAAAGATGATAAAAAACAATGCCAAATTCCCAAGGGAATTCGAATTTGAGAAAAACAATGCTTAATTCCCAAGAGAACTCGAATTTGACAAAAACAACTCAAAATGACTAAATACAATGCCTAATTCCTAAGGGAAAGAAAGATGATCAAAAACAATGCCTAATTCTCAAAGGAATTCGAATTTGAGAAAAACAATGCTTAATTCCCAAGAGAACTCGAATTTGACAAAAACAACTCAAAATGACTAAATACAATGCCTAATTCCCAAATGAATGGGAAATGAGAAAAAACAATGCCAAATTCCCAAGGGAATTCGAAATTTACAAAAACAATTCAAATTGACCAAAAACAATACCTCATTCCCAAGGGAATTCGAATTTGAGAAAAACAACTCAAAATGACCAAAAACAATGCTTAATTCCCAAGGGAATTCGAATTTGACAAAAACAACTCAAAATGACCAAAAACAATGCCTTATTCCTAAGGGAAAGAAAAATGATAAAAAACAATGCCAAATTCCCAAGGGAATTCGAATTTGACAAAAACAGCTCAAAATGATCAAAAACAATGCCTAATTCTCAAAGGAATTCGAATTTGAGAAAAACAATGCTTAATTCCCAAGGGAACTCGAAATTGACAAAAACAACTCAAAATGACTAAAAACAATGCCTAATTCCCAAGTGAATGGGAAATGAGAAAAAACAATGCCAAATTCCCAAGGGAATTCGAAATTGACAAAAACAACTCAAAATGACCAAAAACAATACTTAATTCCCAAGGGAATTCGAATTTGACAAAAACAACTCAAAATGACCAAAAACAATGCCTAATTCCTAAGGGAAAGAAAGATGATAAAAAACAATGCCAAATTCCTAAGGGAATTCGAATTTGACTCAAAATGATAAAAAACAATGCCTAATTCTCAAAGGAATTCGAATTTGAGAAAAACAGCTCAAAATGATCAAAAACAATGCCTAATTCTCAAAGGAATTCGAATTTGAGAAAAACAATGCTTAATTCCCAAGAGAACTCGAATTTGACAAAAACAACTCAAAATGACTAAATACAATGCCTAATTCCCAAATGAATGGGAAATGAGAAGAAACAATGCCAAATTCCCAAGGGAATTCGAAATTGACAAAAACAATTCAAATTGACCAAAAACAATACGTCATTCCCAAGGGAATTCGAATTTGAGAAAAACAACTCAAAATGACCAAAAACAATGCTTAATTCCCAAGGGAATTCGAATTTGACAAAAACAACTCAAAATGACTAAATACAATGCCTAATTCCCAAATGAATGGGAAATGAGAAAAAACAATGCCAAATTCCCAAGGGAATTCGAAATTGACAAAAACAATTCAAATTGACCAAAAATAATACCTCATTCCCAAGGGAATTCGAATTTGAGAAAAACAACTCATAATGACCAAAAACAATGCTTACATCCCAAGGGAATTCGAATTTGACAAAATCAACTCAAAATGACCAAAAACAATGCCTAATTCCTAAGGGAAAAAAAAATGATAAAAAACAATGCCAAATTCCCAAGGGAATTCGAATTTGACAAAAACAGCTCAAAATGATCAAAAACAATGCCTAATTCTCAAAGGACTTCGAATTTGAGAAAAACAATGCTTAATTCCCAAGGGAACTCGAATTTGACAAAAAAAACTCAAAATGACTAAAAACAATGCCTAATTCTCAAGTGAATGGGAAATGAGAAAAAACAATGCCAAATTCCCAAGGGAATTCGAAATTGACAAAAACAACTCAAATTGACCAAAAACAATACTTAATTCCCAAGGGAATTCGAATTTGACAAAAACAACTCAAAATGACCAAAAACAATGCCTAATTCCTAAGGGAAAGAAAAATGATAAAAAACAATGCCAAATTCCCAAGGGAATTCGAATTTGACAAAAACAGCTCAAAATGATCAAAAACAATGCCTAATTCTCAAAGGAATTCGAATTTGAGAAAAACAATGCTTAATTCCCAAGGGAACTCGAAATTGACAAAAACAACTCAAAATGACTAAAAACAATGCCTAATTCCCAAGTGAATGGGAAATGAGAAAAAACAATGCCAAATTCCCAAGGGAATTCGAAATTGACAAAAACAACTCAAAATGACCAAAAACAATACTTAATTCCCAAGGGAATTCGAATTTGACAAAAACAACTCAAAATGACCAAAAACAATGCCTAATTCCTAAGGGAAAGAAAGATGATAAAAAACAATGCCAAATTCCTAAGGGAATTCGAATTTGACTCAAAATGATCAAAAACAATGCCTAATTCTCAAAGGAATTCGAATTTGAGAAAAACAGCTCAAAATGATCAAAAACAATGCCTAATTCTCAAAGGAATTCGAATTTGAGAAAAACAATGCTTAATTCCCAAGAGAACTCGAATTTGACAAAAACAACTCAAAATGACTAAATACAATGCCTAATTCCCAAATGAATGGGAAATGAGAAAAAACAATGCCAAATTCCCAAGGGAATTCGAAATTGACAAAAACAATTCAAATTGACCAAAAACAATACCTCATTCCCAAGGGAATTCGAATTTGAGAAAAACAACTCAAAATGACCAAAAACAATGCTTAATTCCCAAGGGAATTCGAATTTGACAAAAACAACTCAAAATGACTAAATACAATGCCTAATTCCCAAATAAATGGGAAATGAGAAAAAACAATGCCAAATTCCCAAGGGAATTCGAAATTGACAAAAACAATTCAAATTGACCAAAAACAATACCTCATTCCCAAGGGAATTCGAATTTGACAAAAAAAGCTCAAAATGATCAAAAACAATGCCTAATTCTCAAAGGAATTCGAATTTGAGAAAAACAATGCTTAATTCCCAAGAGAACTTCGAATTTGACAAAAACAACTCAAAATGACTAAATACAATGCCTAATTCCCAAATGAATGGGAAATGAGAAAAAACAATGCCAAATTCCCAAGGGAACTCGAAATTGACAAAAACAATTCAAATTGTCCAAAAACAATACCTCATTCCCAAGAGAACTTCGAATTTGACAAAAACAACTCAAAATGACTAAATACAATGCCTAATTCCCAAATAAATGGGAAATGAGAAAAAACAATGCCAAATTCCCAAGGGAATTCGAAATTGACAAAAACAATTCAAATTGACCAAAAACAATACCTCATTCCCAAGGGAATTCGAATTTGACAAAAAAAGCTCAAAATGATCAAAAACAATGCCTAATTCTCAAAGGAATTCGAATTTGAGAAAAACAATGCTTAATTCCCAAGAGAACTTCGAATTTGACAAAAACAACTCAAAATGACTAAATACAATGCCTAATTCCCAAATGAATGGGAAATGAGAAAAAACAATGCCAAATTCCCAAGGGAACTCGAAATTGACAAAAACAATTCAAATTGTCCAAAAACAATACCTCATTCCCAAGGGAATTCGAATTTGAGAAAAACAACTCATAATGACCAAAAACAATGCCTAATTCTTAAGGGAAAAAAAAATGATAAAAAACAATGCCAAATTCCCAAGTGAATGGGAAATGAGAAAAAACAATGCCAAATTCCCAAGGGAATTCGAAATTGACAAAAACAACTCAAAATGACCAAAAACAATACTTAATTCCCAAGGGAATTCGAATTTGACAAAAACAACTCAAAATGACCAAAAACAATGCCTAATTCCTAAGGGAAAGAAAGATGATAAAAAACAATGCCAAATTCCTAAGGGAATTCGAATTTGACTCAAAATGATCAAAAACAATGCCTAATTCTCAAAGGAATTCGAATTTGAGAAAAACAGCTCAAAATGATCAAAAACAATGCCTAATTCTCAAAGGAATTCGAATTTGAGAAAAACAATGCTTAACTCCCAAGAGAACTCGAATTTGACAAAAACAACTCAAAATGACTAAATACAATGCCTAATTCCCAAATAAATGGGAAATGAGAAAAAACAATGCCAAATTCCCAAGGGAATTCGAAATTGACAAAAACAATTCAAATTGACCAAAAACAATACCTCATTCCCAAGGGAATTCGAATTTGACAAAAAAAGCTCAAAATGATCAAAAACAATGCCTAATTCTCAAAGGAATTCGAATTTGAGAAAAACAATGCTTAATTCCCAAGAGAACTTCGAATTTGACAAAAACAACTCAAAATGACTAAATACAATGCCTAATTCCCAAATGAATGGGAAATGAGAAAAAACAATGCCAAATTCCCAAGGGAACTCGAAATTGACAAAAACAATTCAAATTGTCCAAAAACAATACCTCATTCCCAAGAGAACTTCGAATTTGACAAAAACAACTCAAAATGACTAAATACAATGCCTAATTCCCAAATAAATGGGAAATGAGAAAAAACAATGCCAAATTCCCAAGGGAATTCGAAATTGACAAAAACAATTCAAATTGACCAAAAACAATACCTCATTCCCAAGGGAATTCGAATTTGACAAAAAAAGCTCAAAATGATCAAAAACAATGCCTAATTCTCAAAGGAATTCGAATTTGAGAAAAACAATGCTTAATTCCCAAGAGAACTTCGAATTTGACAAAAACAACTCAAAATGACTAAATACAATGCCTAATTCCCAAATGAATGGGAAATGAGAAAAAACAATGCCAAATTCCCAAGGGAACTCGAAATTGACAAAAACAATTCAAATTGTCCAAAAACAATACCTCATTCCCAAGGGAATTCGAATTTGAGAAAAACAACTCATAATGACCAAAAACAATGCCTAATTCTTAAGGGAAAAAAAAATGATAAAAAACAATGCCAAATTCCCAAGTGAATGGGAAATGAGAAAAAACAATGCCAAATTCCCAAGGGAATTCGAAATTGACAAAAACAACTCAAAATGACCAAAAACAATACTTAATTCCCAAGGGAATTCGAATTTGACAAAAACAACTCAAAATGACCAAAAACAATGCCTAATTCCTAAGGGAAAGAAAGATGATAAAAAACAATGCCAAATTCCTAAGGGAATTCGAATTTGACTCAAAATGATCAAAAACAATGCCTAATTCTCAAAGGAATTCGAATTTGAGAAAAACAGCTCAAAATGATCAAAAACAATGCCTAATTCTCAAAGGAATTCGAATTTGAGAAAAACAATGCTTAATTCCCAAGAGAACTCGAATTTGACAAAAACAACTCAAAATGACTAAAAACAATGCCTAATTCCCAAGTGAATGGGAAATGAGAAATAACAATGCAAAATTCCCAAGGGAATTCGAAATTGACAAAAACAACTCAAAATGACCAAAAACAATACTTAATTCCCAAGGGAATTCGAATTTGAGAAAAACAACTCAAAATGACCAAAAACAATGCTTAATTCCCAAGAGAACTCGAATTTGACAAAAACAACTCAAAATGACTAAATACAATGCCTAATTCCCAAATGAATGGGAAATGAGAAAACACAATGCCAAATTCCGAAGGGAATTCGAAATTGACAAAAACAATTCAAATTGACCAAAAACAATACCTCATTCTCAAGGGAATTCGAATTTGAGAAAAACAACTCAAAATGACCAAAAACAATGCTAAATTTCCAAGGGAATTCGAATTTGACAAAAACAACTCAAAATGACCAAAAACAATGCCTAATTCCTAAGGGAAAGAAAAATGATAAAAAACAATGCCAAATTCCCAAGGGAATTCGAATTTGACAAAAACAGCTCAAAATGATCAAAAACAATGCCTAATTCTCAAAGGCATTCGAATTTGAGAAAAACAATGCTTAATTCCCAAGGGAACTCGAATTTGACAAAAACAGCTCAAAATGATCAAAAACAATGCCTAATTCTCAAAGGCATTCGAATTTGAGAAACACAATGCTTAATTCCCAAGAGAACTCGAATTTGACAAAAACAACTCAAAATGACCAATAACAATGCCTAATTCCTAAGGGAAAGAAAGATGATAAAAAACAATGCCAAATTCCTAAGGAAATTTGAATTTGACTCAAAATGACCAAAAACAATACCTCATTCCCAAGGGAATTCGAATTTGAGAGAAACAACTCAAAATGACCAAAAACAATGCTGAATTCCCAAGGGAATTCGAATTTGACAAAAACAACTCAAAATGACCAAAAACAATGCCTAATTCCTAAGGGAAAGAAAAATGATAAAAAACAATGCCAAATTTCCAAGGGAATTCGAATTTGACAAAAACAGCTCAAAATGATCAAAAACAATGCCTAATTCTCAAAGGAATTCGAATTTGAGAAAAACAATGCTTAATTCCCAAGGGAACTCGAATTTGACAGAAACAACTCAAAATGACTAAAAACAATGCCTAATTCCCAAGTGAATGGGAAATGAGAAAAAACAATGCCAAATTCCCAAGGGAATTCGAAATTGACAAAAATAACTCAAAATGACCAAAAACAATACTTAATTCCCAAGGGAATTCGAATTTGAGAAAAACAACTCAAAATGACCAAAAACAATGCTTAATTCCCAAGAGAACTCGAATTTGACAAAAACAACTCAAATTGACTAAATACAATGCCTAATTCCCAAATGAATGGGAAATGAGAAAAAACAATGCCAAATTCCCAAGGGAATTCGAAATTGACAAAAACAATTCAAATTGACCAAAAACAATACCTCATTCCCAAGGGAATTCGAATTTGAGAAAAACAACTCAAAATGACCAAAAACAATGCTTAATTCCCAAGGGAATTCGAATTTGACAAAAACAACTCAAAATGACCAAAAACAATGCCTAATTCCTAAGGGAAAGAAAAATGATAAAAAACAATGCCAAATTCCCAAGGGAATTCGAATTTGACTCAACATGATCAAAAACAATGCCTAATTCTCAAAGGAATTCGAATTTGAGAAAAACAACTCAAAATGACCAAAAACAATGCTTAATTCCCAAGGGAATTCGAATTTGACAAAAACAACTCAAAATGACCAAAAACAATGCCTAATTCCTAAGGGAAAGAAAAATGATAAAAAACAATGCCAAATTTCCAAGGGAATTCGAATTTGACAAAAAAAGCTCAAAATGATCAAAAACAATGCCTAATTCTCAAAGGAATTCGAATTTGAGAAAAACAATGCTTAATTCCCAAGAGAACTTCGAATTTGACAAAACCAACTCAAAATGACTAAATACAATGCCTAATTCCCAAATGAATGGGAAATGAGAAAAAACAATGCCAAATTCCCAAGGGAATTCGAAATTGACAAAAACAATTCAAATTGACCAAAAACAATACCTCATTCCCAAGGGAATTCGAATTTGAGAAAAACAACTCATAATGACCAAAAACAATGCTTACATCCCAAGGGAATTCGAATTTGACAAAAACAACTCAAAATGACCAAAAACAATGCCTAATTCCTAAGGGAAAAAAAAATGATAAAAAACAATGCTTAATTCCCAAGGGAACTCGAATTTCACAAAAACAACTCAAAATGACTAAAAACAATGCCTAATTCTCAAGTGAATGGGAAATGAGAAAAAACAATGCCAAATTCCCAAGGGAATTCGAAATTGACAAAAACAACTCAAAATGACCAAAAACAATACTTAATTCCCAAGGGAATTCGAATTTGACAAAAACAACTCAAAATGACCAAAAACAATTCCTAATTCCTAAGGGAAAGAAAGATGATAAAAAACAATGCCAAATTCCCAAGGGAATTCGAATTTGACTCAAAATGATCAAAAACAATGCCTAATTCTCAAAGGAATTCGAATTTTAGAAAAACAATGCTTAATTCCCAAGAGAACTCGAATTTGACAAAAACAACTCAAAATGACTAAATACAATGCCTAATTCCCAAATGAATGGGAAATGAGAAAAAACAATGCCAAATTCCCAAGGGAATTCGAAATTTACAAAAACAATTCAAATTGACCAAAAACAATACCTCATTCCCAAGGGAATTTGGATTTGAGAAAAACAACTCAAAATGACCAAAAACAATGCTTAATTCCCAAGGGAATTCGAATTTGACAAAAACAACTCAAAATGACCAAAAACAATGCCTAATTCCTAAGGGAAAGAAAAATGATAAAAAACAATGCCAAATTCCCAAGGGAATTCGAATTTGACAAAAACAGCTCAAAATGATCAAAAACAATGCTAATTCTCAAAGGAATTCGAATTTGAGAAAAACAATGCTTAATTCCCAAGGGAACTCGAAATTGACAAAAACAACTCAAAATGACTAAAAACAATGCCTAATTCGCAAGTGAATGGGAAATGAGAAAAAACACTGCCAAATTCCCAAGGGAATTCGAAATTGACAAAAACAACTCAAAATGACCAAAAACAATACTTAATTCCCAAGGGAATTCGAATTTGACAAAAACAACTCAAAATGACCAAAAACAATGCCTAATTCCTAAGGGAAAGAAAGATGATAAAAAACAATGCCAAATTCCTAAGGAAATTTGAATTTGACTCAAAATGACCAAAAACAATACCTCATTCCCAAGGGAATTCGAATTTGAGAGAAACAACTGAAAATGACCAAAAACAATGCTGAATTCCCAAGGGAATTCGAATTTGACAAAAACAACTCAAAATGACCAAAAACAATGCCTAATTCCTAAGGGAAAGAAAAATGATAAAAAACAATGCCAAATTTCCAAGGGAATTCGAATTTGACAAAAACAGCTCAAAATGATCAAAAACAATGCCTAATTCTCAAAGGAATTCGAATTTGAGAAAAACAATGCTTAATTCCCAAGGGAACTCGAATTTGACAGAAACAACTCAAAATGACTAAAAACAATGCCTAATTCCCAAGTGAATGGGAAATGAGAAAAAACAATGCCAAATTCCCAAGGGAATTCGAAATTGACAAAAATAACTCAAAATGACCAAAAACAATACTTAATTCCAAGGGAATTCGAATTTGAGAAAAACAACTCAAAATGACCAAAAACAATGCTTAATTCCCAAGAGAACTCGAATTTGACAAAAACAACTCAAATTGACTAAATACAATGCCTAATTCCCAAATGAATGGGAAATGAGAAAAAACAATGCCAAATTCCCAAGGGAATTCGAAATTGACAAAAACAATTCAAATTGACCAAAAACAATACCTCATTCCCAAGGGAATTCGAATTTGAGAAAAACAACTCAAAATGACCAAAAACAATGCTTAATTCCCAAGGGAATTCGAATTTGACAAAAAAAGCTCAAAATGATCAAAAACAATGCCTAATTCTCAAAGGAATTCGAATTTGAGAAAAACAATGCTTAATTCCCAAGAGAACTTCGAATTTGACAAAACCAACTCAAAATGACTAAATACAATGCCTAATTCCCAAATGAATGGGAAATGAGAAAAAACAATGCCAAATTCCCAAGGGAATTCGAAATTGACAAAAACAATTCAAATTGACCAAAAACAATACCTCATTCCCAAGGGAATTCGAATTTGAGAAAAACAACTCATAATGACCAAAAACAATGCTTACATCCCAAGGGAATTCGAATTTGACAAAAACAACTCAAAATGACCAAAAACAATGCCTAATTCCTAAGGGAAAAAAAAATGATAAAAAACAATGCTTAATTCCCAAGGGAACTCGAATTTCACAAAAACAACTCAAAATGACTAAAAACAATGCCTAATTCTCAAGTGAATGGGAAATGAGAAAAAACAATGCCAAATTCCCAAGGGAATTCGAAATTGACAAAAACAACTCAAAATGACCAAAAACAATACTTAATTCCCAAGGGAATTCGAATTTGACAAAAACAACTCAAAATGACCAAAAACAATGCCTAATTCCTAAGGGAAAGAAAGATGATAAAAAACAATGCCAAATTCCCAAGGGAATTCGAATTTGACTCAAAATGATCAAAAACAATGCCTAATTCTCAAAGGAATTCGAATTTTAGAAAAACAATGCTTAATTCCCAAGAGAACTCGAATTTGACAAAAACAACTCAAAATGACTAAATACAATGCCTAATTCCCAAATGAATGGGAAATGAGAAAAAACAATGCCAAATTCCCAAGGGAATTCGAAATTTACAAAAACAATTCAAATTGACCAAAAACAATACCTCATTCCCAAGGGAATTCGGATTTGAGAAAAACAACTCAAAATGACCAAAAACAATGCTTAATTCCCAAGGGAATTCAAATTTGACAAAAACAACTCAAAATGACCAAAAACAATGCCTAATTCCTAAGGGAAAGAAAAATGATAAAAAACAATGCCAAATTCCCAAGGGAATTCGAATTTGACAAAAACAGCTCAAAATGATCAAAAACAATGCTAATTCTCAAAGGAATTCGAATTTGAGAAAAACAATGCTTAATTCCCAAGGGAACTCGAAATTGACAAAAACAACTCAAAATGACTAAAAACAATGCCTAATTCGCAAGTGAATGGGAAATGAGAAAAAACACTGCCAAATTCCCAAGGGAATTCGAAATTGACAAAAACAACTCAAAATGACCAAAAACAATACTTAATTCCCAAGGGAATTCGAATTTGACAAAAACAACTCAAAATGACCAAAAACAATGCCTAATTCCTAAGGGAAAGAAAGATGATAAAAAACAATGCCAAATTCCTAAGGAAATTTGAATTTGACTCAAAATGACCAAAAACAATACCTCATTCCCAAGGGAATTCGAATTTGAGAGAAACAACTCAAAATGACCAAAAACAATGCTGAATTCCCAAGGGAATTCGAATTTGACAAAAACAACTCAAAATGACCAAAAACAATGCCTAATTCCTAAGGGAAAGAAAAATGATAAAAAACAATGCCAAATTTCCAAGGGAATTCGAATTTGACAAAAACAGCTCAAAATGATCAAAAACAATGCCTAATTCTCAAAGGAATTCGAATTTGAGAAAAACAATGCTTAATTCCCAAGGGAACTCGAATTTGACAGAAACAACTCAAAATGACTAAAACAATGCCTAATTCCCAAGTGAATGGGAAATGAGAAAAAACAATGCTAAATTTCCAAGGGAATTCGAATTTGACAAAAACAACTCAAAATGACCAAAAACAATGCCTAATTCCTAAGGGAAAGAAAAATTATAAAAAACAATGCCAAATTCCCAAGGGAATTCGAATTTGACAAAAACAGCTCAAAATGATCAAAAACAATGCCTAATTCTCAAAGGCATTCGAATTTGAGAAAAACAATGCTTAATTCCCAAGGGAACTCGAATTTGACAAAAACAGCTCAAAATGAAAAAAACAATGCCTAATTCTCAAAGGCATTCGAATTTGAGAAACACAATGCTTAATTCCCAAGAGAACTCGAATTTGACAAAAACAACTCAAAATGACCAATAACAATGCCTAATTCCTAAGGGAAAGAAAGATGATAAAAAACAATGCCAAATTCCTAAGGAAATTTGAATTTGACTCAAAATGACCAAAAACAATACCTCCTTCCCAAGGGAATTCGAATTTGATAGAAACAACTCAAAATGACCAAAAACAATGCTGAATTCCCAAGGGAATTCGAATTTGACAAAAACAACTCAAAATGACCAAAAACAATGCCTAATTCCTAAGGGAAAGAAAAATGATAAAAAACAATGCCAAATTTCCAAGGGAATTCGAATTTGACAAAAACAGCTCAAAATGATCAAAAACAATGCCTAATTCTCAAAGGAATTCGAATTTGAGAAAAACAATGCTTAATTCCCAAGGGAACTCGAATTTGACAGAAACAACTCAAAATGACTAAAAACAATGCCTAATTCCCAAGTGAATGGGAAATGAGAAAAAACAATGCCAAATTCCCAAGGGAATTCGAAATTGACAAAAACAACTCAAAATGACCAAAAACAATACTTAATTCCCAAGGGAATTCGAATTTGAGAAAAACAACTCAAAATGACCAAAAACAATGCTTAATTCCCAAGAGAACTCGAATTTGACAAAAACAACTCAAATTGACTAAATACAATGCCTAATTCCCAAATGAATGGGAAATGAGAAAAAACAATGCCAAATTCCCAAGGGAATTCGAAATTGACAAAAACAATTCAAATTGACCAAAAACAATACCTCATTCCCAAGGGAATTCGAATTTGAGAAAAACAACTCAAAATGACCAAAAACAATGCTTAATTCCCAAGGGAATTCGAATTTGACAAAAACAACTCAAAATGACCAAAAACAATGCCTAATTCCTAAGGGAAAGAAAAATGATAAAAAACAATGCCTAATTCCCAAGGGAATTCGAATTTGACTCAAAATGACCAAAAACAATGCCTAATTCCAAGGGAATTCGAATTTGAGAAAAACAACTCAAAATGACCAAAAACAATGCTTAATTCCCAAGGGAATTCGAATTTGACAAAAACAACTCAAAATGACCAAAAACAATGCCTAATTCCTAAGGGAAAGAAAAATGATAAAAAACAATGCCAAATTTCCAAGGGAATTCGAATTTGACAAAAAAAGCTCAAAATGATCAAAAACAATGCCTAATTCTCAAAGGAATTCGAATTTGAGAAAAACAATGCTTAATTCCCAAGAGAACTTCGAATTTGACAAAACCAACTCAAAATGACTAAATACAATGCCTAATTCCCAAATGAATGGGAAATGAGAAAAAGCAATGCCAAATTCCCAAGGGAATTCGAAATTGACAAAAACAATTCAAATTGACCAAAAACAATACCTCATTCCCAAGGGAATTCGAATTTGAGAAAAACAACTCATAATGACCAAAAACAATGCTTACATCCCAAGGGAATTCGAATTTGACAAAAACAACTCAAAATGACCAAAAACAATGCCTAATTCCTAAGGGAAAAAAAAATGATAAAAAACAATGCTTAATTCCCAAGGGAACTCGAATTTCACAAAAACAACTCAAAATGACTAAAAACAATGCCTAATTCTCAAGTGAATGGGAAATGAGAAAAAACAATGCCAAATTCCCAAGGGAATTCGAAATTGACAAAAACAACTAAAAATGACCAAAAACAATACTTAATTCCCAAGGGAATTCGAATTTGACAAAAACAACTCAAAATGACCAAAAACAATGCCTAATTCCTAAGGGAAAGAAAAATGATAAAAAACAATGCCAAATTTCCAAGGGAATTCGAATTTGACAAAAAAAGCTCAAAATGATCAAAAACAATGCCTAATTCTCAAAGGAATTCGAATTTGAGAAAAACAATGCTTAATTCCCAAGAGAACTTCGAATTTGACAAAACCAACTCAAAATGACTAAATACAATGCCTAATTCCCAAATGAATGGGAAATGAGAAAAAGCAATGCCAAATTCCCAAGGGAATTCGAAATTGACAAAAACAATTCAAATTGACCAAAAACAATACCTCATTCCCAAGGGAATTCGAATTTGAGAAAAACAACTCATAATGACCAAAAACAATGCTTACATCCCAAGGGAATTCGAATTTGACAAAAACAACTCAAAATGACCAAAAACAATGCCTAATACCTAAGGGAAAAAAAAATGATAAAAAACAATGCTTAATTCCCAAGGGAACTCGAATTTCACAAAAACAACTCAAAATGACTAAAAACAATTCCTAATTCTCAAGTGAATGGGAAATGAGAAAAAACAATGCCAAATTCCCAAGGGAATTCGAAATTGACAAAAACAACTCAAAATGACCAAAAACAATACTTAATTCCCAAGGGAATTCGAATTTGACAAAAACAACTCAAAATGACCAAAAACAATGCCTAATTCCTAAGGGAAAGAAAGATGATAAAAAACAATGCCAAATTCCCAAGGGAATTCGAATTTGACTCAAAATGATCAAAAACAATGCCTAATTCTCAAAGGAATTCGAATTTTAGAAAAACAATGCTTAATTCCCAAGAGAACTCGAATTTGACAAAAACAACTCAAAATGACTAAATACAATGCCTAATTCCCAAATGAATGGGAAATGAGAAAAAACAATGCCAAATTCCCAAGGGAATTCCAAATTTACAAAAACAATTCAAATTGACCAAAAACAATACCTCATTCCCAAGGGAATTCGGATTTGAGAAAAACAACTCAAAATGACCAAAAACAATGCTTAATTCCCAAGGGAATTCGAATTTGACAAAAACAACTCAAAATGACCAAAAACAATGCCTAATTCCTAAGGGAAAGAAAAATGATAAAAAACAATGCCAAATTCCCAAGGGAATTCGAATTTGACAAAAACAGCTCAAAATGATCAAAAACAATGCTAATTCTCAAAGGAATTCGAATTTGAGAAAAACAATCCTTAATTCCCAAGGGAACTCGAAATTGACGAAAACAACTCAAAATGACTAAAAACAATGCCTAATTCGCAAGTGAATGGGAAATGAGAAAAAACACTGCCAAATTCCCAAGGGAATTCGAAATTGACAAAAACAACTCAAAATGACCAAAAACAATACTTAATTCCCAAGGGAATTCGAATTTGACAAAAACAACTCAAAATGACCAAAAACAATGCCTAATTCCTAAGGGAAAGAAAGATGATAAAAAACAATGCCAAATTCCTAAGGAAATTTGAATTTGACTCAAAATGACCAAAAACAATACCTCATTCCCAAGGGAATTCGAATTTGAGAGAAACAACTCAAAATGACCAAAAACAATGCTGAATTCCCAAGGGAATTCGAATTTGACAAAAACAACTCAAAATGACCAAAAACAATGCCTAATTCCTAAGGGAAAGAAAAATGATAAAAAACAATGCCAAATTTCCAAGGGAATTCGAATTTGACAAAAACAGCTCAAAATGATCAAAAACAATGCCTAATTCTCAAAGGAATTCGAATTTGAGAAAAACAATGCTTAATTCCCAAGGGAACTCGAATTTGACAGAAACAACTCAAAATGACTAAAAACAATGCCTAATTCCCAAGTGAATGGGAAATGAGAAAAAACAATGCCAAATTCCCAAGGGAATTCGAAATTGACAAAAATAACTCAAAATGACCAAAAACAATACTTAATTCCCAAGGGAATTCGAATTTGAGAAAAACAACTCAAAATGACCAAAAACAATGCTTAATTCCCAAGAGAACTCGAATTTGACAAAAACAACTCAAATTGACTAAATACAATGCCTAATTCCCAAATGAATGGGAAATGAGAAAAAACAATGCCAAATTCCCAAGGGAATTCGAAATTGACAAAAACAATTCAAATTGACCAAAAACAATACCTCATTCCCAAGGGAATTCGAATTTGAGAAAAACAACTCAAAATGACCAAAAACAATGCTTAATTCCCAAGGGAATTCGAATTTGACAAAAACAACTCAAAATGACCAAAAACAATGCCTAATTCCTAAGGGAAAGAAAAATGATAAAAAACAATGCCAAATTCCCAAGGGAATTCGAATTTGACTCAACATGATCAAAAACAATGCCTAATTCTCAAAGGAATTCGAATTTGAGAAAAACAACTCAAAATGACCAAAAACAATGCTTAATTCCCAAGGGAATTCGAATTTGACAAAAACAACTCAAAATGACCAAAAACAATGCCTAATTCCTAAGGGAAAGAAAAATGATAAAAAACAATGCCAAATTTCCAAGGGAATTCGAATTTGACAAAAAAAGCTCAAAATGATCAAAAACAATGCCTAATTCTCAAAGGAATTCGAATTTGAGAAAAACAATGCTTAATTCCCAAGAGAACTTCGAATTTGACAAAACCAACTCAAAATGACTAAATACAATGCCTAATTCCCAAATGAATGGGAAATGAGAAAAAACAATGCCAAATTCCCAAGGGAATTCGAAATTGACAAAAACAATTCAAATTGACCAAAAACAATACCTCATTCCCAAGGGAATTCGAATTTGAGAAAAACAACTCATAATGGCCAAAAACAATGCTTACATCCCAAGGGAATTCGAATTTGACAAAAACAACTCAAAATGACCAAAAACAATGCCTAATTCCTAAGGGAAAAAAAAATGATAAAAAACAATGCTTAATTCCCAAGGGAACTCGAATTTCACAAAAACAACTCAAAATGACTAAAAACAATGCCTAATTCTCAAGTGAATGGGAAATGAGAAAAAACAATGCCAAATTCCCAAGGGAATTCGAAATTGACAAAAACAACTCAAAATGACCAAAAACAATACTTAATTCCCAAGGGAATTCGAATTTGACAAAAACAACTCAAAATGACCAAAAACAATGCCTAATTCCTAAGGGAAAGAAAGATGATAAAAAACAATGCCAAATTCCCAAGGGAATTCGAATTTGACTCAAAATGATCAAAAACAATGCCTAATTCTCAAAGGAATTCGAATTTTAGAAAAACAATGCTTAATTCCCAAGAGAACTCGAACTTGACAAAAACAACTCAAAATGACTAAATACAATGCCTAATTCCCAAATGAATGGGAATTGAGAAAAAACAATGCCAAATTCCCAAGGGAATTCGAAATTGACAAAAACAATTCAAATTGACCAAAAACAATACCTCATTCCCAAGGGAAGTCGAATTTGACAAAAACAACTCAAAATGACCAAAAACAATGCCTAATTCCTAAGGGAAAAAAAATGATAAAAAACAATGCTTAATTCCCAAGGGAACTCGAATTTCACAAAAACAACTCAAAATGACTAAAAACAATGCCTAATTCTCAAGTGAATGGGAAATGAGAAAAAACAATGCCAAATTCCCAAGGGAATTCGAAATTGACAAAAACAACTCAAAATGACCAAAAACAATACTTAATTCCCAAGGGAATTCGAATTTGACAAAAACAACTCAAAATGACCAAAAACAATGCCTAATTCCTAAGGGAAAGAAAGATGATAAAAAACAATGCCAAATTCCCAAGGGAATTCGAATTTGACTCAAAATGATCAAAAACAATGCCTAATTCTCAAAGGAATTCGAATTTTAGAAAAACAATGCTTAATTCCCAAGAGAACTCGAATTTGACAAAAACAACTCAAAATGACTAAATACAATGCCTAATTCCCAAATGAATGGGAAATGAGAAAAAACAATGCCAAATTCCCAAGGGAATTCGAAATTTACAAAAACAATTCAAATTGACCAAAAACAATACCTCATTCCCAAGGGAATTCGGATTTGAGAAAAACAACTCAAAATGACCAAAAACAATGCTTAATTCCCAAGGGAATTCGAATTTGACAAAAACAACTCAAAATGACCAAAAACAATGCCTAATTCCTAAGGGAAAGAAAAATGATAAAAAACAATGCCAAATTCCCAAGGGAATTCGAATTTGACAAAAACAGCTCAAAATGATCAAAAACAATGCTAATTCTCAAAGGAATTCGAATTTGAGAAAAACAATGCTTAATTCCCAAGGGAACTCGAAATTGACAAAAACAACTCAAAATGACTAAAAACAATGCCTAATTCGCAAGTGAATGGGAAATGAGAAAAAACACTGCCAAATTCCCAAGGGAATTCGAAATTGACAAAAACAACTCAAAATGACCAAAAACAATACTTAATTCCCAAGGGAATTCGAATTTGACAAAAACAACTCAAAATGACCAAAAACAATGCCTAATTCCTAAGGGAAAGAAAGATGATAAAAAACAATGCCAAATTCCTAAGGAAATTTGAATTTGACTCAAAATGATCAAAAACAATGCCTAATTCTAAAAGGAATTCGAATTTGAGAAAAACAGCTCAAAATGATCAAAAACAATGCCTAATTCTCAAAGGAATTCGAATTTGAGAAAAACAATGCTTAATTCCCAAGAGAACTCGAATTTGACAAAAACAACTCAAAATGACTAAATACAATGCCTAATTCCCAAAGGAATTCGAATTTGAGAAAAACAATGCCAAATTCCCAAGGGAATTCGAAATTGACAAAAACAACTCAAAATGACCAAAAACAATACTTAATTCCCAAGGGAATTCGAATTTGACAAAAACAACTCAAAATGACCAAAAACAATGCCTAATTCCTAAGGGAAAGAAAGATGATAAAAAACAATGCCAATTCCCAAGGGAATTCGAATTTGACTCAAAATGATCAAAAACAATGCCTAATTCTCAAAGGAATTCGAATTTGAGAAAAACAATGCTTAATTCCCAAGAGAACTCGAATTTGACAAAAACAACTCAAAATGACTAAATACAATGCCTAATTCCCAAATGAATGGGAAATGAGAAAAAACAATGCCAAATTCCCAAGGGTATTCGAAATTGACAAAAACAATTCAAATTGACCAAATACAATACCTCATTCCCAAGGGAATTCGAATTTTAGAGAAACAACTCAAAATGACCAAAAACAATGCTGAATTCCCAAGGGAATTCGAATTTGACAAAAACAACTCAAAATGACCAAAAACAATGCCTTATTCCTAAGGGAAAGAAAAATGATAAAAAACAATGCCAAATTTCCAAGGGATTTCGAAATTGACAAAAACAGCTCAAAATGATCAAAAACAATGCCTAATTCCCAAATGAATGGGAAATGAGAAAAAACAATGCCAAATTCCCAAGGGAATTCGAAATTGACAAAAACAATTCAAATTGACCAAAAACAATACCTCATTCCCAAGGGAATTCGAATTTGAGAAAAACAACTCAAAATGACCAAAAACAATGCTTAATTCCCAAGGGAATTCGAATTTGACAAAAACAACTCAAAATGACCAAAAACAATGCCTAATTCCTAAGGGAAAGAAAAATGATAAAAAACAATGCCAAATTCCCAAGGGAATTCGAATTTGACTCAACATGATCAAAAACAATGCCTAATTCTCAAAGGAATTCGAATTTGAGAAAAACAATGCTTAATTCCCAAGAGAACTCGAATTTGACAAAAACAACTCAAAATGACTAAATACAATGCCTAATTCCCAAATGAATGGGAAATGAGAAAAAACAATGCCAAATTCCCAAGGGAATTCGAAATTGACAAAAACAATTCAAATTGACCAAAAACAATACCTCATTCCCAAGGGAATTCGAATTTGAGAAAAACAACTCAAAATGACCAAAAACAATGCTTAATTCCCAAGGGAATTCGAATTTGACAAAAACAACTCAAAATGACCAAAAACAATGCCTAATTCCTAAGGGAAAGAAAAATGATAAAAAACAATGCCAAATTCCCAAGGGAATTCGAATTTGACTCAACATGATCAAAAACAATGCCTAATTCTCAAAGGAATTCGAATTTGAGAAAAACAATGCTTAATTCCCAAGAGAACTCGAATTTGACAAAAACAACTCAAAATGACTAAATACAATGCCTAATTCCCAAATGAATGGGAAATGAGAAAAAACAATGCCAAATATCCCAAGGGAATTCGAAATTGACAAAAACAATTCAAATTGACCAAAAACAATACCTCATTCCCAAGGGAATTCGAATTTGAGAGAAACAACTCAAAATGACCAAAAACAATGCTTAATTCCCAAGGGAATTCGAATTTGACAAAAACAACTCAAAATGACCAAAAACAATGCCTAATTCCTAAGGGAAAGAAAAATGATAAAAAACAATGCCAAATTCCCAAGGGAATTCGAATTTGACAAAAACAGCTCAATATGATCAAAAACAATGCCTAATTCTCAAAGGAATTCGAATTTGAGAAAAACAATGCTTAATTCCCAAGGGAACTCGAATTTGACAAAAACAACTCAAAACGACTAAAAACAATGCCTAATTCCCAAGTGAATGGGAAATGAGAAAAAACAATGCCAAATTCCCAAGGGAATTCGAAATTGACAAAAACCACTCAAAATGACCAAAAACAATACTTAATTACCAAGGGAATTCGAATTTGAGAAAAACAACTCAAAATGACCAAAAACAATGATTAATTCCCAAGGCAATTCGAATTTGACAAAAACAACTCGAAATGACCAAAAACAATGCCTAATTCCTAAGGGAAAGAAAAATGATAAAAAACAATGCCAAATTCCCAAGGGAATTCAAATTTGACAAAAACAATTCAAATTGACCAAAAACAATGCCTAATTCTCAAAAGAATTCGAATTTGAGAAAAACAATGCGTAATTCCCAAGAGAACTCGAATTTGACAAAAACAACTCAAAATGACTAAAAACAATGCCTAATTCTCAAAGGAATTCGAATTTGAGAAAAACAATGCTCAATTCCCAAGGGAACTCGAATTGGACAAAAACAACTCAAAATGACCAAAAACAATACTTAATTGCCAAGGTAATCGAATTTGACAAAAACAACTCAAAATTACCAAAAATAATACTTAATTCCCAAAGGAATTCGAATTTGACAAAAACAACTCAAAATGACCAAAAACATTGCCCAATTCCCAGGTGAATGGGAAATGAGAAAAAACAATGCCAAATTCCCAAGGGAATTCGAAATTGACAAAAACAATGCTTAATTCCCAAGAGAACACGAAATTGACAAAAACAACTCAAAATGACTAAAAACAATGCCAAATTCCCAAGGGAATTCGAAATTGACAAAAACAATTCAAATTGACCAAAAACAATACCTCATTCCCAAGGGAATTCTAATTTGAGAAAAACAACTCAAAATGACCAAAAACAATGCTTAATTCCCAAGGGAATAAAAAAACTCAAAATGACCAAAAACAATGCCTAATTCCTAAGGGAAAGAAAAATGATAAAAAACAATGCCAAATTTCCAAGGGAATTCGAATTTGAGAAAAACAAATCAAAATGACCAAAAACAATGCTTAATTCCCAAGGGAATTCGAATTTGACAAAAACAGCTCAATATGATCAAAAACAATGCCTAATTCTCAAAGGAATTCGAATTTGAGAAAAACAATGCTTAATTCCCAAGGGAACTCGAATTTGACAAAAACAACTCAAAATGACAAAAAACAATGCCTAATTCCCAAGTGAATGGGAAATGAGAAAAAACAATGCCAAATTCCCAAGGGAATTCGAAATTGACAAAAACCACTCAAAATGACCAAAAACAATACTTAATTACCAAGGGAATTCGAATTTGAGAAAAACAACTCAAAATGACCAAAAACAATGCTTAATTCCCAAGGGAATTCGAATTTGACAAAAACAACTCGAAATGACCAAAAACAATGCCTAATTCCTAAGGGAAAGAAAAATGATAAAAAACAATGCCAAATTCCCAAGGGAATTCAAATTTGACAAAAACAATTCAAATTGACCAAAAACAATGCCTAATTCTCAAAAGAATTCGAATTTGAGAAAAACAATGCGTAATTCCCAAGAGAACTCGAATTTGACAAAAACAACTCAAAATGACTAAAAACAATGCCTAATTCTCAAAGGAATTCGAATTAGAGAAAAACAATGCTCAATTCCCAAGGGAACTCGAATTGGACAAAAACAACTCAAAATGACCAAAAACAATACTTAATTGCCAAGGTAATCGAATTTGACAAAAACAACTCAAAATTACCAATAATAATACTTAATTCCCAAGGGAATTCGAATTTGACAAAAACAACTCAAAATGACCAAAAACATTGCCCAATTCCCAGGTGAATGGGAAATGAGAAAAAACAATGCCAAATTCCCAAGGGAATTCGAAATTGACAAAAACATTTCAAATTGACCAAAAACAATACCTCATTCCCAAAGTAATTCGAATTTGAGAAAAACAACTCAAAATGACCAAAAACAATACTTAATTCCCAAGGGGATTCGAATTTGACAAAAACAACTCAAAATGACCAAAAACAATGCCTAATTCGCAAAGGAATTCGAATTTGAGAAAAACAATGCTTAATTCCCAAGAGAACACGAAATTGACAAAAACAACTCAAAATGACTAAAAACAATGCCAAATTCCCAAGGGAATTCGAAATTGACAAAAACAATTCAAATTGACCAAAAACAATACCTCATTCCCAAGGGAATTCTAATTTGAGAAAAACAACTCAAAATGACCAAAAACAATGCTTAATTCCCAAGGGAATAAAAAAACTCAAAATGACCAAAAACAATGCTTAATTCCTAAGGGAAAGAAAAATGATAAAAAACAATGCCAAATTTCCAAGGGAATTCGAATTGGAGAAAAACAACTCAAAATGACCAAAAACAATGCTTAATTCCCAAAAGAATTCGAATTTGACAAAAACAACTCAAAATGACCAAAAACAATGCCTAATTCTTAAGGGAAAGAAAAATGATAAAAAACAATGCCAAATTTCCAAGGGAATTCGAATTTGACAAAAAAAGCTCAAAATGATCAAAAACAATGCCTAATTCTCAAAGGAATTCGAATTTGAGAAAAACAATGCTTAATTCCCAAGAGATCTCGAATTTGACAAAAACAACTCAAAATGACTAAATACAATGCCTAATTCGCAAATGAATGGGAAATGAGAAAAAACAATGCCAAATTCCCAAGGGAATTCGAAATTGACAAAAACAATACAAATTGACCAAAAACAATACCTCATTCCCAAGGGAATTCAAATTTGAGAGAAACAACTCGAAATGACCAAAAACAATGCTTAATTCCCAAGGGAATTCGAATTTGACAAAAACAACTCAAAATGACCAAAAACAATGCCTTATTCCTAAGGGAAAGAAAAATGATAAAAAACAATGCCAAATTCCCAAGGGAATTCGAATTTGACTCAAAATGATCAAAAACAATGCCTAATTCTCAAAGGAATTCGAATTTGAGAAAAACAATGCTTAATTCCCAAGAGAACTCGAATTTGACAAAAACAACTCAAAATGACTAAATACAATGCCTAATTCCCAAATGAATGGGAAATGAGAAAAAACAATGCCAAATATCCCAAGGGAATTCGAAATTGACAAAAACAATTCAAATTGACCAAAAACAATACCTCATTCCCAAGGGAATTCGAATTTGAGAGAAACAACTCAAAATGACCAAAAACAATGCTTAATTCCCAAGGGAATTCGAATTTGACAAAAACAACTCAAAATGACCAAAAACAATGCCTAATTCCTAAGGGAAAGAAAAATGATAAAAAACAATGCCAAATTCCCAAGGGAATTCGAATTTGACAAAAACAGCTCAAAATGATCAAAAACAATGCCTAATTCTCAAAAGAATTCGAATTTGACAAAAACAATGCTTAATTCCCAAGGGAACTCGAATTTGACAAAAACAACTCAAAATGACTAAAAACAATGCCTAATTCCCAAGTGAATGGGAAATGAGAAAAAACAATGCCAAATTCCCAAGGGAATTCGAAATTGACAAAAACCACTCAAAATGAACAAAAACAATACTTAATTACCAAGGGAATTCGAATTTGAGAAAAACAACTCAAAATGACCAAAAACAATGCTTAATTCCCAAGGGAATTCGAATTTGACAAAAACAACTCCAAATGACCAAAAACAATGCCTAATTCCTAAGGGAAAGAAAAATGATAAAAAACAATGCCAAATTCCCAAGGGAATTCAAATTTGACAAAAACAATTCAAATTGACCAAAAACAATGCCTAATTCTCAAAGGAATTCGAATTTGAGAAAAACAATGCGTAATTCCCAAGAGAACTCGAATTTGACAAAAAACAACTCAAAATGACTAAAAACAATGCCTAATTCTCAAAGGAATTCGAATTTGAGAAAAACAATGCTCAATTCCCAAGGGAACTCGAATTGGACAAAAACAACTCAAAATGACCAAAAACAATACTTAATTGCCAAGGTAATCGAATTTGACAAAAACAACTCAAAATTACCAAAAATAATACTTAATTCCCAAGGGAATTCGAATTTGACAAAAACAACTCAAAATGACCAAAAACATTGCCCAATTCCCAGGTGAATCGGAAATGAGAAAAAACAATGCCAAATTCCCAAGGGAATTCGAAATTGACAAAAACATTTCAAATTGACCAAAAACAATACCTCATTCCCAAAGTAATTCGAATTTGAGAAAAACAACTCAAAATGACCAAAAACATTACTTAATTCCCAAGGGGATTCGAATTTGACAAAAACAACTCAAAATGACCAAAAACAATGCCTAATTCGCAAAGGAATTCGAATTTGAGAAAAACAATGCTTAATTCCCAAGAGAACACGAAATTGACAAAAACAACTCAAAATGACTAAAAACAATGCCAAATTCCCAAGGGAATTCGAAATTGACAAAAACAATTCAAATTGACCAAAAACAATACCTCATTCCCAAGGGAATTCTAATTTGAGAAAAACAACTCAAAATGACCAAAAACAATGCTTAATTCCCAAGGGAATAAAACAACTCAAAATGACCAAAAACAATGCCTAATTCCTAAGGGAAAGAAAAATGATAAAAAACAATGCCAAATTTCCAAGGGAATTCGAATTTGAGAAAAACAACTCAAAATGACCAAAAACAATGCTTAATTCCTAAGGGAAAGAAAAATGATAAAAAACAATGCCAAATTTCCAAGGGAATTCGAATTTGACAAAAAAAGCTCAAAATGATCAAAAACAATGCCTAATTCTCAAAGGAATTCGAATTTGAGAAAAACAATGCTTAATTCCCAAGAGATCTCGAATTTGACAAAAACAACTCAAAATGACTAAATACAATGCCTAATTCGCAAATGAATGGGAAATGAGAAAAAACAATGCCAAATTCCCAAGGGAATTCGAAATTGACAAAAACAATTCAAATTGACCAAAAACAATACCTCATTCCCAAGGGAATTCGAATTTGAGAGAAACAACTCAAAATGACCAAAAACAATGCTTAATTCCCAAGGGAATTCGAATTTGACAAAAACAACTCAAAATGACCAAAAACAATGCCTAATTCCTAAGGGAAAGAAAAATGATAAAAAACAATGCCAAATTTCCAAGGGAATTCGAATTTGAC
Source organism: Haliclystus octoradiatus (assembly GCA_916610825.1). Classification (NCBI taxonomy): domain Eukaryota; kingdom Metazoa; phylum Cnidaria; class Staurozoa; order Stauromedusae; family Haliclystidae; genus Haliclystus; species Haliclystus octoradiatus. The sequence continues at coordinate 27,727,546 of OU744447.1, read as the reverse complement.
AAAAACAGCTCAAAATGATCAAAAACAATGCCTAAGTCTCAAAGGAATTCGAATTTGAGAAAAACAATGCTTAATTCCCAAGAGAACACGAAATTGACAAAAACAACTCAAAATGACTAAAAACAATGCCAAATTCCCAAGGGAATTCGAAATTGACAAAAACAATTCAAATTGACCAAAAACAATACCTCATTCCCAAGGGAATTCTAATTTGAGAAAAACAACTCAAAATGACTAAAAACAATGCCTAATTCTCAAAGGAATTCGAATTTGAGAAAAACAATGCTCAATTCCCAAGGGAACTCGAATTTGACAAAAACAACTCAAAATGACCAAAAACAATACTTAATTGCCAAGGGAATTCGAATTTGACAAAAACAACTCAAAATTACCAAAAATAATACTGAATTCCCAAGGAAATTCGAATTTGACAAAAACAACTCAAAATGACTAAATACAATGCCTAATTCCCAAATGAATGGGAAATGAGAAAAAACAATGCCAAATTCCCAAGGGAATTCGAAATTGACAAAAACAATTCAAATTGACCAAAAACAATACCTCATTCCCAAGGGAATTCGAATTTGAGAAAAACAACTCAAAATGACCAAAAACAATGCTTAATTCCCAAGGGAACTCGAATTTGACAAAAACAACTCAAAATGACTAAAAACAATGCCTAATTCCCAAGTGAAAGGGAAATGAGAAAAAACAATGCCAAATTCCCAAGGGAATTCGAAATTGACAAAAACCACTCAAAATGACCAAAAACAATACTTAATTACCAAGGGAATTCGAATTTGAGAAAAACAACTCAAAATGACCAAAAACAATGCTTAATTCCCAAGGGAATTCGAATTTGACAAAAACAACTCCAAATGACCAAAAACAATGCCTAATTCCTAAGGGAAAGAAAAATGATAAAAACAATGCCAAATTCCCAAGGGAATTCAAATTTGACAAAAACAAATCAAATTGACCAAAAACAATGCCTAATTCTCAAAGGAATTCGAATTTGAGAAAAACAATGCGTAATTCCCAAGAGAACTCGAATTTGACAAAAACAACTCAAAATGACTAAAAACAATGCCTAATTCTCAAAGGAATTCGAATTTGAGAAAAACAATGCTCAATTCCCAAGGGAACTCGAATTGGACAAAAACAACTCAAAATGACCAAAAACAATACTTAATTGCCAAGGTAATCGAATTTGACAAAAACAACTCAAAATTACCAAAAATAATACTTAATTCCCAAGGGAATTCGAATTTGACAAAAACAACTCAAAATGACCAAAAACATTGCCCAATTCCCAGGTGAATCGGAAATGAGAAAAAACAATGCCAAATTCCCAAGGGAATTCGAAATTGACAAAAACATTTCAAATTGACCAAAAACAATACCTCATTCCCAAAGTAATTCGAATTTGAGAAAAACAACTCAAAATGACCAAAAACATTACTTAATTCCCAAGGGGATTCGAATTTGACAAAAACAACTCAAAATGACCAAAAACAATGCCTAATTCGCAAAGGAATTCGAATTTGAGAAAAACAATGCTTAATTCCCAAGAGAACACGAAATTGACAAAAACAACTCAAAATGACTAAAAACAATGCCAAATTCCCAAGGGAATTCGAAATTGACAAAAACAATTCAAATTGACCAAAAACAATACCTCATTCCCAAGGGAATTCTAATTTGAGAAAAACAACTCAAAATGACTAAAAACAATGCCTAATTCTCAAAGGAATTCGAATTTGAGAAAAACAATGCTCAATTCCCAAGGGAACTCGAATTTGACAAAAACAACTCAAAATGACCAAAAACAATACTTAATTGCCAAGGGAATTCGAATTTGACAAAAACAACTCAAAATTACCAAAAATAATACTGAATTCCCAAGGAAATTCGAATTTGACAAAAACAACTCAAAATGACTAAATACAATGCCTAATTCCCAAATGAATGGGAAATGAGAAAAAACAATGCCAAATTCCCAAGGGAATTCGAAATTGACAAAAACAATTCAAATTGACCAAAAACAATACCTCATTCCCAAGGGAATTCGAATTTGAGAAAAACAACTCAAAATGACCAAAAACAATGCTTAATTCCCAAGGGAACTCGAATTTGACAAAAACAACTCAAAATGACTAAAAACAATGCCTAATTCCCAAGTGAAAGGGAAATGAGAAAAAACAATGCCAAATTCCCAAGGGAATTCGAAATTGACAAAAACCACTCAAAATGACCAAAAACAATACTTAATTACCAAGGGAATTCGAATTTGAGAAAAACAACTCAAAATGACCAAAAACAATGCTTAATTCCCAAGGGAATTCGAATTTGACAAAAACAACTCCAAATGACCAAAAACAATGCCTAATTCCTAAGGGAAAGAAAAATGATAAAAACAATGCCAAATTCCCAAGGGAATTCAAATTTGACAAAAACAAATCAAATTGACCAAAAACAATGCCTAATTCTCAAAGGAATTCGAATTTGAGAAAAACAATGCGTAATTCCCAAGAGAACTCGAATTTGACAAAAACAACTCAAAATGACTAAAAACAATGCCTAATTCTCAAAGGAATTCGAATTTGAGAAAAACAATGCTCAATTCCCAAGGGAACTCGAATTGGACAAAAACAACTCAAAATGACCAAAAACAATACTTAATTGCCAAGGTAATCGAATTTGACAAAAACAACTCAAAATTACCAAAAATAATACTTAATTCCCAAGGGAATTCGAATTTGACAAAAACAACTCAAAATGACCAAAAACATTGCCCAATTCCCAGGTGAATCGGAAATGAGAAAAAACAATGCCAAATTCCCAAGGGAATTCGAAATTGACAAAAACATTTCAAATTGACCAAAAACAATACCTCATTCCCAAAGTAATTCGAATTTGAGAAAAACAACTCAAAATGACCAAAAACATTACTTAATTCCCAAGGGGATTCGAATTTGACAAAAACAACTCAAAATGACCAAAAACAATGCCTAATTCGCAAAGGAATTCGAATTTGAGAAAAACAATGCTTAATTCCCAAGAGAACACGAAATTGACAAAAACAACTCAAAATGACTAAAAACAATGCCAAATTCCCAAGGGAATTCGAAATTGACAAAAACAATTCAAATTGACCAAAAACAATACCTCATTCCCAAGGGAATTCTAATTTGAGAAAAACAACTCAAAATGACCAAAAACAATGCTTAATTCCTAAGGGAAAGAAAAATGATAAAAAACAATGCCAAATTTCCAAGGGAATTCGAATTTGACAAAAAAAGCTCAAAATGATCAAAAACAATGCCTAATTCTCAAAGGAATTCGAATTTGAGAAAAACAATGCTTAATTCCCAAGAGATCTCGAATTTGACAAAAACAACTCAAAATGACTAAATACAATGCCTAATTCGCAAATGAATGGGAAATGAGAAAAAACAATGCCAAATTCCCAAGGGAATTCGAAATTGACAAAAACAATTCAAATTGACCAAAAACAATACCTCATTCCCAAGGGAATTCTAATTTGAGAAAAACAACTCAAAATGACTAAAAACAATGCCTAATTCTCAAAGGAATTCGAATTTGAGAAAAACAATGCTCAATTCCCAAGGGAACTCGAATTTGACAAAAACAACTCAAAATGACCAAAAACAATACTTAATTGCCAAGGGAATTCGAATTTGACAAAAACAACTCAAAATTACCAAAAATAATACTGAATTCCCAAGGAAATTCGAATTTGACAAAAACAACTCAAAATGACTAAATACAATGCCTAATTCCCAAATGAATGGGAAATGAGAAAAAACAATGCCAAATTCCCAAGGGAATTCGAAATTGACAAAAACAATTCAAATTGACCAAAAACAATACCTCATTCCCAAGGGAATTCGAATTTGAGAAAAACAACTCAAAATGACCAAAAACAATGCTTAATTCCCAAGGGAACTCCAATTTGACAAAAACAACTCAAAATGACTAAAAACAATGCCTAATTCCCAAGTGAATGGGAAATGAGAAAAAACAATGCCAAATTCCCAAGGGAATTCGAAATTGACAAAAACCACTCAAAATGACCAAAAACAATACTTAATTACCAAGGGAATTCGAATTTGAGAAAAACAACTCAAAATGACCAAAAACAATGCTTAATTCCCAAGGGAATTCGAATTTGACAAAAACAACTCCAAATGACCAAAAACAATGCCTAATTCCTAAGGGAAAGAAAAATGATAAAAAACAATGCCAAATTCCCAAGGGAATTCAAATTTGACAAAAACAATTCAAATTGACCAAAAACAATGCCTAATTCTCAAAGGAATTCGAATTTGAGAAAAACAATGCGTAATTCCCAAGAGAACTCGAATTTGACAAAAACAACTCAAAATGACTAAAAACAATGCCTAATTCTCAAAGGAATTCGAATTTGAGAAAAACAATGCTCAATTCCCAAGGGAACTCGAATTGGACAAAAACAACTCAAAATGACCAAAAACAATACTTAATTGCCAAGGTAATCGAATTTGACAAAAACAACTCAAAATTACCAAAAATAATACTTAATTCCCAAGGGAATTCGAATTTGACAAAAACAACTCAAAATGACCAAAAACATTGCCCAATTCCCAGGTGAATCGGAAATGAGAAAAAACAATGCCAAATTCCCAAGGGAATTCGAAATTGACAAAAACATTTCAAATTGACCAAAAACAATACCTCATTCCCAAAGTAATTCGAATTTGAGAAAAACAACTCAAAATGACCAAAAACATTACTTAATTCCCAAGGGGATTCGAATTTGACAAAAACAACTCAAAATGACCAAAAACAATGCCTAATTCGCAAAGGAATTCGAATTTGAGAAAAACAATGCTTAATTCCCAAGAGAACACGAAATTGACAAAAACAACTCAAAATGACTAAAAACAATGCCAAATTCCCAAGGGAATTCGAAATTGACAAAAACAATTCAAATTGACCAAAAACAATACCTCATTCCCAAGGGAATTCTAATTTGAGAAAAACAACTCAAAATGACCAAAAACAATGCTTAATTCCCAAGGGAATAAAACAACTCAAAATGACCAAAAACAATGCCTAATTCCTAAGGGAAAGAAAAATGATAAAAAACAATGCAAAATTTCCAAGGGAATTCGAATTTGAGAAAAACAACTCAAAATGACCAAAAACAATGCTTAATTCCTAAGGGAAAGAAAAATGATAAAAAACAATGCCAAATTTCCAAGGGAATTCGAATTTGACAAAAAAAGCTCAAAATGATCAAAAACAATGCCTAATTCTCAAAGGAATTCGAATTTGAGAAAAACAATGCTTAATTCCCAAGAGATCTCGAATTTGACAAAAACAACTCAAAATGACTAAATACAATGCCTAATTCGCAAATGAATGGGAAATGAGAAAAAACAATGCCAAATTCCCAAGGGAATTCGAAATTGACAAAAACAATTCAAATTGACCAAAAACAATACCTCATTCCCAAGGGAATTCGAATTTGAGAGAAACAACTCAAAATGACCAAAAACAATGCTTAATTCCCAAGGGAATTCGAATTTGACAAAAACAACTCAAAATGACCAAAAACAATGCCTAATTCCTAAGGGAAAGAAAAATGATAAAAAACAATGCCAAATTTCCAAGGGAATTCGAATTTGACAAAAACAGCTCAAAATGATCAAAAACAATGCCTAAGTCTCAAAAGAATTCGAATTTGAGAAAAACAATGCTTAATTCCCAAGAGAACACGAAATTGACAAAAACAACTCAAAATGACTAAAAACAATGCCAAATTCCCAAGGGAATTCGAAATTGACAAAAACAATTCAAATTGACCAAAAACAATACCTCATTCCCAAGGGAATTCTAATTTGAGAAAAACAACTCAAAATGACTAAAAACAATGCCTAATTCTCAAAGGAATTCGAATTTGAGAAAAACAATGCTCAATTCCCAAGGGAACTCGAATTTGACAAAAACAACTCAAAATGACCAAAAACAATACTTAATTGCCAAGGGAATTCGAATTTGACAAAAACAACTCAAAATTACCAAAAATAATACTGAATTCCCAAGGAAATTCGAATTTGACAAAAACAACTCAAAATGACTAAATACAATGCCTAATTCCCAAATGAATGGGAAATGAGAAAAAACAATGCCAAATTCCCAAGGGAATTCGAAATTGACAAAAACAATTCAAATTGACCAAAAACAATACCTCATTCCCAAGGGAATTCGAATTTGAGAAAAACAACTCAAAATGACCAAAAACAATGCTTAATTCCCAAGGGAATTCGAATTTGACAAAAACAACTCAAAATGACCGAAAACAATGCCTAATTCCTAAGGGAAAGAAAAATGATAAAAAAACAATGCCAAATTCCCAAGGGAATTCGAATTTGACAAAAACAGCTCAAAATGATCAAAAACAATGCCTAATTCTCAAAGGAATTCGAATTTGAGAAAAACAATGCTTAATTCCCAAGGGAACTCGAATTTGACAAAAACAACTCAAAATGACTAAAAACAATGCCTAATTCCCAAGTGAATGGGAAATGAGAAAAAACAATGCCAAATTCCCAAGGGAATTCGAAATTGACAAAAACAACTCAAAATGACCAAAAACAATACTTAATTCCCAAGGGAATTCGAATTTGACAAAAACAACTCAAAATGACCAAAAACAATGCCTAATTCCTAAGGGAAAGAAAGATGATAAAAAACAATGCCAAATTCCCAAGGGAATTCGAATTTGACTCAAAATGATCAAAAACAATGCCTAATTCTCAAAGGAATTCGAATTTGAGAAAAACAATGCTTAATTCCCAAGAGAACTCGAATTTGACAAAAACAATTCAAATGACCAAAAACAATGCCTAATTCGCAAAGTAATTCGAATTTGAGAAAAACAATGCTTAATTCCCAAGAGAACACGAATTTGACAAATACAACTCAAAATGACCAAAAACAATGCCTAATTCCTAAGGGAAAGAAAGATGATAAAAAACAATGCCAAATTCCCAAGGGAATTCGAATTTGACTCAAAATGATCAAAAACAATGCCTAATTCTCAAAGGAATTCGAATTTGAGAAAAACAACTCAAAATGACTAAAAACAATGCCTAATTCTCAAAGGAATTCGAATTTGAGAAAAACAATGCTCAATTCCCAAGGGAACTCGAATTTGACAAAAACAACTCAAATGACCAAAAACAATGCCTAATTCGCAAAGTAATTCGAATTTGAGAAAAACAATGCTTAATTCCCAAGAGAACACGAATTTGACAAATACAACTCAAAATGACCAAAAACAATGCCTAATTCCTAAGGGAAAGAAAGATGATAAAAAACAATGCCAAATTCCCAAGGGAATTCGAATTTGACTCAAAATGATCAAAAACAATGCCTAATTCTCAAAGGAATTCGAATTTGAGAAAAACAATGCTTAATTCCCAAGAGAACTCGAATTTGACAAAAACAACTCAAAATGACTAAATACAATGCCTAATTCCCAAATGAATGGGAAATGAGAAAAAACAATGCCAAATTCCCAAGGGAATTCGAAATTGACAAAAACAATTCAAATTGACCAAAAACAATACCTCATTCCCAAGGGAATTCGAATTTGAGAGAAACAACTCAAAATGACCAAAAACAATGCTTAATTCTCAAGGGAATTCGAATTTGACAAAAACAACTCAAAATGACCAAAAACAATGCCTAATTCCTAAGGGAAAGAAAAATGATAAAAAGCAATGCCAAATTCCCAAGGGAATTCGAATTTGACAAAAACAGTTCAAAATGATCAAAAACAATGCCTAATTCTCAAAGGAATTCGAATTTGAGAAAAAACAATGCGTAATTCCAAAGGGAACTCGAATTTGACAAAAACAACTCAAAATGACTAAAAACAATGCCTAATTCTCAAAGGAATTTGAATTTGAGAAAAACAATGCTCAATTCCCAAGGGAACTAGAATTTGACAAAAACAACTCAAAATGACCAAAAACAATACTTAATTGCCAAGGGAATTCGAATTTGACAAAAACAACTCAAAATTACCAAAAATAATACTGAATTCCCAAGGAAATTCGAATTCGACAAAAACAACTCAAAATGACCAAAAACATTGCCCAATTCCCAAGTGAATGGGAAATGAGAAAAAACAATGCCAAATTTCCAAGGAAATTCGAAATTGACAAAAACATTTCAAATTGACCAAAAACAATACCTCATTCCCAAGGTAATTCGAATTTGAGAAAAACAACTCAAAATGACCAAAAACAATACTTAATTCCCAAGGGGATTCGAATTTGACAAAAACAACTCAAAATGACCAAAAACCATATTTAATTGCCAAGTGAATGGGAAATGAAAAAAACCAATCCCAAATTCCCAACGGAATTCGAAATTGACAAAAACAATTCAAATTGACCAAAAACAATGCCTAATTCTCAAAGGAATTCGAATTTGAGAAAAAAAATGCGTAATTCCAAAGGGAACTCGAATTTGACAAAAACAACTCAAAATGACTAAAAACAATGCCTAATTCTCAAAGGAATTCGAATTTGAGAAAAACAATGCTCAATTCCCAAGGGAACTCGAATTTGACAAAAACAACTCAAAATGACCAAAAACAATACTTAATTGCCAAGGGAATTCGAATTTGACAAAAACAACTCAACATTACCAAAAATAATACTGAATTCCCAAGGAAATTCGAATTCGACAAAAACAACTCAAAATGACCAAAAACATTGCCCAATTCCCAAGTGAATGGGAAATGAGAAAAAACAATGCCAAATTTCCAAGGAAATTCGAAATTGACAAAAACATTTCAAATTGACCAAAAACAATACCTCATTCCCAAGGTAATTCGAATTTGAGAAAAACAACTCAAAATGACCAAAAACAATACTTAATTCCCAAGGGGATTCGAATTTGACAAAAACAACTCAAATGACCAAAAACAATGCCTAATTCGCAAAGTAATTCGAATTTGAGAAAAACAATGCTTAATTCCCAAGAGAACACGAATTTGACAAAAACAACTCAAAATGACTAAATACAATGCCTAATTCCCAAGTGAATGGGAAATGAGAAAAAACAATGCCAAATTCCCAAGGGAATTTGAAATTGACAAAAACAATTCAAATTGACCAAAAACAATACCTCATTCCCAAGGGAATTCGAATTTGAGAAAAACAACTCAAAATGACCAAAAACAATGCCTAATTCCTAAGGGAAAGAAAAATGATAAAAAACAATGCCAAATTCCCAAGGGAATTCAAATTTGACAAAAACAATTCAAATTGACCAAAAACAATGCCTAATTCTCAAAGGAATTCGAATTTGAGAAAAACAACTCAAAATGACTAAAAACAATGCCTAATTCTCAAAGGAATTCGAATTTGAGAAAAACAATGCTCAATTCCCAAGGGAACTCGAATTTGACAAAAACAACTCAAATGACCAAAAACAATGCCTAATTCGCAAAGTAATTCGAATTTGAGAAAAACAATGCTTAATTCCCAAGAGAACACGAATTTGACAAAAACAACTCAAAATGACTAAATACAATGCCTAATTCCCAAATGAATGGGAAATGAGAAAAAACAATGCCAAATTCCCAAGGGAATTCGAAATTGACAAAAACAATTCAAATTGACCAAAAACAATACCTCATTCCCAAGGGAATTCGAATTTGAGAGAAACAACTCAAAATGACAAAAAACAATGCTTAATTCTCAAGGGAATTCGAATTTGAGAAAAACAACTCAAAATGACTAAAAACAATGCCTAATTCTCAAAGGAATTCGAATTTGAGAAAAACAATGCTCAATTCCCAAGGGAACTCGAATTTGACAAAAACAACTCAAATGACCAAAAACAATGCCTAATTCTCAAAGGAATTCGAATTTGAGAAAAAACAATGCTTAATTTCCAAGGAAACTCGAATTTGACAAAAACAACTCAAAATGACTAAAAACAATACCTAATTCCCAAGTAAATGGGAAATGAGAAAAAACAATGCAAAATTATCAAGGAAATCCGAATTTGACAAAAACAACTCAAAATGACCAAAAACAATATTTAATTGCTAAGTGAATGGGAAATGAAAAAAACCAATCCCAAATTCCCAACGGAATTCGAAATTGACAAAAACAATTCAAATTGACCAAAAACAATGCCTAATTCTCAAAGGAATTCGAATTTGAGAAAAACAATGCGTAATTCCAAAGGGAACTCGAATTTGACAAAAACAACTCAAAATGACTAAAAACAATGCCTAATTCTCAAAGGAATTCGAATTTGAGAAAAACAATGCTCAATTCCCAAGGGAACTCGAATTTGACAAAAACAACTCAAAATGACCAAAAACAATACTTAATTGCCAAGGGAATTCGAATTTGACAAAAACAACTCAAAATTACCAAAAATAATACTGAATTCCCAAGGAAATTCGAATTCGACAAAAACAACTCAAAATGACCAAAAACATTGCCCAATTCCCAAGTGAATGGGAAATGAGAAAAAACAATGCCAAATTTCCAAGGAAATTCGAAATTGACAAAAACATTTCAAATTGACCAAAAACAATACCTCATTCCCAAGGTAATTCGAATTTGAGAAAAACAACTCAAAATGACCAAAAACAATACTTAATTCCCAAGGGGATTCGAATTTTACAAAAACAACTCAAAATGACCAAAAACCATATTTAATTAACAAGTGAATGGGAAATGAAAAAAACCAATCCCAAATTCCCAACGGAATTCGAAATTGACAAAAACAATTCAAATTGACCAAAAACAATGCCTAATTCTCAAAGGAATTCGAATTTGAGAAAAACAATGCGTAATTCCAAAGGGAACTGGAATTTGACAAAAACAACTCAAAATGACTAAAAACAATGCCTAATTCTCAAAGGAATTCGAATTTGAGAAAAACAATGCTCAATTCCCAAGGGAACTCGAATTTGACAAAAACAACTCAAAATGACCAAAAACAATACTTAATTGCCAAGGGAATTCGAATTTGACAAAAACAACTCAAAATTACCAAAAATAATACTGAATTCCCAAGGAAATTCGAATTCGACAAAAACAACTCAAAATGACCAAAAACATTGCCCAATTCCCAAGTGAATGGGAAATGAGAAAAAACAATGCCAAATTTCCAAGGAAATTCGAAATTGACAAAAACATTTCAAATTGACCAAAAACAATACCTCATTCCCAAGGTAATTCGAATTTGAGAAAAACAACTCAAAATGACCAAAAACAATACTTAATTCCCAAGGGGATTCGAATTTGACAAAAACAACTCAAATGACCAAAAACAATGCCTAATTCGCAAAGTAATTCGAATTTGAGAAAAACAATGCTTAATTCCCAAGAGAACACGAATTTGACAAAAACAACTCAAAATGACTAAATACAATGCCTAATTCCCAAGTGAATGGGAAATGAGAAAAAACAATGCCAAATTCCCAAGGGAATTTGAAATTGACAAAAACAATTCAAATTGACCAAAAACAATACCTCATTCCCAAGGGAATTCGAATTTGAGAAAAACAACTCAAAATGACCAAAAACAATGCTTAATTCCCAAGGGAATTCGAATTTGACAAAAACAACTCAAAATGACCAAAAACAATGCCTAATTCCTAAGGGAAAGAAAAATGATAAAAAACAATGCCAAATTCCCAAGGGAATTCAAATTTGACAAAAACAATTCAAATTGACCAAAAACAATGCCTAATTCTCAAAGGAATTCGAATTTGAGAAAAACAACTCAAAATGACTAAAAACAATGCCTAATTCTCAAAGGAATTCGAATTTGAGAAAAACAATGCTCAATTCCCAAGGGAACTCGAATTTGACAAAAACAACTCAAATGACCAAAAACAATGCCTAATTCGCAAAGTAATTCGAATTTGAGAAAAACAATGCTTAATTCCCAAGAGAACACGAATTTGACAAAAACAACTCAAAATGACCAAAAACAATGCCTAATTCCTAAGGAAAAGAAAGATGATAAAAAACAATGTCAAATTCCCAAGGGAATTCGAATTTGACTCAAAATGATCAAAAACAATGCCTAATTCTCAAAGGAATTCGAATTTGAGAAAAACAATGCTTAATTCCCAAGAGAACTCGAATTTGACAAAAACAACTCAAAATGACTAAATACAATGCCTAATTCCCAAATGAATGGGAAATGAGAAAAAACAATGCCAAATTCCCAAGGGAATTCGAAATTGACAAAAACAATTCAAATTGACCAAAAACAATACCTCATTCCCAAGGGAATTCGAATTTGAGAGAAACAACTCAAAATGACCAAAAACAATGCTTAATTCTCAAGGGAATTCGAATTTGACAAAAACAACTCAAAATGACCAAAAACAATGCCTAATTCCTAAGGGAAAGAAAAATGATAAAAAGCAATGCCAAATTCCCAAGGGAATTCGAATTTGACAAAAACAGTTCAAAATGATCAAAAACAATGCCTAATTCTCAAAGGAATTCGAATTTGAGAAAAAACAATGCTTAATTCCCAAGGAAACTCGAATTTGACAAAAACAACTCAAAATGACTAAAAACAATACCTAATTCCCAAGTAAATGGGAAATGAGAAAAAACAATGCCAAATTATCAAGGAAATCCGAATTTGACAAAAACAACTCAAAATGACCAAAAACAATATTTAATTGCCAAGTGAATGGGAAATGAAAAAAACAAATCCCAAATTCCCAACGGAATTCGAAATTGACAAAAACAATTCAAATTGACCAAAAACAATGCCTAATTCTCAAAGGAATTCGAATTTGAGAAAAACAATGCGTAATTCCAAAGGGAACTCGAATTTGACAAAAACAACTCTGACTAAAAACAATGCCTAATTCTCAAAGGAATTCGAATTTGAGAAAAACAATGCTCAATTCCCAAGGGAACTCGAATTTGACAAAAACAACTCAAAATGACCAAAAACAATACTTAAATGCCAAGGGAATTCGAATTTGACAAAAACAACTCAAAATTACCAAAAATAATACTGAATTCCCAAGGAAATTCGAATTCGACAAAAACAACTCAAAATGACCAAAAACATTGCCCAATTCCCAAGTGAATGGGAAATGAGAAAAAACAATGCCAAATTTCCAAGGAAATTCGAAATTGACAAAAACATTTCAAATTGACCAAAAACAATACCTCATTCCCAAGGTAATTCGAATTTGAGAAAAACAACTCAAAATGACCAAAAACAATACTTAATTCCCAAGGGGATTCGAATTTGACAAAAATAACTCAAATGACCAAAAACAATGCCTAATTCGCAAAGTAATTCGAATTTGAGAAAAACAATGCTTAATTCCCAAGAGAACACGAATTTGACAAAAACAACTCAAAATGACTAAATACAATGCCTAATTCCCAAGTGAATGGGAAATGAGAAAAAACAATGCCAAATTCCCAAGGGAATTTGAAATTGACAAAAACAATTCAAATTGACCAAAAACAATACCTCATTCCCAAGGGAATTCGAATTTGAGAAAAACAACTCAAAATGACCAAAAACAATGCTTAATTCCCAAGGGAATTCGAATTTGACAAAAACAACTCAAAATGACCAAAAACAATGCCTAATTCCTAAGGGAAAGAAAAATGATAAAAAACAATGCCAAATTCCCAAGGGAATTCAAATTTGACAAAAACAATTCAAATTGACCAAAAACAATGCCTAATTCTCAAAGGAATTCGAATTTGAGAAAAACAACTCAAAATGACTAAAAACAATGCCTAATTCTCAAAGGAATTCGAATTTGAGAAAAACAATGCTCAATTCCCAAGGGAACTCGAATTTGACAAAAACAACTCAAATGACCAAAAACAATGCCTAATTCGCAAAGTAATTCGAATTTGAGAAAAACAATGCTTAATTCCCAAGAGAACACGAATTTGACAAAAACAACTCAAAATGACCAAAAACAATGCCTAATTCCTAAGGGAAAGAAAGATGATAAAAAACAATGCCAAATTCCCAAGGGAATTCGAATTTGACTCAAAATGATCAAAAACAATGCCTAATTCTCAAAGGAATTCGAATTTGAGAAAAACAATGCTTAATTCCCAAGAGAACTCGAATTTGACAAAAACAACTCAAAATGACTAAATACAATGCCTAATTCCCAAATGAATGGGAAATGAGAAAAAACAATGCCAAATTCCCAAGGGAATTCGAAATTGACAAAAACAATTCAAATTGACCAAAAACAATACCTCATTCCCAAGGGAATTGGAATTTGAGAGAAACAACTCAAAATGACCAAAAACAATGCTTAATTCTCAAGGGAATTCGAATTTGACAAAAACAACTCAAAATGACCAAAAACAATGCCTAATTCCTAAGGGAAAGAAAAATGATAAAAAGCAATGCCAAATTCCCAAGGGAATTCGAATTTGACAAAAACAGCTCAAAATGATCAAAAACAATGCCTAATTCTCAAAGGAATTCGAATTTGAGAAAAAACAATGCTTAATTCCCAAGGAAACTCGAATTTGACAAAAACAACTCAAAATGACTAAAAACAATACCTAATTCCCAAGTAAATGGGAAATGAGAAAAAACAATGCAAAATTATCAAGGAAATCCGAATTTGACAAAAACAACTCAAAATGACCAAAAACAATATTTAATTGCCAAGTGAATGGGAAATGAAAAAAACCAATCCCAAATTCCCAACGGGATTCGAAATTGACAAAAACAATTCAAATTGACCAAAAACAATGCCTAATTCTCAAAGGAATTCGAATTTGAGAAAAACAATGCGTAATTCCAAAGGGAACTCGAATTTGACAAAAACAATTCAAAATGACTAAAAACAATGCCTAATTCTCAAAGGAATTCGAATTTGAGAAAAACAATGCTCAATTCCCAAGGGAACTCGAATTTGACAAAAACAACTCAAAATGACCAAAAACAATACTTAATTGCCAAGGGAATTCGAATTTGACAAAAACAACTCAAAATTACCAAAAATAATACTGAATTCCCAAGGAAATTCGAATTCGACAAAAACAACTCAAAATGACCAAAAACATTGCCCAATTCCCAAGTGAATGGGAAATGAGAAAAAACAAAGCCAAATTTCCAAGGAAATTCGAAATTGACAAAAACAACTCAAAATGACCAAAAACCATATTTAATTGCCAAGTGAATGGGAAATGAAAAAAACTAATCCCAAATTCCCAACGGAATTCGAAATTGACAAAAACAATTCAAATTGACCAAAAACAATGCCTAATTCTCAAAGGAATTCGAATTTGAGAAAAACAATGCGTAATTCCAAAGGGAACTCGAATTTGACAAAAACAACTCAAAATGACTAAATACAATGCCTAATTCCCAAATGAATGGGAAATGAGAAAAAACAATGCCAAATTCCCAAGGGAATTCGAAATTGACAAAAACAATTCAAATTGACCAAAAACAATACCTCATTCCCAAGGGAATTGGAATTTGAGAGAAACAACTCAAAATGACCAAAAACAATGCTTAATTCTCAAGGGAATTCGAATTTGACAAAAACAACTCAAAATGACCAAAAACAATGCCTAATTCCTAAGGGAAAGAAAAATGATAAAAAGCAATGCCAAATTCCCAAGGGAATTCGAATTTGACAAAAACAGCTCAAAATGATCAAAAACAATGCCTAATTCTCAAAGGAATTCGAATTTGAGAAAAAACAATGCTTAATTCCCAAGGAAACTCGAATTTGACAAAAACAACTCAAAATGACTAAAAACAATACCTAATTCCCAAGTAAATGGGAAATGAGAAAAAACAATGCCAAATTATCAAGGAAATCCGAATTTGACAAAAACAACTCAAAATGACCAAAAACAATATTTAATTGCCAAGTGAATGGGAAATGAAAAAAACCAATCCCAAATTCCCAACGGGATTCGAAATTGACAAAAACAATTCAAATTGACCAAAAACAATGCCTAATTCTCAAAGGAATTCGAATTTGAGAAAAACAATGCGTAATTCCAAAGGGAACTCGAATTTGACAAAAACAACTCAAAATGACTAAAAACAATGCCTAATTCTCAAAGGAATTCGAATTTGAGAAAAACAATGCTCAATTCCCAAGGGAACTCGAATTTGACAAAAACAACTCAAAATTACCAAAAACAATACTTAATTGCCAAGGGAATTCGAATTTGACAAAAACAACTCAAAATTACCAAAAATAATACTGAATTCCCAAGGAAATTCGAATTCGACAAAAACAACTCAAAATGACCAAAAACATTGCCCAATTCCCAAGTGAATGGGAAATGAGAAAAAACAATGCCAAATTTCCAAGGAAATTCGAAATTGACAAAAACATTTCAAATTGACCAAAAACAATACCTCATTCCCAAGGTAATTCGAATTTGAGAAAAACAACTCAAAATGACCAAAAACAATACTTAATTCCCAAGGGGATTCGAATTTGACAAAAACAACTCAAATGACCAAAAACAATGCCTAATTCGCAAAGTAATTCGAATTTGAGAAAAACAATGCTTAATTCCCAAGAGAACACGAATTTGACAAAAACAACTCAAAATGACTAAATACAATGCCTAATTCCCAAGTGAATGGGAAATGAGAAAAAACAATGCCAAATTCCCAAGGGAATTTGAAATTGACAAAAACAATTCAAATTGACCAAAAACAATACCTCATTCCCAAGGGAATTCGAATTTGAGAAAAACAACTCAAAATGACCAAAAACAATGCTTAATTCCCAAGGGAATTCGAATTTGACAAAAACAACTCAAAATGACCAAAAACAATGCCTAATTCCTAAGGGAAAGAAAAATGATAAAAAACAATGCCAAATTCCCAAGGGAATTCAAATTTGACAAAAACAATTCAAATTGACCAAAAACAATGCCTAATTCTCAAAGGAATTCGAATTTGAGAAAAACAACTCAAAATGACTAAAAACAATGCCTAATTCTCAAAGGAATTCGAATTTGAGAAAAACAATGCTCAATTCCCAAGGGAACTCGAATTTGACAAAAACAACTCAAATGACCAAAAACAATGCCTAATTCGCAAAGTAATTCGAATTTGAGAAAAACAATGCTTAATTCCCAAGAGAACACGAATTTGACAAAAACAACTCAAAATGACTAAAAACAATGCCTAATTCTCAAAGGAATTCGAATTTGAGAAAAACAATACTTAATTCTCAAGGGAATTCGAATTTGACAAAAACAACTCAAAATGACCAAAAACAATGCCTAATTCCTAAGGGAAAGAAAAATGATAAAAAGCAATGCCAAATTCCCAAGGGAATTCGAATTTGACAAAAACAGCTCAAAATGATCAAAAACAATGCCTAATTCTCAAAGGAATTCGAATTTGAGAAAAAACAATGCTTAATTCCCAAGGAAACTCGAATTTGACAAAAACAACTCAAAATGACTAAAAACAATACCTAATTCCCAAGTAAATGGGAAATGAGAAAAAACAATGCCAAATTATCAAGGAAATCCGAATTTGACAAAAACAACTCAAAATGACCAAAAACAATATTTAATTGCCAAGTGAATGGGAAATGAAAAAAACCAATCCCAAATTCCCAACGGGATTCGAAATTGACAAAAACAATTCAAATTGACCAAAAACAATGCCTAATTCTCTAAGGAATTCGAATTTGAGAAAAACAATGCGTAATTCCAAAGGGAACTCGAATTTGACAAAAACAACTCAAAATGACTAAAAACAATGCCTAATTCTCAAAGGAATTCGAATTTGAGAAAAACAATGCTCAATTCCCAAGGGAACTCGAATTTGACAAAAACAACTCAAAATGACCAAAAACAATACTTAATTGCCAAGGGAATTCGAATTTGACAAAAACAACTCAAAATTACCAAAAATAATACTGAATTCCCAAGGAAATTCGAATTCGACAAAAACAACTCAAAATGACCAAAAACATTGCCCAATTCCCAAGTGAATGGGAAATGAGAAAAAACAATGCCAAATTTCCAAGGAAATTCGAAATTGACAAAAACAACTCAAAATGACCAAAAACAATATTTAATTGCCAAGTGAATGGGAAATGAAAAAAACCAATCCCAAATTCCCAACGGAATTCGAAATTGACAAAAACAATTCAAATTGACCAAAAACAATGCCTAATTCTCAAAGGAATTCGAATTTGAGAAAAACAATGCGTAATTCCAAAGGGAACTCGAATTTGACAAAAACAACTCAAATTGACCAAAAACAATGCCTAATTCTCAAAGGAATTCGAATTTGAGAAAAACAATGCGTAATTCCCAAGGGAACTCGAATTTGACAAAAACAACTCAAAATTACCAAAAATAATACTGAATTCCCAAGGAAATTCGAATTTGACAAAAACAACTCAAAATTACCAAAAATAATACTGAATTCCCAAGGAAATTCGAATTCGACAAAAACAACTCAAAATGACCAAAAACATTGCCCAATTCCCAAGTGAATGGGAAATGACAAAAAACAATGCCAAATTTCCAAGGAAATTCGAAATTGACAAAAACATTTCAAATTGACCAAAAACAATACCTCATTCCCAAGGTAATTCGAATTTGAGAAAAACAACTCAAAATGACCAAAAACAATACTTAATTCCCAAGGGGATTCGAATTTGACAAAAACAACTCAAATGACCAAAAACAATGCCTAATTCGCAAAGTAATTCGAATTTGAGAAAAACAATGCTTAATTCCCAAGAGAACACGAATTTGACAAAAACAACTCAAAATGACTAAATACAATGCCTAATTCCCAAGTGAATGGGAAATGAGAAAAAACAATGCCAAATTCCCAAGGGAATTTGAAATTGACAAAAACAATTCAAATTGACCAAAAACAATACCTCATTCCCAAGGGAATTCGAATTTGAGAAAAACAACTCAAAATGACCAAAAACAATGCTTAATTCCCAAGGGAATTCGAATTTGACAAAAACAACTCAAAATGACCAAAAACAATGCCTAATTCCTAAGGGAAAGAAAAATGATAAAAAACAATGCCAAATTCCCAAGGGAATTCAAATTTGACAAAAACAATTCAAATTGACCAAAAACAATGCCTAATTCTCAAAGGAATTCGAATTTGAGAAAAACAACTCAAAATGACTAAAAACAATGCCTAATTCTCAAAGGAATTCGAATTTGAGAAAAACAATGCTCAATTCCCAAGGGAACTCGAATTTGACAAAAACAACTCAAATGACCAAAAACAATGCCTAATTCGCAAAGTAATTCGAATTTGAGAAAAACAATGCTTAATTCCCAAGAGAACACGAATTTGACAAAAACAACTCCAAATGACTAAAAACAATGCCTAATTCTCAAAGGAATTCGAATTTGAGAAAAACAATACTTAATTCTCAAGGGAATTCGAATTTGACAAAAACAACTCAAAATGACCAAAAACAATGCCTAATTCCTAAGGGAAAGAAAAATGATAAAAAGCAATGCCAAATTCCCAAGGGAATTCGAATTTGACAAAAACAGCTCAAAATGATCAAAAACAATGCCTAATTCTCAAAGGAATTCGAATTTGAGAAAAAACAATGCTTAATTCCCAAGGAAACTCGAATTTGACAAAAACAACTCAAAATGACTAAAAACAATACCTAATTCCCAAGTAAATGGGAAATGAGAAAAAACAATGCCAAATTATCAAGGAAATCCGAATTTGACAAAAACAACTCAAAATGACCAAAAACAATATTTAATTGCCAAGTGAATGGGAAATGAAAAAAACCAATCCCAAATTCCCAACGGGATTCGAAATTGACAAAAACAATTCAAATTGACCAAAAACAATGCCTAATTCTCTAAGGAATTCGAATTTGAGAAAAACAATGCGTAATTCCAAAGGGAACTCGAATTTGACAAAAACAACTCAAAATGACTAAAAACAATGCCTAATTCTCAAAGGAATTCGAATTTGAGAAAAACAATGCTCAATTCCCAAGGGAACTCGAATTTGACAAAAACAACTCAAAATGACCAAAAACAATACTTAATTGCCAAGGGAATTCGAATTTGACAAAAACAACTCAAAATTACCAAAAATAATACTGAATTCCCAAGGAAATTCGAATTCGACAAAAACAACTCAAAATGACCAAAAACATTGCCCAATTCCCAAGTGAATGGGAAATGAGAAAAAACAATGCCAAATTTCCAAGGAAATTCGAAATTGACAAAAACAACTCAAAATGACCAAAAACAATATTTAATTGCCAAGTGAATGGGAAATGAAAAAAACCAATCCCAAATTCCCAACGGAATTCGAAATTGACAAAAACAATTCAAATTGACCAAAAACAATGCCTAATTCTCAAAGGAATTCGAATTTGAGAAAAACAATGCGTAATTCCAAAGGGAACTCGAATTTGACAAAAGCAACTCAAAATGACTAAATACAATGCCTAATTCCCAAGTGAATGGGAAATGAGAAAAAACAATGCCAAATTCCCAAGGGAATTTGAAATTGACAAAAACAATTCAAATTGACCAAAAACAATACCTCATTCCCAAGGGAATTCGAATTTGAGAAAAACAACTCAAAATGACCAAAAACAATGCTTAATTCCCAAGGGAATTCGAATTTGACAAAAACAACTCAAAATGACCAAAAACAATGCCTAATTCCTAAGGGAAAGAAAAATGATAAAAAACAATGCCAAATTCCCAAGGGAATTCAAATTTGACAAAAACAATTCAAATTGACCAAAAACAATGCCTAATTCTCAAAGGAATTCGAATTTGAGAAAACAACTCAAAATGACTAAAAACAATGCCTAATTCTCAAAGGAATTCGAATTTGAGAAAAACAATGCTCAATTCCCAAGGGAACTCGAATTTGACAAAAACAACTCAAATGACCAAAAACAATGCCTAATTCGCGAAGTAATTCGAATTTGAGAAAAACAATGCTTAATTCCCAAGAGAACACGAATTTGACAAAAACAACTCAAAATGACTAAAAACAATGCCTAATTCTCAAAGGAATTCGAATTTGAAAAAAACAATACTTAATTCTCAAGGGAATTCGAATTTGACAAAAACAACTCAAAATGACCAAAAACAATGCCTAATTCCTAAGGGAAAGAAAAATGATAAAAAGCAATGCCAAATTCCCAAGGGAATTCGAATTTGACAAAAACAGCTCAAAATGATCAAAAACAATGCCTAATTCTCAAAGGAATTCGAATTTGAGAAAAAACAATGCTTAATTCCCAAGGAAACTCGAATTTCACAAAAACAACTCAAAATGACTAAAAACAATACCTAATTCCCAAGTAAATGGGAAATGAGAAAAAACAATGCCAAATTATCAAGGAAATCCGAATTTGACAAAAACAACTCAAAATGACCAAAAACAATGCCTAATTCCTAAGGGAAAGAAAAATGATAAAAAGCAATGCCAAATTCCCAAGGGAATTCGAATTTGACAAAAACAGCTCAAAATGATCAAAAACAATGCCTAATTCTCAAAGGAATTCGAATTTGAGAAAAAACAATGCTTAATTCCCAAGGAAACTCGAATTTGACAAAAACAACTCAAAATGACTAAAAACAATACCTAATTCCCAAGTAAATGGGAAATGAGAAAAAACAATGCCAAATTATCAAGGAAATCCGAATTTGACAAAAACAACTCAAAATGACCAAAAACAATATTTAATTGCCAAGTGAATGGGAAATGAAAAAAACCAATCCCAAATTCCCAACGGGATTCGAAATTGACAAAAACAATTCAAATTGACCAAAAACAATGCCTAATTCTCAAAGGAATTCGAATTTGAGAAAAACAATGCGTAATTCCAAAGGGAACTCGAATTTGACAAAAACAACTCAAAATGACTAAAAACAATGCCTAATTCTCAAAGGAATTCGAATTTGAGAAAAACAATGCTCAATTCCCAAGGGAACTCGAATTTGACAAAAACAACTCAAAATTACCAAAAACAATACTTAATTGCCAAGGGAATTCGAATTTGACAAAAACAACTCAAAATTACCAAAAATAATACTGAATTCCCAAGGAAATTCGAATTCGACAAAAACAACTCAAAATGACCAAAAACATTGCCCAATTCCCAAGTGAATGGGAAATGAGAAAAAACAATGCCAAATTTCCAAGGAAATTCGAAATTGACAAAAACATTTCAAATTGACCAAAAACAATACCTCATTCCCAAGGTAATTCGAATTTGAGAAAAACAACTCAAAATGACCAAAAACAATACTTAATTCCCAAGGGGATTCGAATTTGACAAAAACAACTCAAATGACCAAAAACAATGCCTAATTCGCAAAGTAATTTGAATTTGAGAAAAACAATGCTTAATTCCCAAGAGAACACGAATTTGACAAAAACAACTCAAAATGACTAAATACAATGCCTAATTCCCAAGTGAATGGGAAATGAGAAAAAACAATGCCAAATTCCCAAGGGAATTTGAAATTGACAAAAACAATTCAAATTGACCAAAAACAATACCTCATTCCCAAGGGAATTCGAATTTGAGAAAAACAACTCAAAATGACCAAAAACAATGCTTAATTCCCAAGGGAATTCGAATTTGACAAAAACAACTCAAAATGACCAAAAACAATGCCTAATTCCTAAGGGAAAGAAAAATGATAAAAAACAATGCCAAATTCCCAAGGGAATTCAAATTTGACAAAAACAATTCAAATTGACCAAAAACAATGCCTAATTCTCAAAGGAATTCGAATTTGAGAAAAACAACTCAAAATGACTAAAAACAATGCCTAATTCTCAAAGGAATTCGAATTTGAGAAAAACAATGCTCAATTCCCAAGGGAACTCGAATTTGACAAAAACAACTCAAATGACCAAAAACAATGCCTAATTCGCAAAGTAATTCGAATTTGAGAAAAACAATGCTTAATTCCCAAGAGAACACGAATTTGACAAAAACAACTCAAAATGACTAAAAACAATGCCTAATTCTCAAAGGAATTCGAATTTGAGAAAAACAATACTTAATTCTCAAGGGAATTCGAATTTGACAAAAACAACTCAAAATGACCAAAAACAATGCCTAATTCCTAAGGGAAAGAAAAATGATAAAAAGCAATGCCAAATTCCCAAGGGAATTCGAATTTGACAAAAACAGCTCAAAATGATCAAAAACAATGCCTAATTCTCAAAGGAATTCGAATTTGAGAAAAAACAATGCTTAATTCCCAAGGAAACTCGAATTTGACAAAAACAACTCAAAATGACTAAAAACAATACCTAATTCCCAAGTAAATGGGAAATGAGAAAAAACAATGCCAAATTATCAAGGAAATCCGAATTTGACAAAAACAACTCAAAATGACCAAAAACAATATTTAATTGCCAAGTGAATGGGAAATGAAAAAAACCAATCCCAAATTCCCAACGGGATTCGAAATTGACAAAAACAATTCAAATTGACCAAAAACAATGCCTAATTCTCTAAGGAATTCGAATTTGAGAAAAACAATGCGTAATTCCAAAGGGAACTCGAATTTGACAAAAACAACTCAAAATGACTAAAAACAATGCCTAATTCTCAAAGGAATTCGAATTTGAGAAAAACAATGCTCAATTCCCAAGGGAACTCGAATTTGACAAAAACAACTCAAAATGACCAAAAACAATACTTAATTGCCAAGGGAATTCGAATTTGACAAAAACAACTCAAAATTACCAAAAATAATACTGAATTCCCAAGGAAATTCGAATTCGACAAAAACAACTCAAAATGACCAAAAACATTGCCCAATTCCCAAGTGAATGGGAAATGAGAAAAAACAATGCCAAATTTCCAAGGAAATTCGAAATTGACAAAAACAACTCAAAATGACCAAAAACAATATTTAATTGCCAAGTGAATGGGAAATGAAAAAAACCAATCCCAAATTCCCAACGGAATTCGAAATTGACAAAAACAATTCAAATTGACCAAAAACAATGCCTAATTCTCAAAGGAATTCGAATTTGAGAAAAACAATGCGTAATTCCAAAGGGAACTCGAATTTGACAAAAACAACTCAAAATGACTAAAAACAATGCCTAATTCTCAAAGGAATTCGAATTTGAGAAAAACAATGCTCAATTCCCAAGGGAACTCGAATTTGACAAAAACAACTCAAAATTACCAAAAACAATACTTAATTGCCAAGGGAATTCGAATTTGACAAAAACAACTCAAAATTACCAAAAATAATACTGAATTCCCAAGGAAATTCGAATTCGACAAAAACAACTCAAAATGACCAAAAACATTGCCCAATTCCCAAGTGAATGGGAAATGACAAAAAACAATGCCAAATTTCCAAGGAAATTCGAAATTGACAAAAACATTTCAAATTGACCAAAAACAATACCTCATTCCCAAGGTAATTCGAATTTGAGAAAAACAACTCAAAATGACCAAAAACAATACTTAATTCCCAAGGGGATTCGAATTTGACAAAAACAACTCAAATGACCAAAAACAATGCCTAATTCGCAAAGTAATTCGAATTTGAGAAAAACAATGCTTAATTCCCAAGAGAACACGAATTTGACAAAAACAACTCAAAATGACTAAATACAATGCCTAATTCCCAAGTGAATGGGAAATGAGAAAAAACAATGCCAAATTCCCAAGGGAATTTGAAATTGACAAAAACAATTCAAATTGACCAAAAACAATACCTCATTCCCAAGGGAATTCGAATTTGAGAAAAACAACTCAAAATGACCAAAAACAATGCTTAATTCCCAAGGGAATTCGAATTTGACAAAAACAACTCAAAATGACCAAAAACAATGCCTAATTCCTAAGGGAAAGAAAAATGATAAAAAACAATGCCAAATTCCCAAGGGAATTCAAATTTGACAAAAACAATTCAAATTGACCAAAAACAATGCCTAATTCTCAAAGGAATTCGAATTTGAGAAAAACAACTCAAAATGACTAAAAACAATGCCTAATTCTCAAAGGAATTCGAATTTGAGAAAAACAATGCTCAATTCCCAAGGGAACTCGAATTTGACAAAAACAACTCAAATGACCAAAAACAATGCCTAATTCGCAAAGTAATTCGAATTTGAGAAAAACAATGCTTAATTCCCAAGAGAACACGAATTTGACAAAAACAACTCCAAATGACTAAAAACAATGCCTAATTCTCAAAGGAATTCGAATTTGAGAAAAACAATACTTAATTCTCAAGGGAATTCGAATTTGACAAAAACAACTCAAAATGACCAAAAACAATGCCTAATTCCTAAGGGAAAGAAAAATGATAAAAAGCAATGCCAAATTCCCAAGGGAATTCGAATTTGACAAAAACAGCTCAAAATGATCAAAAACAATGCCTAATTCTCAAAGGAATTCGAATTTGAGAAAAAACAATGCTTAATTCCCAAGGAAACTCGAATTTGACAAAAACAACTCAAAATGACTAAAAACAATACCTAATTCCCAAGTAAATGGGAAATGAGAAAAAACAATGCCAAATTATCAAGGAAATCCGAATTTGACAAAAACAACTCAAAATGACCAAAAACAATATTTAATTGCCAAGTGAATGGGAAATGAAAAAAACCAATCCCAAATTCCCAACGGGATTCGAAATTGACAAAAACAATTCAAATTGACCAAAAACAATGCCTAATTCTCTAAGGAATTCGAATTTGAGAAAAACAATGCGTAATTCCAAAGGGAACTCGAATTTGACAAAAACAACTCAAAATGACTAAAAACAATGCCTAATTCTCAAAGGAATTCGAATTTGAGAAAAACAATGCTCAATTCCCAAGGGAACTCGAATTTGACAAAAACAACTCAAAATGACCAAAAACAATACTTAATTGCCAAGGGAATTCGAATTTGACAAAAACAACTCAAAATTACCAAAAATAATACTGAATTCCCAAGGAAATTCGAATTCGACAAAAACAACTCAAAATGACCAAAAACATTGCCCAATTCCCAAGTGAATGGGAAATGAGAAAAAACAATGCCAAATTTCCAAGGAAATTCGAAATTGACAAAAACAACTCAAAATGACCAAAAACAATATTTAATTGCCAAGTGAATGGGAAATGAAAAAAACCAATCCCAAATTCCCAACGGAATTCGAAATTGACAAAAACAATTCAAATTGACCAAAAACAATGCCTAATTCTCAAAGGAATTCGAATTTGAGAAAAACAATGCGTAATTCCAAAGGGAACTCGAATTTGACAAAAGCAACTCAAAATGACTAAATACAATGCCTAATTCCCAAGTGAATGGGAAATGAGAAAAAACAATGCCAAATTCCCAAGGGAATTTGAAATTGACAAAAACAATTCAAATTGACCAAAAACAATACCTCATTCCCAAGGGAATTCGAATTTGAGAAAAACAACTCAAAATGACCAAAAACAATGCTTAATTCCCAAGGGAATTCGAATTTGACAAAAACAACTCAAAATGACCAAAAACAATGCCTAATTCCTAAGGGAAAGAAAAATGATAAAAAACAATGCCAAATTCCCAAGGGAATTCAAATTTGACAAAAACAATTCAAATTGACCAAAAACAATGCCTAATTCTCAAAGGAATTCGAATTTGAGAAAACAACTCAAAATGACTAAAAACAATGCCTAATTCTCAAAGGAATTCGAATTTGAGAAAAACAATGCTCAATTCCCAAGGGAACTCGAATTTGACAAAAACAACTCAAATGACCAAAAACAATGCCTAATTCGCGAAGTAATTCGAATTTGAGAAAAACAATGCTTAATTCCCAAGAGAACACGAATTTGACAAAAACAACTCAAAATGACTAAAAACAATGCCTAATTCTCAAAGGAATTCGAATTTGAAAAAAACAATACTTAATTCTCAAGGGAATTCGAATTTGACAAAAACAACTCAAAATGACCAAAAACAATGCCTAATTCCTAAGGGAAAGAAAAATGATAAAAAGCAATGCCAAATTCCCAAGGGAATTCGAATTTGACAAAAACAGCTCAAAATGATCAAAAACAATGCCTAATTCTCAAAGGAATTCGAATTTGAGAAAAAACAATGCTTAATTCCCAAGGAAACTCGAATTTCACAAAAACAACTCAAAATGACTAAAAACAATACCTAATTCCCAAGTAAATGGGAAATGAGAAAAAACAATGCCAAATTATCAAGGAAATCCGAATTTGACAAAAACAACTCAAAATGACCAAAAACAATGCCTAATTCCTAAGGGAAAGAAAAATGATAAAAAACAATGCCAAATTCCCAAGGGAATTCAAATTTGACAAAAACAATTCAAATTGACCAAAAACAATGCCTAATTCTCAAAGGAATTCGAATTTGAGAAAAACAACTCAAAATGACTAAAAACAATGCCTAATTCTCAAAGGAATTCGAATTTGAGAAAAACAATGCTCAATTCCCAAGGGAACTCGAATTTGACAAAAACAACTCAAATGACCAAAAACAATGCCTAATTCGCGAAGTAATTCGAATTTGAGAAAAACAATGCTTAATTCCCAAGAGAACACGAATTTGACAAAAACAACTCAAAATGACTAAAAACAATGCCTAATTCTCAAAGGAATTCGAATTTGAGAAAAACAATACTTAATTCTCAAGGGAATTCGAATTTGACAAAAACAACTCAAAATGACCAAAAACAATGCCTAATTCC
Organism: Haliclystus octoradiatus; assembly: GCA_916610825.1. Classification (NCBI taxonomy): domain Eukaryota; kingdom Metazoa; phylum Cnidaria; class Staurozoa; order Stauromedusae; family Haliclystidae; genus Haliclystus; species Haliclystus octoradiatus. Next base: position 27,699,743 of record OU744447.1, on the reverse strand, counting down.
TAAGGGAAAGAAAAATGATAAAAAGCAATGCCAAATTCCCAAGGGAATTCGAATTTGACAAAAACAGCTCAAAATGATCAAAAACAATGCCTAATTCTCAAAGGAATTCGAATTTGAGAAAAAACAATGCTTAATTCCCAAGGAAACTCGAATTTGACAAAAACAACTCAAAATGACTAAAAACAATACCTAATTCCCAAGTAAATGGGAAATGAGAAAAAACAATGCCAAATTATCAAGGAAATCCGAATTTGACAAAAACAACTCAAAATGACCAAAAACAATATTTAATTGCCAAGTGAATGGGAAATGAAAAAAACCAATCCCAAATTCCCAACGGGATTCGAAATTGACAAAAACAATTCAAATTGACCAAAAACAATGCCTAATTCTCAAAGGAATTCGAATTTGAGAAAAACAATGCGTAATTCCAAAGGGAACTCGAATTTGACAAAAACAACTCAAAATGACTAAAAACAATGCCTAATTCTCAAAGGAATTCGAATTTGAGAAAAACAATGCTCAATTCCCAAGGGAACTCGAATTTGACAAAAACAACTCAAAATGACCAAAAACCATACTTAATTGCCAAGGGAATTCGAATTTGACAAAAACAACTCAAAATTACCAAAAATAATACTGAATTCCCAAGGAAATTCGAATTCGACAAAAACAACTCAAAATGACCAAAAACATTGCCCAATTCCCAAGTGAATGGGAAATGAGAAAAAACAATGCCAAATTTCCAAGGAAATTCGAAATTGACAAAAACAACTCAAAATGACCAAAAACAATATTTAATTGCCAAGTGAATGGGAAATGAAAAAAACCAATCCCAAATTCCCAACGGAATTCGAAATTGACAAAAACAATTCAAATTGACCAAAAACAATGCCTAATTCTCAAAGGAATTCGAATTTGAGAAAAACAATGCGTAATTCCAAAGGGAACTCGAATTTGACAAAAACAACTCAAAATGACTAAAAACAATGCCTAATTCTCAAAGGAATTCGAATTTGAGAAAAACAATGCTCAATTCCCAAGGGAACTCGAATTTGACAAAAACAACTCAAAATGACCAAAAACAATACTTAATTGCCAAGGGAATTCGAATTTGACAAAAACAACTCAAAATTACCAAAAATAATACTGAATTCCCAAGGAAATTCGAATTCGACAAAAACAACTCAAAATGACCAAAAACATTGCCCAATTCCCAAGTGAATGGGAAATGAGAAAAAACAATGCCAAATTTCCAAGGAAATTCGAAATTGACAAAAACAACTCAAAATGACCAAAAACAATATTTAATTGCCAAGTGAATGGGAAATGAAAAAACCAATCCCAAATTCCCAACGGAATTCGAAATTGACAAAAACAATTCAAATTGACCAAAAACAATGCCTAATTCTCAAAGGAATTCGAATTTGAGAAAAACAATGCGTAATTCCAAAGGGAACTCGAATTTGACAAAAACAACTCAAAATGACTAAAAACAATGCCTAATTCTCAAAGGAATTCGAATTTGAGAAAAACAATGCTCAATTCCCAAGGGAACTCGAATTTGACAAAAACAACTCAAAATGACCAAAAACAATACTTAATTGCCAAGGGAATTCGAATTTGACAAAAACAACTCAAAATTACCAAAAATAATACTGAATTCCCAAGGAAATTCGAATTCGACAAAAACAACTCAAAATGACCAAAAACATTGCCCAATTCCCAAGTGAATGGGAAATGAGAAAAAACAATGCCAAATTTCCAAGGAAATTCGAAATTGACAAAAACATTTCAAATTGACCAAAAACAATACCTCATTCCCAAGGTAATTCGAATTTGAGAAAAACAACTCAAAATGACCAAAAACAATACTTAATTCCCAAGGGGATTCGAATTTGACAAAAACAACTAAAATGACCAAAAACAATGCCTAATTCGCAAAGTAATTCGAATTTGAGAAAAACAATGCTTAATTCCCAAGAGAACACGAATTTGACAAAAACAACTCAAAATGACTAAATACAATGCCTAATTCCCAAGTGAATGGGAAATGAGAAAAAACAATGCCAAATTCCCAAGGGAATTTGAAATTGACAAAAACAATTCAAATTGACCAAAAACAATACCTCATTCCCAAGGGAATTCGAATTTGAGAAAAACAATGTTTAATTCCCAAGGGAATTCGAATTTGACAAAAACAACTCAAAATGACCAAAAACAATGCCTAATTCCTAAGGGAAAGAAAAATGATAAAAAACAATGCCAAATTCCCAAGGGAATTCAAATTTGACAAAAACAATTCAAATTGACCAAAAACAATGCCTAATTCTCAAAGGAATTCGAATTTGAGAAAAACAACTCAAAATGACTAAAAACAATGCCTAATTCTCAAAAGAATTCGAATTTGAGAAAAACAATGCTCAATTCCCAAGGGAACTCAAATTTGAGAAAAACAACTCAAAATGACTAAAAACAATGCCTAATTCTCAAAGGAATTCGAACTTGAGAAAAACAATGCTCAATTCCCAAGGGAACTCGAATTTGACAAAAACAACTCAAAATGACTAAAAACAATGCCTAATTCCCAAGTGAATGGGAAATGAGAAAAAACAATGCCAAATTCCCAAGGGAATTCGAAATTGACAAAAACAATTCAAATTGACCAAAAACAATACCTCATTCCCAAGGGAATTCGAATTTGAGAAAAACAACTCAAAATGACCAAAAACAATGCTTAATTCCCAAGGGAATTCGAATTTGACAAAAACAACTCAAAATGACCAAAAACAATGCCTAATTCCTAAGGGAAAGAAAAATGATAAAAAACAATGCCAAATTCCCAAGGGAATTCAGATTTGACAAAAACAATTCAAATTGACCAAAAACAATGCCTAATTCTCAAAGGAATTCCAATATGAGAAAAACAATTCAAATTGACCAAAAACAATACCTCATTCCCAAGGGAATTCGAATTTGAGAGAAACAACTCAAAATGACCAAAAACAATGCTTAATTCTCAAGGGAATTCGAATTTGACAAAAACAACTCAAAATGACCAAAAACAATGTTTAATTCCCAATGGAATTCGAAGTTGACAAAAACAACTCAAAATGACCAAAAACAATGCCTAATTCCTAAGGGAAAGAAAAATGATAAAAAACAATGCCAAATTCCCAAGGGAATTCAAATTTGACAAAAACAATTCAAATTGACCAAAAACAATGCCTAATTCTCAAAGGAATTCGAATTTGAGAAAAACAACTCAAAATGACTAAAAACAATGCCTAATTCTCAAAGGAATTCGAATTTGAGAAAAACAACTCAAAATGACCAAAAACAATGTTTAATTCCCAATGGAATTCGAAGTTGACAAAAACAACTCAAAATGACCAAAAACAATGCCTAATTCCTAAGGGAAAGAAAAATGATAAAAAACAATGCCAAATTCCCAAGGGAATTCAAATTTGACAAAAACAATTCAAATTGACCAAAAACAATGCCTAATTCTCAAAGGAATTCGAATTTGAGAAAAACAACTCAAAATGACTAAAAACAATGCCTAATTCTCAAAGGAATTCGAATTTGAGAAAAACAATGCTTAATTCCCAAGGGAACTCGAATTTGACAAAAACAACTCAAAATGACTAAAAACAATGCCTAATTCCCAAGTGAATGGGAAATGAGAAAAAACAATGCCAAATTCCCAAGGGAATTCGAAATTGACAAAAACAATTCAAATTGACCAAAAACAATACCTCATTCCCAAGGGAATTCGAATTTGAGAAAAACAACTCAAAATGACCAAAAACAATGCTTAATTCCCAAGGGAATTCGAATTTGACAAAAACAACTCAAAATGACCAAAAACAATGCCTAATTCCTAAGGGAAAGAAAAATGATAAAAAACAATGCCAAATTCCCAAGGGAATTCAGATTTGACAAAAACAATTCAAATTGACCAAAAACAATGCCTAATTCTCAAAGGAATTCGAATTTGAGAAAAACAATGCGTAATTCCCAAGAGAACTCGAATTTGACAAAAACAACTCAAAATGACTAAAAACAATGCCTAATTCTCAAAGGAATTCGAATTTGAGAAAAACAATGCTCAATTCCCAAGGGAACTCGAATTTGACAAAAACAACTCAAAATGACCAAAAACAAATACTTAATTGCCAAGGGAATTCGAATTTGACAAAAACAACTCAAAATTACCAAAAATAATACTTAATTCCCAAGGGAATTCGAATTTGACAAAAACAACTCAAAATGACCAAAAACAATGCCTAATTCCTAAGGGAAAGAAAAATGATAAAAAACAATGCCAAATTCCCAAGGGAATTCAAATTTGACAAAAACAATTCAAATTGACCAAAAACAATGCCTAATTCTCAAAGGAATTCGAATTTGAGAAAAACAATGCGTAATTCCCAAGAGAACTCGAATTTGACAAAAACAACTCAAAATGACTAAAAACAATGCCTAATTCTCAAAGGAATTCGAATTTGAGAAAAACAATGCTCAATTCCCAAGGGAACTCGAATTTGACAAAAACAACTCAAAATGACCAAAAACAATACTTAATTGCCAAGGGAATTCGAATTTGACAAAAACAACTCAAAATTACCAAAAATAATACTTAATTCCCAAGGGAATTAGAATTTGACAAAAACAACTCAAAATGACCAAAAACATTGCCCAATTCCCAAGTGAATGGGAAATGAGAAAAAACAGTGCCAAATTCCCAAGGGAATTCGAAATTGACAAAAACATTTCAAATTGACCAAAAACAATACCTCATTCCCAAAGTAATTCGAATTTGAGAAAAACAACTCAAAATGACCAAAAACAATACTTAATTCCCAAGGGGATTCGAATTTGACAAAAACAACTCAAAATGACCAAAAACAATGCCTAATTCGCAAAGGAATTCGAATTTGAGAAAAACAATGCTTAATTCCCAAGAGAACACGAATTTGACAAAAACAACTCAAAATGACTAAATACAATGCCTAATTCCCAAGTGAATGGGAAATGAGAAAAAACAATGCCAAATTCCCAACGGAATTCGAAATTGACAAAAACAATTCAAATTGACCAAAAACAATACCTCATTCCCAAGGGAATTCGAATTTGAGAAAATAAATCAAAATGACCAAAAACAATGCTTAATTCCAAAGGGAATTAGAATTTGACAAAAACAACTCAAAATGACCAAAAACAATGCCTAATTCCTAAGGGAAAGAAAAATGATAAAAAACAATGCCAAATTTCCAAGGGAATTCGAATTTGAGAAAAACAACTCAAAATGACCAAAAACAATGCTTAATTCCCAAGGGAATTCGAATTTGACAAAAACAACTCAAAATGACCAAAAACAATGCCTAATTCTTAAGGGAAAGAAAAATGATAAAAAACAATGCCAAATTTCCAAGGGAATTCGAATTTGATAGAAAAAGCTCAAAATGATCAAAAACAATGCCTAATTCTCAAAGGAATTCGAATTTGAGAAAAACAATGCTTAATTCCCAAGAGAACTCGAATTTGACAAAAACAACTCAAAATGACTAAATACAATGCCTAATTCCCAAATGAATGGGAAATGAGAAAAAACAATGCCAAATTCCCAAGGGAATTCGAAATTGACAAAAACATTTCAAATTGACCAAAAACAATACCTCATTCCCAAAGTAATTCGAATTTGACAAAAACAACTCAAAATGACCAAAAACAATGCCTAATTCCTAAGGGAAAGAAAAATGATAAAAAACAATGCCAAATTCCCAAGGGAATTCGAATTTGACAAAAACAGCTCAAAATGATCAAAAACAACGCCTAATTCTCAAAGGAATTCGAATTTGAGAAAAACAATGCTTAATTCCCAAGGGAACTCGAATTTGACAAAAACAACTCAAAATGACCAAAAACAATGCTTAATTCCCAAGGGAACTCGAATTTGACAAAAACAACTCAAAATGACTAAAAACAATGCTTAATTCCCAAGTGAATGGGAAATGAGAAAAAACAATGCCAAATTCCCAAGGGAATTCGAAATTGACAAAAACAACTCAAAATGACCAAAAACAATACTTAATTCCCAAGGGAATTCGAATTTGACAAAAACAACTCAAAATGACCAAAAACAATGCCTAATTCCTAAGGGAAAGAAAGATGATAAAAAACAATGCCAAATTCCCAAGGGAATTCGAATTTGACTCAAAATGATCAAAAACAATGCCTAATTCTCAAAGGAATTCGAATTTGAGAAAAACAATGCCTAATTCCTAAGGGAAAGAAAAATGATAAAAAGCAATGCCAAATTCCCAAGGGAATTCGAATTTGACAAAAACAGCTCAAAATGATCAAAAACAATGCCTAATTCTCAAAGGAATTCGAATTTGAGAAAAACAATGCTTAATTCCCAAGGGAACTCGAATTTGACAAAAACAACTCAAAATGACCAAAAACAATACTTAATTCCCAAGGGAATTCGAATTTGACAAAAACAACTCAAAATGACCAAAACCAATGCCTAATTCCTAAGGGAAAGAAAGATGATAAAAAACAATGCCAAATTCCCAAGGGAATTCGAATTTGACTCAAAATGATCAAAAACAATGCCTAATTCTCAAAGGAATTCGAATTTGAGAAAAACAATGCTTAATTCCCAAGAGAACTCGAATTTGACAAAAACAACTCAAAATGACTAAATACAATGCCTAATTCCCAAATGAATGGGAAATGAGAAAAAACAATGCCAAATTCCCAAGGGAATTCGAAATTGACAAAAACAATTCAAATTGACCAAAAACAATACCTCATTCCCAAGGGAATTCGAATTTGAGAGATACAACTCAAAATGACCAAAAACAATGCTTAATTCTCAAGGGAATTCGAATTTGACAAAAACAACTCAAAATGACCAAAAACAATGCCTAATTCCTAAGGGAAAGAAAAATGATAAAAAGCAATGCCAAATTCCCAAGGGAATTCGAATTTGACAAAAACAGCTCAAAATGATCAAAAACAATGCCTAATTCTCAAAGGAATTCGAATTTGAGAAAAACAATGCTTAATTCCCAAGGGAACTCGAATTTGACAAAAACAACTCAAAATGACTAAAAACAATACCTAATTCCCAAGTAAATGGGAAATGAGAAAAAACAATGCCAAAATATCAAGGAAATCCGAATTTGACAAAAACAACTCAAAATGACCAAAAACAATATTTAATTGCCAAGTGAATGGGAAATGAAAAAAACCAATCCCAAATTCCCAACGGAATTCGAAATTGACAAAAACAATTCAAATTGACCAAAAACAATGCCTAATTCTCAAAGGAATTCGAATTTGAGAAAAACAATGCGTAATTCCAAAGGGAACTCGAATTTGACAAAAACAACTCAAAATGACTAAAAACAATGCCTAATTCTCAAAGGAATTCGAATTTGAGAAAAACAATGCTCAATTCCCAAGGGAACTCGAATTTGACAAAAACAACTCAAAATGACCAAAAACAATACTTAATTGCCAAGGGAATTCGAATTTGACAAAAACAACTCAAAATTACCAAAAATAATACTTAATTCCCAAGGAAATTCGAATTCGACAAAAACAACTCAAAATGACCAAAAACATTGCCCAATTCCCAAGTGAATGGGAAATGAGAAAAAACAATGCCAAATTTCCAAGGAAATTCGAAATTGACAAAAACATTTCAAATTGACCAAAAACAATACCTCATTCCCAAGGTAATTCGAATTTGAGAAAAACAACTCAAAATGACCAAAAACAATACTTAATTCCCAAGGGGATTCGAATTTGACAAAAACAACTCAAATGACCAAAAACAATGCCTAATTCGCAAAGTAATTCGAATTTGAGAAAAACAATGCTTAATTCCCAAGAGAACACGAATTTGACAAAAACAACTCAAAATGACTAAATACAATGCCTAATTCCCAAGTGAATGGGAAATTAGAAAAAACAATGCCAAATTCCCAAGGGAATTTGAAATTGACAAAAACAATTCAAATTGACCAAAAACAATACCTCATTCCAAAGGGAATTCGAATTTGAGAAAAACAACTCAAAATGACCAAAAACAATGCTTAATTCCCAAGGGAATTCGAATTTGACAAAAACAACTCAAAATGACCAAAAACAATGCCTAATTCCTAAGGGAAAGAAAAATGATAAAAAACAATGCCAAATTCCCAAGGGAATTCAAATTTGACAAAAACAATTCAAATTGACCAAAAACAATGCCTAATTCTCAAAGGAATTCGAATTTGAGAAAAACAACTCAAAATGACTAAAAACAATGCCTAATTCTCAAAGGAATTCGAATTTGAGAAAAACAATGCTCAATTCCCAAGGGAACTCGAATTTGACAAAAACAACTCAAATGACCAAAAACAATGCCTAATTCGCAAAGTAATTCGAATTTGAGAAAAACAATGCTTAATTCCCAAGAGAACACGAATTTGACAAAAACAACTCAAAATGACCAAAAACAATGCCTAATTCCTAAGGGAAAGAAAGATGATAAAAAACAATGCCAAATTCCCAAGGGAATTCGAATTTGACTCAAAATGATCAAAAACAATGCCTAATTCTCAAAGGAATTCGAATTTGAGAAAAAAAATGCTTAATTCCCAAGAGAACTCGAATTTGACAAAAACAACTCAAAATGACTAAATACAATGCCTTATTCCCAAATGAATGGGAAGTGAGAAAAAACAATGCCAAATTCCCAAGGGAATTCGAAATTGACAAAAACAATTCAAATTGACCAAAAACAATACCTCATTCCCAAGGGAATTCGAATTTGAGAGAAACAACTCAAAATGACCAAAAACAATGCTTAATTCTCAAGGGAATTCGAATTTGACAAAAACAACTCAAAATGACCAAAAACAATGCCTAATTCCTAAGGGAAAGAAAAATGATAAAAAGCAATGCCAAATTCCCAAGGGAATTCGAATTTGACAAAAACAGCTCAAAATGATCAAAAACAACGCCTAATTCTCAAAGGAATTCGAATTTGAGAAAAAACAATGCTTAATTCCCAAGGAAACTCGAATTTGACAAAAACAACTCAAAATGACTAAAAACAATACCTAATTCCCAAGTAAATGGGAAATGAGAAAAAACAATGCCAAATTATCAAGGAAATCCGAATTTGACAAAAACAACTCAAAATGACCAAAAACAATATTTAATTGCCAAGTGAATGGGAAATGAAAAAAACCAATCCCAAATTCCCAACGGAATTCGAAATTGACAAAAACAATTCAAATTGACCAAAAACAATGCCTAATTCTCAAAGGAATTCGAATTTGAGAAAAACAATGCGTAATTCCAAAGGGAACTCGAATTTGACAAAAACAACTCAAAATGACTAAATACAATGCCTTATTCCCAAATGAATGGGAAGTGAGAAAAAACAATGCCAAATTCCCAAGGGAATTCGAAATTGACAAAAACAATTCAAATTGACCAAAAACAATACCTCATTCCCAAGGGAATTCGAATTTGAGAGAAACAACTCAAAATGACCAAAAACAATGCCAAATTCCCAAGGGAATTCGAAATTGACAAAAACAATTCAAATTGACCAAAAACAATACCTCATTCCCAAGGGAATTCGAATTTGAGAGAAACAACTAAAAATGACCAAAAACAATGCTTAATTCTCAAGGGAATTCGAATTTGACAAAAACAACTCAAAATGACCAAAAACAATGCCTAATTCCTAAGGGAAAGAAAAATGATAAAAAGCAATGCCAAATTCCCAAGGGAATTCGAATTTGACAAAAACAGCTCAAAATGATCAAAAACAACGCCTAATTCTCAAAGGAATTCGAATTTGAGAAAAAACAATGCTTAATTCCCAAGGAAACTCGAATTTGACAAAAACAACTCAAAATGACTAAAAACAATACCTAATTCCCAAGTAAATGGGAAATGAGAAAAAACAATGCCAAATTATCAAGGAAATCCGAATTTGACAAAAACAACTCAAAATGACCAAAAACAATATTTAATTGCCAAGTGAATGGGAAATGAAAAAAACCAATCCCAAATTCCCAACGGAATTCGAAATTGACAAAAACAATTCAAATTGACCAAAAACAATGCCTAATTATCAAAGGAATTCGAATTTGAGAAAAACAATGCGTAATTCCAAAGGGAACTCGAATTTGACAAAAACAACTCAAAATGACTAAAAACAATGCCTAATTCTCAAAGGAATTCGAATTTGAGAAAAACAATGCTCAATTCCCAAGGGAACTCGAATTTGACAAAAACAACTCAAAATGACCAAAAACAATACTTAATTGCCAAGGGAATTCGAATTTGACAAAAACAACTCAAAATTACCAAAAATAATACTGAATTCCCAAGGAAATTCGAATTCGACAAAAACAACTCAAAATGACAAAAACATTGCCCAATTCCCAAGTGAATGGGAAATGAGAAAAAACAATGCCAAATTTCCAAGGAAATTCGAAATTGACAAAAACAACTCAAAATGACCAAAAACAATATTTAATTGCCAAGTGAATGGGAAATGAAAAAAACCAATCCCAAATTCCCAACGGAATTCGAAATTGACAAAAACAATTCAAATTGACCAAAAACAATGCCTAATTCTCAAAGGAATTCGAATTTGAGAAAAACAATGCGTAATTCCAAAGGGAACTCGAATTTGACAAAAACAACTCAAAATGACTTAAAACAATGCCTAATTCTCAAAGGAATTCGAATTTGAGAAAAACAATGCTCAATTCCCAAGGGAACTCGAATTTGACAAAAACAACTCAAAATGACCAAAAACAATACTTAATTGCCAAGGGAATTCGAATTTGACAAAAACAACTCAAAATTACCAAAAATAATACTGAATTCCCAAGGAAATTCGAATTCGACAAAAACAACTCAAAATGACCAAAAACATTGCCCAATTCCCAAGTGAATGGGAAATGAGAAAAAACAATGCCAAATTTCCAAGGAAATTCGAAATCGACAAAAACATTTCAAATTGACCAAAAACAATACCTCATTCCCAAGGTAATTCGAATTTGAGAAAAACAACTCAAAATGACCAAAAACAATACTTAATTCCCAAGGGAATTCGAATTTGACAAAAACAGCTCAAAATGATCAAAAACAACGCCTAATTCTCAAAGGAATTCGAATTTGAGAAAAAACAATGCTTAATTCCCAAGGAAACTCGAATTTGACAAAAACAACTCAAAATTACCAAAAATAATACTTAATTCCCAAGGAAATTCGAATTCGACAAAAACAACTCAAAATGACCAAAAACATTGCCCAATTCCCAAGTGAATGGGAAATGAGAAAAAACAATGCCAAATTTCCAAGGAAATTCGAAATTGACAAAAACATTTCAAATTGACCAAAAACAATACCTCATTCCCAAGGTAATTCGAATTTGAGAAAAACAACTCAAAATGACCAAAAACAATACTTAATTCCCAAGGGGATTCGAATTTGACAAAAACAACTCAAATGACCAAAAACAATGCCTAATTCGCAAAGTAATTCGAATTTGAGAAAAACAATGCTTAATTCCCAAGAGAACACGAATTTGACAAAAACAACTCAAAATGACTAAATACAATGCCTAATTCCCAAGTGAATGGGAAATTAGAAAAAACAATGCCAAATTCCCAAGGGAATTTGAAATTGACAAAAACAATTCAAATTGACCAAAAACAATACCTCATTCCAAAGGGAATTCGAATTTGACAAAAACAACTCAAAATGACCAAAAACAATGCTTAATTCCCAAGGGAATTCGAATTTGACAAAAACAACTCAAAATGACCAAAAACAATGCCTAATTCCTAAGGGAAAGAAAAATGATAAAAAACAATGCCAAATTCCCAAGGGAATTCAAATTTGACAAAAACAATTCAAATTGACCAAAAACAATGCCTAATTCTCAAAGGAATTCGAATTTGAGAAAAACAACTCAAAATGACTAAAAACAATGCCTAATTCTCAAAGGAATTCGAATTTGAGAAAAACAATGCTCAATTCCCAAGGGAACTCGAATTTGACAAAAACAACTCAAATGACCAAAAACAATGCCTAATTCGCAAAGTAATTCGAATTTGAGAAAAACAATGCTTAATTCCCAAGAGAACACGAATTTGACAAAAACAACTCAAAATGACCAAAAACAATGCCTAATTCCTAAGGGAAAGAAAGATGATAAAAAACAATGCCAAATTCCCAAGGGAATTCGAATTTGACTCAAAATGATCAAAAACAATGCCTAATTCTCAAAGGAATTCGAATTTGAGAAAAACAATGCTTAATTCCCAAGAGAACTCGAATTTGACAAAAACAACTCAAAATGACTAAATACAATGCCTTATTCCCAAATGAATGGGAAGTGAGAAAAAACAATGCCAAATTCCCAAGGGAATTCGAAATTGACAAAAACAATTCAAATTGACCAAAAACAATACCTCATTCCCAAGGGAATTCGAATTTGAGAGAAACAACTCAAAATGACCAAAAACAATGCTTAATTCTCAAGGGAATTCGAATTTGACAAAAACAACTCAAAATGACCAAAAACAATGCCTAATTCCTAAGGGAAAGAAAAATGATAAAAAGCAATGCCAAATTCCCAAGGGAATTCGAATTTGACAAAAACAGCTCAAAATGATCAAAAACAACGCCTAATTCTCAAAGGAATTCGAATTTGAGAAAAAACAATGCTTAATTCCCAAGGAAACTCGAATTTGACAAAAACAACTCAAAATGACTAAAAACAATACCTAATTCCCAAGTAAATGGGAAATGAGAAAAAACAATGCCAAATTATCAAGGAAATCCGAATTTGACAAAAACAACTCAAAATGACCAAAAACAATATTTAATTTCCAAGTGAATGGGAAATGAAAAAAACCAATCCCAAATTCCCAACGGAATTCGAAATTGACAAAAACAATTCAAATTGACCAAAAACAATGCCTAATTCTCAAAGGAATTCGAATTTGAGAAAAACAATGCGTAATTCCAAAGGGAACTCGAATTTGACAAAAACAACTCAAAATGACTAAATACAATGCCTTATTCCCAAATGAATGGGAAGTGAGAAAAAACAATGCCAAATTCCCAAGGGAATTCGAAATTGACAAAAACAATTCAAATTGACCAAAAACAATACCTCATTCCCAAGGGAATTCGAATTTGAGAGAAACAACTCAAAATGACCAAAAACAATGCCAAATTCCCAAGGGAATTCGAAATTGACAAAAACAATTCAAATTGACCAAAAACAATACCTCATTCCCAAGGGAATTCGAATTTGAGAGAAACAACTAAAAATGACCAAAAACAATGCTTAATTCTCAAGGGAATTCGAATTTGACAAAAACAACTCAAAATGACCAAAAACAATGCCTAATTCCTAAGGGAAAGAAAAATGATAAAAAGCAATGCCAAATTCCCAAGGGAATTCGAATTTGACAAAAACAGCTCAAAATGATCAAAAACAACGCCTAATTCTCAAAGGAATTCGAATTTGAGAAAAAACAATGCTTAATTCCCAAGGAAACTCGAATTTGACAAAAACAACTCAAAATGACTAAAAACAATACCTAATTCCCAAGTAAATGGGAAATGAGAAAAAACAATGCCAAATTATCAAGGAAATCCGAATTTGACAAAAACAACTCAAAATGACCAAAAACAATATTTAATTGCCAAGTGAATGGGAAATGAAAAAAACCAATCCCAAATTCCCAACGGAATTCGAAATTGACAAAAACAATTCAAATTGACCAAAAACAATGCCTAATTCTCAAAGGAATTCGAATTTGAGAAAAACAATGCGTAATTCCAAAGGGAACTCGAATTTGACAAAAACAACTCAAAATGACTAAAAACAATGCCTAATTCTCAAAGGAATTCGAATTTGAGAAAAACAATGCTCAATTCCCAAGGGAACTCGAATTTGACAAAAACAACTCAAAATGACCAAAAACAATACTTAATTGCCAAGGGAATTCGAATTTGACAAAAACAACTCAAAATTACCAAAAATAATACTGAATTCCCAAGGAAATTCGAATTCGACAAAAACAACTCAAAATGACCAAAAACATTGCCCAATTCCCAAGTGAATGGGAAATGAGAAAAAACAATGCCAAATTTCCAAGGAAATTCGAAATTGACAAAAACAACTCAAAATGACCAAAAACAATATTTAATTGCCAAGTGAATGGGAAATGAAAAAAAACCAATCCCAAATTCCCAACGGAATTCGAAATTGACAAAAACAATTCAAATTGACCAAAAACAATGCCTAATTCTCAAAGGAATTCGAATTTGAGAAAAACAATGCGTAATTCCAAAGGGAACTCGAATTTGACAAAAACAACTCAAAATGACTTAAAACAATGCCTAATTCTCAAAGGAATTCGAATTTGAGAAAAACAATGCTCAATTCCCAAGGGAACTCGAATTTGACAAAAACAACTCAAAATGACCAAAAACAATACTTAATTGCCAAGGGAATTCGAATTTGACAAAAACAACTCAAAATTACCAAAAATAATACTGAATTCCCAAGGAAATTCGAATTCGACAAAAACAACTCAAAATGACCAAAAACATTGCCCAATTCCCAAGTGAATGGGAAATGAGAAAAAACAATGCCAAATTTCCAAGGAAATTCGAAATTGACAAAAACATTTCAAATTGACCAAAAACAATACCTCATTCCCAAGGTAATTCGAATTTGAGAAAAACAACTCAAAATGACCAAAAACAATACTTAATTCCCAAGGGGATTCGAATTTGACAAAAACAACTAAAATGACCAAAACAATGCCTAATTCGCAAAGTAATTCGAATTTGAGAAAAACAATGCTTAATTCCCAAGAGAACACGAATTTGACAAAAACAACTCAAAATGACTAAATACAATGCCTAATTCCCAAGTGAATGGGAAATGAGAAAAAACAATGCCAAATTCCCAAGGGAATTTGAAATTGACAAAAACAATTCAAATTGACCAAAAACAATACCTCATTCCCAAGGGAATTCGAATTTGAGAAAAACAACTCAAAATGACCAAAAACAATGTTTAATTCCCAAGGGAATTCGAATTTGACAAAAACAACTCAAAATGACCAAAAACAATGCCTAATTCCTAAGGGAAAGAAAAATGATAAAAAACAATGCCAAATTCCCAAGGGAATTCAAATTTGACAAAAACAATTCAAATTGACCAAAAACAATGCCTAATTCTCAAAGGAATTCGAATTTGAGAAAAACAACTCAAAATGACTAAAAACAATGCCTAATTCTCAAAGGAATTCGAATTTGAGAAAAACAATGCTCAATTCCCAAGGGAACTCAAATTTGAGAAAAACAACTCAAAATGACTAAAAACAATGCCTAATTCTCAAAGGAATTCGAATTTGAGAAAAACAATGCTCAATTCCCAAGGGAACTCGAATTTGACAAAAACAACTCAAAATGACTAAAAACAATGCCTAATTCCCAAGTGAATGGGAAATGAGAAAAAACAATGCCAAATTCCCAAGGGAATTCGAAATTGACAAAAACAATTCAAATTTACCAAAAACAATACCTCATTCCCAAGGGAATTCGAATTTGAGAAAAACAACTCAAAATGACCAAAAACAATGCTTAATTCCCAAGGGAATTCGAATTTGACTGAAACAACTCAAAATGACCAAAAACAATGCTTAATTCCTAAGGGAAAGAAAAATGATAAAAAACAATGCCAAATTCCCAAGGGAATTCAGATTTGACAAAAACAATTCAAATTGACCAAAAACAATGCCTAATTCTCAAAGGAATTCGAATTTGAGAAAAACAATTCAAATTGACCAAAAACAATACCTCATTCCCAAGGGAATTCGAATTTGAGAGAAACAACTCAAAATGACCAAAAACAATGCTTAATTCTCAAGGGAATTCGAATTTGACAAAAACAACTCAAAATGACCAAAAACAATGCCTAATTCCTAAGGGAAAGAAAAATGATAAAAAGCAATGCCAAATTCCCAAGGGAATTCGAATTTGACAAAAACAGCTCAAAATGATCAAAAACAATGCCTAATTCTCAAAGGAATTCGAATTTGAGAAAAACAATGCTTAATTCCCAAGGAAACTCAAATTTGACAAAAACAACTCAAAATGACTAAATACAATGCCTTATTCCCAAATGAATGGGAAATGAGAAAAAACAATGCCAAATTCCCAAGGGAATTCGAAATTGACAAAAACAATTCAAATTGACCAAAAACAATACCTCATTCCCAAGGGAATTCGAATTTGAGAGAAACAACTCAAAATGACCAAAAACAATGCTTAATTCTCAAGGGAATTCGAATTTGACAAAAACAACTCAAAATGACCAAAAACAATGCCTAATTCCTAAGGGAAAGAAAAATGATAAAAAGCAATGCCAAATTCCCAAGGGAATTCGAATTTGACAAAAACAGCTCAAAATGATCAAAAACAACGCCTAATTCTCAAAGGAATTCGAATTTGAGAAAAAACAATGCTTAATTCCCAAGGAAACTCGAATTTGACAAAAACAACTCAAAATGACTAAAAACAATACCTAATTCCCAAGTAAATGGGAAATGAGAAAAAACAATGCCAAATTATCAAGGAAATCCGAATTTGACAAAAACAACTCAAATTGACCAAAAACAATGCCTAATTCTCAAAGGAATTCGAATTTGAGAAAAACAATGCGTAATTCCAAAGGGAACTCGAATTTGACAAAAACAACTCAAAATGACTAAAAACAATGCCTAATTCTCAAAGGAATTCGAATTTGAGAAAAACAATGCTCAATTCCCAAGGGAACTCGAATTTGACAAAAACAACTCAAAATGACCAAAAACAATACTTAATTGCCAAGGGAATTCGAATTTGACAAAAACAACTCAAAATTACCAAAAATAATACTGAATTCCCAAGGAAATTCGAATTCGACAAAAACAACTCAAAATGACCAAAAACATTGCCCAATTCCCAAGTGAATGGGAAATGAGAAAAAACAATGCCAAATTTCCAAGGAAATTCGAAATTGACAAAAACAACTCAAAATGACCAAAAACAATATTTAATTGCCAAGTGAATGGGAAATGAAAAAAACCAATCCCAAATTCCCAACGGAATTCGAAATTGACAAAAACAATTCAAATTGACCAAAAACAATGCCTAATTCTCAAAGGAATTCGAATTTGAGAAAAACAATGCGTAATTCCAAAGGGAACTCGAATTTGACAAAAACAACTCAAAATGACTAAAAACAATGCCTAATTCTCAAAGGAATTCGAATTTGAGAAAAACAATGCTCAATTCCCAAGGGAACTCGAATTTGACAAAAACAACTCAAAATGACCAAAAACAATACTTAATTGCCAAGGGAATTCGAATTTGACAAAAACAACTCAAAATTACCAAAAATAATACTGAATTCCCAAGGAAATTCGAATTCGACAAAAACAACTCAAAATGACCAAAAACATTGCCCAATTCCCAAGTGAATGGGAAATGAGAAAAAACAATGCCAAATTTCCAAGGAAATTCGAAATTGACAAAAACATTTCAAATTGACCAAAAACAATACCTCATTCCCAAGGTAATTCGAATTTGAGAAAAACAACTCAAAATGACCAAAAACAATACTTAATTCCCAAGGGGATTCGAATTTGACAAAAACAACTAAAATGACCAAAAACAATGCCTAATTCGCAAAGTAATTCGAATTTGAGAAAAACAATGCTTAATTCCCAAGAGAACACGAATTTGACAAAAACAACTCAAAATGACTAAATACAATGCCTAATTCCCAAGTGAATGGGAAATGAGAAAAAACAATGCCAAATTCCCAAGGGAATTTGAAATTGACAAAAACAATTCAAATTGACCAAAAACAATACCTCATTCCCAAGGGAATTCGAATTTGAGAAAAACAACTCAAAATGACCAAAAACAGTGTTTAATTCCCAAGGGAATTCGAATTTGACAAAAACAACTCAAAATGACCAAAAACAATGCCTAATTCCTAAGGGAAAGAAAAATGATAAAAAACAATGCCAAATTCCCAAGGGAATTCAAATTTGACAAAAACAATTCAAATTGACCAAAAACAATGCCTAATTCTCAAAGGAATTCGAATTTGAGAAAAACAACTCAAAATGACTAAAAACAATGCCTAATTCTCAAAGGAATTCGAATTTGAGAAAAACAATGCTCAATTCCCAAGGGAACTCAAATTTGAGAAAAACAACTCAAAATGACTAAAAACAATGCCTAATTCTCAAAGGAATTCGAATTTGAGAAAAACAATGCTCAATTCCCAAGGGAACTCGAATTTGACAAAAACAACTCAAAATGACTAAAAACAATGCCTAATTCCCAAGTGAATGGGAAATGAGAAAAAACAATGCCAAATCCCAAGGGAATTCGAAATTGACAAAAACAATTCAAATTGACCAAAAACAATACCTCATTCCCAAGGGAATTCGAATTTGAGAAAAACAACTCAAAATGACCAAAAACAATGCTTAATTCCCAAGGGAATTCGAATTTGACAGAAACAACTCAAAATGACCAAAAACAATGCCTAATTCCTAAGGGAAAGAAAAATGATAAAAAACAATGCCAAATTCCCAAGGGAATTCAGATTTGACAAAAACAATTCAAATTGACCAAAAACAATGCCTAATTCTCAAAGGAATTCGAATTTGAGAAAAACAATTCAAATTGACCAAAAACAATACCTCATTCCCAAGGGAATTCGAATTTGAGAGAAACAACTCAAAATGACCAAAAACAATGCTTAATTCTCAAGGGAATTCGAATTTGACAAAAACAACTCAAAATGACCAAAAACAATGCGTAATTCCTAAGGGAAAGAAAAATGATAAAAAGCAATGCCAAATTCCCAAGGGAATTCGAATTTGACAAAAACAGCTCAAAATGATCAAAAACAATGCCTAATTCTCAAAGGAATTCGAATTTGAGAAAAACAATGCTTAATTCCCAAGGAAACTCAAATTTGACAAAAATGACTCAAAATGACTAAAAACAATACCTAATTCCCAAGTAAATGGGAAATGAGAAAAAACAATGCCAAATTATCAAGGAAATCCGAATTTGACAAAAACAACTCAAAATGACCAAAAACAATATTTAATTGCCAAGTGAATGGGAAATGAAAAAAACCAATCCCAAATTCCCAACGGAATTCGAAATTGACAAAAACAATTCAAATTGACCAAAAACAATGCCTAATTCTCAAAGGAATTCGAATTTGAGAAAAACAATGCGTAATTCCAAAGGGAACTCGAATTTGACAAAAACAACTCAAAATGACTAAAAACAATGCCTAATTCTCAAAGGAATTCGAATTTGAGAAAAACAATGCTCAATTCCCAAGGGAACTCGAATTTGACAAAAACAACTCAAAATGACCAAAAACAATACTTAATTGCCAAGGGAATTCGAATTTGACAAAAACAACTCAAAATTACCAAAAATAATACTTAATTCCCAAGGAAATTCGAATTCGACAAAAACAACTCAAAATGACCAAAAACATTGCCCAATTCCCAAGTGAATGGGAAATGAGAAAAAACAATGCCAAATTTCCAAGGAAATTCGAAATTGACAAAAAGATTTCAAATTGACCAAAAACAATACCTCATTCCCAAGGTAATTCGAATTTGAGAAAAACAACTCAAAATGACCAAAAACAATACTTAATTCCCAAGGGGATTCGAATTTGACAAAAACAACTCAAATGAGCAAAAACAATGCCTAATTCGCAAAGTAATTCGAATTTGAGAAAAACAATGCTTAATTCCCAAGAGAACACGAATTTGACAAAAACAACTCAAAATGACTAAATACAATGCCTAATACCCAAGTGAATGGGAAATGAGAAAAAACAATGCCAAATTCCCAAGGGAATTTGAAATTGACAAAACAATTCAAATTGACCAAAAACAATACCTCATTCCCAAGGAAATTCGAATTTGAGAAAAACAACTCAAAATGACCAAAAACAATGTTTAATTCCCAAGGGAATTCGAAGTTGACAAAAACAACTCAAAATGACCAAAAACAATGCCTAATTCCTAAGGGAAAGAAAAATGATAAAAAACAATGCCAAATTCCCAAGGGAATTCAAATTTGACAAAAACAATTCAAATTGACCAAAGACAATGCCTAATTCTCAAAGGAATTCGAATTTGAGAAAAACAACTCAAAATGACTAAAAACAATGCCTAATTCTCAAAGGAATTCGAATTTGAGAAAAACAATGCTCAATTCCCAAGGGAACTCGAATTTGACAAAAACAACTCAAAATGACTAAAAACAATGCCTAATTCCCAAGTGAATGGGAAATGAGAAAAAACAATGCCAAATTCCCAAGGGAATTCGAAATTGACAAAAACAATTCAAATTGACCAAAAACAATACCTCATTCCCAAGGGAATTCGAATTTGAGAAAAACAACTCAAAATGACCAAAAACAATGCTTAATTCCCAAGGGAATTCGAATTTGACAAAAACAACTCAAAATGACCAAAAACAATGCCTAATTCCTAAGGGAAAGAAAAATGATAAAAAACAATGCCAAATTCCCAAGGGAATTCAGATTTAACAAAAACAATTCAAATTGACCAAAAACAATGCCTAATTCTCAAAGGAATTCGAATTTGAGAAAAACAATGCGTAATTCCCAAGAGAACTCGAATTTGACAAAAACAACTCAAAATGACTAAAAACAATGCCTAATTCTCAAAGGAATTCGAATTTGAGAAAAACAATGCTCAATTCCCAAGGGAACTCGAATTTGACAAAAACAACTCAAAATGACCAAAAACAAATACTTAATTGCCAAGGGAATTCGAATTTGACAAAAACAACTCAAAATTACCAAAAATAATACTTAATTCCCAAGGGAATTCGAATTTGACAAAAACAACTCAAAATGACCAAAAACAATGCCTAATTCCTAAGGGAAAGAAAAATGATAAAAAACAATGCCAAATTCCCAAGGGAATTCAAATTTGACAAAAACAATTCAAATTGACCAAAAACAATGCCTAATTCTCAAAGGAATTCGAATTTGAGAAAAACAATGCGTAATTCCCAAGAGAACTCGAATTTGACAAAAACAACTCAAAATGACTAAAAACAATGCCTAATTCTCAAAGGAATTCGAATTTGAGAAAAACAATGCTCAATTCCCAAGGGAACTCGAATTTGACAAAAACAACTCAAAATGACCAAAAACAATACTTAATTGCCAAGGGAATTCGAATTTGACAAAAACAACTCAAAATTACCAAAAATAATACTTAATTCCCAAGGGAATTAGAATTTGACAAAAACAACTCAAAATGACCAAAAACATTGCCCAATTCCCAAGTGAATGGGAAATGAGAAAAAACAGTGCCAAATTCCCAAGGGAATTCGAAATTGACAAAAACATTTCAAATTGACCAAAAACAATACCTCATTCCCAAAGTAATTCGAATTTGAGAAAAACAACTCAAAATGACCAAAAACAATATTTAATTCCCAAGGGGATTCGAATTTGACAAAAACAACTCAAAATGACCAAAAACAATGCCTAATTCGCAAAGGAATTCGAATTTGAGAAAAACAATGCTTAATTCCCAAGAGAACACGAATTTGACAAAAACAACTCAAAATGACTAAATACAATGCCTAATTCCCAAGTGAATGGGAAATGAGAAAAAACAATGCCAAATTCCCAACGGAATTCGAAATTGACAAAAACAATTCAAATTGACCAAAAACAATACCTCATTCCCAAGGGAATTCGAATTTGAGAAAAACAACTCAAAATGACCAAAAACAATGCTTAATTCCAAAGGGAATTAGAATTTGACAAAAACAACTCAAAATGACCAAAAGCAATGCCTAATTCCTAAGGGAAAGAAAAATGATAAAAAACAATGCCAAATTTCCAAGGGAATTCGAATTTGAGAAAAACAACTCAAAATGACCAAAAACAATGCTCAATTCCCAAGGGAACTCGAATTTGACAAAAACAACTCAAAATGACTAAAAACAATGCCTAATTCCCAAGTGAATGGGAAATGAGAAAAAACAATGCCAAATTCCCAAGGGAATTCGAAATTGACAAAAACAATTCAAATTGATCAAAAACAATACCTCATTCCCAAGGGAATTCGAATTTGAGAAAAACAACTCAAAATGACCAAAAACAATGCTTAATGACCAAGGGAATTCGAATTTGACAAAAACAACTCAAAATGACCAAAAACAATGCCTAATTCCTAAGGGAAAGAAAAATAATAAAAAACAATGCCAAATTCCCAAGGGAATTCAAATTTGACAAAAACAATTCAAATTGACCAAAAACAATGCCTAATTCTCAAAGGAATTCGAATTTGAGAAAAACAACTCAAAATGACTAAAAACAATGCCTAATTCTCAAAGGAATTCGAATTTGAGAAAAACA
This sequence comes from Haliclystus octoradiatus, assembly GCA_916610825.1. NCBI lineage: Eukaryota > Metazoa > Cnidaria > Staurozoa > Stauromedusae > Haliclystidae > Haliclystus > Haliclystus octoradiatus. The sequence continues at coordinate 27,677,173 of OU744447.1, read as the reverse complement.
ATGCTCAATTCCCAAGGGAACTCGAATTTGACAAAAACAACTCAAAATGACTAAAAACAATGCCTAATTCCCAAGTGAATGGGAAATGAGAAAAAACAATGCCAAATTCCCAAGGGAATTCGAAATTGACAAAAACAATTCAAATTGACCAAAAACAATACCTCATTCCCAAGGGAATTCGAATTTGAGAAAAACAACTCAAAATGACCAAAAACAATGCTTAATTCCCAAGGGAATTCGAATTTGACAAAAACAACTCAAAATGACCAAAAACAATGCCTAATTCATAAGGGAAAGAAAAATGATAAAAAACAATGCCAAATTCCCAAGGGAATTCAGATTTGACAAAAACAATTCAAATTGACCAAAAACAATGCCTAATTCTCAAAGGAATTCGAATTTGAGAAAAACAATGCGTAATTCCCAAGAGAACTCGAATTTGACAAAAACAACTCAAAATGACTAAAAACAATGCCTAATTCTCAAAGGAATTCGAATTTGAGAAAAACAATGCTCAATTCCCAAGGGAACTCGAATTTGACAAAAACAACTCAAAATGACCAAAAACAAATACTTAATTGCCAAGGGAATTCGAATTTGACAAAAACAACTCAAAATTACCAAAAATAATACTTAATTCCCAAGGGAATTCGAATTTGACAAAAACAACTCAAAATGACCAAAAACAATGCCTAATTCCTAAGGGAAAGAAAAATGATAAAAAACAATGCCAAATTCCAAAGGGAATTCAAATTTGACAAAAACAATTCAAATTGACCAAAAACAATGCCTAATTCTCAAAGGAATTCGAATTTGAGAAAAACAATGCGTAATTCCCAAGAGAACTCGAATTTGACAAAAACAACTCAAAATGACTAAAAACAATGCCTAATTCTCAAAGGAATTCGAATTTGAGAAAAACAATGCTCAATTCCCAAGGGAACTCGAATTTGACAAAAACAACTCAAAATGACCAAAAACAATACTTAATTGCCAAGGGAATTCGAATTTGACAAAAACAACTCAAAATTACCAAAAATAATACTTAATTCCCAAGGGAATTAGAATTTGACAAAAACAACTCAAAATGACCAAAAACATTGCCCAATTCCCAAGTGAATGGGAAATGAGAAAAAACAGTGCCAAATTCCCAAGGGAATTCGAAATTGACAAAAACATTTCAAATTGACCAAAAACAATACCTCATTCCCAAAGTAATTCGAATTTGAGAAAAACAACTCAAAATGACCAAAAACAATATTTAATTCCCAAGGGGATTCGAATTTGACAAAAACAACTCAAAATGACCAAAAACAATGCCTAATTCGCAAAGGAATTCGAATTTGAGAAAAACAATGCTTAATTCCCAAGAGAACACGAATTTGACAAAAACAACTCAAAATGACTAAATACAATGCCTAATTCCCAAGTGAATGGGAAATGAGAAAAAACAATGCCAAATTCCCAACGGAATTCGAAATTGACAAAAACAATTCAAATTGACCAAAAACAATACCTCATTCCCAAGGGAATTCGAATTTGAGAAAAACAACTCAAAATGACCAAAAACAATGCTTAATTCCAAAGGGAATTAGAATTTGACAAAAACAACTCAAAATGACCAAAAACAATGCCTAATTCCTAAGGGAAAGAAAAATGATAAAAAACAATGCCAAATTTCCAAGGGAATTCGAATTTGAGAAAAACAACTCAAAATGACCAAAAACAATGCTCAATTCCCAAGGGAACTCGAATTTGACAAAAACAACTCAAAATGACTAAAAACAATGCCTAATTCCCAAGTGAATGGGAAATGAGAAAAAACAATGCCAAATTCCCAAGGGAATTCGAAATTGACAAAAACAATTCAAATTGATCAAAAACAATACCTCATTCCCAAGGGAATTCGAATTTGAGAAAAACAACTCAAAATGACCAAAAACAATGCTTAATGACCAAGGGAATTCGAATTTGACAAAAACAACTCAAAATGACCAAAAACAATGCCTAATTCCTAAGGGAAAGAAAAATAATAAAAAACAATGCCAAATTCCCAAGGGAATTCAAATTTGACAAAAACAATTCAAATTGACCAAAAACAATGCCTAATTCTCAAAGGAATTCGAATTTGAGAAAAACAACTCAAAATGACTAAAAACAATGCCTAATTCTCAAAGGAATTCGAATTTGAGAAAAACAATGCTCAATTCCCAAGGGAACTCGAATTTGACAAAAACAACTCAAAATGACTAAAAACAATGCCTAATTCCCAAGTGAATGGGAAATGAGAAAAAACAATGCCAAATTCCCAAGGGAATTCGAAATTGACAAAAACAATTCAAATTGACCAAAAACAATACCTCATTCCCAAGGGAATTCGAATTTGAGAAAAACAACTCAAAATGACCAAAAACAATGCTTAATTCCCAAGGGAATTCGAATTTGACAAAAACAACTCAAAATGACCAAAAACAATGCCTAATTCATAAGGGAAAGAAAAATGATAAAAAACAATGCCAAATTCCCAAGGGAATTCAGATTTGACAAAAACAATTCAAATTGACCAAAAACAATGCCTAATTCTCAAAGGAATTCGAATTTGAGAAAAACAATGCGTAATTCCCAAGAGAACTCGAATTTGACAAAAACAACTCAAAATGACTAAAAACAATGCCTAATTCTCAAAGGAATTCGAATTTGAGAAAAACAATGCTCAATTCCCAAGGGAACTCGAATTTGACAAAAACAACTCAAAATGACCAAAAACAAATACTTAATTGCCAAGGGAATTCGAATTTGACAAAAACAACTCAAAATTACCAAAAATAATACTTAATTCCCAAGGGAATTCGAATTTGACAAAAACAACTCAAAATGACCAAAAACAATGCCTAATTCCTAAGGGAAAGAAAAATGATAAAAAACAATGCCAAATTCCAAAGGGAATTCAAATTTGACAAAAACAATTCAAATTGACCAAAAACAATGCCTAATTCTCAAAGGAATTCGAATTTGAGAAAAACAATGCGTAATTCCCAAGAGAACTCGAATTTGACAAAAACAACTCAAAATGACTAAAAACAATGCCTAATTCTCAAAGGAATTCGAATTTGAGAAAAACAATGCTCAATTCCCAAGGGAACTCGAATTTGACAAAAACAACTCAAAATGACCAAAAACAATACTTAATTGCCAAGGGAATTCGAATTTGACAAAAACAACTCAAAATTACCAAAAATAATACTTAATTCCCAAGGGAATTAGAATTTGACAAAAACAACTCAAAATGACCAAAAACATTGCCCAATTCCCAAGTGAATGGGAAATGAGAAAAAACAGTGCCAAATTCCCAAGGGAATTCGAAATTGACAAAAACATTTCAAATTGACCAAAAACAATACCTCATTCCCAAAGTAATTCGAATTTGAGAAAAACAACTCAAAATGACCAAAAACAATATTTAATTCCCAAGGGGATTCGAATTTGACAAAAACAACTCAAAATGACCAAAAACAATGCCTAATTCGCAAAGGAATTCGAATTTGAGAAAAACAATGCTTAATTCCCAAGAGAACACGAATTTGACAAAAACAACTCAAAATGACTAAATACAATGCCTAATTCCCAAGTGAATGGGAAATGAGAAAAAACAATGCCAAATTCCCAACGGAATTCGAAATTGACAAAAACAATTCAAATTGACCAAAAACAATACCTCATTCCCAAGGGAATTCGAATTTGAGAAAAACAACTCAAAATGACCAAAAACAATGCTTAATTCCAAAGGGAATTAGAATTTGACAAAAACAACTCAAAATGACCAAAAACAATGCCTAATTCCTAAGGGAAAGAAAAATGATAAAAAACAATGCCAAATTTCCAAGGGAATTCGAATTTGAGAAAAACAACTCAAAATGACCAAAAACAATGCTCAATTCCCAAGGGAACTAGAATTTGACAAAAACAACTCAAAATGACTAAAAACAATGCCTAATTCCCAAGTGAATGGGAAATGAGAAAAAACAATGCCAAATTCCCAAGGGAATTCGAAATTGACAAAAACAATTCAAATTGATCAAAAACAATACCTCATTCCCAAGGGAATTCGAATTTGAGAAAAACAACTCAAAATGACCAAAAACAATGCTTAATTCCCAAGGGAATTCGAATTTGACAAAAACAACTCAAAATGACCAAAAACAATGCCTAATTCCTAAGGGAAAGAAAAATGATAAAAAACAATGCCAAATTCCCAAGGGAATTCAAATTTGACAAAAACAATTCAAATTGACCAAAAACAATGCCTAATTCTCAAAGGAATTCGAATTTGAGAAAAACAACTCAAAATGACTAAAAACAATGCCTAATTCTCAAAGGAATTCGAATTTGAGAAAAACAATGCTCAATTCCCAAGGGAACTCGAATTTGACAAAAACAACTCAAAATGACTAAAAACAATGCCTAATTCCCAAGTGAATGGGAAATGAGAAAAAACAATGCCAAATTCCCAAGGGAATTCGAAATTGACAAAAACAATTCAAATTGACCAAAAACAATACCTCATTCCCAAGGGAATTCGAATTTGAGAAAAACAACTCAAAATGACCAAAAACAATGCTTAATTCCCAAGGGAAAGAAAAATGATAAAAAACAATGCCAAATTCCCAAGGGAATTCAGATTTGACAAAAACAATTCAAATTGACCAAAAACAATGCCTAATTCTCAAAGGAATTCGAATTTGAGAAAAACAATGCGTAATTCCCAAGAGAACTCGAATTTGACAAAAACAACTCAAAATGACTAAAAACAATGCCTAATTCTCAAAGGAATTCGAATTTGAGAAAAACAATGCTCAATTCCCAAGGGAACTCGAATTTGACAAAAACAACTCAAAATGACCAAAAACAAATACTTAATTGCCAAGGGAATTCGAATTTGACAAAAACAACTCAAAATTACCAAAAATAATACTTAATTCCCAAGGGAATTCGAATTTGACAAAAACAACTCAAAATGACCAAAAACAATGCCTAATTCCTAAGGGAAAGAAAAATGATAAAAAACAATGCCAAATTCCAAAGGGAATTCAAATTTGACAAAAACAATTCAAATTGACCAAAAACAATGCCTAATTCTCAAAGGAATTCGAATTTGAGAAAAACAATGCGTAATTCTCAAGAGAACTCGAATTTGACAAAAACAACTCAAAATGACTAAAAACAATGCCTAATTCTCAAAGGAATTCGAATTTGAGAAAAACAATGCTCAATTCCCAAGGGAACTCGAATTTGACAAAAACAACTCAAAATGACCAAAAACAATACTTAATTGCCAAGGGAATTCGAATTTGACAAAAACAACTCAAAATTACCAAAAATAATACTTAATTCCCAAGGGAATTAGAATTTGACAAAAACAACTCAAAATGACCAAAAACATTGCCCAATTCCCAAGTGAATGGGAAATGAGAAAAAACAGTGCCAAATTCCCAAGGGAATTCGAAATTGACAAAAACATTTCAAATTGACCAAAAACAATACCTCATTCCCAAAGTAATTCGAATTTGAGAAAAACAACTCAAAATGACCAAAAACAATATTTAATTCCCAAGGGGATTCGAATTTGACAAAAACAACTCAAAATGACCAAAAACAATGCCTAATTCGCAAAGGAATTCGAATTTGAGAAAAACAATGCTTAATTCCCAAGAGAACACGAATTTGACAAAAACAACTCAAAATGACTAAATACAATGCCTAATTCCCAAGTGAATGGGAAATGAGAAAAAACAATGCCAAATTCCCAACGGAATTCGAAATTGACAAAAACAATTCAAATTGACCAAAAACAATACCTCATTCCCAAGGGAATTCGAATTTGAGAAAAACAACTCAAAATGACCAAAAACAATGCTTAATTCCAAATTGAATTAGAATTTGACAAAAACAACTCAAAATGACCAAAAACAATGCCTAATTCCTAAGGGAAAGAAAAATGATAAAAAACAATGCCAAATTTCCAAGGGAATTCGAATTTGAGAAAAACAACTCAAAATGACCAAAAACAATGCTCAATTCCCAAGGGAACTCGAATTTGACAAAAACAACTCAAAATGACTAAAAACAATGCCTAATTCCCAAGTGAATGGGAAATGAGAAAAAACAATGCCAAATTCCCAAGGGAATTCGAAATTGACAAAAACAATTCAAATTGATCAAAAACAATACCTCATTCCCAAGGGAATTCGAATTTGAGAAAAACAACTCAAAATGACCAAAAACAATGCTTAATTCCCAAGGGAATTCGAATTTGACAAAAACAACTCAAAATGACCAAAAACAATGCCTAATTCGTAAGGGAAAGAAAAATGATAAAAAACAATGCCAAATTCCCAAGGGAATTCAAATTTGACAAAAACAATTCAAATTGACCAAAAACAATGCCTAATTCTCAAAGGAATTCGAATTTGAGAAAAACAATGCTTAATTCCCAAGAGAACTCGAATTTGACAAAAACAACTCAAAATGACTAAATACAATGCCTAATTCCCAAATGAATGGGAAATGAGAAAAAACAATGCCAAATTCCCAAGGGAATTCGAAATTTACAAAAACAATTTAAATTGACCAAAAACAATACCTCATTTCCAAGGGAATTCGAATTTGAGAAAAACAACTCAAAATGACCAAAAACAATGCTTAATTCCCAAGGCAATTCGAATTTGACAAAAACAACTCAAAATGACCAAAAACAATGCCTAATTCCTAAGGGAAAGAAAAATGATAAAAAACAATGCCAAATTCCCAAGGGAATTCGAATTTGACAAAAACAGCTCAAAATGATCAAAAACAACGCCTAATTCTCAAAGGAATTCGAATTTGAGAAAAACAATGCTTAATTCCCAAGGGAACTCGAATTTGACAAAAACAACTCAAAATGACTAAAAACAATGCCTAATTCCCAAGTGAATGGGAAATGAGAAAAAACAATGCCAAATTCCCAAGGGAATTCGAAATTGACAAAAACAACTCAAAATGACCAAAAACAATACTTAATTGCCAAGGGAATTCGAATTTGACAAAAACAACTCAAAATTACCAAAAATAATACTTAATTCCCAAGGGAATTAGAATTTGACAAAAACAACTCAAAATGACCAAAAACAATGCCTAATTCGCAAAGGAATTCGAATTTGAGAAAAACAATGCTTAATTCCCAAGAGAACACGAATTTGACAAAAACAACTCAAAATGACTAAATACAATGCTTAATTCCCAAGTGAATGGGAAATGAGAAAAAACAATGCCAAATTCCCAACGGAATTCGAAATTGACAAAAACAATTCAAATTGACCAAAAACAATACCTCATTCCCAAGGGAATTCGAATTTGAGAAAAACAACTCAAAATGACCAAAAACAATGCTTAATTCCAAAGGGAATTAGAATTTGACAAAAACAACTCAGAATGACCAAAAACAATGCCTAATTCCTAAGGGAAAGAAAAATGATAAAAAACAATGCCAAATTTCCAAGGGAATTCGAATTTGAGAAAAACAACTCAAAATGACCAAAAACAATGCTCAATTCCCAAGGGAACTCGAATTTGACAAAAACAACTCAAAATGACTAAAAACAATGCCTAATTCCCAAGTGAATGGGAAATGAGAAAAAACAATGCCAAATTCCCAAGGGAATTCGAAATTGACAAAAACAATTCAAATTGACCAAAAACAATACCTCATTCCCAAGGGAATTCGAATTTGAGAAAAACAACTCAAAATGACCAAAAACAATGCTTAATTCCCAAGGGAATTCGAATTTGACAAAAACAACTCAAAATGACCAAAAACAATGCCTAATTCCTAAGGGAAAGAAAAATGATAAAAAACAATGCCAAATTTCCAAGGGAATTCGAATTTGAGAAAAACAACTCAAAATGACCAAAAACAATGCTCAATTCCCAAGGGAACTAGAATTTGACAAAAACAACTCAAAATGACTAAAAACAATGCCTAATTCCCAAGTGAATGGGAAATGAGAAAAAACAATGCCAAATTCCCAAGGGAATTCGAAATTGACAAAAACAATTCAAATTGATCAAAAACAATACCTCATTCCCAAGGGAATTCGAATTTGAGAAAAACAACTCAAAATGACCAAAAACAATGCTTAATTCCCAAGGGAATTCGAATTTGACAAAAACAACTCAAAATGACCAAAAACAATGCCTAATTCCTAAGGGAAAGAAAAATGATAAAAAACAATGCCAAATTCCCAAGGGAATTCAAATTTGACAAAAACAATTCAAATTGACCAAAAACAATGCCTAATTCTCAAAGGAATTCGAATTTGAGAAAAACAACTCAAAATGACTAAAAACAATGCCTAATTCTCAAAGGAATTCGAATTTGAGAAAAACAATGCTCAATTCCCAAGGGAACTCGAATTTGACAAAAACAACTCAAAATGACTAAAAACAATGCCTAATTCCCAAGTGAATGGGAAATGAGAAAAAACAATGCCAAATTCCCAAGGGAATTCGAAATTGACAAAAACAATTCAAATTGACCAAAAACAATACCTCATTCCCAAGGGAATTCGAATTTGAGAAAAACAACTCAAAATGACCAAAAACAATGCTTAATTCCCAAGAGAACACGAATTTGACAAAAACAACTCAAAATGACTAAATACAATGCTTAATTCCCAAGTGAATGGGAAATGAGAAAAAACAATGCCAAATTCCCAACGGAATTCGAAATTGACAAAAACAATTCAAATTGACCAAAAACAATACCTCATTCCCAAGGGAATTCGAATTTGAGAAAAACAACTCAAAATGACCAAAAACAATGCTTAATTCCAAAGGGAATTAGAATTTGACAAAAACAACTCAGAATGACCAAAAACAATGCCTAATTCCTAAGGGAAAGAAAAATGATAAAAAACAATGCCAAATTTCCAAGGGAATTCGAATTTGAGAAAAACAACTCAAAATGACCAAAAACAATGCTCAATTCCCAAGGGAACTCGAATTTGACAAAAACAACTCAAAATGACTAAAAACAATGCCTAATTCCCAAGTGAATGGGAAATGAGAAAAAACAATGCCAAATTCCCAAGGGAATTCGAAATTGACAAAAACAATTCAAATTGACCAAAAACAATACCTCATTCCCAAGGGAATTCGAATTTGAGAAAAACAACTCAAAATGACCAAAAACAATGCTTAATTCCCAAGGGAATTTGAATTTGACAAAAACAACTCAAAATGACCAAAAACAATGCCTAATTCCTAAGGGAAAGAAAAATGATAAAAAACAATGCCAAATTTCCAAGGGAATTCGAATTTGAGAAAAACAACTCAAAATGACCAAAAACAATGCTCAATTCCCAAGGGAACTAGAATTTGACAAAAACAACTCAAAATGACTAAAAACAATGCCTAATTCCCAAGTGAATGGGAAATGAGAAAAAACAATGCCAAATTCCCAAGGGAATTCGAAATTGACAAAAACAATTCAAATTGATCAAAAACAATACCTCATTCCCAAGGGAATTCGAATTTGAGAAAAACAACTCAAAATGACCAAAAACAATGCTTAATTCCCAAGGGAATTCGAATTTGACAAAAACAACTCAAAATGACCAAAAACAATGCCTAATTCCTAAGGGAAAGAAAAATGATAAAAAACAATGCCAAATTCCCAAGGGAATTCAAATTTGACAAAAACAATTCAAATTGACCAAAAACAATGCCTAATTCTCAAAGGAATTCGAATTTGAGAAAAACAACTCAAAATGACTAAAAACAATGCCTAATTCTCAAAGGAATTCGAATTTGAGAAAAACAATGCTCAATTCCCAAGGGAACTCGAATTTGACAAAAACAACTCAAAATGACTAAAAACAATGCCTAATTCCCAAGTGAATGGGAAATGAGAAAAAACAATGCCAAATTCCCAAGGGAATTCGAAATTGACAAAAACAATTCAAATTGACCAAAAACAATACCTCATTCCCAAGGGAATTCGAATTTGAGAAAAACAACTCAAAATGACCAAAAACAATGCTTAATTCCCAAGGGAAAGAAAAATGATAAAAAACAATGCCAAATTCCCAAGGGAATTCAGATTTGACAAAAACAATTCAAATTGACCAAAAACAATGCCTAATTCTCAAAGGAATTCGAATTTGAGAAAAACAATGCGTAATTCCCAAGGGAACTCGAATTTGACAAAAACAACTCAAAATGACCAAAAACAAATACTTAATTGCCAAGGGAATTCGAATTTGACAAAAACAACTCAAAATTACCAAAAATAATACTTAATTCCCAAGGGAATTCGAATTTGACAAAAACAACTCAAAATGACCAAAAACAATGCCTAATTCCTAAGGGAAAGAAAAATGATAAAAAACAATGCCAAATTCCAAAGGGAATTCAAATTTGACAAAAACAATTCAAATTGACCAAAAACAATGCCTAATTCTCAAAGGAATTCGAATTTGAGAAAAACAATGCGTAATTCTCAAGAGAACTCGAATTTGACAAAAACAACTCAAAATGACTAAAAACAATGCCTAATTCTCAAAGGAATTCGAATTTGAGAAAAACAATGCTCAATTCCCAAGGGAACTCGAATTTGACAAAAACAACTCAAAATGACCAAAAACAATACTTAATTGCCAAGGGAATTCGAATTTGACAAAAACAACTCAAAATTACCAAAAATAATACTTAATTCCCAAGGGAATTAGAATTTGACAAAAACAACTCAAAATGACCAAAAACATTGCCCAATTCCCAAGTGAATGGGAAATGAGAAAAAACAGTGCCAAATTCCCAAGGGAATTCGAAATTGACAAAAACATTTCAAATTGACCAAAAACAATACCTCATTCCCAAAGTAATTCGAATTTGAGAATAACAACTCAAAATGACCAAAAACAATATTTAATTCCCAAGGGGATTCGAATTTGACAAAAACAACTCAAAATGACCAAAAACAATGCCTAATTCGCAAAGGAATTCGAATTTGAGAAAAACAATGCTTAATTCCCAAGAGAACACGAATTTGACAAAAACAACTCAAAATGACTAAATACAATGCCTAATTCCCAAGTGAATGGGAAATGAGAAAAAACAATGCCAAATTCCCAACGGAATTCGAAATTGACAAAAACAATTCAAATTGACCAAAAACAATACCTCATTCCCAAGGGAATTCGAATTTGAGAAAAACAACTCAAAATGACCAAAAACAATGCTTAATTCCAAATTGAATTAGAATTTGACAAAAACAACTCAAAATGACCAAAAACAATGCCTAATTCCTAAGGGAAAGAAAAATGATAAAAAACAATGCCAAATTTCCAAGGGAATTCGAATTTGAGAAAAACAACTCAAAATGACCAAAAACAATGCTCAATTCCCAAGGGAACTCGAATTTGACAAAAACAACTCAAAATGACTAAAAACAATGCCTAATTCCCAAGTGAATGGGAAATGAGAAAAAACAATGCCAAATTCTCAAGGGAATTCGAAATTGACAAAAACAATTCAAATTGATCAAAAACAATACCTCATTCCCAAGGGAATTCGAATTTGAGAAAAACAACTCAAAATGACCAAAAACAATGCTTAATTCCCAAGGGAATTCGAATTTGACAAAAACAACTCAAAATGACCAAAAACAATGCCTAATTCGTAAGGGAAAGAAAAATGATAAAAAACAATGCCAAATTCCCAAGGGAATTCAAATTTGACAAAAACAATTCAAATTGACCAAAAACAATGCCTAATTCTCAAAGGAATTCGAATTTGAGAAAAACAATGCTTAATTCCCAAGAGAACTCGAATTTGACAAAAACAACTCAAAATGACTAAATACAATGCCTAATTCCCAAATGAATGGGAAATGAGAAAAAACAATGCCAAATTCCCAAGGGAATTCGAAATTTACAAAAACAATTTAAATTGACCAAAAACAATACCTCATTTCCAAGGGAATTCGAATTTGAAAAAAACAACTCAAAATGACCAAAAACAATGCTTAATTCCCAAGGCAATTCGAATTTGACAAAAACAACTCAAAATGACCAAAAACAATGCCTAATTCCTAAGGGAAAGAAAAATGATAAAAAACAATGCCAAATTCCCAAGGGAATTCGAATTTGACAAAAACAGCTCAAAATGATCAAAAACAACGCCTAATTCTCAAAGGAATTCGAATTTGAGAAAAACAATGCTTAATTCCCAAGGGAACTCGAATTTGACAAAAACAACTCAAAATGACTAAAAACAATGCCTAATTCCCAAGTGAATGGGAAATGAGAAAAAACAATGCCAAATTCCCAAGGGAATTCGAAATTGACAAAAACAACTCAAAATGACCAAAAACAATACTTAATTGCCAAGGGAATTCGAATTTGACAAAAACAACTCAAAATTACCAAAAATAATACTTAATTCCCAAGGGAATTAGAATTTGACAAAAACAACTCAAAATGACCAAAAACAATGCCTAATTCGCAAAGGAATTCGAATTTGAGAAAAACAATGCTTAATTCCCAAGAGAACACGAATTTGACAAAAACAACTCAAAATGACTAAATACAATGCTTAATTCCCAAGTGAATGGGAAATGAGAAAAAACAATGCCAAATTCCCAACGGAATTCGAAATTGACAAAAACAATTCAAATTGACCAAAAACAATACCTCATTCCCAAGGGAATTCGAATTTGAGAAAAACAACTCAAAATGACCAAAAACAATGCTTAATTCCAAAGGGAATTAGAATTTGACAAAAACAACTCAGAATGACCAAAAACAATGCCTAATTCCTAAGGGAAAGAAAAATGATAAAAAACAATGCCAAATTTCCAAGGGAATTCGAATTTGAGAAAAACAACTCAAAATGACCAAAAACAATGCTCAATTCCCAAGGGAACTCGAATTTGACAAAAACAACTCAAAATGACTAAAAACAATGCCTAATTCCCAAGTGAATGGGAAATGAGAAAAAACAATGCCAAATTCCCAAGGGAATTCGAAATTGACAAAAACAATTCAAATTGACCAAAAACAATACCTCATTCCCAAGGGAATTCGAATTTGAGAAAAACAACTCAAAATGACCAAAAACAATGCTTAATTCCCAAGGGAATTCGAATTTGACAAAAACAACTCAAAATGACCAAAAACAATGCCTAATTCCTAAGGGAAAGAAAAATGATAAAAAACAATGCCAAATTCCCAAGGGAATTCAGATTTGACAAAAACAATTCAAATTGACCAAAAACAATGCCTAATTCTCAAAGGAATTCGAATTTGAGAAAAACAATGCGTAATTCCCAAGAGAACTCGAATTTGACAAAAACAACTCAAAATGACTAAAAACAATGCCTAATTCTCAAAGGAATTCGAATTTGAGAAAAACAATGCTCAATTCCCAAGGGAACTCGAATTTGACAAAAACAACTCAAAATGACCAAAAACAAATACTTAATTGCCAAGGGAATTCGAATTTGACAAAAACAACTCAAAATTACCAAAAATAATACTTAATTCCAAGGGAATTCGAATTTGACAAAAACAACTCAAAATGACCAAAAACAATGCCTAATTCCTAAGGGAAAGAAAAATGATAAAAAACAATGCCAAATTCCCAAGGGAATTCAAATTTGACAAAAACAATTCAAATTGACCAAAAACAATGCCTAATTCTCAAAGGAATTCGAATTTGAGAAAAACAATGCGTAATTCCCAAGAGAACTCGAATTTGACAAAAACAACTCAAAATGACTAAAAACAATGCCTAATTCTCAAAGGAATTCGAATTTGAGAAAAACAATGCTCAATTCCCAAGGGAACTCGAATTTGACAAAAACAACTCAAAATGACCAAAAACAATACTTAATTGCCAAGGGAATTCGAATTTGACAAAAACAACTCAAAATTACCAAAAATAATACTTAATTCCCAAGGGTATTAGAATTTGACAAAAACAACTCAAAATGACCAAAAACATTGCCCAATTCCCAAGTGAATGGGAAATGAGAAAAAACAGTGCCAAATTCCCAAGGGAATTCGAAATTGACAAAAACATTTCAAATTGACCAAAAACAATACCTCATTCCCAAAGTAATTCGAATTTGAGAAAAACAACTCAAAATGACCAAAAACAATACTTAATTCCCAAGGGGATTCGAATTTGACAAAAACAACTCAAAATGACCAAAAACAATGCTTAATTCGCAAAGGAATTCGAATTTGAGAAAAACAATGCTTAATTCCCAAGAGAACACGAATTTGACAAAAACAACTCAAAATGACTAAATACAATGCCTAATTCCCAAGTGAATGGGAAATGAGAAAAAACAATGCCAAATTCCCAACGGAATTCGAAATTGACAAAAACAATTCAAATTGACCAAAAACAATACCTCATTCCCAAGGGAATTCGAATTTGAGAAAAACAACTCAAAATGACCAAAAACAATGCTTAATTCCAAAGGGAATTAGAATTTGACAAAAACAACTCAAAATGACCAAAAACAATGCCTAATTCCTAAGGGAAAGAAAAATGATAAAAAAAAAAGGCCAAATTTCCAAGGGAATTCGAATTTGAGAAAAACAACTCAAAATGACCAAAAACAATGCTTAATTCCCAAGGGAATTCGAATTTGACAAAAACAACTCAAAATGACCAAAAACAATGCCTAATTCTTAAGGGAAAGAAAAATGATAAAAAACAATGCCAAATTTCCAAGGGAATTCGAATTTCATAAAAAAAGCTCAAAATGATCAAAAACAATGCCTAATTCTCAAAGGAATTCGAATTTGAGAAAAACAATGCTTAATTCCCAAGAGAACTCGAATTTGACAAAAACAACTCAAAATGACTAAATACAATGCCTAATTCCCAACTGAATGGGAAATGAGAAAAAACAATGCCAAATTCCCAAGGGAATTCGAAATTGACAAAAACATTTCAAATTGACCAAAAACAATACCTCATTCCCAAAGTAATTCGAATTTGACAAAAACAGCTCAAAATGACCAAAAACAATGCCTAATTCGCAAAGGAATTCGAATTTGAGAAAAACAATGCTTAATTCCCAAGAGAACACGAATTTGACAAAAACAACTCAAAATGACTAAATACAATGCTTAATTCCCAAGTGAATGGGAAATGAGAAAAAACAATGCCAAATTCCCAACGGAATTCGAAATTGACAAAAACAATTCAAATTGACCAAAAACAATACCTCATTCCCAAGGGAATTCGAATTTGAGAAAAACAACTCAAAATGACCAAAAACAATGCTTAATTCCAAAGGGAATTAGAATTTGACAAAAACAACTCAGAATGACCAAAAACAATGCCTAATTCCTAAGGGAAAGAAAAATGATAAAAAACAATGCCAAATTTCCAAGGGAATTCGAATTTGAGAAAAACAACTCAAAATGACCAAAAACAATGCTCAATTCCCAAGGGAACTCGAATTTGACAAAAACAACTCAAAATGACTAAAAACAATGCCTAATTCCCAAGTGAATGGGAAATGAGAAAAAACAATGCCAAATTCCCAACGGAATTCGAAATTGACAAAAACAATTCAAATTGACCAAAAACAATACCTCATTCCCAAGGGAATTCGAATTTGAGAAAAACAACTCAAAATGACCAAAAACAATGCTTAATTCCCAAGGGAATTCGAATTTGACAAAAACAACTCAAAATGACCAAAAACAATGCCTAATTCCTAAGGGAAAGAAAAATGATAAAAAACAATGCCAAATTCCCAAGGGAATTCAGATTTGACAAAAACAATTCAAATTGACCAAAAACAATGCCTAATTCTCAAAGGAATTCGAATTTGAGAAAAACAATGCGTAATTCCCAAGAGAACTCGAATTTGACAAAAACAACTCAAAATGACTAAAAACAATGCCTAATTCTCAAAGGAATTCGAATTTGAGAAAAACAATGCTCAATTCCCAAGGGAACTCGAATTTGACAAAAACAACTCAAAATGACCAAAAACAAATACTTAATTGCCAAGGGAATTCGAATTTGACAAAAACAACTCAAAATTACCAAAAATAATACTTAATTCCAAGGGAATTCGAATTTGACAAAAACAACTCAAAATGACCAAAAACAATGCCTAATTCCTAAGGGAAAGAAAAATGATAAAAAACAATGCCAAATTCCCAAGGGAATTCAAATTTGACAAAAACAATTCAAATTGACCAAAAACAATGCCTAATTCTCAAAGGAATTCGAATTTGAGAAAAACAATGCGTAATTCCCAAGAGAACTCGAATTTGACAAAAACAACTCAAAATGACTAAAAACAATGCCTAATTCTCAAAGGAATTCGAATTTGAGAAAAACAATGCTCAATTCCCAAGGGAACTCGAATTTGACAAAAACAACTCAAAATGACCAAAAACAATACTTAATTGCCAAGGGAATTCGAATTTGACAAAAACAACTCAAAATTACCAAAAATAATACTTAATTCCCAAGGGTATTAGAATTTGACAAAAACAACTCAAAATGACCAAAAACATTGCCCAATTCCCAAGTGAATGGGAAATGAGAAAAAACAGTGCCAAATTCCCAAGGGAATTCGAAATTGACAAAAACATTTCAAATTGACCAAAAACAATACCTCATTCCCAAAGTAATTCGAATTTGAGAAAAACAACTCAAAATGACCAAAAACAATACTTAATTCCCAAGGGGATTCGAATTTGACAAAAACAACTCAAAATGACCAAAAACAATGCTTAATTCGCAAAGGAATTCGAATTTGAGAAAAACAATGCTTAATTCCCAGGAGAACACGAATTTGACAAAAACAACTCAAAATGACTAAATACAATGCCTAATTCCCAAGTGAATGGGAAATGAGAAAAAACAATGCCAAATTCCCAACGGAATTCGAAATTGACAAAAACAATTCAAATTGACCAAAAACAATACCTCATTCCCAAGGGAATTCGAATTTGAGAAAAACAACTCAAAATGACCAAAAACAATGCTTAATTCCAAAGGGAATTAGAATTTGACAAAAACAACTCAAAATGACCAAAAACAATGCCTAATTCCTAAGGGAAAGAAAAATGATAAAAAAAAAAGGCCAAATTTCCAAGGGAATTCGAATTTGAGAAAAACAACTCAAAATGACCAAAAACAATGCTTAATTCCCAAGGGAATTCGAATTTGACAAAAACAACTCAAAATGACCAAAAACAATGCCTAATTCTTAAGGGAAAGAAAAATGATAAAAAACAATGCCAAATTTCCAAGGGAATTCGAATTTCATAAAAAAAGCTCAAAATGATCAAAAACAATGCCTAATTCTCAAAGGAATTCGAATTTGAGAAAAACAATGCTTAATTCCCAAGAGAACTCGAATTTGACAAAAACAACTCAAAATGACTAAATACAATGCCTAATTCCCAACTGAATGGGAAATGAGAAAAAACAATGCCAAATTCCCAAGGGAATTCGAAATTGACAAAAACATTTCAAATTGACCAAAAACAATACCTCATTCCCAAAGTAATTTGAATTTGACAAAAACAGCTCAAAATGACCAAAAACAATGCGTAATTCCTAAGGGAAAGAAAAATGATAAAAAACAATGCCAAATTCCCAAGGGAATTCGAATTTGACAAAAACAGCTCAAAATGATCAAAAACAACGCCTAATTCTCAAAGGAATTCGAATTTGAGAAAAACAATGCTTAATTCCCAAGGGAACTCGAATTTGACAAAAACAACTCAAAATGACCAAAAACAATGCTTAATTCCCAAGGGAACTCGAATTTGACAAAAACAACTCAAAATGACTAAAAACAATGCCTAATTCCCAAGTGAATGGGAAATGAGAAAAAACAATGCCAAATTCCCAAGGGAATTCGAAATTGACTAAAACAACTCAAAATGACCAAAAACAATACTTAATTCCCAAGGGAATTCGAATTTGACAAAAACAACTCAAAATGACCAAAAACAATGCCTAATTCCTAAGGGAAAGAAAGATGATAAAAAACAATGCCAAATTCCCAAGGGAATTCGAATTTGACTCAAAATGATCAAAAACAATGCCTAATTCTCAAAGGAATTCGAATTTGAGAAAAACAATGCCTAATTCCTAAGGGAAAGAAAAATGATAAAAAGCAATGCCAAATTCCCAAGGGAATTCGAATTTGACAAAAACAGCTCAAAATGATCAAAAACAATGCCTAATTCTCAAAGGAATTCGAATTTGAGAAAAACAATGCTTAATTCCCAAGGGAACTCGAATTTGACAAAAACAACTCAAAATGACTAAAAACAATGCCTAATTCCCAAGTGAATGGGAAATGACAAAAAACAATGCCAAATTCCCAAGGGAATTCGAAATTGACAAAAACAACTCAAAATGATCAAAAACAATACTTAATTCCCAAGGGAATTCGAATTTGACAAAAACAACTCAAAATGACCAAAAACAATGCCTAATTCTTAAGGGAAAGAAAAATGATAAAAAACAATGCCAAATTTCCAAGGGAATTCGAATTTGATAAAAAAAGCTCAAAATGATCAAAAACAATGCCTAATTCTCAAATGAATTCGAATTTGAGAAAAACAATGCTTAATTCCCAAGAGAACTCGAATTTGACAAAAACAACTCAAAATGACTAAATACAATGCCTAATTCCCAACTGAATGGGAAATGAGAAAAAACAATGCCAAATTCCCAAGGGAATTCGAAATTGACAAAAACATTTCAAATTGACCAAAAACAATACCTCATTCCCAAAGTAATTCGAATTTGACAAAAACAACTCAAAATGACCAAAAACAATGCGTAATTCCTAAGGGAAAGAAAAATGATAAAAAACAATGCCAAATTCCCAAGGGAATTCGAATTTGACAAAAACAGCTCAAAATGATCAAAAACAACGCCTAATTCTCAAAGGAATTCGAATTTGAGAAAAACAATGCTTAATTCCCAAGGGAACTCGAATTTGACAAAAACAACTCAAAATGACCAAAAACAATGCTTAATTCCCAAGGGAACTCGAATTTGACAAAAACAACTCAAAATGACTAAAAACAATGCCTAATTCCCAAGTGAATGGGAAATGACAAAAAACAATGCCAAATTCCCAAGGGAATTCGAAATTGACAAAAACAACTCAAAATGATCAAAAACAATACTTAATTCCCAAGGGAATTCGAATTTGACAAAAACAACTCAAAATGACCAAAAACAATGCCTAATTCTTAAGGGAAAGAAAAATGATAAAAAACAATGCCAAATTTCCAAGGGAATTCGAATTTGATAAAAAAAGCTCAAAATGATCAAAAACAATGCCTAATTCTCAAAGGAATTCGAATTTGAGAAAAACAATGCTTAATTCCCAAGAGAACTCGAATTTGACAAAAACAACTCAAAATGACTAAATACAATGCCTAATTCCCAACTGAATGGGAAATGAGAAAAAACAATGCCAAATTCCCAAGGGAATTCGAAATTGACAAAAACATTTCAAATTGACCAAAAACAATACCTCATTCCCAAAGTAATTCGAATTTGACAAAAACAACTCAAAATGACCAAAAACAATGCGTAATTCCTAAGGGAAAGAAAAATGATAAAAAACAATGCCAAATTCCCAAGGGAATTCGAATTTGACAAAAACAGCTCAAAATGATCAAAAACAACGCCTAATTCTCAAAGGAATTCGAATTTGAGAAAAACAATGCTTAATTCCCAAGGGAACTCGAATTTGACAAAAACAACTCAAAATGACCAAAAACAATGCTTAATTCCCAAGGGAACTCGAATTTGACAAAAACAACTCAAAATGACTAAAAACAATGCCTAATTCCCAAGTGAATGGGAAATGAGAAAAAACAATGCCAAATTCCCAAGGGAATTCGAAATTGACAAAAACAACTCAAAATGACCAAAAACAATACTTAATTCCCAAGGGAATTCGAATTTGACAAAAACAACTCAAAATGACCAAAAACAATGCCTAATTCCTAAGGGAAAGAAAGATGATAAAAAACAATGCCAAATTCCCAAGGGAATTCGAATTTGACTCAAAATGATCAAAAACAATGCCCAATTCTCAAAGGAATTCGAATTTGAGAAAAACAATGCCTAATTCCTAAGGGAAAGAAAAATGATAAAAAGCAATGCCAAATTCCCAAGGGAATTCGAATTTGACAAAAACAGCTCAAAATGATCAAAAACAATGCCTAATTCTCAAAGGAATTCGAATTTGAGAAAAACAATGCTTAATTCCCAAGGGAACTCGAATTTGACAAAAACAACTCAAAATGACTAAAAACAATGCCTAATTCCCAAGTGAATGGGAAATGAGAAAAAACAATGCCAAATTCCCAAGGGAATTCGAAATTGACAAAAACAACTCAAAATGACCAAAAACAATACTTAATTCCCAAGGGAATTCGAATTTGACAAAAACAACTCAAAATGACCAAAAACAATGCCTAATTCCTAAGGGAAAGAAAGATGATAAAAAACAATGCCAAATTCCCAAGGGAATTCGAATTTGACTCAAAATGATCAAAAACAATGCCTAATTCTCAAAGGAATTCGAATTTGAGAAAAACAATGCTTAATTCCCAAGAGAACTCGAATTTGACAAAAACAACTCAAAATGACTAAATACAATGCCTAATTCCCAAATGAATGGGAAATGAGAAAAAACAATGCCAAATTCCCAAGGGAATTCGAAATTGACAAAAACAATTCAAATTGACCAAAAACAATACCTCATTCCCAAGGGAATTCGAATTTGAGAGAAACAACTCAAAATGACCAAAAACAATGCTTAATTCTCAAGGGAATTCGAATTTGACAAAAACAACTCAAAATGACCAAAAACAATGCCTAATTCCTAAGGGAAAGAAAAATGATAAAAAGCAATGCCAAATTCCCAAGGGAATTCGAATTTGACAAAAACAGCTCAAAATGATCAAAAACAATGCCTAATTCTCAAAGGAATTCGAATTTGAGAAAAACAATGCTTAATTCCCAAGGAAACTCGAATTTGACAAAAACAACTCAAAATGACTAAAAACAATACCTAATTCCCAAGTAAATGGGAAATGAGAAAAAACAATGCCAAAATATCAAGGAAATCCGAATTTGACAAAAACAACTCAAAATGACCAAAAACAATATTTAATTGCCAAGTGAATGGGAAATGAAAAAAACCAATCCCAAATTCCCAACGGAATTCGAAATTGACAAAAACAATTCAAATTGACCAAAAACAATGCCTAATTCTCAAAGGAATTCGAATTTGAGAAAAACAATGCGTAATTCCAAAGGGAACTCGAATTTGACAAAAACAACTCAAAATGACTAAAAACAATGCCTAATTCTCAAAGGAATTCGAATTTGAGAAAAACAATGCTCAATTCCCAAGGGAACTCGAATTTGACAAAAACAACTCAAAATGACCAAAAACAATACTTAATTGCCAAGGGAATTCGAATTTGACAAAAACAACTCAAAATTACCAAAAATAATACTTAATTCCCAAGGAAATTCGAATTCGACAAAAACAACTCAAAATGACCAAAAACATTGCCCAATTCCCAAGTGAATGGGAAATGAGAAAAAACAATGCCAAATTTCCAAGGAAATTCGAAATTGACAAAAACATTTCAAATTGACCAAAAACAATACCTCATTCCCAAGGTAATTCGAATTTGAGAAAAACAACTCAAAATGACCAAAAACAATACTTAATTCCCAAGGGGATTCGAATTTGACAAAAACAACTCAAATGACCAAAAACAATGCCTAATTCGCAAAGTAATTCGAATTTGAGAAAAACAATGCTTAATTCCCAAGAGAACACGAATTTGACAAAAACAACTCAAAATGACTAAATACAATGCCTAATTCCCAAATGAATGGGAAATGAGAAAAAACAATGCCAAATTCCCAAGGGAATTTGAAATTGACAAAAACAATTCAAATTGACCAAAAACAATACCTCATTCCAAAGGGAATTCGTATTTGAGAAAAACAACTCAAAATGACCAAAAACAATGCTTAATTCCCAAGGGAATTCGAATTTGACAAAAACAACTCAAAATGACCAAAAACAATGCCTAATTCCTAAGGGAAAGAAAAATGATAAAAAACAATGCCAAATTCCCAAGGGAATTCAAATTTGACAAAAACAATTCAAATTGACCAAAAACAATGCCTAATTCTCAAAGGAATTCGAATTTGAGAAAAACAACTCAAAATGACTAAAAATAATGCCTAATTCTCAAAGGAATTCGAATTTGAGAAAAACAATGCTCAATTCCCAAGGGAACTCGAATTTGACAAAAACAACTCAAATGACCAAAAACAATGCCTAATTCGCAAAGTAATTCGAATTTGAGAAAAACAATGCTTAATTCCCAAGAGAACACGAATTTGACAAAAACAACTCAAAATGACCAAAAACAATGCCTAATTCCTAAGGGAAAGAAAGATGATAAAAAACAATGCCAAATTCCCAAGGGAATTCGAATTTGACTCAAAATGATCAAAAACAATGCCTAATTCTCAAAGGAATTCGAATTTGAGAAAAACAATGCTTAATTCCCAAGAGAACTCGAATTTGACAAAAACAACTCAAAATGACTAAATACAATGCCTAATTCCCAAATGAATGGGAAATGAGAAAAAACAATGCCAAATTCCCAAGGGAATTCGAAATTGACAAAAACAATTCAAATTGACCAAAAACAATACCTCATTCCCAAGGGAATTCGAATTTGAGAGAAACAACTCAAAATGACCAAAAACAATGCTTAATTCTCAAGGGAATTCGAATTTGACAAAAACAACTCAAAATGACCAAAAACAATGCCTAATTCCTAAGGGAAAGAAAAATGATAAAAAGCAATGCCAAATTCCCAAGGGAATTCGAATTTGACAAAAACAGCTCAAAATGATCAAAAACAATGCCTAATTCTCAAAGGAATTCGAATTTGAGAAAAAACAATGCTTAATTCCCAAGGAAACTCGAATTTGACAAAAACAACTCAAAATGACTAAAAACAATACCTAATTCCCAAGTAAATGGGAAATGAGAAAAAACAATGCCAAATTATCAAGGAAATCCGAATTTGACAAAAACAACTCAAAATGACCAAAAACAATATTTAATTGCCAAGTGAATGGGAAATGAAAAAAACCAATCCCAAATTCCCAACTGAATTCGAAATTGACAAAAACAATTCAAATTGACCAAAAACAATGCCTAATTCTCAAAGGAATTCGAATTTGAGAAAAACAATGCGTAATTCCAAAGGGAACTCGAATTTGACAAAAACAACTCAAAATGACTAAAAACAATGCCTAATTCTCAAAGGAATTCGAATTTGAGAAAAACAATGCTCAATTCCCAAGGGAACTCGAATTTGACAAAAACAACTCAAAATGACCAAAAACAATACTTAATTGCCAAGGGAATTCGAATTTGACAAAAACAACTCAAAATTACCAAAAATAATACTGAATTCCCAAGGAAATTCGAATTCGACAAAAACAACTGAAAATGACCAAAAACATTGCCCAATTCCCAAGTGAATGGGAAATGAGAAAAAACAATGCCAAATTTCCAAGGAAATTCGAAATTGACAAAAACAACTCAAAATGACCAAAAACAATATTTAATTGCCAAGTGAATGGGAAATGAAAAAAACCAATCCCAAATTCCCAACGGAATTCGAAATTGACAAAACCAATTCAAATTGACCAAAAACAATGCCTAATTCTCAAAGGAATTCGAATTTGAGAAAAACAATGCGTAATTCCAAAGGGAACTCGAATTTGACAAAAACAACTCAAAATGACTAAAAACAATGCCTAATTCTCAAAGGAATTCGAATTTGAGAAAAACAATGCTCAATTCCCAAGGGAACTCGAATTTGACAAAAACAACTCAAAATGACCAAAAACAATACTTAATTGCCAAGGGAATTCGAATTTGACAAAAACAACTCAAAATTACCAAAAATAATACTGAATTCCCAAGGAAATTCGAATTCGACAAAAACAACTCAAAATGACCAAAAACATTGCCCAATTCCCAAGTGAATGGGAAATGAGAAAAAACAATGCCAAATTTCCAAGGAAATTCGAAATTGACAAAAACATTTCAAATTGACCAAAAACAATACCTCATTCCCAAGGTAATTCGAATTTGAGAAAAACAACTCAAAATGACCAAAAACAATACTTAATTCCCAAGGGGATTCGAATTTGACAAAAACAACTAAAATGACCAAAAACAATGCCTAATTCGCAAAGTAATTCGAATTTGAGAAAAACAATGCTTAATTCCCAAGAGAACACGAATTTGACAAAAACAACTCAAAATGACTAAATACAATGCCTAATTCCCAAGTGAATGGGAAATGAGAAAAAACAATGCCAAATTCCCAAGGGAATTTGAAATTGACAAAAACAATTCAAATTGACCAAAAACAATACCTCATTCCCAAGGGAATTCGAATTTGAGAAAAACAACTCAAAATGACCAAAAACAATGTTTAATTCCCAAGGGAATTCGAATTTGACAAAAACAACTCAAAATGACCAAAAACAATGCCTAATTCCTAAGGGAAAGAAAAATGATAAAAAACAATGCCAAATTCCCAAGGGAATTCAAATTTGACAAAAACAATTCAAATTGACCAAAAACAATGCCTAATTCTCAAAGGAATTCGAATTTGAGAAAAACAACTCAAAATGACTAAAAACAATGCCTAATTCTCAAAGGAATTCGAATTTGAGAAAAACAATGCTCAATTCCCAAGGGAACTCGAATTTGAGAAAAACAACTCAAAATGACTAAAAACAATGCCTAATTCTCAAAGGAATTCGAATTTGAGAAAAACAATGCTCAATTCCCAAGGGAACTCGAATTTGACAAAAACAACTCAAAATGACTAAAAACAATGCCTAATTCCCAAGTGAATGGGAAATGAGAAAAAACAATGCCAAATTCCCAAGGGAATTCGAAATTGACAAAAACAATTCAAATTGACCAAAAACAATACCTCATTCCCAAGGGAATTCGAATTTGAGAAAAACAACCCAAAATGACCAAAAACAATGCTTAATTCCCAAGGGAATTCGAATTTGACAAAAACAACTCAAAATGACCAAAAACAATGCCTAATTCCTAAGGGAAAGAAAAATGATAAAAAACAATGCCAAATTCCCAAGGGAATTCAGATTTGACAAAAACAATTCAAATTGACCAAAAACAATGCCTAATTCTCAAAGGAATTCGAATTTGAGAAAAACAATTCAAATTGACCAAAAACAATACCTCATTCCCAAGGGAATTCGAATTTGAGAGAAACAACTCAAAATGACCAAAAACAATGCTTAATTCTCAAGGGAATTCGAATTTGACAAAAACAACTCAAAATGACCAAAAACAATGCCTAATTCCTAAGGGAATTCGAATTTGAGAAAAACAATGCTTAATTCCCCAGGAAACTCGAATTTGACAAAAACAACTCAAAATGACTAAAAACAATACCTAATTCCCAAGTAAATGGGAAATGAGAAAAAACAATGCCAAATTATCAAGGAAATCCGAATTTGACAAAAACAACTCAAAATGACCAAAAACAATATTTAATTGCCAAGTGAATGGGAAATGAAAAAAACCAATCCCAAATTCCCAACGGAATTCGAAATTGACAAAAACAATTCAAATTGACCAAAAACAATGCCTAATTCTCAAAGGAATTCGAATTTGAGAAAAACAATGCGTAATTCCAAAGGGAACTCGAATTTGACAAAAACAACTCAAAATGACTAAAAACAATGCCTAATTCTCAAAGGAATTCGAATTTGAGAAAAACAATGCTCAATTCCCAAGGAAACTCGAATTTGACAAAAACAACTCAAAATGACCAAAAACAATACTTAATTGCCAAGGGAATTCGAATTTGACAAAAACAACTCAAAATTACCAAAAATAATACTTAATTCCCAAGGAAATTCGAATTCGACAAAAACAACTCAAAATGACCAAAAACATTGCCCAATTCCCAAGTGAATGGGAAATGAGAAAAAACAATGCCAAATTTCCAAGGAAATTCGAAATTGACAAAAACATTTCAAATTGACCAAAAACAATACCTCATTCCCAAGGTAATTCGAATTTGAGAAAAACAACTCAAAATGACCAAAAACAATACTTAATTCCCAAGGGGATTCGAATTTGACAAAAACAACTCAAATGACCAAAAACAATGCCTAATTCGCAAAGTAATTCGAATTTGAGAAAAACAATGCTTAATTCCCAAGAGAACACGAATTTGACAAAAACAACTCAAAATGACTAAATACAATGCCTAATACCCAAGTGAATGGGAAATGAGAAAAAACAATGCCAAATTCCCAAGGGAATTTGAAATTGATAAAAACAATTCAAATTGACCAAAAACAATACTTCATTCCCAAGGGAATTCGAATTTGACAAAAACAACTCAAAATGACCAAAAACAATGTTTAATTCCCAAGGGAATTCGAATTTGACAAAAACAACTCAAAATGACCAAAAACAATGCCTAATTCCTAAGGAAAAGAAAAATGATAAAAAACAATGCCAAATTCCCAAGGGAATTCAAATTTGACAAAAACAATTCAAATTGACCAAAAACAATGCCTAATTCTCAAAGGAATTCGAATTTGAGAAAAACAACTCAAAATGACTAAAAACAATGCCTAATTCTCAAAGGAATTCGAATTTGAGAAAAACAATGCTCAATTCCCAAGGGAACTCGAATTTGACAAAAACAACTCAAAATGACTAAAAACAATGCCTAATTCCCAAGTGAATGGGAAATGAGAAAAAACAATGCCAAATTCCCAAGGGAATTCGAAATTGACAAAAACAATTCAAATTGACCAAAAACAATACCTCATTCCCAAGGGAATTCGAATTTGAGAAAAACAACTCAAAATGACCAAAAACAATGCTTAATTCCCAAGGGAATTCGAATTTGACAAAAACAACTCAAAATGACCAAAAACAATGCCTAATTCCTAAGGGAAAGAAAAATGATAAAAAACAATGCCAAATTCCCAAGGGAATTCAGATTTGACAAAAACAATTCAAATTGACCAAAAACAATGCTTAATTCTCAAAGGAATTCGAATTTGAGAAAAACAATGCGTAATTCCCAAGAGAACTCGAATTTGACAAAAACAACTCAAAATGACTAAAAACAATGCCTAATTCTCAAAGGAATTCGAATTTGAGAAAAACAATGCTCAATTCCCAAGGGAACTCGAATTTGACAAAAACAACTCAAAATGACCAAAAACAAATACTTAATTGCCAAGGGAATTCGAATTTGACAAAAACAACTCAAAATTACCAAAAATAATACTTAATTCCCAAGGGAATTCGAATTTGACAAAAACAACTCAAAATGACCAAAAACAATGCCTAATTCCTAAGGGAAAGAAAAATGATAAAAAACAATGCCAAATTCCCAAGGGAATTCAAATTTGACAAAAACAATTCAAATTGACCAAAAACAATGCCTAATTCTCAAAGGAATTCGAATTTGAGAAAAACAATGCGTAATTCCCAAGAGAACTCGAATTTGACAAAAACAACTCAAAATGACTAAAAACAATGCCTAATTCTCAAAGGAATTCGAATTTGAGAAAAACAATGCTCAATTCCCAAGGGAACTCGAATTTGACAAAAACAACTCAAAATGACCAAAAACAATACTTAATTGCCAAGGGAATTCGAATTTGACAAAAACAACTCAAAATTACCAAAAATAATACTTAATTCCCAAGGGAATTAGAATTTGACAAAAACAACTCAAAATGACCAAAAACATTGCCCAATTCCCAAGTGAATGGGAAATGAGAAAAAACAGTGCCAAATTCCCAAGGGAATTCGAAATTGACAAAAACATTTCAAATTGACCAAAAACAATACCTCATTCCCAAAGTAATTCGAATTTGAGAAAAACAACTCAAAATGACCAAAAACAATACTTAATTCCAAAGGGAATTCGAATTTGACAAAAACATCTCAAAATGACCAAAAACAATGCCTAATTCCTAAGGGAAAGAAAGATGATAAAAAACAATGCCAAATTCCCAAGGGAATTCGAATTTGACTCAAAATGATCAAAAACAATGCCTAATTCTCAAAGGAATTCGAATTTGAGAAAAACAATGCCTAATTCCTAAGGGAAAGAAAAATGATAAAAAGCAATGCCAAATTCCCAAGGGAATTCGAATTTGACAAAAACAGCTCAAAATGATCAAAAACAATGCCTAATTCTCAAAGGAATTCGAATTTGAGAAAAACAATGCTTAATTCCCAAGGGAACTCGAATTTGACAAAAACAACTCAAAATGACTAAAAACAATGCCTAATTCCCAAGTGAATGGGAAATGAGAAAAAACAATGCCAAATTCCCAAGGGAATTCGAAATTGACAAAAACAACTCAAAATGACCAAAAACAATACTTAATTCCCAAGGGAATTCGAATTTGACAAAAACAACTCAAAATGACCAAAAACAATGCCTAATTCCTAAGGGAAAGAAAGATGATAAAAAACAATGCCAAATTCCCAAGGGAATTCGAATTTGACTCAAAAT
Source organism: Haliclystus octoradiatus (assembly GCA_916610825.1). Classification (NCBI taxonomy): domain Eukaryota; kingdom Metazoa; phylum Cnidaria; class Staurozoa; order Stauromedusae; family Haliclystidae; genus Haliclystus; species Haliclystus octoradiatus. Next base: position 27,648,449 of record OU744447.1, on the reverse strand, counting down.
GATCAAAAACAATGCCTAATTCTCAAAGGAATTCGAATTTGAGAAAAACAATGCTTGATTCCCAAGAGAACTCGAATTTGACAAAAACAACTCAAAATGACTAAATACAATGCCTAATTCCCAAATGAATGGGAAATGAGAAAAAACAATGCCAAATTCCCAAGGGAATTCGAAATTGACAAAAACAATTCAAATTGACCAAAAACAATACCTCATTCCCAAGGGAATTCGAATTTGAGAGAAACAACTCAAAATGACCAAAAACAATGCTTAATTCTCAAGGGAATTCGAATTTGACAAAAACAACTCAAAATGACCAAAAACAATGCCTAATTCCTAAGGGAAAGAAAAATGATAAAAAGCAATGCCAAATTCCCAAGGGAATTCGAATTTGACAAAAACAGCTCAAAATGATCAAAAAAAATGCCTAATTCTCAAAGGAATTCGAATTTGAGATAAACAATGCTTAATTCCCAAGGGAACTCGAATTTGACAAAAACAACTCAAAATGACTAAAAACAATACCTAATTCCCAAGTAAATGGGAAATGAGAAAAAACAATGCCAAAATATCAAGGAAATCCGAATTTGACAAAAACAACTCAAAATGACCAAAAACAATATTTAATTGCCAAGTGAATGGGAAATGAAAAAAACCAATCCCAAATTCCCAACGGAATTCGAAATTGACAAAAACAATTCAAATTGACCAAAAACAATGCCTAATTCTCAAAGGAATTCGAATTTGAGAAAAACAATGCGTAATTCCAAAGGGAACTCGAATTTGACAAAAACAACTCAAAATGACTAAAAACAATGCCTAATTCTCAAAGGAATTCGAATTCGAGAAAAACAATGCTCAATTCCCAAGGGAACTCGAATTTGACAAAAACAACTCAAAATGACTAAAAACAATGCCTAATTCCCAAGTGAATGGGAAATGAGAAAAAACAATGCCAAATTCCCAAGGGAATTCGAAATTGACAAAAACAACTCAAAATGACCAAAAACAATACTTAATTCCCAAGGGAATTCGAATTTGACAAAAACAACTCAAAATGACCAAAAACAATGCCTAATTCCTAAGGGAAAGAAAGATGATAAAAAACAATGCCAAATTCCCAAGGGAATTCGAATTTGACTCAAAATGATCAAAAACAATGCCTAATTCTCAAAGGAATTCGAATTTGAGAAAAACAATGCTTAATTCCCAAGAGAACTCGAATTTGACAAAAGCAACTCAAAATGACTAAATACAATGCCTAATTCCCAAATGAATGGGAAATGAGAAAAAACAATGCCAAATTCCCAAGGGAATTCGAAATTGACAAAAACAATTCAAATTGACCAAAAACAATACCTCATTCCCAAGGGAATTCGAATTTGAGAGAAACAACTCAAAATGACCAAAAACAATGCTTAATTCTCAAGGGAATTCGAATTTGACAAAAACAACTCAAAATGACCAAAAACAATGCCTAATTCCTAAGGGAAAGAAAAATGATAAAAAGCAATGCCAAATTCCCAAGGGAATTCGAATTTGACAAAAACAGCTCAAAATGATCAAAAAAAATGCCTAATTCTCAAAGGAATTCGAATTTGAGAAAAACAATGCTTAATTCCCAAGGGAACTCGAATTTGACAAAAACAACTCAAAATGACTAAAAACAATACCTAATTCCCAAGTAAATGGGAAATGAGAAAAAACAATGCCAAAATATCAAGGAAATCCGAATTTGACAAAAACAACTCAAAATGACCAAAAACAAATACTTAATTGCCAAGGGAATTCGAATTTGACAAAAACAACTCAAAATTACCAAAAATAATACTTAATTCCCAAGGGAATTCGAATTTGACAAAAACAACTCAAAATGACCAAAAACAATGCCTAATTCCTAAGGGAAAGAAAAATGATAAAAAACAATGCCAAATTCCCAAGGGAATTCAAATTTGACAAAAACAATTCAAATTGACCAAAAACAATGCCTAATTCTCAAAGGAATTCGAATTTGAGAAAAACAATGCGTAATTCCCAAGAGAACTCGAATTTGACAAAAACAACTCAAAATGACTAAAAACAATGCCTAATTCTAAAAGGAATTCGAATTTGAGAAAAACAATGCTCAATTCCCAAGGGAACTCGAATTTGACAAAAACAACTCAAAATGACCAAAAACAATACTTAATTGCCAAGGAATTCGAATTTGACAAAAACAACTCAAAATTACCAAAAATAATACTTAATTCCCAAGGGAATTAGAATTTGACAAAAACAACTCAAAATGACCAAAAACATTGCCCAATTCCCAAGTGAATGGGAAATGAGAAAAAACAGTGCCAAATTCCCAAGGGAATTCGAAATTGACAAAAACATTTCAAATTGACCAAAAACAATACCTCATTCCCAAAGTAATTCGAATTTGAGAAAAACAACTCAAAATGACCAAAAACAATACTTAATTCCCAAGGGGATTCGAATTTGACAAAAACAACTCAAAATGACCAAAAACAATGCCTAATTCGCAAAGGAATTCGAATTTGAGAAAAACAATGCTTAATTCCCAAGAGAACACGAATTTGACAAAAACAACTCAAAATGACTAAATACAATGCCTAATTCCCAAGTGAATGGGAAATGAGAAAAAACAATGCCAAATTCCCAACGGAATTCGAAATTGACAAAAACAATTCAAATTGACCAAAAACAATACCTCATTCCCAAGGGAATTCGAATTTGAGAAAAACAACTCAAAATGACCAAAAACAATGCTTAATTCCAAAGGGAATTAGAATTTGACAAAAACAACTCAAAATGACCAAAAACAATGCCTAATTCCTAAGGGAAAGAAAAATGATAAAAAACAATGCCAAATTTCCAAGGGAATTCGAATTTGAGAAAAACAACTCAAAATGACCAAAAACAATGCTTAATTCCCAAGGGAATTCGAATTTGACAAAAACAACTCAAAATGACCAAAAACAATGCCTAATTCTTAAGGGAAAGAAAAATGATAAAAAACAATGCCAAATTTCCAAGGGAATTCGAATTTGATAAAAAAAGCTCAAAATGATCAAAAACAATGCCTAATTCTCAAATGAATTCGAATTTGAGAAAAACAATGCTTAATTCCCAAGAGAACTCGAATTTGACAAAAACAACTCAAAATGACTAAATACAATGCCTAATTCCCAAGTGAATGGGAAATGAGAAAAAACAATGCCAAATTCCCAACGGAATTCGAAATTGACAAAAACAATTCAAATTGACCAAAAACAATACCTCATTCCCAAGGGAATTCGAATTTGAGAAAAACAACTCAAAATGACCAAAAACAATGCTTAATTCCAAAGGGAATTAGAATTTGACAAAAACAACTCAAAATGACCAAAAACAATGCCTAATTCCTAAGGGAAAGAAAAATGATAAAAAACAATGCCAAATTTCCAAGGGAATTCGAATTTGAGAAAAACAACTCAAAATGACCAAAAACAATGCTTAATTCCCAAGGGAATTCGAATTTGACAAAAACAACTCAAAATGACCAAAAACAATGCCTAATTCTTAAGGGAAAGAAAAATGATAAAAAACAATGCCAAATTTCCAAGGGAATTCGAATTTGATAAAAAAAGCTCAAAATGATCAAAAACAATGCCTAATTCTCAAATGAATTCGAATTTGAGAAAAACAATGCTTAATTCCCAAGAGAACTCGAATTTGACAAAAACAACTCAAAATGACTAAATACAATGCCTAATTCCCAAATGAATGGGAAATGAGAAAAAACAATACCTCATTCCAGAAGTAATTCGAATTTGACAAAAACAACTCAAAATGACCAAAAACAATGCCTAATTCCTAAGGGAAAGAAAAATGATAAAAAACAATGCCAAATTCCCAAGGGAATTCGAATTTGACAAAAACAGCTCAAAATGATCAAAAACAACGCCTAATTCTCAAAGGAATTCGAATTTGAGAAAAACAATGCTTAATTCCCAAGGGAACTCGAATTTGACAAAAACAACTCAAAATGACCAAAAACAATGCTTAATTCCCAAGGGAACTCGAATTTGACAAAAACAACTCAAAATGACTAAAAACAATGCCTAATTCCCAAGTGAATGGGAAATGAGAAAAAACAATGCCAAATTCCCAAGGGAATTCGAAATTGACAAAAACAACTCAAAATGACCAAAAACAATACTTAATTCCCAAGGGAATTCGAATTTGACAAAAACATCTCAAAATGACCAAAAACAATGCCTAATTCCTAAGGGAAAGAAAGATGATAAAAAACAATGCCAAATTCCCAAGGGAATTCGAATTTGACTCAAAATGATCAAAAACAATGCCTAATTCTCAAAGGAATTCGAATTTGAGAAAAACAATGCCTAATTCCTAAGGGAAAGAAAAATGATAAAAAGCAATGCCAAATTCCCAAGGGAATTCGAATTTGACAAAAACAGCTCAAAATGATCAAAAACAATGCCTAATTCTCAAAGGAATTCGAATTTGAGAAAAACAATGCTTAATTCCCAAGGGAACTCGAATTTGACAAAAACAACTCAAAATGACTAAAAACAATGCCTAATTCCCAAGTGAATGGGAAATGAGAAAAAACAATGCCAAATTCCCAAGGGAATTCGAAATTGACAAAAACAACTCAAAATGACCAAAAACAATACTTAATTCCCAAGGGAATTTGAATTTGACAAAAACAACTCAAAATGACCAAAAACAATGCCTAATTCCTAAGGGAAAGAAAGATGATAAAAAACAATGCCAAATTCCCAAGGGAATTCGAATTTGACTCAAAATGATCAAAAACAATGCCTAATTCTCAAAGGAATTCGAATTTGAGAAAAACAATGCTTGATTCCCAAGAGAACTCGAATTTGACAAAAACAACTCAAAATGACTAAATACAATGCCTAATTCCCAAATGAATGGGAAATGAGAAAAAACAATGCCAAATTCCCAAGGGAATTCGAAATTGACAAAAAAACAATTCAAATTGACCAAAAACAATACCTCATTCCCAAGGGAATTCGAATTTGAGAGAAACAACTCAAAATGACCAAAAACAATGCTTAATTCTCAAGGGAATTCGAATTTGACAAAAACAACTCAAAATGACCAAAAACAATGCCTAATTCCTAAGGGAAAGAAAAATGATAAAAAGCAATGCCAAATTCCCAAGGGAATTCGAATTTGACAAAAACAGCTCAAAATGATCAAAAAAAATGCCTAATTCTCAAAGGAATTCGAATTTGAGAAAAACAATGCTTAATTCCCAAGGGAACTCGAATTTGACAAAAACAACTCAAAATGACTAAAAACAATACCTAATTCCCAAGTAAATGGGAAATGAGAAAAAACAATGCCAAAATATCAAGGAAATCCGAATTTGACAAAAACAACTCAAAATGACCAAAAACAATATTTAATTGCCAAGTGAATGGGAAATGAAAAAAACCAATCCCAAATTCCCAACGGAATTCGAAATTGACAAAAACAATTCAAATTGACCAAAAACAATGCCTAATTCTCAAAGGAATTCGAATTTGAGAAAAACAATGCGTAATTCCAAAGGGAACTCGAATTTGACAAAAACAACTCAAAATGACTAAAAACAATGCCTAATTCTCAAAGGAATTCGAATTCGAGAAAAACAATGCTCAATTCCCAAGGGAACTCGAATTTGACAAAAACAACTCAAAATGACTAAAAACAATGCCTAATTCCCAAGTGAATGGGAAATGAGAAAAAACAATGCCAAATTCCCAAGGGAATTCGAAATTGACAAAAACAACTCAAAATGACCAAAAACAATACTTAATTCCCAAGGGAATTCGAATTTGACAAAAACAACTCAAAATGACCAAAAACAATGCCTAATTCCTAAGGGAAAGAAAGATGATAAAAAACAATGCCAAATTCCCAAGGGAATTCGAATTTGACTCAAAATGATCAAAAACAATGCCTAATTCTCAAAGGAATTCGAATTTGAGAAAAACAATGCTTAATTCCCAAGAGAACTCGAATTTGACAAAAACAACTCAAAATGACTAAATACAATGCCTAATTCCCAAATGAATGGGAAATGAGAAAAAACAATGCCAAATTCCCAAGGGAATTCGAAATTGACAAAAACAATTCAAATTGACCAAAAACAATACCTCATTCCCAAGGGAATTCGAATTTGAGAGAAACAACTCAAAATGACCAAAAACAATGCTTAATTCTCAAGGGAATTCGAATTTGACAAAAACAACTCAAAATGACCAAAAACAATGCCTAATTCCTAAGGGAAAGAAAAATGATAAAAAGCAATGCCAAATTCCCAAGGGAATTCGAATTTGACAAAAACAGCTCAAAATGATCAAAAAAAATGCCTAATTCTCAAAGGAAATCGAATTTGAGAAAAACAATGCTTAATTCCCAAGGGAACTCGAATTTGACAAAAACAACTCAAAATGACTAAAAACAATACCTAATTCCCAAGTAAATGGGAAATGAGAAAAAACAATGCCAAAATATCAAGGAAATCCGAATTTGACAAAAACAACTCAAAATGACCAAAAACAATATTTAATTGCCAAGTGAATGGGAAATGAAAAAAACCAATCCCAAATTCCCAACGGAATTCGAAATTGACAAAAACAATTCAAATTGACCAAAAACAATGCCTAATTCTCAAAGGAATTCGAATTTGAGAAAAACAATGCGTAATTCCAAAGGGAACTCGAATTTGACAAAAACAACTCAAAATGACTAAAAACAATGCCTAATTCTCAAAGGAATTCGAATTTGAGAAAAACAATGCTCAATTCCCAAGGAAACTCGAATTTGACAAAAACAACTCAAAATGACCAAAAACAATACTTAATTGCCAAGGGAATTCGAATTTGACAAAAACAACTCAAAATTACCAAAAATAATACTTAATTCCCAAGGAAATTCGAATTTGACAAAAACAACTCAAATGACCAAAAACAATGCCTAATTCGCAAAGTAATTCGAATTTGAGAAAAACAATGCTTAATTCCCAAGAGAACACGAATTTGACAAAAACAACTCAAAATGACTAAATACAATGCCTAATTCCCAAGTGAATGGGAAATGAGAAAAAACAATGCCAAATTCCCAAGGGAATTTGAAATTGACAAAAACAATTCAAATTGACCAAAAACAATACCTCATTCCCAAGGGAATTCGAATTTGAGAAAAACAACTCAAAATGACCAAAAACAATGCTTAATTCCCAAGGGAATTCGAATTTGACAAAAACAACTCAAAATGACAAAAAACAATGCCTAATTCCTAAGGGAAAGAAAAATGATAAAAAACAATGCCAAATTCCCAAGGGAATTCAAATTTGACAAAAACAACTAAAAATGACTAAAAACAATGCCTAATTCTCAAAGGAATTCGAATTTGAGAAAAACAATGCTCAATTCCCAAGGGAACTCGAATTTGACAAAAACAACTCAAAATGACTAAAAACAATGCCTAATTCCCAAGTGAATGGGAAATGAGAAAAAACAATGCCAAATTCCCAAGGGAATTCGAAATTGACAAAAACAATTCAAATTGACCAAAAACAATACCTCATTCCCAAGGGAATTCGAATTTGAGAAAAACAACTCAAAATGACCAAAAACAATGCTTAATTCCCAAGGGAATTCGAATTTGACAAAAACAACTCAAAATGACCAAAAACAATGCCTAATTTCTAAGGAAAAGAAAAATGATAAACAACAATGCCAAATTCCCAAGGGAATTCAAATTTGACAAAAACATTTCAAATTGACCAAAAACAATGCCTAATTCTCAAAGGAATTCGAATTTGAGAAAAACAATGCGTAATTCCCAAGAGAACTCGAATTTGACAAAAACAACTCAAAATGACAAAAAACAATGCCTAATTCTCAAAGGAATTCGAATTTGAGAAAAACAATGCTTTATTCCCAAGGGAACTCGAATTTGACAAAAACAACTCAAAATGACCAAAAACAATACTTAATTGCCAAGGGAATTCGAATTTGACAAAAACAACTCAAAATTACCAAAAATAATACTTAATTCCCAAGGGAATTCGAATTTGACAAAAACAACTCAAAATGACCAAAAACAATGCCTAATTCCTAAGGGAAAGAAAAATGATAAAAAACAATGCCAAATTCCCAAGGGAATTCAAATTTGAAAAAAACAATTCAAATTGACCAAAAACAATGCCTAATTCTCAAAGGAATTCGAATTTGAGAAAAACAATGCGTAATTCCCAAGAGAACTCGAATTTGACAAAAACAACTCAAAATGACTAAAAACAATGCCTAATTCTCAAAGGAATTCGAATTTGAGAAAAACAATGCTCAATTCCCAAGGGAACTCGAATTTGACAAAAACAACTCAAAATGACCAAAAACAATACTTAATTGCCAAGGGAATTCGAATTTGACAAAAACAACTCAAAATTACCAAAAATAATACTTAATTGCCAAGGGAATTAGAATTTGACAATAACAACTCAAAATGACCAAAAACAATGCCTAATTCCTAAGGGAAAGAAAAATGATAAAAAACAATGCCAAATTTCCAAGGGAATTCGAATTTGAGAAAAACAACTCAAAATGACCAAAAACAATGCTTAATTCCTAAGGGAATTCGAATTTGACAAAAACAACTCAAAATGACTAAAAACAATGCCTAATTCTCAAAGGAATTCGAATTCGAGAAAAACAATGCTCAATTCCCAAGGGAACTCGAATTTGACAAAAACAACTCAAAATGACTAAAAACAATGCCTAATTCCCAAGTGAATGGGAAATGAGATAAACAATGCCAAATTCCCAAGGGAATTCGAAATTGACAAAAACAACTCAAAATGACCAAAAACAATACTTAATTCCCAAGGGAATTCGAATTTGACAAAAACAACTCAAAATGACCAAAAACAATGCCTAATTCCTAAGGGAAAGAAAGATGATAAAAAACAATGCCAAATTCCCAAGGGAATTCGAATTTGACTCAAAATGATCAAAAACAATGCCTAATTCTCAAAGGAATTCGAATTTGAGAAAAACAATGCTTAATTCCCAAGAGAACTCGAATTTGACAAAAACAACTCAAAATGACTAAATACAATGCCTAATTCCCAAATGAATGGGAAATGAGAAAAAACAATGCCAAATTCCCAAGGGAATTCGAAATTGACAAAAACAATTCAAATTGACCAAAAACAATACCTCATTCCTAAGGGAATTCGAATTTGAGAGAAACAACTCAAAATGACCAAAAACAATGCTTAATTCTCAAGGGAATTCGAATTTGACAAAAACAACTCAAAATGACCAAAAACAATGCCTAATTCCTAAGGGAAAGAAAAATGATAAAAAGCAATGCCAAATTCCCAAGGGAATTCGAATTTGACAAAAACAGCTCAAAATGATCAAAAAAAATGCCTAATTCTCAAAGGAAATCGAATTTGAGAAAAACAATGCTTAATTCCCAAGGGAACTCGAATTTGACAAAAACAACTCAAAATGACTAAAAACAATACCTAATTCCCAAGTAAATGGGAAATGAGAAAAAACAATGCCAAAATATCAAGGAAATCCGAATTTGACAAAAACAACTCAAAATGACCAAAAACAATATTTAATTGCCAAGTGAATGGGAAATGAAAAAAACCAATCCCAAATTCCCAACGGAATTCGAAATTGACAAAAACAATTCAAATTGACCAAAAACAATGCCTAATTCTCAAAGGAATTCGAATTTGAGAAAAACAATGCGTAATTCCAAAGGGAACTCGAATTTGACAAAAACAACTCAAAATGACTAAAAACAATGCCTAATTCTCAAAGGAATTCGAATTTGAGAAAAACAATGCTCAATTCCCAAGGAAACTCGAATTTGACAAAAACAACTCAAAATGACCAAAAACAATACTTAATTGCCAAGGGAATTCGAATTTGACAAAAACAACTCAAAATTACCAAAAATAATACTTAATTCCCAAGGAAATTCGAATTTGACAAAAACAACTCAAATGACCAAAAACAATGCCTAATTCGCAAAGTAATTCGAATTTGAGAAAAACAATGCTTAATTCCCAAGAGAACACGAATTTGACAAAAACAACTCAAAATGACTAAATACAATGCCTAATTCCCAAGTGAATGGGAAATGAGAAAAAACAATGCCAAATTCCCAAGGGAATTTGAAATTGACAAAAACAATTCAAATTGACCAAAAACAATACCTCATTCCCAAGGGAATTCGAATTTGAGAAAAACAACTCAAAATGACCAAAAACAATGCTTAATTCCCAAGGGAATTCGAATTTGACAAAAACAACTCAAAATGACAAAAAACAATGCCTAATTCCTAAGGGAAAGAAAAATGATAAAAAACAATGCCAAATTCCCAAGGGAATTCAAATTTGACAAAAACATTTCAAATTGACCAAAAACAATGCCTAATTCTCAAAGGAATTCGAATTTGAGAAAAACAATGCGTAATTCCCAAGAGAACTCGAATTTGACAAAAACAACTCAAAATGACAAAAAACAATGCCTAATTCTCAAAGGAATTCGAATTTGAGAAAAACAATGCTCAATTCCCAAGGGAACTCGAATTTGACAAAAACAACTCAAAATGACCAAAAACAATACTTAATTGCCAAGGGAATTCGAATTTGACAAAAACAACTCAAAATTACCAAAAATAATACTTAATTCCCAAGGGAATTCGAATTTGACAAAAACAACTCAAAATGACCAAAAACAATGCCTAATTCCTAAGGGAAAGAAAAATGATAAAAAACAATGCCAAATTCCCAAGGGAATTCAAATTTGAAAAAAACAATTCAAATTGACCAAAAACAATGCCTAATTCTCAAAGGAATTCGAATTTGAGAAAAACAATGCGTAATTCCCAAGAGAACTCGAATTTGACAAAAACAACTCAAAATGACTAAAAACAATGCCTAATTCTCAAAGGAATTCGAATTTGAGAAAAACAATGCTCAATTCCCAAGGGAACTCGAATTTGACAAAAACAACTCAAAATGACCAAAAACAATACATAATTGCCAAGGGAATTCGAATTTGACAAAAACAACTCAAAATTACCAAAAATAATACTTAATTGCCAAGGGAATTAGAATTTGACAATAACAACTCAAAATGACCAAAAACAATGCCTAATTCCTAAGGGAAAGAAAAATGATAAAAAACAATGCCAAATTTCCAAGGGAATTCGAATTTGAGAAAAACAACTCAAAATGACCAAAAACAATGCTTAATTCCTAAGGGAATTCGAATTTGACAAAAACAACTCAAAATGACCAAAAACAATGCTTAATTCCAAAGGGAATTCGAATTTGACAAAAACAACTCAAAATGACCAAAAACAATGCCTAATTCCTAAGGGAAAGAAAAATTATAAAAAACAATGCCAAATTTCCAAGGGAATTCGAATTTGAGAAAAACAACTCAAAATGACCAAAAACAATGCTTAATTCCCAAGGGAATTCGAATTTGACAAAAACAACTCAAAATGACCAAAAACAATGCCTAATTCTTAAGGGAAAGAAAAATGATAAAAAACAATGCCAAATTTCCAAGGGAATTCGAATTTGATAAAAAAAAGCTCAAAATGATCAAAAACAATGCCTAATTCTCAAAGGAATTCGAATTTGAGAAGAACAATGCTTAATTCCCAAGAGAACTCGAATTTGACAAAAACAACTCAAAATGACTAAATACAATGCCTAATTCCCAAATGAATGGGAAATGAGAAAAAACAATGCCAAATTCCCAAGGGAATTCGAAATTGACAAAAACAATTCAAATTGACCAAAAACAATACCTCATTCCCAAGGGAATTCGAATTTGACAAAAACAACTCAAAATGACCAAAAACAATGCTTAATTCCCAAGGGAATTCGAATTTGACAAAAACAACTCAAAATGACCAAAAACAATGCGTAATTCCTAAGGGAAAGAATAATGATAAAAAACAATGCCAAATTCCCAAGGGAATTCGAATTTGACAAAAACAGCTCAAAATGATCAAAAACAATGCCTAATTCTCAAAGGAATTCGAATTTGAGAAAAACAATGCTTAATTCCCAAGGGAACTCAAATTTGACAAAAACAACTCAAAATGATTAAAACAATGCCTAATTCCCAAGTGAATGGGAAATGAGAAAAAACAATGCCAAATTCCCAAGGGAATTCGAAATTGACAAAAACAACTCAAAATGACCAAAAACAATACTTAATTCCCAAGGGAATTCGAATTTGACAAAAACAACTCAAAATGACCAAAAACAATGCCTAATTCCTAAGGGAAAGAAAGATGATCAAAAACAATGCCAAATTCCCAAGGGAATTCGAATTTGACTCAAAATGATAAAAACAATGCCTAATTCTCAAAGGAATTCGAATTTGAGAAAAACAATGCTTAATTCCCAAGAGAACTCGAATTTGACAAAAACAACTCAAAATGACTAAATACAATGCCTAATTCCCAAATGAATGGGAAATGAGAAAAAACAATGCCAAATTCCCAAGGGAATTCGAATTTGACAAAAACAATTCAAATTGACCAAAAACAATACCTCATTCCCAAGGGAATTCGAATTTGAGAGAAACAACTCAAAATGACCAAAAACAATGCTTAATTCTCAAGGGAATTCGAATTTGACAAAAACAACTCAAAATGACCAAAAACAATGCCTAATTCCTAAGGGAAAGAAAAATGATAAAAAGCAATGCCAAATTCCCAAGGGAATTCGAATTTGACAAAAACAGCTCAAAATGATCAAAAACAATGCCTAATTCTCAAAGGAATTCGAATTTGAGAAAAACAATGCTTAATTCCCAAGGGAACTCGAATTTGACAAAAACAACTCAAAATGACTAAAAACAATGCCTAATTCCCAAGTGAATGGGAAATGAGAAAAAACAATGCCAAATTCCCAAGGGAATTCGAAATTGACAAAAACAACTCAAATTGACCAAAAACAATACCTCATTCCCAAGGGAATTCGAAATTGACAAAAACAACTCAAAATGACCAAAAACAATACTTAATTCCCAAGGGAATTCGAATTTGACAAAAACAACTCAAAATGACCAAAAACAATGCCTAATTCCTAAGGGAAAGAAAAATGATAAAAAACAATGCCAAATTCCCAAGGGAATTCAAATTTGACAAAAACAATTCAAATTGACCAAAAACAATGCCTAATTCTCAAAGGAATTCAAATTTGACAAAAACATTTCAAATTGACCAAAAACAATGCCTAATTCTCAAAGGAATTCGAATTTGACAAAAACAACTCAAAATGACTAAAAACAATGCCTAATTCCCAAGTGAATGGGAGATGAGAAAAAACAATGCCAAATTCCCAAGGGAATTCGAAATTGACAAAAACAATTCAAATTGACCAAAAACAATACCTCATTCCCAAGGGAATTCGAATTTGAGAAAAACAACTCAAAATGACCAAAAACAATGCTTAATTCCCAAGGGAATTCGAATTTGACAAAAACAACTCAAAATGACCAAAAACAATGCCTAATTCCTAAGGGAAAGAGAAATGATAAAAAACAATGCCAAATTCCCAAGGGAATTCAAATTTGACAAAAACAATTCAAATTGACCAAAAACAATGCCTAATTCTCAAAGGAATTCGAATTTGAGAAAAACAATGCGTAATTCCCAAGAGAACTCGAATTTGACAAAAACAACTCAAAATGACTAAAAACAATGCCTAATTCTCAAAGGAATTCGAATTTGAGAAAAACAATGCTCAATTCCCAAGGGAACTCGAATTTGACAAAAACAACTCAAAATGACCAAAAACAATACTTAATTGCCAAGGGAATTCGAATTTGACAAAAACAACTCAAAATTACCAAAAATAATACTTAATTCCCAAGGGAATTCGAATTTGACAAAAACAACTCAAAATGACCAAAAACAATGCCTAATTCCAAAAGGAAAGAAAAATGATAAAAAAACAATGCCAAATTCCCAAGGGAATTCAAATTTGACAAAAACAATTCAAATTGACCAAAAACAATGCCTAATTCTCAAAGGAATTCGAATTTGAGAAAAACAATGCTCAATTCCCAAGGGAACTCGAATTTGACAAAAACAACTAGAAATGACTAAAAACAATGCCTAATTCCCAAGTGAATGGGAAATGAGAAAAAACAATGCCAAATTCCCAAGGGAATTCGAAATTGACAAAAACAAGTCAAATTGACCAAAAACAATACCTCATTCCCAAGGGAATTCGAATTTGAGAAAAACAACTCAAAATGACCAAATACAATGCTTAATTCCCAAGGGAATTCGAATTTGACAAAAACAACTCAAAATGACCAAAAACAATGCCTAATTCCTAAGGGAAAGAAAAATGATAAAAAACAATGCCAAATTCCCAAGGGAATTCAAATTTGACAAAAACAATTCAAATTGACCAAAAACAATGCCTAATTCTCAAAGGAATTCGAATTTGAGAAAAACAATGCGTAATTCCCAAGAGAACTCGAATTTGACAAAAACAACTCAAAATGACTAAAAACAATGCCTAATTCTCAAAGGAATTCGAATTTGAGAAAAACAATGCTCAATTCCCAAGGGAACTCGAATTTGACAAAAACAACTCAAAATGACCAAAAACAATACTTAATTGCCAAGGGAATTCGAATTTGACAAAAACAACTCAAAATTACCAAAAATAATACTTAATTGCCAAGGGAATTAGAATTTGACAATAACAACTCAAAATGACCAAAAACAATGCCTAATTCCTAAGGGAAAGAAAAATGATAAAAAACAATGCCTAATTCTCAAAGGAATTCGAATTTGAGAAAAACAATGCTTAATTCCCAAGAGAACTCGAATTTGACAAAAACAACTCAAAATGACTAAATACAATGCCTAATTCCCAAATGAATGGGAAATGAGAAAAAACAATGCCAAATTCCCAAGGGAATTCGAATTTGACAAAAACAATTCAAATTGACCAAAAACAATACCTCATTCCCAAGGGAATTCGAATTTGAGAGAAACAACTCAAAATGACCAAAAACAATGCTTAATTCTCAAGGGAATTCGAATTTGACAAAAACAACTCAAAATGACCAAAAACAATGCCTAATTCCTAAGGGAAAGAAAAATGATAAAAAGCAATGCCAAATTCCCAAGGGAATTCGAATTTGACAAAAACAGCTCAAAATGATCAAAAACAATGCCTAATTCTCAAAGGAATTCGAATTTGAGAAAAACAATGCTTAATTCCCAAGGGAACTCGAATTTGACAAAAACAACTCAAAATGACTAAAAACAATGCCTAATTCCCAAGTGAATGGGAAATGAGAAAAAACAATGCCAAATTCCCAAGGGAATTCGAAATTGACAAAAACAACTCAAATTGACCAAAAACAATACCTCATTCCCAAGGGAATTCGAAATTGACAAAAACAACTCAAAATGACCAAAAACAATACTTAATTCCCAAGGGAATTCGAATTTGACAAAAACAACTCAAAATGACCAAAAACAATGCCTAATTCCTAAGGGAAAGAAAAATGATAAAAAACAATGCCAAATTCCCAAGGGAATTCAAATTTGACAAAAACAATTCAAATTGACCAAAAACAATGCCTAATTCTCAAAGGAATTCAAATTTGACAAAAACATTTCAAATTGACCAAAAACAATGCCTAATTCTCAAAGGAATTCGAATTTGACAAAAACAACTCAAAATGACTAAAAACAATGCCTAATTCCCAAGTGAATGGGAGATGAGAAAAAACAATGCCAAATTCCCAAGGG
This sequence comes from Haliclystus octoradiatus, assembly GCA_916610825.1. Lineage (NCBI taxonomy): Eukaryota > Metazoa > Cnidaria > Staurozoa > Stauromedusae > Haliclystidae > Haliclystus > Haliclystus octoradiatus. The sequence goes on along the minus strand of OU744447.1, from coordinate 27,632,585 downwards.
AATTCGAAATTGACAAAAACAATTCAAATTGACCAAAAACAATACCTCATTCCCAAGGGAATTCGAATTTGAGAAAAACAACTCAAAATGACCAAAAACAATGCTTAATTCCCAAGGGAATTCGAATTTGACAAAAACAACTCAAAATGACCAAAAACAATGCCTAATTCCTAAGGGAAAGAGAAATGATAAAAAACAATGCCAAATTCCCAAGGGAATTCAAATTTGACAAAAACAATTCAAATTGACCAAAAACAATGCCTAATTCTCAAAGGAATTCGAATTTGAGAAAAACAATGCGTAATTCCCAAGAGAACTCGAATTTGACAAAAACAACTCAAAATGACTAAAAACAATGCCTAATTCTCAAAGGAATTCGAATTTGAGAAAAACAATGCTCAATTCCCAAGGGAACTCGAATTTGACAAAAACAACTCAAAATGACCAAAAACAATACTTAATTGCCAAGGGAATTCGAATTTGACAAAAACAACTCAAAATTACCAAAAATAATACTTAATTCCCAAGGGAATTCGAATTTGACAAAAACAACTCAAAATGACCAAAAACAATGCCTAATTCCAAAAGGAAAGAAAAATGATAAAAAAACAATGCCAAATTCCCAAGGGAATTCAAATTTGACAAAAACAATTCAAATTGACCAAAAACAATGCCTAATTCTCAAAGGAATTCGAATTTGAGAAAAACAATGCTCAATTCCCAAGGGAACTCGAATTTGACAAAAACAACTAGAAATGACTAAAAACAATGCCTAATTCCCAAGTGAATGGGAAATGAGAAAAAACAATGCCAAATTCCCAAGGGAATTCGAAATTGACAAAAACAAGTCAAATTGACCAAAAACAATACCTCATTCCCAAGGGAATTCGAATTTGAGAAAAACAACTCAAAATGACCAAATACAATGCTTAATTCCCAAGGGAATTCGAATTTGACAAAAACAACTCAAAATGACCAAAAACAATGCCTAATTCCTAAGGGAAAGAAAAATGATAAAAAACAATGCCAAATTCCCAAGGGAATTCAAATTTGACAAAAACAATTCAAATTGACCAAAAACAATGCCTAATTCTCAAAGGAATTCGAATTTGAGAAAAACAATGCGTAATTCCCAAGAGAACTCGAATTTGACAAAAACAACTCAAAATGACTAAAAACAATGCCTAATTCTCAAAGGAATTCGAATTTGAGAAAAACAATGCTCAATTCCCAAGGGAACTCGAATTTGACAAAAACAACTCAAAATGACCAAAAACAATACTTAATTGCCAAGGGAATTCGAATTTGACAAAAACAACTCAAAATTACCAAAAATAATACTTAATTGCCAAGGGAATTAGAATTTGACAATAACAACTCAAAATGACCAAAAACAATGCCTAATTCCTAAGGGAAAGAAAAATGATAAAAAACAATGCCAAATTTCCAAGGGAATTCGAATTTGAGAAAAACAACTCAAAATGACCAAAAACAATGCTTAATTCCTAAGGGAATTCGAATTTGACAAAAACAACTCAAAATGACCAAAAACAATGCTTAATTCCAAAGGGAATTCGAATTTGACAAAAACAACTCAAAATGACCAAAAACAATGCCTAATTCCTAAGGGAAAGAAAAATGATAAAAAACAATGCCAAATTCCCAAGGGAATTCAAATTTGACAAAAACAATTCAAATTGACCAAAAACAATGCCTAATTCTCAAAGGAATTCGAATTTGAGAAAAACAATGCGTAATTCCCAAGAGAACTCGAATTTGACAAAAACAACTCAAAATGACTAAAAACAATGCCTAATTCTCAAAGGAATTCGAATTTGAGAAAAACAATGCTCAATTCCCAAGGGAACTCGAATTTGACAAAAACAACTCAAAATGACCAAAAACAATACTTAATTGCCAAGGGAATTCGAATTTGACAAAAACAACTCAAAATTACCAAAAATAATACTTAATTGCCAAGGGAATTAGAATTTGACAATAACAACTCAAAATGACCAAAAACAATGCCTAATTCCTAAGGGAAAGAAAAATGATAAAAAACAATGCCAAATTTCCAAGGGAATTCGAATTTGAGAAAAACAACTCAAAATGACCAAAAACAATGCTTAATTCCTAAGGGAATTCGAATTTGACAAAAACAACTCAAAATGACCAAAAACAATGCTTAATTCCAAAGGGAATTCGAATTTGACAAAAACAACTCAAAATGACCAAAAACAATGCCTAATTCCTAAGGGAAAGAAAAATGATAAAAAACAATGCCAAATTTCCAAGGGAATTCGAATTTGAGAAAAACAACTCAAAATGACCAAAAACAATGCTTAATTCCCAAGGGAATTCGAATTTGACAAAAACAACTCAAAATGACCAAAAACAATGCCTAATTCTTAAGGGAAAGAAAAATGATAAAAAACAATGCCAAATTTCCAAGGGAATTCGAATTTGATAAAAAAAGCTCAAAATGATCAAAAACAATGCCTAATTCTCAAAGGAATTCGAATTTGAGAAGAACAATGCTTAATTCCCAAGAGAACTCGAATTTGACAAAAACAACTCAAAATGACTAAATACAATGCCTAATTCCCAAATGAATGGGAAATGAGAAAAAACAATGCCAAATTCCCAAGGGAATTCGAAATTGACAAAAACAATTCAAATTGACCAAAAACAATACCTCATTCCCAAGGGAATTCGAATTTGACAAAAACAACTCAAAATGACCAAAAACAATGCTTAATTCCCAAGGGAATTCGAATTTGACAAAAACAACTCAAAATGACCAAAAACAATGCGTAATTCCTAAGGGAAAGAATAATGATAAAAAACAATGCCAAATTCCCAAGGGAATTCGAATTTGACAAAAACAGCTCAAAATGATCAAAAACAATGCCTAATTCTCAAAGGAATTCAATTTGAGAAAAACAATGCTTAATTCCCAAGGGAACTCAAATTTGACAAAAACAACTCAAAATGACTAAAAACAATGCCTAATTCCCAAGTGAATGGGAAATGAGAAAAAACAATGCCAAATTCCCAAGGGAATTCGAAATTGACAAAAACAACTCAAAATGACCAAAAACAATACTTAATTCCCAAGGGAATTCGAATTTGACAAAAACAACTCAAAATGACCAAAAACAATGCCTAATTCCTAAGGGAAAGAAAGATGATAAAAAACAATGCCAAATTCCCAAGGGAATTCGAATTTGACTCAAAATGATAAAAACAATGCCTAATTCTCAAAGGAATTCGAATTTGAGAAAAACAATGCTTAATTCCCAAGAGAACTCGAATTTGACAAAAACAACTCAAAATGACTAAATACAATGCCTAATTCCCAAATGAATGGGAAATGAGAAAAAACAATGCCAAATTCCCAAGGGAATTCGAATTTGACAAAAACAATTCAAATTGACCAAAAACAATACCTCATTCCCAAGGGAATTCGAATTTGAGAGAAACAACTCAAAATGACCAAAAACAATGCTTAATTCTCAAGGGAATTTGAATTTGACAAAAACAACTCAAAATGACCAAAAACAATGCCTAATTCCTAAGGGAAAGAAAAATGATAAAAAACAATGCCAAATTCCCAAGGGAATTCAAATTTGACAAAAACAATTCAAATTGACCAAAAACAATGCCTAATTCTCAAAGGAATTCAAATTTGACAAAAACATTTCAAATTGACCAAAAACAATGCCTAATTCTCAAAGGAATTCGAATTTGACAAAAACAACTCAAAATGACTAAAAACAATGCCTAATTCCCAAGTGAATGGGAGATGAGAAAAAACAATGCCAAATTCCCAAGGGAATTCGAAATTGACAAAAACAATTCAAATTGACCAAAAACAATACCTCATTCCCAAGGGAATTCGAATTTGAGAAAAACAACTCAAAATGACCAAAAACAATGCTTAATTCCCAAGGGAATTCGAATTTGACAAAAACAACTCAAAATGACCAAAAACAATGCCTAATTCCTAAGGGAAAGAGAAATGATAAAAAACAATGCCAAATTCCCAAGGGAATTCAAATTTGACAAAAACAATTCAAATTGACCAAAAACAATGCCTAATTCTCAAAGGAATTCGAATTTGAGAAAAACAATGCGTAATTCCCAAGAGAACTCGAATTTGACAAAAACAACTCAAAATGACTAAAAACAATGCCTAATTCTCAAAGGAATTCGAATTTGAGAAAAACAATGCTCAATTCCCAAGGGAACTCGAATTTGACAAAAACAACTCAAAATGACCAAAAACAATACTTAATTGCCAAGGGAATTCGAATTTGACAAAAACAACTCAAAATTACCAAAAATAATACTTAATTCCCAAGGGAATTCGAATTTGACAAAAACAACTCAAAATGACCAAAAACAATGCCTAATTCCAAAAGGAAAGAAAAATGATAAAAAACAATGCCAAATTCCCAAGGGAATTCAAATTTGACAAAAACAATTCAAATTGACCAAAAACAATGCCTAATTCTCAAAGGAATTCGAATTTGAGAAAAACAATGCTCAATTCCCAAGGGAACTCGAATTTGACAAAAACAACTAGAAATGACTAAAAATAATGCCTAATTCCCAAGTGAATGGGAAATGAGAAAAAACAATGCCAAATTCCCAAGGGAATTCGAAATTGACAAAAACAAGTCAAATTGACCAAAAACAATACCTCATTCCCAAGGGAATTCGAATTTGAGAAAAACAACTCAAAATGACCAAAAACAATGCTTAATTCCCAAGGGAATTCGAATTTGACAAAAACAACTCAAAATGACCAAAAACAATGCCTAATTCCTAAGGGAAAGAAAAATGATAAAAAACAATGCCAAATTCCCAAGGGAATTCAAATTTGACAAAAACAATTCAAATTGACCAAAAACAATGCCAAATTCTCAAAGGAATTCGAATTTGAGAAAAACAATGCGTAATTCCCAAGAGAACTCGAATTTGACAAAAACAACTCAAAATGACTAAAAACAATGCCTAATTCTCAAAGGAATTCGAATTTGAGAAAAACAATGCTCAATTCCCAAGGGAACTCGAATTTGACAAAAACAACTCAAAATGACCAAAAACAATACTTAATTGCCAAGGGATTTCGAATTTGACAAAAACAACTCAAAATTACCAAAAATAATACATAATTCCCAAGGGAATTCGAATTTGACAAAAACAACTCAAAATGACCAAAAACAATGCCTAATTCCAAAAGGAAAGAAAAATGATAAAAAACAATGCCAAATTCCCAAGGGAATTCAAATTTGACAAAAACAATTCAAATTGACCAAAAAGAATGGCTAATTCTCAAAGGAATTCGAATTTGAGAAAAACAATGCGTAATTCCCAAGAGAACTCGAATTTGACAAAAACAACTCAAAATGACTAAAAACAATGCCTAATTCTCAAAGGAATTCGAATTTCCGAAAAACAATGCTCAATTCCCAAGGGAACTCGAATTTGACAAAAACAACTCAAAATGACCAAAAACAATACTTAATTGCCAAGGGAATTCGAATTTGACAAAAACAACTCAAAATTACCAAAAATAATACTTAATTCCCAAGGGAATTAGAATTTGACAAAAACAACTCAAAATGACCAAAAACATTGCCCAATTCCCAAGTGAATGGGAAATGAGAAAAAACAGTGCCAAATTCCCAAGGGAATTCGAAATTGACAAAAACATTTCAAATTGACCAAAAACAATACCTCATTCCCAAGGGAATTCGAATTTGACAAAAACAACTCAAAATGACCAAAAACAATGCCTAATTCCTAAGGGAAAGAAAGATGATAAAAAACAATGCCAAATTCCCAAGGGAATTCGAATTTGACTCAAAATGATAAAAACAATGCCTAATTCTCAAAGGAATTCGAATTTGCGAAAAACAATGCTTAATTCCCAAGAGAACTCGAATTTGACAAAAACAACTCAAAATGACTAAATACAATGCCTAATTCCCAAATGAATGGGAAATGAGAAAAAACAATGCCAAATTCCCAAGGGAATTCGAATTTGACAAAAACATTTCAAATTGACCAAAAACAATACCTCATTCCCAAAGTAATTCGAATTTGAGAAAAACAACTCAAAATGACCAAAAACAATACTTAATTCCCAAGGGGATTCGAATTTGACAAAAACAACTCAAAATGACCAAAAACAATGCCTAATTCTTAAGGGAAAGAAAAATGATAAAAAACAATGCCAAATTTCCAAGGGAATTCGAATTTGATAAAAAAAGCTCAAAATGATCAAAAACAATGCCTAATTCTCAAAGGAATTCGAATTTGAGAAAAACAATGCTTAATTCCCAAGAGAACTCGAATTTGACAAAAACAACTCAAAATGACTAAATACAATGCCTAATTCCCAAATGAATGGGAAATGAGAAAAAACAATGCCAAATTCCCAAGGGAATTCGAAATTGACAAAAACAATTCAAATTGACCAAAAACAATACCTCATTCCCAAGGGAATTCGAATTTGACAAAAACAACTCAAAATGACCAAAAACAATGCTTAATTCCCAAGGGAATTCGAATTTGACAAAAACAACTCAAAATGACAAAAAACAATGCGTAATTCCTAAGGGAAAGAATAATGATAAAAAACAATGCCAAATTCCCAAGGGAATTCGAATTTGACAAAAACAGCTCAAAATGATCAAAAACAATGCCTAATTCTCAAAGGAATTCGAATTTGAGAAAAACAATGCTTAATTCCCAAGGGAACTCAAATTTGACAAAAACAACTCAAAGTGACTAAAAACAATGCCTAATTCCCAAGTGAATGGGAAATGAGAAAAAACAATGCCAAATTCCCAAGGGAATTCGAAATTGACAAAAACAACTCAAAATGACCAAAAACAATACTTAATTCCCAAGGGAATTCGAATTTGACAAAAACAACTCAAAATGACCAAAAACAATGCCTAATTCCTAAGGGAAAGAAAGATGATAAAAAACAATGCCAAATTCCCAAGGGAATTCGAATTTGACTCAAAATGATAAAAACAATGCCTAATTCTCAAAGGAATTCGAATTTGCGAAAAACAATGCTTAATTCCCAAGAGAACTCGAATTTGACAAAAACAACTCAAAATGACTAAATACAATGCCTAATTCCCAAATGAATGGGAAATGAGAAAAAACAATGCCAAATTCCCAAGGGAATTCGAATTTGACAAAAACATTTCAAATTGACCAAAAACAATACCTCATTCCCAAAGTAATTCGAATTTGAGAAAAACAACTCAAAATGACCAAAAACAATACTTAATTCCCAAGGGGATTCGAATTTGACAAAAACAACTCAAAATGACCAAAAACAATGCCTAATTCTTAAGGGAAAGAAAAATGATAAAAAACAATGCCAAATTTCCAAGGGAATTCGAATTTGATAAAAAAAGCTCAAAATGATCAAAAACAATGCCTAATTCTCAAAGGAATTCGAATTTGAGAAAAACAATGCTTAATTCCCAAGAGAACTCGAATTTGACAAAAACAACTCAAAATGACTAAATACAATGCCTAATTCCCAAATGAATGGGAAATGAGAAAAAACAATGCCAAATTCCCAAGGGAATTCGAAATTGACAAAAACAATTCAAATTGACCAAAAACAATACCTCATTCCCAAGGGAATTCGAATTTGACAAAAACAACTCAAAATGACCAAAAACAATGCTTAATTCCCAAGGGAATTCGAATTTGACAAAAACAACTCAAAATGACCAAAAACAATGCGTAATTCCTAAGGGAAAGAATAATGATAAAAAACAATGCCAAATTCCCAAGGGAATTCGAATTTGACAAAAACAGCTCAAAATGATCAAAAACAATGCCTAATTCTCAAAGGAATTCGAATTTGAGAAAAACAATGCTTAATTCCCAAGGGAACTCAAATTTGACAAAAACAACTCAAAGTGACTAAAAACAATGCCTAATTCCCAAGTGAATGGGAAATGAGAAAAAACAATGCCAAATTCCCAAGGGAATTCGAAATTGACAAAAACAACTCAAAATGACCAAAAACAATACTTAATTCCCAAGGGAATTCGAATTTGACAAAAACAACTCAAAATGACCAAAAACAATGCCTAATTCCTAAGGGAAAGAAAGATGATAAAAAACAATGCCAAATTCCCAAGGGAATTCGAATTTGACTCAAAATGATAAAAACAATGCCTAATTCTCAAAGGAATTCGAATTTGCGAAAAACAATGCTTAATTCCCAAGAGAACTCGAATTTGACAAAAACAACTCAAAATGACTAAATACAATGCCTAATTCCCAAATGAATGGGAAATGAGAAAAAACAATGCCAAATTCCCAAGGGAATTCGAATTTGACAAAAACATTTCAAATTGACCAAAAACAATACCTCATTCCCAAAGTAATTCGAATTTGAGAAAAACAACTCAAAATGACCAAAAACAATACTTAATTCCCAAGGGGATTCGAATTTGACAAAAACAACTCAAAATGACCAAAAACAATGCCTAATTCTTAAGGGAAAGAAAAATGATAAAAAACAATGCCAAATTTCCAAGGGAATTCGAATTTGATAAAAAAAGCTCAAAATGATCAAAAACAATGCCTAATTCTCAAAGGAATTCGAATTTGAGAAAAACAATGCTTAATTCCCAAGAGAACTCGAATTTGACAAAAACAACTCAAAATGACTAAATACAATGCCTAATTCCCAAATGAATGGGAAATGAGAAAAAACAATGCCAAATTCCCAAGGGAATTCGAAATTGACAAAAACAATTCAAATTGACCAAAAACAATACCTCATTCCCAAGGGAATTCGAATTTGACAAAAACAACTCAAAATGACCAAAAACAATGCTTAATTCCCAAGGGAATTCGAATTTGACAAAAACAACTCAAAATGACCAAAAACAATGCGTAATTCCTAAGGGAAAGAATAATGATAAAAAACAATGCCAAATTCCCAAGGGAATTCGAATTTGACAAAAACAGCTCAAAATGATCAAAAACAATGCCTAATTCTCAAAGGAATTCGAATTTGAGAAAAACAATGCTTAATTCCCAAGGGAACTCAAATTTGACAAAAACAACTCAAAGTGACTAAAAACAATGCCTAATTCCCAAGTGAATGGGAAATGAGAAAAAACAATGCCAAATTCCCAAGGGAATTCGAAATTGACAAAAACAACTCAAAATGACCAAAAACAATACTTAATTCCCAAGGGAATTCGAATTTGACAAAAACAACTCAAAATGACCAAAAACAATGCCTAATTCCTAAGGGAAAGAAAGATGATAAAAAACAATGCCAAATTCCCAAGGGAATTCGAATTTGACTCAAAATGATAAAAACAATGCCTAATTCTCAAAGGAATTCGAATTTGCGAAAAACAATGCTTAATTCCCAAGAGAACTCGAATTTGACAAAAACAACTCAAAATGACTAAATACAATGCCTAATTCCCAAATGAATGGGAAATGAGAAAAAACAATGCCAAATTCCCAAGGGAATTCGAATTTGACAAAAACATTTCAAATTGACCAAAAACAATACCTCATTCCCAAAGTAATTCGAATTTGAGAAAAACAACTCAAAATGACCAAAAACAATACTTAATTCCCAAGGGGATTCGAATTTGACAAAAACAACTCAAAATGACCAAAAACAATGCCTAATTCTTAAGGGAAAGAAAAATGATAAAAAACAATGCCAAATTTCCAAGGGAATTCGAATTTGATAAAAAAAGCTCAAAATGATCAAAAACAATGCCTAATTCTCAAAGGAATTCGAATTTGAGAAAAACAATGCTTAATTCCCAAGAGAACTCGAATTTGACAAAAACAACTCAAAATGACTAAATACAATGCCTAATTCCCAAATGAATGGGAAATGAGAAAAAACAATGCCAAATTCCCAAGGGAATTCGAAATTGACAAAAACAATTCAAATTGACCAAAAACAATACCTCATTCCCAAGGGAATTCGAATTTGACAAAAACAACTCAAAATGACCAAAAACAATGCTTAATTCCCAAGGGAATTCGAATTTGACAAAAACAACTCAAAATGACCAAAAACAATGCCTAATTCCTAAGGGAAAGAAAAATGATAAAAAACAATGCCAAATTCCCAAGGGAATTCAAATTTGACAAAAACAATTCAAATTGACCAAAAACAATGCCTAATTCTCAAAGGAATTCGAATTTGAGAAAAACAATGCGTAATTCCCAAGAGAACTCGAATTTGACAAAAACAACTCAAAATGACTAAAAACAATGCCTAATTCTCAAAGGAATTCGAATTTGAGAAAAACAATGCTCAATTCCCAAGGGAACTCGAATTTGACAAAAACAACTCAAAATGACCAAAAACAATACTTAATTGCCAAGGGATTTCGAATTTGACAAAAACAACTCAAAATTACCAAAAATAATACTTAATTCCCAAGGGAATTCGAATTTGACAAAAACAACTCAAAATGAGCAAAAACAATGCCTAATTCCAAAAGGAAAGAAAAATGATAAAAAACAATGCCAAATTCCCAAGGGAATTCAAATTTGACAAAAACAATTCAAATTGACCAAAAACAATGGCTAATTCTCAAAGGAATTCGAATTTGAGAAAAACAATGCGTAATTCCCAAGAGAACTCGAATTTGACAAAAACAACTCAAAATGACTAAAAACAATGCCTAATTCTCAAAGGAATTCGAATTTCCGAAAAACAATGCTCAATTCCCAAGGGAACTCGAATTTGCCAAAAACAACTCAAAATAACCAAAAACAATACTTAATTGCCAAGGGAATTCGAATTTGACAAAAACAACTCAAAATTACCAAAAATAATACTTAATTCCCAAGGGAATTAGAATTTGACAAAAACAACTCAAAATGACCAAAAACATTGCCCAATTCCCAAGTGAATGGGAAATGAGAAAAAACAGTGCCAAATTCCCAAGGGAATTCGAAATTGACAAAAACATTTCAAATTGACCAAAAACAATACCTCATTCCCAAAGTAATTCGAATTTGAGAAAAACAACTCAAAATGACCAAAAACAATACTTAATTCCCAAGGGGATTCGAATTTGACAAAAACAACTCAAAATGACCAAAAACAATGCCTAATTCGCAAAGGAATTCGAATTTGAGAAAAACAATGCTTAATTCCCAAGAGAACACAAATTTGACAAAAACAACTCAAAATGACTAAATACAATGCCTGATTCCCAAGTGAATGGGAAATGAGAAAAAACAATGCCAAATTCCCAAGGGTATTCGAAATTGACAAAAACAATTCAAATTGACCAAAAACAATACCTCATTCCCAAGGGAATTCGAATTTGAGAAAAACAACTCAAAATGACCAAAAACAATGCTTAATTCCCAAGGGAATTCGAATTTGACAAAAACAACTCAAAATGACCAAAAACAATGCCTAATTCTTAAGGGAAAGAAAAATGATAAAAAACAATGCCAAATTTCCAAGGGAATTCGAATTTGATAAAAAAAGCTCAAAATGATCAAAAACAATGCCTAATTCTCAAAGGAATTCGAATTTGAGAAAAACAATGCTTAATTCCCAAGAGAACTCGAATTTGACAAAAACAACTCAAAATGACTAAATACAATGCCTAATTCCCAAATGAATGGGAAATGAGAAAAAACAATGCCAAATTCCCAAGGGAATTCGAAATTGACAAAAACAATTCAAATTGACCAAAAACAATACCTCATTCCCAAGGGAATTCGAATTTGACAAAAACAACTCAAAATGACCAAAAACAATGCTTAATTCCCAAGGGAATTCGAATTTGACAAAAACAACTCAAAATGACCAAAAACAATGCGTAATTCCTAAGGGAAAGAATAATGATAAAAAACAATGCCAAATTCCCAAGGGAATTCGACTTTGACAAAAACAGCTCAAAATGATCAAAAACAATGCCTAATTCCCAAAGGAATTCGAATTTGAGAAAAACAATGCTTAATTCCCAAGGGAACTCAGATTTGACAAAAACAACTCAAAATGACTAAAAACAATGCCTAATTCCCAAGTGAATGGGAAATGAGAAAAAACAATGCCAAATTCCCAATGGAATTCGAAATTGACAAAAACAACTCAAAATGACCAAAAACGATACTTAATTCCCAAGGGAATACGAATTTGACAAAAACAACTCAAAATGACCAAAAACAATGCCTAATTCCTAAGGGAAAGAAAGATGATAAAAAACAATGCCAAATTCCCAAGGGAATTCGAATTTGACTCAAAATGATAAAAACAATGCCTAATTCTCAAAGGAATTCGAATTTGAGAAAAACAATGCTTAATTCCCAAGGGAACTCGAATTTGACAAAAACAGCTCAAAATGATCAAAAACAATGCCTAATTCTCAAAGGAATTCGAATTTGAGAAAAACAATGCTTAATTCCCAAGGGAACTCGAATTTGACAAAAACAACTCAAAATGACTAAAAACAATGCCTAATTCTCAAAGGAATTCGAATTTGAGAAAAACAATGCTCAATTCCCAAGGGAACTCGAATTTGACAAAAACAACTCAAAATGACCAAAAACAATACTTAATTGCCAAGGGAATTCGAATTTGACAAAAACAACTCAAAATTACCAAAAATAATACTTAATTCCCAAGGGAATTCGAATTTGACAAAAACAACTCAAAATGACCAAAAACAATGCCTAATTCCAAAAGGAAAGAAAAATGATAAAAAACAATGCCAAATTCCCAAGGGAATTCAAATTTGACAAAAACAATTCAAATTGACCAAAAACCATGGGTAATTCTCAAAGGAATTCGAATTTGAGAAAAACAATGCGTAATTCCCAAGAGAACTCGAATTTGACAAAAACAACTCAAAATGACTAAAAACAATGCCTAATTCTCAAAGGAATTCGAATTTCCGAAAAACAATGCTCAATTCCCAAGGGAACTCGAATTTGACAAAAACAACTCAAAATGACCAAAAACAATACTTAATTGCCAAGGGAATTCGAATTTGACAAAAACAACTCAAAATTACCAAAAATAATACTTAATTCCCAAGGGAATTAGAATTTGACAAAAACAACTCAAAATGACCAAAAACATTGCCCAATTCCCAAGTGAATGGGAAATGAGAAAAAACAGTGCCAAATTCCCAAGGGAATTCGAAATTGACAAAAACATTTCAAATTGACCAAAAACAATACCTCATTCCCAAAGTAATTCGAATTTGAGAAAAACAATGCTTAATTCCCAAGAGAACACGAATTTGACAAAAACAACTCAAAATGACTAAATACAATGCCTGATTCCCAAGTGAATGGGAAATGAGAAAAAACAATGCCAAATTCCCAAGGGAATTCGAAATTGACAAAAACAATTCAAATTGACCAAAAACAATACCTCATTCCCAAGGGAATTCGAATTTGCGAAAAACAACTCAAAATGACCAAAAACAATGCTTAATTCCCAAGGGAATTCGAATTTGACAAAAACAACTCAAAATGACCAAAAACAATGCCTAATTCTTAAGGGAAAGAAAAATGATAAAAAACAATGCCAAATTTCCAAGGGAATTCGAATTTGATAAAAAAAGCTCAAAATGATCAAAAACAATGCCTAATTCTCAAAGGAATTCGAATTTGAGAAAAACAATGCTTAATTCCCAAGAGAACTCGAATTTGACAAAAACAACTCAAAATGACTAAATACAATGCCTAATTCCCAAATGAATGGGAAATGAGAAAAAACAATGCCAAATTCCCAAGGGAATTCGAAATTGACAAAAACAATTCAAATTGACCAAAAACAATACCTCATTCCCAAGGGAATTCGAATTTGACAAAAACAACTCAAAATGACCAAAAACAATGCTTAATTCCCAAGGGAATTCGAATTTGACAAAAACAACTCAAAATGACCAAAAACAATGCGTAATTCCTAAGGGAAAGAATAATGATAAAAAACAATGCCAAATTCCCAAGGGAATTCGAATTTGACAAAAACAGCTCAAAATGATCAAAAACAATGCCTAATTCTCAAAGGAATTCGAATTTGAGAAAAACAATGCTTAATTCCCAAGGGAACTCAGATTTGACAAAAGCAACTCAAAATGACTAAAAACAATGCCTAATGCCCAAGTGAATGGGAAATGAGAAAAAACAATGCCAAATTCCCAATGGAATTCGAAATTGACAAAAACAACTCAAAATGACCAAAAACAATACTTAATTCCCAAGGGAATTCGAATTTGACAAAAACAACTCAAAATGACCAAAAACAATGCCTAATTCCTAAGGGAAAGAAAGATGATAAAAAACAATGCCAAATTCCCAAGGGAATTCGAATTTGACTCAAAATGATAAAAACAATGCCTAATTCTCAAAGGAATTCGAATTTGAGAAAAACAATGCTTAATTCCCAAGAGAACTCGAATTTGACAAAAACAACTCAAAATGACTAAATACAATGCCTAATTCCCAAATGAATGGGAAATGAGAAAAAACAATGCCAAATTCCCAAGGGAATTCGAAATTGACAAAAACAATTCAAATTGACCAAAAACAATACCTCATTCCCAAGGGAATTCGAATTTGAGAGAAACAACTCAAAATGACCAAAAACAATGCTTAATTCTCAAGGGAATTCGAATTTGACAAAAACAACTCAAAATGACCAAAAACAATGCCTAATTCCTAAGGGAAAGAAAAATGATAAAAAGCAATGCCAAATTCCCAAAGGAATTCGAATTTGACAAAAACAGCTCAAAATGATCAAAAACAATGCCTAATTCTCAAAGGAATTCGAATTTGAGAAAAACAATGCTTAATTCCCAAGGGAACTCGAATTTGACAAAAACAACTCAAAATGACTAAAAACAATGCCTAATTCCCAAGTGAATGGGAAATGAGAAAAAACAATGCCAAATTCCCAAGGGAATTCGAAATTGACAAAAACAACTCAAAATGACCAAAAACAATACTTAATTCCCAAGGGAATTCGAATTTGACAAAAACAACTCAAAATGACCAAAAACAATGCCTAATTCCTAAGGGAAAGAAAGATGATAAAAAACAATGCCAAATTCCCAAGGGAAGTTGAATTTGACAAAAACAGCTTAAAATGATCAAAAACAATGCCTAATTCTCAAATGAATTCGAATTTGAGAAAAACAATGCTTAATTCCCAAGGGAACTCGAATTTGACAAAAACAACTCAAAATGACTAAAAACAATACCTAATTCCCAAGTAAATGGGAAATGAGAAAAAACAATGCCAAATTATCAAGGAAATCCGAATTTGACAAAAACAACTCAAAATGACCAAAAACAATATTTAATTGCCAAGTGAATGGGAAATGAAAAAAACCAATCCCAAATTCCCAACGGAATTCGAAATTGACAAAAACAATTCAAATTGACCAAAAACAATGCCTAATTCTCAAAGGAATTCGAATTTGAGAAAAACAATGCGTAATTCCAAAGGGAACTCGAATTTGACAAAAACAACTCAAAATGACTAAAAACAATGCCTAATTCTCAAAGGAATTCGAATTTGAAAAAAACAATGCTCAATTCCCAAGGGAACTCGAATTTGACAAAAACAACTCAAAATGACCAAAAACAATACTTAATTGCCAAGGGAATTCGAATTTGACAAAAACAACTCAAAATTACCAAAAATAATACTTAATTCCCAAGGAAATTCGAATTCGACAAAAACAACTCAAAATGACCAAAAACATTGCCCAATTCCCAAGTGAATGGGAAATGAGAAAAAACAATGCCAAATTTCCAAGGAAATTCGAAATTGACAAAAACATTTCAAATTGACCAAAAACAATACCTCATTCCCAAGGTAATTCGAATTTGAGAAAAACAACTCAAAATGACCAAAAACAATACTTAATTCCCAAGGGGATTCGAATTTGACAAAAACAACTCAAATGACCAAAAACAATGCCTAATTCGCAAAGGAATTCGAATTTGAGAAAAACAATGCTTAATTCCCAAGAGAACACGAATTTGACAAAAACAACTCAAAATGACTAAATACAATGCCTAATTCCCAAGTGAATGGGAAATGAGAAAAAACAATGCCAAATTCCCAAGGGAATTTGAAATTGACAAAAACAATTCAAATTGACCAAAACAATACCTCATTCCCAAGGGAATTCGAATTTGAGAAAAAAAACTCAAAATGACCAAAAACAATGCTTAATTCCCAAGGGAATTCGAATTTGACAAAAACAACTCAAAATGACCAAAAACAATGCCTAATTCCTAAGGGAAAGAAAAATGATAAAAAACAATGCCAAATTCCCAAGGGAATTCAAATTTGACAAAAACAATTCAAATTGACCAAAAACAATGCCTAATTCTCAAAGGAATTCAAATTTGACAAAAACAATTCAAATTGACCAAAAACAATGCCTAATTCTCAAAGGAATTCGAATTTGACAAAAACAACTCAAAATGACTAAAAACAATGCCTAATTCCCAAGTGAATGGGAGATGAGAAAAAACAATGCCAAATTCCCAAGGGAATTCGAAATTGACAAAAACAATTCAAATTGACCAAAAACAATACCTCATTCCCAAGGGAATTCGAATTTGAGAAAAACAACTCAAAATGACCAAAAACAATGCTTAATTCCCAAGGGAATTCGAATTTGACAAAAACAACTCAAAATGACCAAAAATAATGCCTAATTTCTAAGGGAAAGAAAAATGATAAAAAACAATGCCAAATTCCCAAGGGAATTCAAATTTGACAAAAACAATTCAAATTGACCAAAAACAATGCCTAATTCTCAAAGGAATTCGAATTTGAGAAAAACAATGCGTAATTCCCAAGAGAACTCGAATTTGACAAAAACAACTCAAAATGACTAAAAACAATGCCTAATTCTCAAAGGAATTCGAATTTGAGAAAAACAATGCTCAATTCCCAAGGGAACTCGAATTTGACAAAAACAACTCAAAATGACCAAAAACAATACTTAATTGCCAAGGGAATTCGAATTTGACAAAAACAACTCAAAATTACCAAAAATAATACTTAATTCCCAAGGGAATTCGAATTTGACAAAAACAACTCAAAATGACCAAAAACAATGCCTAATTCCAAAAGGAAAGAAAAATCATAAAAAACAATGCCAAATTTCCAAGGGAATTCGAATTTGATAAAAAAAGCTCAAAATGATCAAAAACAATGCCTAATTCTCAAAGGAATTCGAATTTGAGAAAAACAATGCTTAATTCCCAAGAGAACTCGAATTTGACAAAAACAACTCAAAATGACTAAATACAATGCCTAATTCCCAAATGAATGGGAAATGAGAAAAAACAATGCCAAATTCCCAAGGGAATTCGAAATTGACAAAAACAATTCAAATTGACCAAAAACAATACCTCATTCCCAAGGGAATTCGAATTTGACAAAAACAACTCAAAATGACCAAAAACAATGCTTAATTCCCAAGGGAATTCGAATTTGACAAAAACAACTCAAAATGACCAAAAACAATGCGTAATTCCTAAGGGAAAGAATAATGATAAAAAACAATGCCAAATTCCCAAGGGAATTCGAATTTGACAAAAACAGCTCAAAATGATCAAAAACAATGCCTAATTCTCAAAGGAATTCGAATTTGAGAAAAACAATGCTTAATTCCCAAGGGAACTCAGATTTGACAAAAACAACTCAAAATGACTAAAAACAATGCCTAATTCCCAAGTGAATGGGAAATGAGAAAAAACAATGCCAAATTCCCAATGGAATTCGAAATTGACAAAAACAACTCAAAATGACCAAAAACACAACTTAATTCCCAAGGGAATTCGAATTTGACAAAAACAACTCAAAATTACCAAAAACAATGCCTAATTCCTAAGGGAAAGAAAGATGATAAAAAACAATGCCAAATTCCCAAGGGAATTCGAATTTGACTCAAAATGATAAAAACAATGCCTAATTCTCAAAGGAATTCGAATTTGAGAAAAACAATGCTTAATTCCCAAGAGAACTCGAATTTGACAAAAACAACTCAAAATGACTAAATACAATGCCTAATTCCCAAATGAATGGGAAATGAGAAAAAACAATGCCAAATTCCCAAGGGAATTCGAAATTGACAAAAACAATTCAAATTGACCAAAAACAATACCTCATTCCCAAGGGAATTCGAATTTGAGAGAAACAACTCAAAATGACCAAAAACAATGCTTAATTCTCAAGGGAATTCGAATTTGACAAAAACAACTCAAAATGACCAAAAACAATGCCTAATTCCTAAGGGAAAGAAAAATGATAAAAAGCAATGCCAAATTCCCAAAGGAATTCGAATTTGACAAAAACAGCTCAAAATGATCAAAAACAATGCCTAATTCTCAAAGGAATTCAAATTTGAGAAAAACAATGCTTAATTCCCAAGGGAACTCGAATTTGACAAAAACAACTCAAAATGACTAAAAACAATGCCTAATTCCCAAGTGAATGGGAAATGAGAAAAAACAATGCCAAATTCCCAAGGGAATTCGAAATTGACAAAAACAACTCAAAATGACCAAAAACAATACTTAATTCCCAAGGGAATTCGAATTTGACAAAAACAACTCAAAATGACCAAAAACAATGCCTAATTCCTAAGGGAAAGAAAGATGATAAAAAACAATGCCAAATTCCCAAGGGAAGTTGAATTTGACAAAAACAGCTCAAAATGATCAAAAACAATGCCTAATTCTCAAATGAATTCGAATTTGAGAAAAACAATGCTTAATTCCCAAGGGAACTCGAATTTGACAAAAACAACTCAAAATGACTAAAAACAATACCTAATTCCCAAGTAAATGGGAAATGAGAAAAAACAATGCCAAATTATCAAGGAAATCCGAATTTGACAAAAACAACTCAAAATGACCAAAAACAATATTTAATTGCCAAGTGAATGGGAAATGAAAAAAACCAATCCCAAATTCCCAACGGAATTCGAAATTGACAAAAACAATTCAAATTGACCAAAAACAATGCCTAATTCTCAAAGGAATTCGAATTTGAGAAAAACAATGCGTAATTCCAAAGGGAACTCGAATTTGACAAAAACAACTCAAAATGACTAAAAACAATGCCTAATTCTCAAAGGAATTCGAATTTGAGAAAAACAATGCTCAATTCCCAAGGGAACTCGAATTTGACAAAAACAACTCAAAATGACCAAAAACAATACTTAATTGCCAAGGGAATTCGAATTTGACAAAAACAACTCAAAATTACCAAAAATAATACTTAATTCCCAAGGAAATTCGAATTCGACAAAAACAACTCAAAATGACCAAAAACATTGCCCAATTCCCAAGTGAATGGGAAATGAGAAAAAACAATGCCAAATTTCCAAGGAAATTCGAAATTGACAAAAACATTTCAAATTGACCAAAAACAATACCTCATTCCCAAGGTAATTCGAATTTGAGAAAAACAACTCAAAATGACCAAAAACAATACTTAATTCCCAAGGGGATTCGAATTTGACAAAAACAACTCAAATGACCAAAAACAATGCCTAATTCGCAAAGGAATTCGAATTTGAGAAAAACAATGCTTAATTCCCAAGAGAACACGAATTTGACAAAAACAACTCAAAATGACTAAATACAATGCCTAATTCCCAAGTGAATGGGAAATGAGAAAAAACAATGCCAAATTCCCAAGGGAATTTGAAATTGACAAAAACAATTCAAATTGACCAAAAACAATACCTCATTCCCAAGGGAATTCGAATTTGAGAAAAAAAACTCAAAATGACCAAAAACAATGCTTAATTCCCAAGGGAATTCGAATTTGACAAAAACAACTCAAAATGACCAAAAACAATGCCTAATTCCTAAGGGAAAGAAAAATGATAAAAAACAATGCCAAATTCCCAAGGGAATTCAAATTTGACAAAAACAATTCAAATTGACCAAAAACAATGCCTAATTCTCAAAGGAATTCAAATTTGACAAAAACAATTCAAATTGACCAAAAACAATGCCTAATTCTCAAAGGAATTCGAATTTGACAAAAACAACTCAAAATGACTAAAAACAATGCCTAATTCCCAAGTGAATGGGAGATGAGAAAAAACAATGCCAAATTCCCAAGGGAATTCGAAATTGACAAAAACAATTCAAATTGACCAAAAACAATACCTCATTCCCAAGGGAATTCGAATTTGAGAAAAACAACTCAAAATGACCAAAAACAATGCTTAATTCCCAAGGGAATTCGAATTTGACAAAAACAACTCAAAATGACCATAAATAATGCCTAATTTCTAAGGGAAAGAAAAATGATAAAAAACAATGCCACATTCCCAAGGGAATTCAAATTTGACAAAAACAATTCAAATTGACCAAAAACAATGCCTTATTCTCAAAGGAATTCGAATTTGAGAAAAACAATGCGTAATTCCCAAGAGAACTCGAATTTGACAAAAACAACTCAAAATGACTAAAAACAATGCCTAATTCTCAAAGGAATTCGAATTTGAGAAAAACAATGCTCAATTCCCAAGGGAACTCGAATTTGACAAAAACAACTCAAAATGACCAAAAACAATACTTAATTGCCAAGGGAATTCGAATTTGACAAAAACAACTCAAAATTACCAAAAATAATACTTAATTCCCAAGGGAATTCGAATTTGACAAAAACAACTCAAAATGACCAAAAACAATGCCTAATTCCAAAAGGAAAGAAAAATCATAAAAAACAATGCCAAATTTCCAAGGGAATTCGAATTTGATAAAAAAAGCTCAAAATGATCAAAAACAATGCCTAATTCTCAAAGGAATTCGAATTTGAGAAAAACAATGCTTAATTCCCAAGAGAACTCGAATTTGACAAAAACAACTCAAAATGACTAAATACAATGCCTAATTCCCAAATGAATGGGAAATGAGAAAAAACAATGCCAAATTCCCAAGGGAATTCGAAATTGACAAAAACAATTCAAATTGACCAAAAACAATACCTCATTCCCAAGGGAATTCGAATTTGACAAAAACAACTCAAAATGACCAAAAACAATGCTTAATTCCCAAGGGAATTCGAATTTGACAAAAACAACTCAAAATGACCAAAAACAATGCGTAATTCCTAAGGGAAAGAATAATGATAAAAAACAATGCCAAATTCCCAAGGGAATTCGAATTTGACAAAAACAGCTCAAAATGATCAAAAACAATGCCTAATTCTCAAAGGAATTCGAATTTGAGAAAAACAATGCTTAATTCCCAAGGGAACTCAGATTTGACAAAAACAACTCAAAATGACTAAAAACAATGCCTAATTCCCAAGTGAATGGGAAATGAGAAAAAACAATGCCAAATTCCCAATGGAATTCGAAATTGACAAAAACAACTCAAAATGACCAAAAACACAACTTAATTCCCAAGGGAATTCGAATTTGACAAAAACAACTCAAAATTACCAAAAACAATGCCTAATTCCTAAGGGAAAGAAAGATGATAAAAAACAATGCCAAATTCCCAAGGGAATTCGAATTTGACTCAAAATGATAAAAACAATGCCTAATTCTCAAAGGAATTCGAATTTGAGAAAAACAATGCTTAATTCCCAAGAGAACTCGAATTTGACAAAAACAACTCAAAATGACTAAATACAATGCCTAATTCCCAAATGAATGGGAAATGAGAAAAAACAATGCCAAATTCCCAAGGGAATTCGAAATTGACAAAAACAATTCAAATTGACCAAAAACAATACCTCATTCCCAAGGGAATTCGAATTTGAGAGAAACAACTCAAAATGACCAAAAACAATGCTTAATTCTCAAGGGAATTCGAATTTGACAAAAACAACTCAAAATGACCAAAAACAATGCCTAATTCCTAAGGGAAAGAAAAATGATAAAAAGCAATGCCAAATTCCCAAAGGAATTCGAATTTGACAAAAACAGCTCAAAATGATCAAAAACAATGCCTAATTCTCAAAGGAATTCAAATTTGAGAAAAACAATGCTTAATTCCCAAGGGAACTCGAATTTGACAAAAACAACTCAAAATGACTAAAAACAATGCCTAATTCCCAAGTGAATGGGAAATGAGAAAAAACAATGCCAAATTCCCAAGGGAATTCGAAATTGACAAAAACAACTCAAAATGACCAAAAACAATACTTAATTCCCAAGGGAATTCGAATTTGACAAAAACAACTCAAAATGACCAAAAACAATGCCTAATTCCTAAGGGAAAGAAAGATGAGAAAAAACAATGCCAAATTATCAAGGAAATCCGAATTTGACAAAAACAACTCAAAATGACCAAAAACAATATTTAATTGCCAAGTGAATGGGAAATGAAAAAAACCAATCCCAAATTCCCAACGGAATTCGAAATTGACAAAAACAATTCAAATTGACCAAAAACAATGCCTAATTCTCAAAGGAATTCGAATTTGAGAAAAACAATGCGTAATTCCAAAGGGAACTCGAATTTGACAAAAACAACTCAAAATGACTAAAAACAATGCCTAATTCTCAAAGGAATTCGAATTTGAGAAAAACAATGCTCAATTCCCAAGGGAACTCGAATTTGACAAAAACAACTCAAAATGACCAAAAACAATACTTAATTGCCAAGGGAATTCGAATTTGACAAAAACAACTCAAAATTACCAAAAATAATACTTAATTCCCAAGGAAATTTGAATTCGACAAAAACAACTCAAAATGACCAAAAACATTGCCCAATTCCCAAGTGAATGGGAAATGAGAAAAAACAATGCCAAATTTCCAAGGAAATTCGAAATTGACAAAAACATTTCAAATTGACCAAAAACAATACCTCATTCCCAAGGTAATTCGAATTTGAGAAAAACAACTCAAAATGACCAAAAACAATACTTAATTCCCAAGGGGATTCGAATTTGACAAAAACAACTCAAATGACCAAAAACAATGCCTAATTCGCAAAGGAATTCGAATTTGAGAAAAACAATGCTTAATTCCCAAGAGAACACGAATTTGACAAAAACAACTCAAAATGACTAAATACAATGCCTAATTCCCAAGTGAATGGGAAATGAGAAAAAACAATGCCAAATTCCCAAGGGAATTTGAAATTGACAAAAACAATTCAAATTGACCAAAAACAATACCTCATTCCCAAGGGAATTCGAATTTGAGAAAAAAAACTCAAAATGACCAAAAACAATGCTTAATTCCCAAGGGAATTCGAATTTGACAAAAACAACTCAAAATGACCAAAAACAATGCCTAATTCCTAAGGGAAAGAAAAATGATAAAAAACAATGCCAAATTCCCAAGGGAATTCAAATTTGACAAAAACAATTCAAATTGACCAAAAACAATGCCTAATTCTCAAAGGAATTCAAATTTGACAAAAACAATTCAAATTGACCAAAAACAATGCCTAATTCTCAAAGGAATTCGAATTTGACAAAAACAAATCAAAATGACTAAAAACAATGCCTAATTCCCAAGTGAATGGGAGATGAGAAAAAACAATGCCAAATTCCCAAGGGAATTCGAAATTGACAAAAACAATTCAAATTGACCAAAAACAATACCTCATTCCCAAGGGAATTCGAATTTGAGAAAAACAACTCAAAATGACCAAAAACAATGCTTAATTCCCAAGGGAATTCGAATTTGACAAAAACAACTCAAAATGACCAAAAACAATGCCTAATTTCTAAGGGAAAGAAAAATGATAAAAAACAATGCCAAATTCCCAAGGGAATTCAAATTTGACAAAAACAATTCAAATTGACCAAAAACAATGCCTAATTCTCAAAGGAATTCGAATTTGAGAAAAACAATGCATAATTCCCAAGAGAACTCGAATTTGACAAAAACAACTCAAAATGACTAAAAACAATGCCTAATTCTCAAAGGAATTCGAATTTGAGAAAAACAATACTTAATTGCCAAGGGAATTCGAATTTGACAAAAACAACTCAAAATTACCAAAAATAATACTTAATTCCCAAGGGAATTCGAATTTGACAAAAACAACTCAAAATGACCAAAAACAATGCCTAATTCCAAAAGGAAAGAAAAATGATAAAAAACAATGCCAAATTCCCAAGGGAATTCAAATTTGACAAAAACAATTCAAATTGACCAAAAACAATGCCTAATTCTCAAAGGAATTCGAATTTGAGAAAAACAATGCTCAATTCCCAAGGGAACTCGAATTTGACAAAAACAACTAGAAATGACTAAAAACAATGCCTAATTCCCAAGTGAATGGGAAATTAGAAAAAACAATGCCAAATTCCCAAAGGAATTCGAAATTGACAAAAACAATTCAAATTGACCAAAAACAATACCTCATTCCCAAGGGAATTCGAATTTGAGAAAAACAACTCAAAATGACCAAAAACAATGCTTAATTCCCAAGGGAATTCGAATTTGACAAAAACAACTCAAAATGACCAAAAACAATGCCTAATTCCTAAGGGAAAGAAAAATGATAAAAAACAATGCCAAATTCCCAAGGGAATTCAAATTTGACAAAAACAATTCAAATTGACCAAAAACAATGCCTAATTCTCAAAGGAATTCAAATTTGACAAAAACAATTCAAATTGACCAAAAACAATGCCTAATTCTCAAAGGAATTCGAATTTGACAAAAACAAATCAAAATGACTAAAAACAATGCCTAATTCCCAAGTGAATGGGAGATGAGAAAAAACAATGCCAAATTCCCAAGGGAATTCGAAATTGACAAAAACAATTCAAATTGACCAAAAACAATACCTCATTCCCAAGGGAATTCGAATTTGAGAAAAACAACTCAAAATGACCAAAAACAATGCTTAATTCCCAAGGGAATTCGAATTTGACAAAAACAACTCAAAATGACCAAAAACAATGCCTAATTTCTAAGGGAAAGAAAAATGATAAAAAACAATGCCAAATTCCCAAGGGAATTCAAATTTGACAAAAACAATTCAAATTGACCAAAAACAATGCCTAATTCTCAAAGGAATTCGAATTTGAGAAAAACAATGCATAATTCCCAAGAGAACTCGAATTTGACAAAAACAACTCAAAATGACTAAAAACAATGCCTAATTCTCAAAGGAATTCGAATTTGAGAAAAACAATACTTAATTGCCAAGGGAATTCGAATTTGACAAAAACAACTCAAAATTACCAAAAATAATACTTAATTCCCAAGGGAATTCGAATTTGACAAAAACAACTCAAAATGACCAAAAACAATGCCTAATTCCAAAAGGAAAGAAAAATGATAAAAAACAATGCCAAATTCCCAAGGGAATTCAAATTTGACAAAAACAATTCAAATTGACCAAAAACAATGCCTAATTCTCAAAGGAATTCGAATTTGAGAAAAACAATGCTCAATTCCCAAGGGAACTCGAATTTGACAAAAACAACTAGAAATGACTAAAAACAATGCCTAATTCCCAAGTGAATGGGAAATTAGAAAAAACAATGCCAAATTCCCAAAGGAATTCGAAATTGACAAAAACAATTCAAATTGACCAAAAACAATACCTCATTCCCAAGGGAATTCGAATTTGAGAAAAACAACTCAAAATGACCAAAAACAATGCTTAATTCCCAAGGGAATTCGAATTTGACAAAAACAACTCAAAATGACCAAAAACAATGCCTAATTCCTAAGGGAAAGAAAAATGATAAAAAACAATGCCAAATTCCCAAGGGAATTCAAATTTGACAAAAACAATTCAAATTGACCAAAAACAATGCCTAATTCTCAAAGGAATTCGAATTTGAGAAAAACAATGCGTAATTCCCAAGAGAACTCGAATTTGACAAAAACAACTCAAAATGACTAAAAACAATGCCTAATTCTCAAAGGAATTCGAATTTGAGAAAAACAATGCTCAATTCCCAAGGGAACTCGAATTTGACAAAAACAACTCAAAATGACCAAAAACAATACTTAATTGCCAAGGGATTTCGAATTTGACAAAAACAACTCAAAATTACCAAAAATAATACTTAATTCCCAAGGGAATTCGAATTTGACAAAAACAACTCAAAATGACCACAAACAATGCCTAATTTCAAAAGGAAAGAAAAATGATAAAAAACAATGCCAAATTCCCAAGGGAATTCAAATTTGACAAAAACAATTCAAATTGACCAAAAACAATGGCTAATTCTCGAAGGAATTCGAATTTGAGAAAAACAATGCGTAATTCCCAAGAGAACTCGAATTTGACAAAAACAACTCAAAATGACTAAAAACAATGCCTAATTCTCAAAGGAATTCGAATTTCCGAAAAACAATGCTCAATTCCCAAGGGAACTCGAATTTGACAAAAACAACTCAAAATGACCAAAAACAATACTTAATTGCCAAGGGAATTCGAATTTGACAAAAACAACTCAAAATGACCAAAAACAATGCCTAATTCCTAAGGGAAAGAAAAATGATAAAAAACAATGCCAAATTTCCAAGGGAATTCGAATTTGAGAAAAACAACTCAAAATGACCAAAAACAATGCTTAATTCCCAAGGGAATTCGAATTTGACAAAAACAATGCTCAATTCCCAAGGGAATTCGAATTTGACAAAAACAACTCAAAATGACCAAAAACAATGCCTAATTTCTAAGGGAAAGAAAAATGATAAAAAACAATGCCAAATTCCCAAGGGAATTCAAATTTGACAAAAACAATTCAAATTGACCAAAAACAATGCCTAATTCTCAAAGGAATTCGAATTTGAGAAAAACAATGCGTAATTCCCAAGAGAACTCGAATTTGACAAAAACAACTCAAAATGACTAAAAACAATGCCTAATTCTCAAAGGAATTCGAATTTGAGAAAAACAATGCTCAATTCCCAAGGGAACTCGAATTTGACAAAAACAACTCAAAATGACCAAAAACAATACTTAATTGCCAAGGGAATTCGAATTTGACAAAAACAGCTCAAAATTACCAAAAATAATACTTAATTCCCAAGGGAATTCGAATTTGACAAAAACAACTCAAAATGACCAAAAACAATGCCTAATTCCAAAAGGAAAGAAAAATGATAAAAAACAATGCCAAATTCCCAAGGGAATTCAAATTTGACAAAAACAATTCAAATTGACCAAAAACAATGCCTAATTCTCAAAGGAATTCGAATTTGAGAAAAACAATGCTCAATTCCCAAGGGAACTCGAATTTGACAAAAACAACTAGAAATGACTAAAAACAATGCCTAATTCCCAAGTGAATGGGAAATGAGAAAAAACAATGCCAAATTCCCAAGGGAATTCGAAATTGACAAAAACAATTCAAATTGACCAAAAACAATACCTCATTCCCAAGGGAATTCGAATTTGAGAAAAACAACTCAAAATGACCAAAAACAATGCTTAATTCCCAAGGGAATTCGAATTTGACAAAAACAACTCAAAATGACCAAAAACAATGCCTAATTCCTAAGGGAAAGAAAAATGATAAAAAACAATGCCAAATTCCCAAGGGAATTCAAATTTGACAAAAACAATTCAAATTGACCAAAAACAATGCCTAATTCTCAAAGGAATTCGAATTTGAGAAAAACAATGCGTAATTCCCAAGAGAACTCGAATTTGACAAAAACAACTCAAAATGACTAAAAACAATGCCTAATTCTCAAAGGAATTCGAATTTGAGAAAAACAATGCTCAATTCCCAAGGGAACTCGAATTTGACAAAAACAACTCAAAATGACCAAAAACAATACTTAATTGCCAAGGGATTTCGAATTTGACAAAAACAACTCAAAATTACCAAAAATAATACTTAATTCCCAAGGGAATTCGAATTTGACAAAAACAACTCAAAATGACCAAAAACAATGCCTAATTCCAAAAGGAAAGAAAAATGATAAAAAACAATGCCAAATTCCCAAGGGAATTCAAATTTGACAAAAACAATTCAAATTGACCAAAAACAATGGCTAATTCTCAAAGGAATTCGAATTTGAGAAAAACAATGCGTAATTCCCAAGAGAACTCGAATTTGACAAAAACAACTCAAAATGACTAAAAACAATGCCTAATTCTCAAAGGAATTCGAATTTCCGAAAAACAATGCTCAATTCCCAAGGGAACTCAATTTGACAAAAACAACTCAAAATGACCAAAAACAATACTTAATTGCCAAGGGAATTCGAATTTGACAAAAACAACTCAAAATGACCAAAAACAATGCCTAATTCCTAAGGGAAAGAAAAATGATAAAAAACAATGCCAAATTTCCAAGGGAATTCGAATTTGAGAAAAACAACTCAAAATGACCAAAAACAATGCTTAATTCCCAAGGGAATTCGAATTTGACAAAAACAACTCAAAATGACCAAAAACAATGCCTAATTCTTAAGGGAAAGAAAAATGATAAAAAACAATGCCAAATTTCCAAGGGAATTCGAATTTGATAAAAAAAGCTCAAAATGATCAAAAACAATGCCTAATTCTCAAAGGAATTCGAATTTGAGAAAAACAATGCTTAATTCCCAAGAGAACTCGAATTTTACAAAAACAACTCAAAATGACTAAATACAATGCCTAATTCCCAAATGAATGTGAAATGAGAAAAAACAATGCCAAATTCCCAAGGGAATTCGAAATTGACAAAAACAATTCAAATTGACCAAAAACAATATTTAATTGCCAAGTGAATGGGAAATGAAAAAAACCAATCCCAAATTCCCAACGGAATTCGAAATTGACAAAAACAATTCAAATTGACCAAAAACAATGCCTAATTCTCAAAGGAATTCGAATTTGAGAAAAACAATGCGTAATTCCAAAGGGAACTCGAATTTGACAAAAACAACTCAAAATGACTAAAAACAATGCCTAATTCTCAAAGGAATTCGAATTTGAGAAAAACAATGCTCAATTCCCAAGGGAACTCGAATTTGACAAAAACAACTCAAAATGACCAAAAACAATACTTAATTGCCAAGGGAATTCGAATTTGACAAAAACAACTCAAAATTACCAAAAATAATACTTAATTCCCAAGGAAATTTGAATTCGACAAAAACAACTCAAAATGACCAAAAACATTGCCCAATTCCCAAGTGAATGGGAAATGAGAAAAAACAATGCCAAATTTCCAAGGAAATTCGAAATTGACAAAAACATTTCAAATTGACCAAAAACAATGCCTAATTCCTAAGGGAAAGAAAAATGATAAAAAACAATGCCAAATTTCCAAGAGAATTCGAATTTGAGAAAAACAACTCAAAATGACCAAAAACAATGCTTAATTCCTAAGGGAATTCGAATTTGACAAAAACAACTCAAAATGACCAAAAACAATGCTTAATTCGCAAAGGAATTCGAATTTGAGAAAAACAATGCTTAATTCCCAAGAGAACACGAATTTGACAAAAACAACTCAAAATGACTAAATACAATGCCTAATTCCCAAATGAATGGGAAATGAGAAAAAACAATGCCAAATTCCCAAGGGAATTCGAAATTGACAAAAACAATTCAAATTGACCAAAAACAATACCTCATTCCCAAGGGAATTCGAATTTGAGAGAAACAACTCAAAATGACCAAAAACAATGCTTAATTCTCAAGGGAATTCGAATTTGACAAAAACAACTCAAAATGACCAAAAACAATGCCTAATTCCTAAGGGAAAGAAAAATGATAAAAAGCAATGCCAAATTCCCAAAGGAATTCGAATTTGACAAAAACAGCTCAAAATGATCAAAAACAATGCCTAATTCTCAAAGGAATTCGAATTTGAGAAAAACAATGCTTAATTCCCAAGGGAACTCGAATTTGACAAAAACAACTCAAAATGACTAAAAACAATGCCTAATTCCCAAGTGAATGGGAAATGAGAAAAAACAATGCCAAATTCCCAAGGGAATTCGAAATTGACAAAAACAACTCAAAATGACCAAAAACAATACTTAATTCCCAAGGGAATTCGAATTTGACAAAAACAACTCAAAATGACCAAAAACAATGCCTAATTCCTAAGGGAAAGAAAGATGATAAAAAACAATGCCAAATTCCCAAGGGAAGTTGAATTTGACAAAAACAGCTCAAAATGATCAAAAACAATGCCTAATTCTCAAATGAATTCGAATTTGAGAAAAACAATGCTTAATTCCCAAGGGAACTCGAATTTGACAAAAACAACTCAAAATGACTAAAAACAATACCTAATTCCCAAGTAAATGGGAAATGAGAAAAAACAATGCCAAATTATCAAGGAAATCCGAATTTGACAAAAACAACTCAAAATGACCAAAAACAATATTTAATTGCCAAGTGAATGGGAAATGAAAAAAACCAATCCCAAATTCCCAACGGAATTCGAAATTGACAAAAACAATTCAAATTGACCAAAAACAATGCCTAATTCTCAAAGGAATTCGAATTTGAGAAAAACAATGCGTAATTCCAAAGGGAACTCGAATTTGACAAAAACAACTCAAAATGACTAAAAACAATGCCTAATTCTCAAAGGAATTCGAATTTGAGAAAAACAATGCTCAATTCCCAAGGGAACTCGAATTTGACAAAAACAACTCAAAATGACCAAAAACAATACTTAATTGCCAAGGGAATTCGAATTTGACAAAAACAACTCAAAATTACCAAAAATAATACTTAATTCCCAAGGAAATTCGAATTCGACAAAAACAACTCAAAATGACCAAAAACATTGCCCAATTCCCAAGTGAATGGGAAATGAGAAAAAACAATGCCAAATTTCCAAGGAAATTCGAAATTGACAAAAACATTTCAAATTGACCAAAAACAATACCTCATTCCCAAGGTAATTCGAATTTGAGAAAAACAACTCAAAATGACCAAAAACAATACTTAATTCCCAAGGGGATTCGAATTTGACAAAAACAACTCAAATGACCAAAAACAATGCCTAATTCGCAAAGGAATTCGAATTTGAGAAAAACAATGCTTAATTCCCAAGAGAACACGAATTTGACAAAAACAACTCAAAATGACTAAATACAATGCCTAATTCCCAAGTGAATGGGAAATGAGAAAAAACAATGCCAAATTCCCAAGGGAATTTGAAATTGACAAAAACAATTCAAATTGACCAAAAACAATACCTCATTCCCAAGGGAATTCGAATTTGAGAAAAAAAACTCAAAATGACCAAAAACAATGCTTAATTCCCAAGGGAATTCGAATTTGACAAAAACAACTCAAAATGACCAAAAACAATGCCTAATTCCTAAGGGAAAGAAAAATGATAAAAAACAATGCCAAATTCCCAAGGGAATTCAAATTTGACAAAAACAATTCAAATTGACCAAAAACAATGCCTAATTCTCAAAGGAATTCAAATTTGACAAAAACAATTCAAATTGACCAAAAACAATGCCTAATTCTCAAAGGAATTCGAATTTGACAAAAACAACTCAAAATGACTAAAAACAATGCCTAATTCCCAAGTGAATGGGAGATGAGAAAAAACAATGCCAAATTCCCAAGGGAATTCGAAATTGACAAAAACAATTCAAATTGACCAAAAACAATACCTCATTCCCAAGGGAATTCGAATTTGAGAAAAACAACTCAAAATGACCAAAAACAATGCTTAATTCCCAAGGGAATTCGAATTTGACAAAAACAACTCAAAATGACCAAAAATAATGCCTAATTTCTAAGGGAAATCAAAATGATAAAAAACAATGCCAAATTCCCAAGGGAATTCAAATTTGACAAAAACAATTCAAATTGACCAAAAACAATGCCTAATTCTCAAAGGAATTCGAATTTGAGAAAAACAATGCGTAATTCCCAAGAGAACTCGAATTTGACAAAAACAACTCAAAATGACTAAAAACAATGCCTAATTCTCAAAGGAATTCGAATTTGAGAAAAACAATGCTCAATTCCCAAGGGAACTCGAATTTGACAAAAACAACTCAAAATGACCAAAAACAATACTTAATTGCCAAGGGAATTCGAATTTGACAAAAACAACTCAAAATTACCAAAAATAATACTTAATTCCCAAGGGAATTCGAATTTGACAAAAACAACTCAAAATGACCAAAAACAATGCCTAATTCCAAAAGGAAAGAAAAATCATAAAAAACAATGCCAAATTTCCAAGGGAATTCGAATTTGATAAAAAAAGCTCAAAATGATCAAAAACAATGCCTAATTCTCAAAGGAATTCGAATTTGAGAAAAACAATGCTTAATTCCCAAGAGAACTCGAATTTGACAAAAACAACTCAAAATGACTAAATACAATGCCTAATTCCCAAATGAATGGGAAATGAGAAAAAACAATGCCAAATTCCCAAGGGAATTCGAAATTGACAAAAACAATTCAAATTGACCAAAAACAATACCTCATTCCCAAGGGAATTCGAATTTGACAAAAACAACTCAAAATGACCAAAAACAATGCTTAATTCCCAAGGGAATTCGAATTTGACAAAAACAACTCAAAATGACCAAAAACAATGCGTAATTCCTAAGGGAAAGAATAATGATAAAAAACAATGCCAAATTCCCAAGGGAATTCGAATTTGACAAAAACAGCTCAAAATGATCAAAAACAATGCCTAATTCTCAAAGGAATTCGAATTTGAGAAAAACAATGCTTAATTCCCAAGGGAACTCAGATTTGACAAAAACAACTCAAAATGACTAAAAACAATGCCTAATTCCCAAGTGAATGGGAAATGAGAAAAAACAATGCCAAATTCCCAATGGAATTCGAAATTGACAAAAACAACTCAAAATGACCAAAAACACAACTTAATTCCCAAGGGAATTCGAATTTGACAAAAACAACTCAAAATTACCAAAAACAATGCCTAATTCCTAAGGGAAAGAAAGATGATAAAAAACAATGCCAAATTCCCAAGGGAATTCGAATTTGACTCAAAATGATAAAAACAATGCCTAATTCTCAAAGGAATTCGAATTTGAGAAAAACAATGCCAAATTCCCAAGGGAATTCGAAATTGACAAAAACAATTCAAATTGACCAAAAACAATACCTCATTCCCAAGGGAATTCGAATTTGAGAGAAACAACTCAAAATGACCAAAAACAATGCTTAATTCTCAAGGGAATTCGAATTTGACAAAAACAACTCAAAATGACCAAAAACAATGCCTAATTCCTAAGGGAAAGAAAAATGATAAAAAGCAATGCCAAATTCCCAAAGGAATTCGAATTTGACAAAAACAGCTCAAAATGATCAAAAACAATGCCTAATTCTCAAAGGAATTCAAATTTGAGAAAAACAATGCTTAATTCCCAAGGGAACTCGAATTTGACAAAAACAACTCAAAATGACTAAAAACAATGCCTAATTCCCAAGTGAATGGGAAATGAGAAAAAACAATGCCAAATTCCCAAGGGAATTCGAAATTGACAAAAACAACTCAAAATGACCAAAAACAATACTTAATTCCCAAGGGAATTCGAATTTGACAAAAACAACTCAAAATGACCAAGAACAATGCCTAATTCCTAAGGGAAAGAAAGATGAGAAAAAACAATGCCAAATTATCAAGGAAATCCGAATTTGACAAAAACAACTCAAAATGACCAAAAACAATATTTAATTGCCAAGTGAATGGGAAATGAAAAAAACCAATCCCAAATTCCCAACGGAATTCGAAATTGACAAAAACAATTCAAATTGACCAAAAACAATGCCTAATTCTCGAAGGAATTCGAATTTGAGAAAAACAATGCGTAATTCCAAAGGGAACTCGAATTTGACAAAAACAACTCAAAATGACTAAAAACAATGCCTAATTCTCAAAGGAATTCGAATTTGAGAAAAACAATGCTCAATTCCCAAGGGAACTCGAATTTGACAAAAACAACTCAAAATGACCAAAAACAATACTTAATTGCCAAGGGAATTCGAATTTGACAAAAACAACTCAAAATTACCAAAAATAATACTTAATTCCCAAGGAAATTTGAATTCGACAAAAACAACTCAAAATGACCAAAAACATTGCCCAATTCCCAAGTGAATGGGAAATGAGAAAAAACAATGCCAAATTTCCAAGGAAATTCGAAATTGACAAAAACATTTCAAATTGACCAAAAACAATACCTCATTCCCAAGGTAATTCGAATTTGAGAAAAACAACTCAAAATGACCAAAAACAATACTTAATTCCCAAGGGGATTCGAATTTGACAAAAACAACTCAAATGACCAAAAACAATGCCTAATTCGCAAAGGAATTCGAATTTGAGAAAAACAATGCTTAATTCCCAAGAGAACACGAATTTGACAAAAACAACTCAAAATGACTAAATACAATGCCTAATTCCCAAGTGAATGGGAAATGAGAAAAAACAATGCCAAATTCCCAAGGGAATTTGAAATTGACAAAAACAATTCAAATTGACCAAAAACAATACCTCATTCCCAAGGGAATTCGAATTTGAGAAAAAAAACTCAAAATGACCAAAAACAATGCTTAATTCCCAAGGGAATTCGAATTTGACAAAAACAACTCAAAATGACCAAAAACAATGCCTAATTCCTAAGGGAAAGAAAAATGATAAAAAACAATGCCAAATTCCCAAGGGAATTCAAATTTGACAAAAACAATTCAAATTGACCAAAAACAATGCCTAATTCTCAAAGGAATTCAAATTTGACAAAAACAATTCAAATTGACCAAAAACAATGCCTAATTCTCAAAGGAATTCGAATTTGACAAAAACAAATCAAAATGACTAAAAACAATGCCTAATTCCCAAGTGAATGGGAGATGAGAAAAAACAATGCCAAATTCCCAAGGGAATTCGAAATTGACAAAAACAATTCAAATTGACCAAAAACAATACCTCATTCCCAAGGGAATTCGAATTTGAGAAAAACAACTCAAAATGACCAAAAACAATGCTTAATTCCCAAGGGAATTCGAATTTGACAAAAACAACTCAAAATGACCAAAAACAATGCCTAATTTCTAAGGGAAAGAAAAATGATAAAAAACAATGCCAAATTCCCAAGGGAATTCAAATTTGACAAAAACAATTCAAATTGACCAAAAACAATGCCTAATTCTCAAAGGAATTCGAATTTGAGAAAAACAATGCATAATTCCCAAGAGAACTCGAATTTGACAAAAACAACTCAAAATGACTAAAAACAATGCCTAATTCTCAAAGGAATTCGAATT
This sequence comes from Haliclystus octoradiatus, assembly GCA_916610825.1. Taxonomy (NCBI): domain Eukaryota; kingdom Metazoa; phylum Cnidaria; class Staurozoa; order Stauromedusae; family Haliclystidae; genus Haliclystus; species Haliclystus octoradiatus. The sequence goes on along the minus strand of OU744447.1, from coordinate 27,597,347 downwards.
TGAGAAAAACAATACTTAATTGCCAAGTGAATTCGAATTTGACAAAAACAACTCAAAATTACCAAAAATAATACTTAATTCCCAAGGGAATTCGAATTTGACAAAAACAACTCAAAATGACCAAAAACAATGCCTAATTCCAAAAGGAAAGAAAAATGATAAAAAACAATGCCAAATTCCCAAGGGAATTCAAATTTGACAAAAACAATTCAAATTGACCAAAAACAATGCCTAATTCTCAAAGGAATTCGAATTTGAGAAAAACAATGCTCAATTCCCAAGGGAACTCGAATTTGACAAAAACAACTAGAAATGACTAAAAACAATGCCTAATTCCCAAGTGAATGGGAAATGAGAAAAAACAATGCCAAATTCCCAAAGGAATTCGAAATTGACAAAAACAATTCAAATTGACCAAAAACAATACCTCATTCCCAAGGGAATTCGAATTTGAGAAAAACAACTCAAAATGACCAAAAACAATGCTTAATTCCCAAGGGAATTCGAATTTGACAAAAACAACTCAAAATGACCAAAAACAATGCCTAATTCCTAAGGGAAAGAAAAATGATAAAAAACAATGCCAAATTCCCAAGGGAATTCAAATTTGACAAAAACAATTCAAATTGACCAAAAACAATGCCTAATTCTCAAAGGAATTCGAATTTGAGAAAAACAATGCGTAATTCCCAAGAGAACTCGAATTTGACAAAAACAACTCAAAATGACTAAAAACAATGCCTAATTCTCAAAGGAATTCGAATTTGAGAAAAACAATGCTCAATTCCCAAGGGAACTCGAATTTGACAAAAACAACTCAAAATGACCAAAAACAATACTTAATTGCCAAGGGATTTCGAATTTGACAAAAACAACTCAAAATTACCAAAAATAATACTTAATTCCCAAGGGAATTCGAATTTGACAAAAACAACTCAAAATGACCACAAACAATGCCTAATTTCAAAAGGAAAGAAAAATGATAAAAAACAATGCCAAATTCCCAAGGGAATTCAAATTTGACAAAAACAATTCAAATTGACCAAAAACAATGGCTAATTCTCAAAGGAATTCGAATTTGAGAAAAACAATGCGTAATTCCCAAGAGAACTCGAATTTGACAAAAACAACTCAAAATGACTAAAAACAATGCCTAATTCTCAAAGGAATTCGAATTTCCGAAAAACAATGCTCAATTCCCAAGGGAACTCGAATTTGACAAAAACAACTCAAAATGACCAAAAACAATACTTAATTGCCAAGGGAATTCGAATTTGACAAAAACAACTCAAAATGACCAAAAACAATGCCTAATTCCTAAGGGAAAGAAAAATGATAAAAAACAATGCCAAATTTCCAAGGGAATTCGAATTTGAGAAAAACAACTCAAAATGACCAAAAACAATGCTTAATTCCCAAGGGAATTCGAATTTGACAAAAACAATGCTCAATTCCCAAGGGAATTCGAATTTGACAAAAACAACTCAAAATGACCAAAAACAATGCCTAATTTCTAAGGGAAAGAAAAATGATAAAAAACAATGCCAAATTCCCAAGGGAATTCAAATTTGACAAAAACAATTCAAATTGACCAAAAACAATGCCTAATTCTCAAAGGAATTCGAATTTGAGAAAAACAATGCGTAATTCCCAAGAGAACTCGAATTTGACAAAAACAACTCAAAATGACTAAAAACAATGCCTAATTCTCAAAGGAATTCGAATTTGAGAAAAACAATGCTCAATTCCCAAGGGAACTCGAATTTGACAAAAACAACTCAAAATGACCAAAAACAATACTTAATTGCCAAGGGAATTCGAATTTGACAAAAACAACTCAAAATTACCAAAAATAATACTTAATTCCCAAGGGAATTCGAATTTGACAAAAACAACTCAAAATGACCAAAAACAATGCCTAATTCCAAAAGGAAAGAAAAATGATAAAAAACAATGCCAAATTCCCAAGGGAATTCAAATTTGACAAAAACAATTCAAATTGACCAAAAACAATGCCTAATTCTCAAAGGAATTCGAATTTGAGAAAAACAATGCTCAATTCCCAAGGGAACTCGAATTTGACAAAAACAACTAGAAATGACTAAAAACAATGCCTAATTCCCAAGTGAATGGGAAATGAGAAAAAACAATGCCAAATTCCCAAGGGAATTCGAAATTGACAAAAACAATTCAAATTGACCAAAAACAATACCTCATTCCCAAGGGAATTCGAATTTGAGAAAAACAACTCAAAATGACCAAAAACAATGCTTAATTCCCAAGGGAATTCGAATTTGACAAAAACAACTCAAAATGACCAAAAACAATGCCTAATTCCTAAGGGAAAGAAAAATGATAAAAAACAATGCCAAATTCCCAAGGGAATTCAAATTTGACAAAAACAATTCAAATTGACCAAAAACAATGCCTAATTCTCAAAGGAATTCGAATTTGAGAAAAACAATGCGTAATTCCCAAGAGAACTCGAATTTGACAAAAACAACTCAAAATGACTAAAAACAATGCCTAATTCTCAAAGGAATTCGAATTTGAGAAAAACAATGCTCAATTCCCAAGGGAACTCGAATTTGACAAAAACAACTCAAAATGACCAAAAACAATACTTAATTGCCAAGGGATTTCGAATTTGACAAAAACAACTCAAAATTACCAAAAATAATACTTAATTCCCAAGGGAATTCGAATTTGACAAAAACAACTCAAAATGACCAAAAACAATGCCTAATTCCAAAAGGAAAGAAAAATGATAAAAAACAATGCCAAATTCCCAAGGGAATTCAAATTTGACAAAAACAATTCAAATTGACCAAAAACAATGGCTAATTCTCAAAGGAATTCGAATTTGAGAAAAACAATGCGTAATTCCCAAGAGAACTCGAATTTGACAAAAACAACTCAAAATGACTAAAAACAATGCCTAATTCTCAAAGGAATTCGAATTTCCGAAAAACAATGCTCAATTCCCAAGGGAACTCAATTTGACAAAAACAACTCAAAATGACCAAAAACAATACTTAATTGCCAAGGGAATTCGAATTTGACAAAAACAACTCAAAATGACCAAAAACAATGCCTAATTCCTAAGGGAAAGAAAAATGATAAAAAACAATGCCAAATTTCCAAGGGAATTCGAATTTGAGAAAAACAACTCAAAATGACAAAAAACAATGCTTAATTCCCAAGGGAATTCGAATTTGACAAAAACAACTCAAAATGACCAAAAACAATGCCTAATTCTTAAGGGAAAGAAAAATGATAAAAAACAATGCCAAATTTCCAAGGGAATTCGAATTTGATAAAAAAAGCTCAAAATGATCAAAAACAATGCCTAATTCTCAAAGGAATTCGAATTTGAGAAAAACAATGCTTAATTCCCAAGAGAACTCGAATTTTACAAAAACAACTCAAAATGACTAAATACAATGCCTAATTCCCAAATGAATGTGAAATGAGAAAAAACAATGCCAAATTCCCAAGGGAATTCGAAATTGACAAAAACAATTCAAATTGACCAAAAACAATACCTCATTCCCAAGGGAATTCGAATTTGAGAAAAACAACTCAAAATGACCAAAAACAATGCTTAATTCCCAAGGAATTCGAATTTGACAAAAACAACTCAAAATGACCAAAAACAATGCGTAATTCCTAAGGGAAAGAAAAATGATAAAAAACAATACCAAATTCCCAAGGGAATTCGAATTTGACAAAAACAGCTCAAAATGATCAAAAACAATGCCTAATTCTCAAAGGAATTCGAATTTGAGAAAAACAATGCTTAATTCCCAAGGGAACTCGAATTTGACAAAAACAACTTAAAATGACTAAAAACAATGCCTAATTCCCAAGTGAATGGGAAATGAGAAAAAAACAATGCCAAATTCCCAAGGGAATTCGAAATTGACAAAAACAACTTAAAATGACCAAAAACAATACTTAATTCCCAAGGGAATTCGAATTTGACAAAAACAACTCAAAATGACCAAAAACAATGCCTAATTCCTAAGGGAAAGAAAGATGATAAAAAACAATGCCAAATTCCCAAGGGAATTCGAATTTGACTCAAAATGATCAAAAACAATGCCTAATTCTCAAAGGAATTCGAATTTGAGAAAAACAATGCTTAATTCCCAAGAGAACTCGAATTTGACAAAAACAACTCAAAATGACTAAATACAATGCCTAATTCCCAAATGAATGGGAAATGAGAAAAAACAATGCCAAATTCCCAAGGGAATTCAAAATTTACAAAAAGAATTCAAATTGACCAAAAACAATACCTCATTCCCAAGGGAATTCGAATTTGAGAAAAACAACTCAAAATGACCAAAAACAATGCTTAATTCCCAAGGGAATTCGAATTTGACAAAAACAACTCAAAATGACCAAAAACAATGCCTAATTCCTAAGGGAAAGAAAAATGATAAAAAACAATGCCAAATTCCCAAGGGAATTCGAATTTGACAAAAACAGCTCAAAATGATCAAAAACAATGCCTAATTCTCAAAGGAATTCGAATTTGAGAAAAACAATGCTTAATTCCCAAGGGAACTCGAATTTGACAAAAACAACTCAAAATGACCAACAACAATGCTTAATTCCCAAGGGAATTCGAATTTGACAAAAACAACTCAAAATGACCAAAAACAATGCCTAATTCACAAGAGAATAAAACCAACGCAATATTAGCAAGAAACCCTAAACTTGAATAGAGCAGTTCAGAATGGCTGAAAACAATGCATCGTTACCAAGAGACCCAAAACTTGGAAAGAACTCTCTATAGAATGGCTAAAACCAACGCATTAATCCCAAGAGACCCAAATTTAAAAAGGGCACTTCAGAATGGCTAAAAACAATGCATTATAAAACAATGAAATATTCCCAAGAGGCCCCAAATTTGAAAAAGGCAGTTGACAATTGTTAAAAACATTGCATTATTACCAAGATACCCAAACTTGGAATAGATCAGTTCAGAATGACTGAAGAAAATGCATTATTTCCTTCCAAGAGGCCCCAAATATGAAAATAGCAGTACAGAATGTTTAAAAACAATGCATTACTACCAAGAGACCCCAAACTTGGAAAGAACTCTCGAGAATGGCTAAAACCAACGCAATATTAGCAAGAACCCCTTAACTTGAATAGAGCAGTTCAGAATGGCTGAAAACAACGCATTATTATCAAGAGACCCAAAACTTGGAAATAACTCTCCAGAATGGCTAAAAACAACGCGTTATTCCCAATAGAGCCAAAATTTAAAAAGAACTCTTCAGAGTTGCTGAAAACTATCACTTATTTCCAAGAGGCCCCAAATTTGAAAAAGCAGTTCAGAATGGCTAAAAACAATGCATCATTACCAAGAGACCCAAAACGTGGAAAGAACTCTCTAGAATGGCTAAAACCAACGCAATACTATAAAGAAACCCTTAACTTGAATAGAGCAGTTCAGAATAGCTGAAAACAACGCATTATTTTCAAGAGACCCAAAACTTGGAAATAACTCTCTACAATGGCTAAAAACAACGCAATATTCCCAAGAGACACAAAATTTGGAAACTACTCTCCAGAATGGCTACAAACAACGCATTATTCCCAAGGGGCACCCAATCTGAAAAAGGCAGTTCAGAATGGCTAAAAACAATGCATCATTAGCAAGAGACCCAAAACTTGGAAAGAACTCTCGAGAAATGCTAAAACCAACGCAATATTAGCAAGAAACCCTTAACTTGAATAGGGCAGTTCAGAATGGCTGAAGACAATGCAATATTCCCAAGAGGCCCCAAATTTGAAAAGGACACTTCATAATGGCTAAAACAATGCATTATAAAACAATGCAATATTCCCAAGAGGCCCCAAATTTGAAAAGAGCACTTCAGAATGGCTAAAAACAATGCATTATAAAACAATGCAATATTCCCAAGAGGCCCCAAATTTGAAAAAGGCAGTTCAGAATGGTTAAAAATCATGCATTATTACCAAGAGACCCAAAACTTGGAAATAACTCTCTAGAATGGCTAAAAACAACGCATTATTCCCAATAGAGCCAAAATTTAAAAAGAACTCTTCAGAGTGGCTGAAAACTATGACTTATTCCCAAAGGGCCCCAAATTTGAAAAAGGCAGTTCAGAATGGCTACAAATAATGCATCATTACCAAGATACACAAAACGTGGAAAGAACTCTCTAGAATGGCTAAAACCAACGCAATATTATCAAGAAACCCTTAACTTGAATAGAGCAGTTCATAATGGCTGAAAACAACGCATTATTTTCAAGAGACCCAAAACTTGGAAATAACTCTCTAGAATGGCTAAAAACAACGCATTATTTCCGATAGAGCCAAAATTTAAAAAGAACTCTTCAGAGTGGCTGAAAACTATGACTTATTTCCAAGAGGCCCCAAATTTGAAAAGCAGTTCAGAATGGCTAAAAACAATGTATTATAAGACAATGCAATATTTCCAAGAAGCTCCAAATTTGAAAAAGGCAGTTAAGAATGGCTAAAAACAATGCATCATTACCAAAAGACCCAAAACTTGGAAAGAACTCTCTAGAATGGCTAAAACCAACGCAATATTAGAAAGAAACCCTTAATTTGAATAGAGCAGTTCAGAAAGGCTGAAGACAATGCAATATTCCCTAGAGGCCCCAAATTTGAAAACGGCACTTCATAATGGCTAAAACGATGCATTATAAAACAATGCAATATTCCCAAGAGGCCCCAAATTTGAAAAGAGCACTTCAGAATGGCTAAAAACAATGCATTATAAAACAATGCAATATTCCCAAGAGGCCCCAAATTTGAAAAAGGCAGTTCAGAATGGTTAAAAACCATGCATTATTACCAGGAGACCCAAATCTTGGAAAGAACTCTCTAGAATGCCTAAAAACAACGCATTATTCCCAATAGAGCCAAAATTTAAAAAGAACTCTTCAGAGTGGCTGAAAACTATGACTTTTTCCCAAAGGGCCCAAAATTTGAAAAAGGCAGTTCAGAATAGCTAAAAACAATGCATTATTTCCAAAAAACCCAAAATTTGAAGAGGTCAGTTCAGAATGGCTTAAGAAAATGCATCATTTCCAAGAGGCCCAAAAGTTGAAAAGAGCAAAGAGCAGTCCAGAATGGCTAAAAACAATGCATTATTACCAGTACAGAATGGTTAAGAACAATGCCTCATTCCCAATAGACCCAAAATTAGGGAAGAACTATCCAGAATGGCTGAAAACAAGGCATTATTCCCAAGAGACCCAAAACTTGGAAAGAATTCTCTAGAATGAATAAAACCAACGCAATATTATCAAGAAACCCTTAACTTGAATAGAGCAGTTCAGAATGGCTGAAAACAACGCATTATTTTCAAGAGACCGAAAACTTGGAAAGAACCGTCTAGAATGGCTGAAAACAACGCATTAATCCCAAGAGATCAACAATTTGAAAATAACTCTTCAGAGTGACTGAAAACTATGACTTATTTTCAAGAGGCCCCAAATTTGAAAAAGCAGTTCAGAATTGCTAAAAAAAATGCATTATTAGACAATGCAATATTTCCAAGAAGCTCCAAATTTGAAAAAGGCAGTTCAGAATGGCTAAAAACAATGCATCATTACCAAAAGACCCAAAACTTGGAAAGAACTCTCTAGAATGGCTAAAACCAACGCAATATTAGAAAGAAACCCTTAATTTGAATAGAGCAGTTCAGAAAGGCTGAAGACAATGCAATATTCCCTAGAGGCCCCAAATTTGAAAACGGCACTTCATAATGGCTAAAACGATGCATTATAAAACAATGCAATATTCCCAAGAGGCCCCAAATTTGAAAAGAGCACTTCAGAATGGCTAAAAACAATGCATTATAAAACAATGCAATATTCCCAAGAGGCCCCAAATTTGAAAAAGGCAGTTCAGAATGGTTAAAAACCATGCATTATTACCAGGAGACCCAAATCTTGGAAAGAACTCTCTAGAATGCCTAAAAACAACGCATTATTCCCAATAGAGCCAAAATTTAAAAAGAACTCTTCAGAGTGGCTGAAAACTATGACTTTTTCCCAAAGGGCCCAAAATTTGAAAAAGGCAGTTCAGAATAGCTAAAGACAATGCATTATTTCCAAAAAACCCAAAATTTGAAGAGGTCAGTTCAGAATGGCTTAAGAAAATGCATCATTTCCAAGAGGCCCAAAAGTTGAAAAGAGCAAAGAGCAGTCCAGAATGGCTAAAAACAATGCATTATTACCAGTACAGAATGGTTAAGAACAATGCCTCATTCCCAATAGACCCAAAATTAGGGAAGAACTATCCAGAATGGCTGAAAACAAGGCATTATTCCCAAGAGACCCAAAACTTGGAAAGAATTCTCTAGAATGAATAAAACCAACGCAATATTATCAAGAAACCCTTAACTTGAATAGAGCAGTTCAGAATGGCTGAAAACAACGCATTATTTTCAAGAGACCGAAAACTTGGAAAGAACCGTCTAGAATGGCTGAAAACAACGCATTAATCCCAAGAGATCAACAATTTGAAAATAACTCTTCAGAGTGACTGAAAACTATGACTTATTTTCAAGAGGCCCCAAATTTGAAAAAGCAGTTCAGAATTGCTAAAAAAAATGCATTATTAGACAATGCAATATTTCCAAGAAGCTCCAAATTTGAAAAAGGCAGTTCAGAATGGCTAAAAACAATGCAACATTACCAAGAGACCCAAAACTTGGAAAGAACTCTCTAGAATGGTTAAAACTAACGCAATATTAGCAAGAAACCCTTGACTTGAATAAAGCAGTTAAGAATGGCTGAAAACAACTCATTATTCCCAAGAGATCAAAAATTTGAAAAGAACTCTTCAGGGTGGCTGAAAACTATGACTTATTCCCAAGAGGCACCAAATTTGAAAAAGGCAGTTCAGAATGGCTAAAAACAATGCATTATTTCCAAGAAACCCAAAATTTGAAGAGGTCAGTTCAGAATGGCTTAAGAAAATGCATCATTTCCAAGAGGCCCAAAAATTGAAAAGAGCAAAGAGCAGTCCACAATGGCTAAAAACAATGCATTATTACCAAGAGACCCAAACTTGGAATAGATCAGTTCAGAATGACTGAAGAAAATTCATTATTTCCTTCATAGAGGCCCCAAATAGGAAAATAGCAGTACAGAATGTTTAAAAACAATGCATTATTACCAAGAGACCCCAAACTTGGAAATAACTCTACAATGGCTGAAAACAACGCATTATTCCCAAGAGATCAAAAATTTGAAAAGAACTCTTCAGGCTGCCTGAAAACTATGACTCATTCCCAAGAGGCCCCAAATTTGAAAAAGGCAGTTCAGAATGGCTAAAAACAATGCATTATTTCCAAGAAACCCAAAATTTGAAGAGGTCAGTTCATAATGGCTTAAGAAAATGCATCATTTCCAAGAGGCCCAAAAATTGAAAAGAGCAAAGAGCAGTCCAGAACGGCTAAAAACAATGCATTATTACCAGTACAGAATGGTTAAGAACAATGCCTCATTCCCAAGAGACCCAAAATTAGGGAAGAACTATCCAGAATGGCTGAAAACAACGCATTATTCCCAAGAGACCCAAAATTGAGAAAGGGGTCTCCAGAATGGTTAAAAACAATGCATTATTACCAAGAGACCCTAAATTGAAATAAATCAGTTCATAACGGCTGAAGACAATGCATTATTCCCAAGAGGCCTCAAATTTGAAAAGGACACTTCATAATGGCTAAAACAATGCATTATAAAACAATGCAATATTTCCAAGAGGCCCCAAATTTGAAAAGAGCACTTCAGAATGGCTAAAAACAATGCATTATAAAACAATGCAATATTCCCAAGAGGCCCCAAACTTGAAAAAGGCAGTTCAGAATGGTTAAAAGTCATGCATTATTACCAAGAGACCCAAAACTTGGAAATAACTCTCTAGAAGGGCTAAAAACAACGCATTATTCCCAATAGAGCCAAAATTTAAAAAGAACTCTTCAGAGTGGCTGAAAACTATGACTTATTCCCAAAGGGCCCCAAATTTGAAAAAGGCAGTTCAGAATGGCTACAAATAATGCATCATTACCAAGATACACAAAACGTGGAAAGAACTCTCTAGAATGGCTAAAACCAACGCAATATTAGAAAGAAACCCTTAATTTGAATAGAGCAGTTCAGAAAGGTTGAAGACAATGCAATATTCCCAAGAGGCCCCAAATTTGAAAACGGCACTTCATAATGGCTAAAACGATGCATTATAAAACAATGCAATATTCCCAAGAGGCCCCAAATTTGAAAAGAGCACTTCAGAATGGCTAAAAACAATGCATTATAAAACAATGCAATATTCCCAAGAGGCCCCAAATTTGAAAAAGGCAGTTCAGAATGGTTAAAAACCATGCATTATTACCAAGAGACCCAAATCTTGGAAAGAACTCTCTAGAATGCCTAAAAACAACGCATTATTCCCAATAGAGCCAAAATTTAAAAAGAACTCTTCAGAGTGGCTGAAAACTATGACTTTTTCCCAAAGGGCCCAAAATTTGAAAAAGGCAGTTCAGAATAGCTAAAAACAATGCATTATTTCCAAAAAACCCAAAATTTGAAGAGGTCAGTTCAGAATGGCTTAAGAAAATGCATCATTTCCAAGAGGCCCAAAAGTTGAAAAGAGCAAAGAGCAGTCCAGAATGGCTAAAAACAATGCATTATTACCAGTACAGAATGGTTAACAACAATGCCACATTCCCAATAGACCCAAAATTAGGGAAGAACTATCCAGAATGGCTGAAAACAAGGCATTATTCCCAAGAGACCCAAAACTTGGAAAGAATTCTCTAGAATGAATAAAACCAACGCAATATTATCAAGAAACCCTTAACTTGAATAGAGCAGTTCAGAATGGCTGAAAACAACGCATTATTTTCAAGAGACCCAAAACTTGGAAAGAACCGTCTAGAATGGCTGAAAACAACGCATTAATCCCAAGAGATCAACAATTTGAAAATAACTCTTCAGAGTGACTGAAAACTATGACTTATTTTCAAGAGGCCCCAAATTTGAAAAAGCAGTTCAGAATGGCTAAAAACAATGCATTATTAGACAATGCAATATTTCCAAGAAGCTCCAAATTTGAAAAAGGCAGTTCAGAATGGCTAAAAACAATGCAACATTACCAAGAGACCCAAAACTTGGAAAGAACTCTCTAGAATGGTTAAAACTAACGCAATATTAGCAAGAAACCCTTGACTTGAATAGAGCAGTTAAGAATGGCTGAAAACAACGCATTATTCCCAAGAGATCAAAAATTTGAAAAGAACTCTTCAGGGTGGCTGAAAACTATGACTTATTCCCAAGAGGCACCAAATTTGAAAAAGGCAGTTCAGAATGGCTAAAAACAATGCATTATTTCCAAGAAACCCAAAATTTGAAGAGGTCAGTTCAGAATGGCTTAAGAAAATGCATCATTTCCAAGAGGCCCAAAAATTGAAAAGAGCAAAGAGCAGTCCACAATGGCTAAAAACAATGCATTATTACCAAGAGACCCAAACTTGGAATAGATCAGTTCAGAATGACTGAAGAAAATGCATTATTTCCTTCATAGAGGCCCCAAATAGGAAAATAGCAGTACAGAATGTTTAAAAACAATGCATTATTACCAAGAGACCCCAAACTTGGAAATAACTCTACAATGGCTGAAAACAACGCATTATTCCCAAGAGATCAAAAATTTGAAAAGAACTCTTCAGGGCGGCTGAAAACTATGACTCATTCCCAAGAGGCCCCAAATTTGAAAAAGGCAGTTCAGAATGGCTAAAAACAATGCATTATTTCCAAGAAACCCAAAATTTGAAGAGGTCAGTTCAGAATGGCTTAAGAAAATGCATCATTTCCAAGAGGCCCAAAAATTGAAAAGAGCAAAGAGCAGTCCAGAACGGCTAAAAACAATGCATTATTACCAGTACAGAATGGTTAAGAACAATGCCTCATTCCCAAGAGACCCAAAATTAGGGAAGAACTATCCAGAATGGCTGAAAACAACGCATTATTCCCAAGAGACCCAAAATTGAGAAAGGGGTCTCCAGAATGGTTAAAAACAATGCATTATTACCAAGAGACCCTAAATTGAAATAAATCAGTTCATAACGGCTGAAGACAATGCATTATTCCCAAGAGGCCTCAAATTTAAAAGGACACTTCATAATGGCTAAAACAATGCATTATAAAACAATGCAATATTTCCAAGAGGCCCCAAATTTGAAAAGAGCACTTCAGAATGGCTAAAAACAATGCATTATAAAACAATGCAATATTCCCAAGAGGCCCCAAACTTGAAAAAGGCAGTTCAGAATGGTTAAAAGTCATGCATTATTACCAAGAGACCCAAAACTTGGAAATAACTCTCTAGAATGGCTAAAAACAACGCATTATTCCCAATAGAGCCAAAATTTAAAAAGAACTCTTCAGAGTGGCTGAAAACTATGACTTATTCCCAAAGGGCCCCAAATTTGAAAAAGGCAGTTCAGAATGGCTACAAATAATGCATCATTACCAAGATACACAAAACGTGGAAAGAACTCTCTAGAATGGCTAAAACCAACGCAATATTATCAAGAAACCCTTAACTTGAATAGAGCAGTTCATAATGGCTGAAAACAACGCATTATTTTCAAGAGACCCAAACCTTGGAAATAACTCTCTAGAATGGCTAAAAACAACGCATTATTCCCGATAGAGCCAAAATTTAAAAAGAACTCTTCAGAGTGGCTGAAAACTATGACTTATTTCCAAGAGGCCCCAAATTTGAAAAGCAGTTCAGAATGGCTAAAAACAATGTATTATAAGACAATGCAATATTTCCAAGAAGCTCCAAATTTGAAAAAGGCAGTTAAGAATGGCTAAAAACAATGCATCATTACCAAAAGACCCAAAACTTGGAAAGAACTCTCTAGAATGGCTAAAACCAACGCAATATTAGAAAGAAACCCTTAATTTGAATAGAGCAGTTCAGAAAGGCTGAAGACAATGCAATATTCCCAAGAGGCCCCAAATTTGAAAACGGCACTTCATAATGGCTAAAACGATGCATTATAAAACAATGCAATATTCCCAAGAGGCCCCAAATTTGAAAAGAGCACTTCAGAATGGCTAAAAACAATGCATTATAAAACAATGCAATATTCCCAAGAGGCCCCAAATTTGAAAAAGGCAGTTCAGAATGGTTAAAAACCATGCATTATTACCAAGAGACCCAAATCTTGGAAAGAACTCTCTAGAATGCCTAAAAACAACGCATTATTCCCAATAGAGCCAAAATTTAAAAAGAACTCTTCAAAGTGGCTGAAAACTATGACTTTTTCCCAAAGGGCCCAAAATTTGAAAAAGGCAGTTCAGAATAGCTAAAAACAATGCATTATTTCCAAAAAACCCAAAATTTGAAGAGGTCAGTTCAGAATGGCTTAAGAAAATGCATCATTTCCAAGAGGCCCAAAAGTTGAAAAGAGCAAAGAGCAGTCCAGAATGGCTAAAAACAATGCATTATTACCAGTACAGAATGGTTAAGAACAATGCCTCATTCCCAATAGACCCAAAATTAGGGAAGAACTATCCAGAATGGCTGAAAACAAGGCATTATTCCCAAGAGACCCAAAACTTGGAAAGAATTCTCTAGAATGAATAAAACCAACGCAATATTATCAAGAAACCCTTAACTTGAATAGAGCAGTTCAGAATGGCTGAAAACAACGCATTATTTTCAAGAGACCCAAAACTTGGAAAGAACCGTCTAGAATGGCTGAAAACAACGCATTAATCCCAAGAGACCAACAATTTGAAAATAACTCTTCAGAGTGGCTGAAAACTATGACTTATTTTCAAGAGGCCCCAAATTGAAAAAGCAGTTCAGAATGGCTAAAAACAATGCATTATAAGACAATGCAATATTTCCAAGAAGCTCCAAATTTGAAAAAGGCAGTTCAGAATGGCTAAAAACAATGCAACATTACCAAGAGACCCAAAACTTGGAAAGAACTCTCTAGAATGGTTAAAACTAATGCAAGTTCAGCCGCAGTATTTAATGGCTAAAGAAAGGAAGCTATTGTTGAGCCACTGTTTTTCGTCGTCTTCTTATTTTCATTATGATTACTCTATATTTGCTTCGTTCGTTCGACAAAATTAGTCTATCACGCGGCTAATTCAAGGGCCATTTACACTGCAGCAAAAAAGGCACGATACTTGTCAATTAACACCCGAGGTGTTAACAAGAATGCGGCCCGTGCTGTTTTTTTTCAGGGTTTACACAGCTTATTAAAAACTGTTTTCAAGATCGCCCGTGCCTATTTTTACGCGGGCCGAGATTGAAAACTTACAAACTGAATTATATGTTTCTCATTATTTAATGGTTTTACAGGTGAAATTCGATAAATTGAGATTCAATTATGTTAAATAACTTGTAAGGATTCCGTTGAACTGAAAATCACTATGTTTTTCATCAATTATAATATTTAAATTTTTGTTACATTCCTATCTCCATTGAGCAAAATTCAAATAAATTTGGGTTAGTCTTTCACCTCCTGAACATGCTACCACGCCAGATCAGTATTTCTGTGACAAAAGACACATCTAAATTTACGCTCCGCACTCGTAGTTACAATTTGCATAATTAAACCTTATACTACAGAAACTTCATTCATTTTCAAAAGAAATACGTAACAAAATATGCTTAATGTGCTTATCTAGCTTTGGTAATCTTTAGTCTGTTACTGATTTTATTAGAAAACCTCAGAATTCCACTGTAAAGAGACGCAACTTCTACGATGACGTCATAATTACTGCAAAACGGCACGGTGCCCACTTTTTGAGCGGGCCGAGACTACCTCGAGAAATGATCTCGGCCCGATCAAAATAGTAGGCACGGTGCCGCTTTTCAATGTCTGAAAAAGCCGTTTAGACAGTGTTTTTGCTTGGCCCATGCTCAAAAACACTTGACACCTTCACACCTTTGATGTGTTAATTGACGAGTACCGTGCCTATTT
Organism: Haliclystus octoradiatus; assembly: GCA_916610825.1. Taxonomy (NCBI): domain Eukaryota; kingdom Metazoa; phylum Cnidaria; class Staurozoa; order Stauromedusae; family Haliclystidae; genus Haliclystus; species Haliclystus octoradiatus. Next base: position 27,582,310 of record OU744447.1, on the reverse strand, counting down.
TGCTGCAGTGTAAATGGCCCTTCAAATTCGTAGCGGCTCGAGTTTAATTCCGATGAAGCATGAATTAATGCAGTAGACCATTTGATCATTACTGATGTTAAAGTCGAATTTCAGATTTATTGAAAACTAGTTATCTTCCCTAAAATTAATTGTGAAATACTAACTGTAAATGAGTTTCAAGTAAATTAATAATAATATGATTGGAGTCGTTGGTCTTTTTCTGGGCTTGACTTTCGTGGCCAAGCATTCTTAGCGAAAGCGAGGCAGCCAATTTCCACGCCCCGTGCTGATTCAGCAAAAGCAAGCTTTTGTCCTCGAGTTAGCAGACTCTACTGTTTACCTCTGTTTACCAAGTTTACATTTTGACAGTGAGTCTGCGAGCAGGCTAGTACGGGCCAAGCTAAAACACTGTCTAAACGGCTTGTTCAGACATTGAAAAGCCGCACCGTGCCTACTATTTTGATCGAGCCGAGATCATTTTTCGAGGTAGTCTCGGTCCGCTCAGAAAGTGGGCACCGTGCCTTTTTGCAGTAATTATGACGTCATCGCAGAAGTTGCTTCTCTTTACAGTGGAATTCTGAGGTTTGCTAATAAAATCAATAACAGACTAAAGATTAGTAAGTTAGATAAGCATATTAAGCATATTTTGTTTCGTATTTCTGTAGAAAATTAATGAAGTTTCTGTAGTATAAGGTTTAATTATGCAAATTGTAACTACGAGTGCGGAGCGTAAATTTAGATGTGTAATTTGTTACAGAAATACAACTCTAGCGCGGTAGGATGTCCAGGAGGTGAAGACTAACTCAAATATATATGAATTTTGCTTAATTGAGATAAGAATGTTACAAAAATATAAATATCATAATTGATGAAAATCATAGTGATTTTCAGTTCAACGGAATTCTGACAAGTTATTTGTAGGAGATCTAACAACGTGAGAAGGTGATCTTCGAGGCGTAATGGTGATTTGACTCCTTGTATTCATATTAAATGAAGATCTCCGACAAGATAATATAAATTGATAATAAGTAGAACAAGAAAAGTATATCAGTGCTTGTCTGAGTGAATCTAATTAATATAATACTTTACTTTTTGGCTTTTATATGTACATAAGAGAGGTTACCTCAAAAGGAGGATGGTCTAATATCGACTATCTCATAATTAGGCTGGTTAATATTTAACAAGATATTTAATCTACTACAGAGGTCCCCCCCTCCGAGACGGAGTCCGAGGGAATTTACAAGAATATGATTGTTAAGGATATTACTTACATATTATTATTCTATAATATATTTTTTTTATTACATAGTAGTTAATTTTGTATTATTGGCTATAATTTTTTTATTATTATTGTAATTTAACTTAATTTTTTTTTTCTTTTTTTTTTTTATTTCTAATGTTCAACTAATAGATAATCATATTTGAATTAAATATCTAGCTAATTATTCTAGTCTATTTTTCTAAATTATTCTATGATATTAAGTTTCTAAATAGTTCAATAGTATATACAAAAGGGATTAGGGTTAAACGTAACTCTTCTGCCAGAGCGTGTTGTTACTACATTTGGATGCAATGGAACATTATCATTATTAATATTTTCATCAGATACGTCAGTACCATCAAACGGTGTTGATGGTAAAGACTCAATCACCGGCTTCAAACGATTAATTGCAACGGTGTCTGTTGTGTCTCCTCTTTTGATGACGTAGTATCGTTCATGGCGTGAGATAACTTCAAATGGGCCAGTGTAAGGTGCCTCCAAAGGACGACGTGGACGATCAACTCGAATCCATACTCTCCGACATTTATTTAATTCAGGAGGTACATATGAGGCTATTGTTCTTTTATTAGCAGGTGGTCTAAATTTAACAGTTTTGAAATGTTCTTGCAATGTTTGTAACAAATGATGAGAGGTCAATAAAGCTTTTTCTTCAATACATACACGAGGTATTAGCGGTTTTAATCCTGTCAATAGTTCATAAGGTGAAATACCATCATCATCTGGCCAAACTCGAAGAGCCAAGAGTGCTGAAGGCAAGGTATCATACCATGAAGTATTTGCTGTTTTTAAAATAGATTTTAGAGTGCGATGCATACGCTCTACCAAGCCGTTAGTTTGGGGATGGTAGGCAGTTGTTCGCAGCTTAAGAAATCCAATTAGTTTGCCGACCTCATGCATGAGTTCACTTCCAAAGTTTGAGCCACGATCCGTAATGACATAAAGGGGTGCGGAATACCTAGATACCCATTCTCTTACAAAAGCTTCAGCTACAACAGGAGCAGTCTGGTCAACAATCGGAATGGCCTCAATCCAGCGCGTGCAACGATCAATCATGGTTAACACATATCTACAGGTGGTGGTAATATTTGTCAATGAACAAGTGGATGCAGGTACCGTGATAATATCAAGATGTACTGTCTGCAAACGATCAGCTGGTAAATTATATGGTAAAGGTGGACTAATGGTATGGCGAGTGATGTTAGTTTGTTGGCACTGTAAACAATGTTGTACCCAAATATTTATATCTTTGCGCATTTTAGGCCAATAAAATCTGTCATTAATTAGTTTAAAAGTAGCTGAACGGCCATAATGACCTAAATTATGAAAACTCTCAAAAACGGTAGAACGATAAGAAAGGGGAACAAAAGGACGCGGTAAATTTTCTGATGTCTCACACCACACAGAGCCTTCAACAAAATCAATAAATTCTAAATTAGAAGTATCAAATGGTGTGCGCTGCTGCGCTTGAATGATTTCTTCAAGGTTGATAAAATTAAAAGAGACGGCGGAAACCGTTGATAAAGTGTCGGCAACAACGTTACTATCACCGGGAACGTAAATAATGTCAGAAACAAATTCAGATAAAAATGAAAACTGCCGTTCTTGGCGAGGAGAATGATTATGAGCGGAGCGAGAATGCCAAGCAGCAGAAATTGGTTTATGATCAGTAAAAATTGTAACTTTAGTGTTTTCAATAATTGGGCGGAACCGTCTAACGGCTGAAAAAATAGCTAGTAATTCACGATCAAAAGTAGAATACGATAGTTCAGTTGTCGATAATTTGCGTGAATAAAAACTTAATGGTTGAGGGTTTTGTTTTTGTTCGTGTAAGACAGCACCAATAGCAAAAGCTGAGGCATCTGTAGTGATAGTATAGTCAGAAATGGAAGGATCAGGATATGCTAAAATAACTGCATTGTTGATAGAAGATTTAAGATTGTCGAAAGCGAGCTGATGATCGGATTGCCAAACAAAAGGTGCAGAAACATGTGAAAACGTTGGTTTTTGGAACGAGGCTGAGTGGCATTAGCCAGTGCTTGCAGAAGTTGAACAATGTTTGCGTAATGTGGAACAAATTTACGATAAAACCCAAACATACCAAGTGAACGACGTAAAGAAGAATAATCAATAGGAGAAGGCAGTTCTAGTAAGTCTGATTTTGATTTTGATTTTGGTGAAATGCCTTTGGAAGTGACTTCATACCCTAAAAAATCGACAGACGCAACTGAAAAAATACATTTTGATAGATTAACGCGTAGACCATATTCAACAAGTCTAGCGAGAACAAGTTGTAAACGGGCATCATGCTCTGCTTGACTGCTTCCATAAATTAAAATATCATCGATGTATGAAAAACAAGGTATTGAACGCAAAACAGAATTAATAAAGCGTGAAAAGTCGCGGCACTATTGCGAAGCCCAAATGGCATTGTTTGATAACGAAAGGCACCGAAAGGAGTAGCGATGGTTGTTTTGTTTATGTCATCAGGATGTATCGGAATTTGATGATAGGCTTTAGATAAATCGAGACGAGAAAAAATTTTAGAGCCAAAAAGTTCATTGTTAAAAGATTGTAAATTAGGGAGAGGATAGCAATCGGGTTTAGTGATTCGATTAAGTGCCTGATAATCTCCTACAGGTCGAAAAGTGTCAGGTTCAGATTTTGGAACCATATGCAACGGACTAGCCCAAGGAGAAGTCGAAGGTTTAATTATACCTGCATCTAATAATTTATCAAACTCTGCCTTGGCCACGGCTAATTTGCGGGGGTGTAGTCGGCGAGGTTGACAAAAAACGGGATCTCCGACAGTTTCGATGCGGTGTACGACATCGTGTGGCGGTGTGTTTTTGAAGGAAAAAGGTGTAAATAATTCGGCATGAGAATTTAAAATGTTACGCACGTTCGAAGAAAGATTTTTGGGAAAAGGAAATACGACAGACTCGACGGAAACAGAACAGGATTTTAACGGAACAGAAACAGTTGTTGTGTCGTCAATTAAAATTTGTTTGGAACAATCAAGGGTTATTTTGTGTTTGTGTAAAAAATCTATGCCTAAAATTGGTTGAGTAACTTCAGCAATTATAAATGAATGGGGGAAAGAGCGTCTTAGGCTAGGCATAGTGGCTGTTGTTGCGAGTTCACCTAGTACATTGATGCCCTTTCCGGAGGCCGAAATTAAAGATAAATTGGAAGATGCTAATGTTAAATCATATTTTTGAGAAAGAGAAATTGGAATGATAGATACAGCAGAACCAGTATCAATAAAGTGGTTTTGGACCAGGCCATTGACAAAAAGGGCGACAATATCTAGCTTGTGTACCAAAAAAAATGTGAGAGCGGCAAATTTTAGCACTCTGACCTGGTGAGTAACTTGTAATAACCGTGAATTGATCGTTATTGCGCGCATACTGAGTAGAGGAATTCGGTTGTTGATACCGAACCGCCTGAACTGGTGCAGGAGCCTGAAAAAAATGTTGATCTAAGGGTTGAGTATTTAAAAAACTAAGATTGTTAGAATAGGAGGTGTCATTACGAAAAGCGCCCCAAACAGTGTCAGCTACTTTCAAAAATTGTGGCATGGGCAATTCTGTATGGCTTATCAAAAGCTGACGAATGTTAATTGGCAAAGCATTTAGCAACCGATGTCTTACCAAATTATCAGTGGGTGCGATACCTGAAGCAGACAGCGACTGTTGAATCTTCATACAGCAGACTGATGGTTTTCAACCCTCCAACGAAATCGCGCCAAGAGCTTCTTCCAGTTTTTCTTGATCCGTTTTCTGCAATATTTGGAGTAATTTATTCTTCAAATCCGTGAAGGGTGTGTCTGATGAGAAGAGCTCCGTGGTGACGACGAGTGGGCCAATATTGGACGGCAGTTCAGCAACCACGTACCGAAATCTGGTTAATTCATCATGGATAAACTTTAAGTCGAACAAACACTCCACTTGCATGAACCAGAATGTGATTTGTAATGGTAAAAATGATGGTAATTTGAGCGATACAAGACGATCGTGTTGTGTGATATGTTGATTGGTTCTATTGGTTGTATCTTGAGATTCATCTGCAACTGACATTGAATAAGCGGCTGCGTTGTTGGTTGCGGGGTCACCAATTGTAGGAGATCTAACAACGTGAGAAGGTGATCTTCGAGGCGTAATGGTGATTTGACTCCTTGTATTCATAATAAATGAAGATCTCCGACAAGATAATATAAATTGATAATAAGTAGAACAAGAAAAGTACATCAGTGCTTGTCTGAGTGAATCTAATTAATATAATACTTTACATTGGCTTTTATATGTACATAAGAGAGGTTACCTCAAAAGGAGGATGGTCTAATATCGACTATCTCATAATGAGGCTGGTTAATATTTAACAAGATATTTAATCTACTACATATTTACCTTGATTGAATCTCAATTTATCGAATTTCACCGATAAAATCATTAAATAATGAGAAACCTATAATTCAGTTTGTAAGTTTTCAATCTCGGCCCGCTTAAAAATAGGCACGGGCGATCTTGAAAACAGTTATTAATAAGCTGTGTAAACCCTGAAAAAAAAGCACGGGCCGCATTCTTGTTAACACCTCAGGTGTTAATTGACGAGTACCGTGCCTGTTTTGCTGCAGTGTAAATGGCCCTTTAGACGTCGAATTCAATTAAAAAAATAGATGAACAAACATAATTCCTGAAATTAGCAACAGCCCTCAAAGTTGACCTAGAGTTTTCGAGATTCTAGAAAAAGTCTTTTATTACCTTCTAACTTACTCATGTCTCTCAAATTGAAACAATATGTAATTGACTGAATAGAGACGGCACTGTATAATAATGAATATGCTGTATTAAACTGCATTAAAATACTAACAAGAAATGATAAGTAACGGCGTTTATAATATTCTACAATTCCATTATTGACTTATTCATACTGCTCATTGCAAACGTCTGATCAGGAGTCTCTTGACATATGCTGCGTTGATACGAGACTGAATCATTAATAATAATAATACGCAAACCGTGTCGGTGATCAAATCACCATTGTTTCATTTTCGATGGAAGTTATGTGAAAATAAACTGCTTTCCTTGGTGTATCACGTCATGCCTAGCAACATCACGAATTTTAGAGCACGCATTATTTTAATGGCTGCCAATATTTTGTAAAAGTGTTTCGTATTTTGCAAAAGTATTCCAATATGCCTGGAAGGAGATGAGGTCCAACAATACTCCATTTTACATCGCAAACAGAAGACCCAATTCTCGGTAAGTCTTTTACAACTTAGCCTGCGCGCAGACCCAAATCTTTTTTTTATGATAATAATGTACCCTACTAATCATAAAAAAAAGATTTGGGTCTGCGCGCAGGCTATTTACAACTTGAATGTTTAAATGCTTCATGTAAAGTCTGTCGAAGTCACTTTTACCGTGGTTTTTACCCTGTTGCATGAGGGCTTACAGGACTCTAATGGCAATTGTTTATACTTTTAGTTTTCATAATCCCCAATAGCCTACTTTGTTATCAAGTCATCGTTGGCCGAAGAGATTTCTGTGTCACTGTATCGCCATGATAGCTTGATTTGTTATGAACTGCTCTCCGTGGGAAGAAAGGATTTACTGTGTCACCGTACTGTCACTGCACACACAGAGATTTGACCCATAACAAATACACAAATTCAGAGAATTAATGTGGTACTTTTCAGTCGTCAAGCAGTTGTAAGTTGTACAAATACAAAATTAGAGTTGTAATTTAGCTGCTTTCTATCGTTTTATCGAAATGTACATTTATAATGTGCCATACATTGACAACGTCCACTGTGACCACACATTGTTTACTTAAATCATTATTATAAGACGTAGGTGAATGGTGACCATTATAGACATGTGTCCACTCTGTGAGAAGCTGGCTTAAGTTAATAAAATATTAGAGTTTGGGTCTCTCATTTTAAATGAGTCATTTATGTAATTTACTGTATCAAATTTCAGAATCTCCTGTTGTTATTACCACTCAATGACTCATGCTGAGATTCACTCAACCGATACAGCAATAATATTTACATACCAATGCCTTTCACCGTGAAAACAAGTTCATTAACTGCTTACCTAACATACAATCCAAATTTATTTAATTTGAACTATGTAGTCAACATAAAATTTACTTATAGATAACCTATATTTATTTGATTTGAAATATGTAATACAATAGAGTATCAATTTTCTCCTTTTCACTATGCTTTACATGTACGTAAAGATTAATTATCAAAACTGAAATTAATTATCAGTGTTGTTCTGCATTTTTAATTCCTTCTCATGACTATTTTGTTTCATTGACATTCTCTTTGACAAGATTTACTGCAGGCTACTAACGGGAGCGAAGCGACCTCTTTGAGGAAGCCGAAGGCTGACTGGCCCCGGGCGCAGGCCGCAAGCCGAAGGCTTGTTAGTTTATAAACACACACACAAGGTATATGAAGTACTAGATATTACGGGATATCATTCACAGACATGTATTAAATTCAAATAAAAATCTTGACTTTAGGGACCATAAGAATGAAGCTGACTTTTGTTCGCAATGGGGCCCCATATGCACGGTCAACACAAATATCAACAATACAATCGATTACTATATTTTAGCAATAGGCTCAATAATGATAAATTGCGAAAATAGCCACTACATCATACTAATGTACACATTGTAAAATATCATTAAAAAACAAATCACATTTTTAGATATATATATATAAACCGTCTGAAGAGCGTATTTACGCGAAACTCAGAGTAACGGAGTAAGCTCGTGATCTTTGATCTACTATTTATATATATATATTTATATTACAATATTTTGAGAATTGAAAGTTAAAAACTAGATGTCCCTGATGTTTTGCGGATTTGTTCATAGCTTAACCAAAACAATAATGACCATGGTGCCTGGAGGAAAAGAGGTAACATACTTCAATATACTTCTATAAACCATGTGAAAATAAAACACATGATGATCAGGATGTTGTTGCTGTTAATTTGTTGCTGTAAAATACTTGTTAGAATCAAACGAACAGATAGGACTAACTCACCATCCGTGACCACGTTGGTATGAAACCTTTATAAAGCGACCAGAATCCCTCTCGACGTACCTACACATATCATTAACAACAAAAAAAACATAATTTTTAACTTCACTTCATAAGGAACCCGAAGATATTTTAAATCATGACTGAAAGACTGACTCACAGCGCTCTGTAGGCAATCAATTGACCCCTTATAGAGGTCTGGGTTGTTCATGATACGTGTTTTAACAACATCAGCCGGTGTCCCCATAGTAGCAGCAACTAGTCCAGACCCAATGCTAACGAAAGAAAAACACGTATTAATATATATAAAAACAATTGATTGTACTATGATACCAGAATCATCCATTACAATACCCCTTATTCAGCTTACAAAATTGTCAATGTTATATTTTACAGAGAGATCAGCACATCTGTATTTTTAATATCTAGGAAACAAAATTAGCTTGAAAAAAATACACCAACTTTAGATTGCATTCGAAAGAAGTAAAATCAAGGGTTATTACAGTTCGTGATTTCTGACGCCACGCTATGTAGTCACAACGGTAATTACCTGCTCCTAACTTTGGGGATTTCTTAATTTGCCCTGCAAAATGGGCGTGCCCTATGCTCAATTTGCATGCAATATGCTTCAGTATTTCAACCTTCAAAATTGCACGGTTTTGCAATTTTACTTTTCAAAAATGCCTAAATTATTTTTCAAAATATTTTTTGGGTGTATACTCTCCTACACATCCCCAGAATTTACGTTTGTGTTTGTAGTGTAACTATCAGGCTGAACTTTGTAGCCTCTACTTCCTTATTTGATATGTTACAAATTTTGAGCAAACCTTCCAAGTGTGTGTGTAACATAATTATCCTCTAGGCTTGTATTTCTAAGAATAAAATGTTTAACTGTGTCGTAAGTGGTCAAATCTAAACAAATAAACAGACAAACACAATAATCATCATGCTTCAACAATGAAGAAACATTATATTGTATTCAGTAGTATTATTACAACCGCACTTTACCTCCTAAGTTTACAAGTGCTGCCCGTTGGACATTAGGAGCCCACCCTTTCCATAAACCAAGATAACCACGCTCTGAAACGAGCGATTTGAAAGCATGAAATGTGTTTCTGTACCTATATGCAAATACAATTATAAAAATTATGTAACAGATAGAGGCCAATGACGTCCACAGCTGATAAATGATGTGAGACCGACCTCTTGGCTTTCCCTTCTAGAATTCGTTTGCCTTCCATTTGCATCTGAACTTTGACCAAGTCTGTTGGACTGGCGATGAACTGCGCAGCCGCACCAGCAGATAGGCCACTAAGGGCAGATTTCCTATAAAATGAATAAAAATTTAGGTTTATTAATCATCAGTTGTATCTCTAATAAAACATTTCATTATTTAATCATGTAATGTATTTGTATTCCCTGTGCCTGGCCTCTGTTTCATGTTAGGGATCGACATAAATGTGTAAAGCATTAGGGGTACATCATCGTTACGATCATCACGTTAGTTAGTTGGATCACCTATTACTATTAATAAAGAGATACACTATTATTATATTATTATTAACTAGAAAAAAGGCTGCCTCTGGCAGCTTTCTAGCTCCACCAAAGGGCGTTCTGGGCCTTCGGCCCAATGTTGTTACTGTTGCTAAATTGGCAAAGTACGAAGTAATGTTTTATTGTAACATAAAAGATGTAAAGCCCCGGCCAAATGAAGCCAACATTTTCACAACATTTGATAAAATTTCGCATCAATGTTGTGAAAATGCTGGCTTCATTTGGCCGCCCCAGCCAGCAATTTTACAACATCAATCGCCGGTGCTGACTAAATGCTGGCAAAATGCTGGCTGGGGTGGCCAAATGAAGCCAGCATTTTCACAACATCAGGAGCCGGATTGAGATTATATTTATTCAAATTATTCTCGTTCAATAATATCTTTCTTTTTGGTTGTCCTTCTTTGCTCTACTTCGTGGGAAATTTTAAATTAAACCTCACCACATTTTAATAATCAGTCTCTGAATCGTATGTACTTTCTTTGTCATTTTAAAGGGTATGAAGGTCGTAGTTGACGTGTCTTCCATCGCAGAATATTTAAATCACTTGAGAATTTCGAATAAAGAGCAAACACTGCTACAGAAAATGACAAACTATGTAACTTGAATTTTTAGACTCTATGAAATGATAAATCAAAATCTTTATGGCAAGACTTTCGCACCAAACCGCTGTTATTACGTGACTAAATTAAAACATTACGCAATCATTGACCAATAGTAGAGACGTTTTTTCATTTTTTGAAATTCGATATGTCAAATGTTGTGAAAATGCTGGCTGGGGGGGCCAAATGAAACCAGCATTTTCACAACATCGAAGAAAACAATAGAATGTTGGCCAATTTTTTGATCATCTTCAAAGTGCCAGCCAACAAAATCCAACACCGAAATTTGTTGAAATTTGTTGGCTGGGGTGGCCAAATGAAGCCAACAGCAATGAGTTTTATTTGTAACATGTTTTGATGGAGCATAAGTCAATTTGGGAAAGTTTATTTTTCATTGTCTTTCTATTGCTTGAAAATAGTAAAGGATGATACTTTGAGATTGTGTTGTAAAGGCGGGCACCTAGCACACACGTAGAGTTCATACAATAACAGGTACTATTCTTTGGTATTGTGAAATTTCTTCTTGTTGCTTGCCTAGTATTTCCTTCAACGAACGTAAATAGTTTCTTGATTGAACTAGGAGCTTTCTCTGACTTCACATCGTGAAACATCATAACTGCTGATTCTGCACATCGCTGTCTCAAGGAACTGAATGTAAGACCGATGTCTTCAAAGCAATCTGCGGTGGGTTTCGTTTTGATGTGACCCAGTACCAAGCAGATCATCCTACCAAGACACTGACCAATCCTGTTTTGTAGGGTTTTACTGAGGCCATGTAGAAGGAAGTTTCAATAAACTAAATGAGGCAGTATGAATGTCTTGATGATACGAACTTTTGTGTGATGAGGAAAGAAATGTTTAGTTCTCGCCATGCAACATGCCTTCGCCATTGCTGTTTTGCATACGCAGTTCACATGGTCTTTATAAGTGAGTTTGTTGTCAAGTGTAACTCCAAGTATCACCAACGATTCTTTTGGCTCTACCAATGCACCTCCCACTTCTATGACTGCGTGCTTATCTGTGGTTTTACTGCCAAGCATGATCCATTGTGTTTTTGAAGGATTCATCAAGAGTAGATTGTCCTTGGACCAATTTGACATAGTTTTCATGTGATGAACAAATTCTAGAGATTTTTTGGTAACATTAAATAGCATATCAGATCTTGAATTCACAATGGAAATACAGGAAGAGAATAATTTATCATGTGTCGGAATTATGTTACATAATAATACCAATCAATTTAGTACCTCTGTTCATCATAAATCAAGGGATAACGGGCTACTACTGCACTATTAAAGTCACGTAGATGACCGGTGCAAGAAAGTACTGCTATGGACAATGCTCAATCGAGCGCACCGATTGCCTTCTAACAAAGAGCATTTTGATGTTGAAATTTCATTGTTATTATTATACAATAGATTATGTAACTTAGATTATTTTTTTATACTATATATACCATGTCAACTTTAAATTTATTCTCTTTTGCTTGAAAATGATATATGATAAATCGGAACTTCGCAATTCAATAATTATTATTATAATTATATAATTATTGTTATAATTATAAATATTATTATGTTATTGTTATTGTCATTGTTATTGTTATTGTTATTGTTATTATTATTATTATTACTAATATTATATTAATAAAGATAGATTTATCTATCGTCAGATGTGATAGTGCTCAATACCGATTAAACATTGGCAGAGCTGTAATACATAACGATGGTGACTGAGTCAAAGAAAACACATTCTTGATTTCTGTTACTATAGTTTCACGCAATGTGTTTTGTTTGACTCAGTCACCATCCTTATGTATTACTAATATTATAAATAATGTTTTGAAGTTGTCCACAATTGCGTAGGTATAGTGCTCAATGATAAATATCAGAGCTTTAATAAATAAATTAAATCGTTAAGAAAGAGACATACGGTTCTCGCTATTCCGCGTTTCACGCCATTTCAAGTATAGGGAAATGATAGCTACATATTTGAAATAGATCTCATAGAAATATGTGTGTATTTGGTACGATAACTATAAAGTTTAATAATGTCCAAGAGAATAAAAGAATGTTTGATAATTTTCAGTAATACATAACTGTTTTACAAACTAAATGAATGACGTAGATTGATGACGTAATTTTATGCAGGCATCAGAACATACATTTTTTCACATTTCTGTGACACGAAAAGATTCCTATGACACCGCAAAATCGAGCATAGACATGGTCTAACTTCAGTGACGTGATGACGTCATTTTATGCTGGGATCAATATGAGTTTTCAATGACGTACAAAGAAAAAGGGACACGAAAAAATTCCTATAACGCCGCTGAATTTTCATTAAATATGATTAGAACGCTACTTCCAGGGCTCGCAGCAAACAGCATCAAATTCAAAGCTAATTTTACATTTGAAAATTTGAACTTTTATACTATAAACACTTTAAAGAGGTTACATTTAAAACTGCACTTATTGATAATTTGACAAAAGTCTTTGTTACATAACAAACAGAATAATTCATGAGCGCTTGGAGATATGATTTTATTTTTCTCATGTTCAAAGTGATATCTCACACACTCGAGAAGTCGCGTCTATGACATTATGCTTTGATCACTCAAAAATCAATCCCATATCTCCGAGCGCCCTTAAATAGAGAACTCACCATACTGCAAAGTGTCCGTTATTTTTTTTTTTAAAAACATTCTCTCGTAGTTGCTCATAGAAACCCATCCGACATCCAGTGTAGACTGAAGGGAAGAAATCAAGGTACAATAATAATAATAATAATAATAATAATAATAATAATAATAATAATAATAATAATAATAATAATAATAATAATAATAATAATAATAATAATAATAATAATAATAATAATAATAATAATAATAATAATAATAATAATAATAATAATAATAATAATAATAATAATAATAATAATAATAATAATAATAATAATAATAATAATAATAATAATAATAATAATAATAATAATAATAATAATAATAATAATAATAATAATAATAATAATAACAATAACAATAACAATAACAATAACAATAACAATAACAATAACAATAACAATAACAATAACAATAATAATAATAATAATAATAATAATAATAATAATAATAATAATTAATAAATTCTTGCTTATTAAATTTGTAACAAATGACAGCGATAAAAAACACGGAATTTCACAACGTTTTGCCATATCATATCTTCATGGCATCATCAAGTATATAACTACAAATTAAATTGTTTTTTACAAATATATAGATTTTGAGTTTACATCAGTGATTCTGCTGAAAAGTGAGGCCGTCCAAGAAAAATCAATCATCCGTTGCTCGAAAGAGAAAGAAAAGTAGAAAAGGCTTTAAAACGGATTTTCCCTAAAACTATATCAGATTCATTATCACCCACAAGGTCCAGGCTAGAACATATTTATGGTTTACCGAAAACGCACAAACCGGTACTGTCAATGAGGCCAATTATTTCTTCTACGAACTCTTACAATTTCAAACTAGCAAAATGGCTGGAAGAAAAGCATAAACCTTTATCTACTAATGAACACCCAATCGCAGACTTCATGAGATATCAAAGCCCCAACATGGGGGACATTCTAGTATCATATGATGTTGAATCGGGTTCACCACTAGATCCAATAATGGCCAATGCCTTTATGTGTGATTTCGAAGAAAAATTGCAACTTCCAGAACATTACTATCGTTATGTGGAAGACATCCTAGCAATTATGAACAATTTAAATAATGCTAATAATTTTTTGTAACAACTTAATACTTCACATTCTGCAATAAATTTTACAATGGAAATTGCAGAAAATAATAAACAAAACCATCTACATGTTTATAGCCTCTGTGCAGACTATCGGCTTCAATAAGAATTATAATTTAATTCAAAACACGTAGTCTCACGCAGACTAAACTTCTTCTAAGTATTGAGTAATTATTGGACGCTGTACTGCATATTATATACACAGTATGGCGCTTTCACAGATGTTTTACATTCAATGTGGCACATTTAGTAGTGATTTCGAGATGCCAAGGCAAAAACGAAAAAGTAATTTTAGTCAAAGAAGCAGAAGCAGTCAAAGGCAAACTGTTAATAGGCAACATGAGATGCCAAATTTGAATAGAAGAAGGATTATTGAACTTCATCAGCCAGAGAAATTGAGACACCAGATATAAGAGAAGCTAGACATGCATACAATCACCAGTGTATCACTAACGTTAGAAATAGGGAATCATCTTCTACTAGATCAACAAGACTGCAATCAGAATGAATACATATTTCAGATTCAAGAAATAATAAAACGCATAACATCAAATTCAAATCCTGGAGATTATGAATTTATGATCAAGCCAGCATCATAGAGCTAACAGCAGGAGTAGTGAGAGGCATAATACAAGGGAGGGGCAGATTGGATTTAAATCGAGAAAGAAGGGAAACATCAAGATTTATAACATATTACTTAATTATACCCAGTCCGAATATAAGCAGCGCAACGGGTAACCCATTGCTGGTAGCATATATAACATAAGCTGTAGTTTTTGGAAAGCACCTACGTGTAATTTCCATACTTTCCTACACAGTACCTTCTGTTACATTGGCTATGCAAAGTAAATCTATAGGTTTCCGTTACCTACCTACATGACGTAGCAAAGCCGCAGATAGACCCTGCCACAATTTTATAAGACCTTCCTCATTGACTGAAAAACAAAATTAAAGTTTAAATTAAATGACAATTTCAGTCAAAACAATGGGGGAAACATGTGACAACATTGTTGATACATGACCCACTTCTTAAGGAGAGTGTAAAGTCTGTGTAGCCAATCCGACAAAGCTATTTTACTGACACTGCAACTCTGATCACATGAGTTTTATTCAGTGTCAGCCAATCAGATTGTCGTTATCAGCCATGTGATAACTTATAAGCAAAAGGTGGGGGTACAGTTGAAACTTGTAAGACTTTTCAAATTAACAATTAGAGTTCAGTAGGGAAATTTCAAAGAAGCTATTGAGTCTTATTTTTAAATGGATTTAGTATCAATCTTTTCAATCAATTAAGCTAGTGTCACTTTAGAAATTCAACAACAGATTTACAAATATAGCAATTTAACATTAGTATATATGGCAAATCTTTTTCGGGCTAGACAATATACTATACAAACAACATGATTTCTATCAATATTTCCCTCAGGCCCCAGTTCCACGATACCGTATTGGTTTTTATCCGTATTGAAAAAGTGTTTTCGTTGTGGAATGCGTACCGTTTACGAAGCTGTTACACGGCAAAACAATACGATACGTTTGAACTACACGGAAGGAGTAAAATACAATTCCATTGTGTCCATGACTACGTAGCAATTGCTATTGTCACGAATACGATGTTCCGTATTAATTGAGTTCCACGATGCGTTGCGTTGTGAAAACTGTTCCGCAGTCAAAAAAAATATGCTTGCTAGCGTAGTCAAAATGACTACGCTCCGCGAAGCGTATTGCATCGTATTCAAGCATTGTCGTGTAACTCAAACCCCTATCCGGTATGAAAATGACTACGAATTCCGTCAATACAGCATCGTGGAACTGGGGCCTCAATAAATGAGTGACACAAAATTTGTATTTCTTTAACTATTTATTCTAAAGTTTGAGTGTTTATAAATTTTAACATGTAAACTTGATCGTCACTCACACAACTGAGGCCGCAAATTAAGGATTTTATAAGGGGACATCAGTCTGGTCTAGAGCAGTGTCAGCAACAGCTTTGTTGGGTCCGCTAAGAAACTTTACGCTTTCCTTAAGAAATGTTTTAGTCTGCACGTAGGCTACCATTGAGCAGCTATTTTATATTGATATAGAATAAAACAAACTGATGAACTTGCAAAGACATTTCATATACATTCGTCTTATCGAATCTGAAAAATTTTATATAGAAAAGACCACAGGGTCAAGCCTGTAAAAAATATTGCCACATATAAAGTATGTTTTAAAAATATCACTTTGCTTGAAGTGAAATCTATAATAATATAAAATGGGAGGGTAAATGTGTCCTCACAGGGTCAATGGACTAACCATGTACATTCCTGGAGTACTCGACTGGCCCCAAGTCACGCTTACTTTGATGTGCCGAAATTTGAAGCATGAATGATATGGGAGATGATTGCACTGCAATGTTGTCATGCCAGAGAGATGACAGATATTGATATACTGTATGTTCTAATTAATACAAAGATCACCTTCTAATAAAGATGGAAGTTTTGGTTAGGAGAAGTAAACAATATTACATTTGACTGACATGGCAAGCAAGAAAGCAAACGTAAATGTTTTTTCAACCAATAATCACATTCCATGCTACAGTGTATTCTCTAGGAGTATATGAACAGGTGATTGGGCTTTGAACACATAAAAATCTTCAATTATTGATCCACATTTCACGCTACATATTGAGATGGCAACAGTCATTTCTTATAGCTTAGAATACTTACCTATGCCTGCAGCTGTCTTCACCATGCCTCTGTATTTTATATTCTTAAATGTTCCATCAATTGAAATTGAAGATGCCGCTTCACCTTGAATTTGAAGCCTTGTTTTGGTGATATCCAAGGGAAATGTCACTGGAAATAGCAAAAATGTACTCACATTACTCAAATATCAATACCGTATTACAATTATTCAAGTTGTAATTTAGGAGACAAAACAAATAGTTCGTTCATTACGACAAGCAAACTCCTTAACTTATAGTTCTTGAAATGAAATATACGATTGCATATCATATCTATATCTGTATCTATAAACGTCAAAGTCTGTCTGTGTTTTTTTATATAGCATTCCTTATTTCCTGCATCGAAAGAAAACATGTCTTTATTTTGTAATCCAACTTTGCGTGACAACAACAAAGCAATCTGTCCTTCTCAATTTCACACGCATCATTGGCCATTCGCTATTGTTCACGCGATTATTCTATTGTTCTATTGATGAAATAGGTCAATCAAATTCTAAATCTAAGTAACGGAGACTTACAGTCTTGAAAACGAATGAATCAACCCCAGCAGCGCTGGGCACTCATTGCTAGTATACTTATAAATGTTATTGTTAAAATGTGTGTATGTGTGTGTTTGTATGTTTGCTTGTATGTGCAGAGCAGATCATTTTTCTTCGTCAATTCTAGCTCAACAGCTTGGAAAAACATATCATTGTAATTAGTATGATTAACATATTGTTATGACGGCATTCGTTTTTTAGATTTTGCTTTCTGTCTTTCACATTGAAAGAAAATATGTCTTCCTCCTGTGATTAAGCTTTGCGTTGAGACAACAGCGCAATTTTGGCTGCTCATCTTTCACACGTATAAATAAACTCTTGTAGCTTCTACTTTTGATATCAAATTTCATTGTGTGTCACGCCATTCAAAAACGCATCAACATAATTGAAACATTTATTAATTATTATTGTTTACATAAATCCTTTCTGGGAATCAAATTTATCGACTCGCTTCTGTTAACTATCTTAAAAACATTGAAAGATGATGTGAAATATTTGACTATCAAATTCTCAGGTTATTAGGACTCTTAAGTAAATATGGAACAAAAAAATATTATCTTATTGCCTTAATTTGTCTGTTACTTAGATTTGCCACCAGAAAAGAAAGAGATGAAGACCATTATCACTAGAGACTTATTTAAATTATTTGAATTGGTAGGTGTCGCCTGTAATAAGCATTATTAGGCCTACTATTAATCATGCATCGTCCTAGGCATGCGACCCACAGAAGAGATCAAGTAAAGCTGTGTATAACCGCTCACAATCAATGCCAGCAGCTGTTACAATCAGGAAGAAAATGTTAGTGTTAGCGACAATAGTGTTAGCGATGTGAATATTGAATTGCATCAAACTGTGATAAAATGTTGGTGTAAAATTAACAACACATACTTTCTTGAGACAGTGACATTGTTTGTTAGGAAGTCCAAACATCACATGAATTAATATGCTAATAAAAAGATTAAAGACATGGATATGAATCAACAACATCAAGTTCATGAGTTACACAGTACAATGCAGTTAATACCTAGTGCTGATATGGATGAAATAGAAAAAGTTGACAATGATAACACTCAAAGTTTGAAAAAAGTATAGTGGCATTTTCTGAGATAACATCGGAAAAGTTTGCATCGTCATGAACAATGATTTGAAACAATGTAAGATCCTGGAGGGCAATATAACACCACATTTCAGCAATTAAAATTGAGGGTGATGATTGCATTGAGAGAGCATATTAAAAAATACTGATAGGAAATCATTCCACAGAGCATGGGAGCTACGTAGCGTGAGCATCACGCCAAATGGCTATTGAGCTGCAAATTTGTCACCTGTTTCGAGTAAATTTATTCCACGTTTGAGATGAAATATCGATATAATTTTATTTTTGCTATAGGTAGGCCTATTGATCCCGTGACTTTTAATATGAAAAATTAACATGAAAATACAGCTAGAAACCGATGTCTTACCTTCTCATTCAATAAGTTGACCATAGTAATTAATATTATTTTTCGAACGATGAGGCCTTTTCAAATGGCCTCTGTTCTTCATTGATTATCATTTTAGCAGAGGTTAGACTAATACCCCTGTTTGTTGGGGCTAATAACACAATATTTCATGATATTATTGTCTTTGTATAGGCATTCGGGGAGAAGGAATTGCGTTGATAGTTTGTGTTGCATGAATTATAAAGTCATGTATTTACGAAACCAGTCCAGATTTAGGTTTTAAATTACTTTGGCAGTGATAATAAATTGTCAAACATGTCAATAATTTGTGTAAGATGAATTAAAAATGTTCAATGTTAGTTATCATCCTGAACGTTTGCTAATATTTCACAATGTGTCCAATTTAATAACAAAGCGGTACACAACAACAAAAGCTGTAATATGTTAATGATACGTTTCTATGCTGTGAAACACAGTATGTATAGCCCTGGTGAAATCTTGAAAAGTTTTATTTTCACACAAATATTGTTGATAGATAGAAGCCGCACATGCGTAAATGAAAATGACTAGAAGATCTCGCTACGACAGCAATGCTTATGCAAGAACTTGAGTCAGTTGAGGTGTATTTGTCTGAACAAATTCACAATTAAGTCAAAATCTACCCAACAGCAAATTGCTCAATTTAAGGTCATTACCACATGTATATTTCCATGGCAACCTGACAGATGCTTTCAGAGATCAAGCTCATGTTACTATTTCTTGTAGCACCAGATATGCAAAAAGACAAGTAAGACAATGGTTCAATTTGGTGCATGACAGAGACTGTGAATGTGCTATGTCGCACACAATTTCAATGATTAGATAGTTCCAAAGCATTACTATAAAGCATCAATTTCTGTAATTTATTTTTTACTGGAGTGTTTAAAACTGAGCATCTGAATAATTCAACAAATGAAAAAAGTCTATTTTGTGTGTGAAATTGTTTGTACCTCCAAAATTCAAAGGTGAGGCAGAATTGAGAATGAATGCTGACACATACATAGAAGCAAAAGAAGATAGTGCTGCCTGCCTTCGCAAATGAAATGTTCATTACAATGGGATAAGTGTATCAGTAACAGAGAAGGGTTTGGCTTTTTAAAATATTACATTCTCGGAGTTCCGTAGTCATGGTTTGAAACACTATCAAATCAAGAGGATAGAACATCTATTGAAATTTCTTCGCAATGCAGTCAACATTTAAGTCCTCTTTATTGGTGCTCAACCGACAACCGTCAGAAATACCCATGATAAAGCCATTTAACACAGCAAATACTTCATTTAACTGGATTTACAGCATAAGCAAGATAAGGAGATGTGCAGAAAGTTTTGAACATCGCGTAAGAGGTCATGACAGAAAAGTATATACATCTCAACTGGAAGACCTCCGTATGATAAATCTTAATTTAAGAACAGCTACAAGCATAGCAAAGAATCAAGCACTGTGGGGTGTGGGCTACTAATCACATAAATAGGCCTAACAGCAGATGATGTGGTAGCGGCTGTAGCGATAATCGTCACAGTTCCATAATATATTGGTACACGAAATTCTATTATTCTAAGAATATAGAGGTTTGCGGCGTTTACTCTGTGAACAGAAAACTGGGGATTCTCAGCCCTGTTTGAAAGGCAACTTGCTGCGAATAATGTAACCTGCAATTATAATACAAAGAATTTCAAGTTTCAGCAAGCCTCCAGTCTGCAAATAAAGGCTATCTCGACGAAATCTTGGGTGTAGCAGGGCCGAAAATATTTAGGAACGGGGGCGGTAACTGATCAAATTTGACTCCAGGGGCGCCAAAATCCTATATTTCAGTAAAAAATATGAAGAAAAACACTAATTGTTTCTTCCGATTTTCGATTAAAACTGCAGCTTCAGGGGCGGCAATCTTGAGAAAATTTTTATCTCGGGTGCGCAGCTGCCAAGCTTTGCAGACCGGGCCAGCCTAGACAATAATTTTGATGTTAGACTGGCTAATTACATAGATAGATAGATAGATAGATAGATAGATAGATAGATAGATAGATAGATGGATAGATAGATAGATAGATAGATAGATAGATAGATAGATAGATAGATAGATAGATAGATAGATAGATAGATAGATAGATAGATAGATAGATAGATAGATAGATAGATAGATAGATAGATAGATAGATAGATAGATAGATAGATAGATAGATAGATAGATAGATAGATAGATAGATAGATAGATAGATAGATAGATAGATAGATAGATAGATAGATAGATAGATAGATAGATAGATAGATAGATAGATAGATAGATAGATAGATAGATAGATAGATAGATAGATAGATAGATAGATAGATAGATAGATAGATAGATAGATAGATAGATAGATAGATAGATAGATAGATAGATAGATAGATAGATAGATAGATAGATAGATAGATAGATAGATAGATAGATAGATAGATGATTGATATATTTGCATCTCAATTCGAGATAAATATTTGTTGTAATACATGAGTTATTTATGAGTATAGTCTAGTTTAATTTTGTATATGATTGTTCTGATTTGCTTTTATTCAGTTAATGTGAATATATATCATATATAATATTCTGTAATTCATAATATGCTGCTAATAATTATGTCAATTATTATTTTGTTATTGATTTGATATATTTGATATATATAGATAGATAGATAGATAGATAGATAGATAGATAGATAGATAGATAGATAGATAGATAGATAGATAGATAGATAGATAGATAGATAGATAGATAGATAGATAGATAGATAGATAGATAGATAGATAGATAGATAGATAGATAGATAGATAGATAGATAGATAGATAGATAGATAGATAGATATTTCAATCACTTCTGTGAATAAAAGTTACTTAATGAAAATATTTAATTACAATTATATTGATTCACATTTATAAAATGATTGGGGTCACCCCTTAAGCAATGCTTGTTTATCGGGGGACACTGTATGATATACAATTAGCATATTATAATGCCAGGATAAGTCAATTAAGTTTCAGATAAGGATAAAAGAAGGAAAGCAAAAATAATGAATATTAGTACATAGAAAATAAAATTGCAGAATGCAAAGATTGAATAAGATAAAAAAATTTATTTTCAGATTGCAGAGATTGAGTGAGATAATGTTAATAAGTTGATTGCAAAGAAAGAAGAAAATTCATAAGGAGTTTGAGTGGTGTTAATAGGCAGGTTATTAGTCTGATTGTGAACAAACATAGCAGTCTGGTAAGCCAATGGAGCAGATATCAGAATACTTGTTCAGTAGAGCGAGCTTGAGCTGTATCTTGAACTTTTTTTGGTCATATAACTTACTTATAATATTTAATGAGTGATTCCACATTGTGGGGTAATGGTAATTAGGAAGTTTTTGGTGAAAGTTTGATTTCCCAAAGGGGACATACATTACATATCGTTGTCGTCTGTTGGAACTACTTCCAAGGAAGTGAAAATTGTTTACTAAAATTGCTGGACATTTTTTGTTGAAAAAACTCCAAATTAGGGAGAGAACATTGCATTTGTAAAGATCATCGAAAGTCAAAATTGATACAGATTTTAAAAGAGGTAACGAATGCGTGAGAGGCTTAGAAAGAGTGATAATGCGGATGCATTTTTTTGTAAAACGTTAACTTTATTGCGATGAGCAGAATTACCCCAGACAGTTAAGCCATATTCAATATGTGGTTTTATTATTGCAGAATATATTTGTACTTTATGAGCTAATGGGAGAAATTTTGTAAGTCGAATAATTGTATACAAAAGTTTTCTGATTTTTTTTCAAACAAAGTCAATGTGAACATTCCAGTTCAATCTGTCATCAAGAAAAATGCCTAAAAATTTCACAGACTTCTCCTGGCAGTTTCGTCCACACTGTTGGATTGGTATATTATTTAATGTGATGTTAATGAAGACAGGATTTCTATGATTAAAAAGTATGTATCGTGTTTGGGATTCGTTTAGTGTCAAATGATTATTTGAAAACCATTCTGAGATCTGTTTTAATTCAATATTTACAACATTTTCCAATTTGTTTAAGTCATTTGATGACCACTGTATAGTGGTATCATCTGCAAAAAGGTTGAATTTTAATGTAGAACACAATGGCAAATCATTAATAAAAATTAAAAAAAGCAAAGGACCAAGTATGCTACCCTGTGGAACGCCACAGGTTATCAAACTTGCACGCGAGTGAGTATCATTTATGGCTACTACTTGAGATCGAAGTGATAAATAATTGGAAAACCAAACTAATTCTGTTGAATTTACTCCGTAATGGGATAATTTACTTAAAACAATGTCGTGGTTTACCGTATCAAAAGCTTTTTTCAAGTCTAAAAAAAGGGCAAGATGATATTTGCTGTTGGAGTTTGAAAAAATGTTGTTGAGGAAATTTAGAACGCAATGGGTAGTTTGAGAGGATTTTCTAACCCAAATTGAAAAAAAGATAAAAAGTTATTGTCAAAATGTAAGTAAATTTGATTATAGACTATGCGTTCAATAACCTTTGAAAATGTACTAAGTAGCGAAATTGGTCTATAATTAGTGAACAAATGAATATCTCCAGTTTTAAAAAGTGGAATTACTTTAGCAATTTTATAGTGATCTGGAATGAAGCCAGTTTTTAAAGACAAATTAATTAGATAAGTGAGAGGATAAATGATTTCAGCTTGAACTGCTTTAAGACAAATATTTGAGATTGAATCTAACCCAGGGCTTGACTTATTTTTCAGTTTGTTAATTACTTTACTAACTGTTGTGTGTGATACACAGTGGAACTTCAAGGCAACACCGGGGTTGCGTGGTAAATATTTCTTGAATTTGTCATTATAAATATAGTTCTTAGCGAGTGTTGGCCCTATGTTTGTAAAAAAATCATTAAATTTTTCTGCAATATCTGAGGGATTTGTCAAATTATTTCCATTGGCAGTGAAGAAAGCTGGTAATCGATTTTTTTCATGTTTCTTCCCAAGAGAGTATTTGTTGCCTGCCAAAGAAGCTTGATATCATTTTTGCATGAGTCATAGAAATGATTCCAATACAATACTTTACAAGTTTTAATAGCTTTGAAGTAGACTGAAGCATAGCAATCATATTTAATTTTAAATGCCGGATTTTTTGATGTTATTCATTTGTGATACAATTTGTTTTATTTTATTCTTGATAGTAGTAATCCTTTGGTCATCCACGGATTTAGCTTATGATTTTTACGATTAAGCTTTTTTGTTATTAAAGGGCATGCAATATTGAGACAGTCATCAAATGTTTTGTGAAATGTATCAAAGGCTAACATAGGATCATTAGGAAGATACCAGTTACAGCGTGAGAGCAGAAGTTTAAAATTTTCAAGGTTTTTGTCAGACACATCTCTGTATTTAATTACATGTAAAGGTTTGCTATTCTTTTTTGCAAAAAGAAGAAAAGGACACAAATGATCAGACATATCTGTGGTGATTATTCCTGTGGTAATATTGTGTTTAAAATTGGTAAATATGTTGTCAATTAATGTACATGATTTGGTTGTGATTCTTGTGGGCTTGGACATCATCGGAATGAGATTATAATTAAGAAAACAATTTATCAAGTTGTCAGCTTTAGAAGATTCTACTAAAAAGTTAGTGTTAAAGTCACCACCAACAAATGATGTGTGATTTTTGAGAACTTGAAGAATGTTTTCAGGAATTGAAATGGCATTTTTGAATATTGAGCGAGGAGGGATGTATATTGAAACAAATGCAAATGTGTCATTCTCTACTACGATTGTTTCTATGTCTTCATTTATGATGGTGAGTTCTGAATTCACAGCGAATGTAATACTGTTGTGAATTACTAGTCCCACACCACCACCTTTAGATCTAGATCTTTCGTTACAAACATAAGTATAATTAGGAATTAAAACATTTCCCCCTTGCCAAACTTCTTGAAGTGCTAGAACTTTTAAACGAGAGATATTTAGAAGATCAGCGACGTGGTCACCATTTTTTAACAAAGATTTGACGTTTTGTGAGCCAAAAGACATTCCCGAGTGGGAAATATCATGGGTCGTGACATAGCCTAGTCGCTCAACTGATTCAAATTGCTCTGATATGTACTCTAATTTTGACTGTCTAGACGTCATAGTTGTGGTTGAATGATTTGAAAGAATGAACATTAATATTATGAGTGTTAAATGATAAATAATAGAAGTAAACAACAATAAAAAGAAGTAAGAGATTTGACTTATCCTCAGCATGATGATTGACTAAGGAATTCGACATCTTCGTCGTTAGCAATC
Source organism: Haliclystus octoradiatus (assembly GCA_916610825.1). Lineage (NCBI taxonomy): Eukaryota > Metazoa > Cnidaria > Staurozoa > Stauromedusae > Haliclystidae > Haliclystus > Haliclystus octoradiatus. The sequence continues at coordinate 27,556,984 of OU744447.1, read as the reverse complement.
ATAATGTTTGTTTTGTCTAATTTTTTTATAATAATCTTCATGTCTGTAGTCCAAGTAGCTAAAATAAACTTGTTTCTTTTTAATTTTCTACATTTGAAGAATAATCTTGCAGACTCTTTTGGTAGATGTTCTGAAATGTAAACACCTGTCTTTGCAAGCTTCCGTCTTGCGTTGAAAATTTCGCGCCTTTTCCAGAAGCTATTGAAGAAAACAAGAACTGTCGCCGGCTTTGTTTCCTTTGTTTCCTTTGTTGGCATTGTTTCCTCTGTAGGCATTGCATCAGAGTAATTTCCGTTATCATCATCATCTGGGTCATTTCCGTTGTCTGCACGTGGCGTATTTAACTTCGAAAATGGCGTAATAATCTTTGCTGAAAAATCATGCTCGCTCAATTGAACACCTAACGTTGATTTAGCGAGTTTTATTATGCTTTCGCTCAAAGAAGTTTCAGTATTATCACTTTCTAATCCATCAAACCGAAGGTATTTAAGATTTTTTGAAATTTCCTTAGATTTTTCTTGGGCAGAGACTGTTGCTTTCAACTGCTTTATATCGTTTTCTTGTTGGCTTACTTTACAACGTAAGTGCTCCATATCATTATTTAAAGAATCTATCTCCAGTTTCAATTCTTTCACTGCATCAGACACAATACTTTTCATTACGTCCACAACTTCTTTTGATTTAAATATTTCTATCAATTCTTTTTTCATTGGAGCCGCCGCTGCGACTGATCTCCTGCTACTTGACATTGCAAATTGACCAATAAATCCTTCTTGATATGCAACTGCATTCAATATTATTGCAATATTTATATTTATTAAACTTATTCTGGCATTTTCTATTGAAGTTTTGACAGTTATTGCTTCAAAAGATACTAAGATGTATAAATTTCCATCAGAGTAAAAAAAGAGTGTCCGTCGCTGTCAAAGTTCAAAGTCAAAGTTCAAATATTATGAAGAAGTCCCTATTGGTTTATCATGAAGAAGCACATATATAGCACACATACGGTAACACGTATTACGGTTGAAATATTTGTTGTTGCAAGCAAAGAGTCTGTCAGCTGAGTCCCGCCGCCAATTTGAATTTGTCACACAATGCATACGAGTTATGCCTACACATAATAATACCTAGACCTAGGCTTATAAGTAGCATGACATAACAGGCTATCAGTGCGACAGAGCCTATCAACTGAAACTCACTTGTGAAATCTTACGGACTCACCTGTTTCAGCTACTGTAGCAGCAACAGCAGATAGTGCATACTTGAATATAAAACTTTGGTTACTGCCATCATCGGAAGGTCCTCCTGGTTTACCCATACTATTGGTTTCTCGTGCGAAGTGGACTGCCTGCCAATGATGTAACTGCCAATTGAAGCAATCTTAAGCCAGATTCATTCAATTCAGTTTCATGGATGGATCATTTTTATATGATTCACTAATACAAATAAAGCCATTGCCTTGTTGTTGAAGGTCTGCGCTTAAGGCTTCAAGTATTATTTGTAATAAATAGCTGACTGAACTGTCTGAACAGTTCAAGGTGGGTATTCAACAATTCAGACCAGTGACAAGATTTTACTAACTATGCAGCAAGATAACCCCACGCGAAAACAATCTCAATATCAATGAACAATATAAAACCAGATCAAATGCTCAATCATATCAATCAATCAATGCTGATGCTCATTGCTCCTCACATGTAATCCAATATCGAATTATTGGCCGCCGTAGGCCCGTAAGTAACCACGAACAGTTATGGATAAACCTCTCAAGGCAGTCTCAATGTGAAACAGCAACAGCAATAATTGTGATTCTAGCCCAGACCACCGCAGCGGAGATTTGATGAGAACCGCGCATGCGTAAAGTAATTCAATTATTCCAGCGTGCTTTGCCTAGGCAAGTCATTTAAAGGGCCATTTAGGCCCTGTTTACAAGGAGGGCGAGTTACCCAGAGCCATCTATTTACAAGAGTTGGGACACGCTTTCATGTGCCGCTATCGTCTCCTATTGGACAGATGCCATTCACGTGATTTTTTGGACGCCATTTTCGTACTTTCGGCACCAGGGTTCTTGTTCTTTTGGCGCCAGGTTTCCTGTTTTAAGCGAAGCGCGCGGAAAAATACAACTTTTATCAGTAAAAACAAACATAGGCTATTAAATTATTAATTGTTGTGTTAATAGGCACAATAGTAATCGAAATAAGGCCTGGATTATACAGCGCGCTTTCGAGCGTGCCGTGCTTTCGAGCGCGCTTTCATTTGAAGGCGCGCGCTTTTGAAAATGTCTAGTTATACAGCGAGCTGTCCTCAAAAGTTGTGTAAAAACTTCCTTTGAATTACATGATGACGTGTAAGAAAATATCTCACAAGACTTTTGATTGACAAGTATACGCTTTTTGTGATATAAATTTATTGCTTCAAAAAGTGATTTTTATCACAATTCGCCATCAAATAGTTGTGATTATCGTACAATGATAGTTTTTTAACCTACCATGGTCCTACAAATACAAGACAGTGGCTTATATCTAATCTGCAGAGCATATATATATAACCTTGTCTAATTAATACTATTTGAAAGTTTTCTCCTCTTCAATTGAGAAGTACAGATGCTCTGAGTAGTTTCCCTATTATTATTTTGTGGATTTCGATTATAATTCGAAAGAAAATCAATGTTTATTCATCCTCTTATTTGCAAAACGGAACTGTATCTAGGCAACGGCCGAGAAAAAGAGGCTAGACATTTCTTTCTCGACATCAACCCCCGGTTTTTACCAAATATGGTAAGAGGAATCCCTGGAATGTCGAAATGAAAGTTCGCCTTCAAGTGAAAGCACGCTCTTCCTATGCGAGCTTTCGATTTGGAGCGCGCCGTGCTAATGACAGCGAGCCGTGTCAAGTTAGGCCTGGATTATACAGCGCGCTTTCGAGCGTGCCGTGCTTTCGTGCGCGCTTTCATTTGAAGGCGCGCGCTTTTGAAAATGTCTAGTTATACAGCGAGCCGTCCTCAAAAGTTGTGTAAAAACTTCCTTTGTATTACATGATGACGTGTAAGAAAATTGATTGACAAGTATAATACGCTTTTCGTGAAATAAATTTATTGCTTCAAAAAGTGATTTTTATCACAATTCGCCATCAAATAGTTGTGATTATCGTACAATGATAGTTTTTTAACCTACTATGGTCCTACAAATACAAGACAGTGGCTTATATCTAATCTGCAGAGCATATATATATAACCTTGTCTAATTAATACTATTTGAAAGTTTTCTCCTCTTCAATTGAGAAGTATAGATGCTCTGAGTAGTTTCCCTATTATTATTTTGTGGATTTCGATTATAATTCGAAAGAAAATCAATGTTTATTCATCTGTTTATTTGCAAAACGGAACTGTATCTAGGCAACGGCCGAGAAAAAGAGGCTAGACATTTCTTTCTCGACATCAACCCCCGGTTTTTACCAAATATGGTAAGAGGAATCCCTGGAATGTCGAAATGAAAGTTCGCCTTCAAGTGAAAGCACGCTCTTCCTATGCGAGCTTTCGATTTGGAGCGCGCCGTGCTAATGACAGCGAGCCGTGTCAAGTTAGACGGGCGCGCCGGCAGCGAGCCAACTTTCAATTTACTGTAAACGAAAGCACGGCACGCTCGAAAGCGCGCTGTATAATCCAGGCCTTAGACGGGCGCGCCGGCAGCGAGCCAACTTTCAATTTACTGTAAACGAAAGCACGGCACGCTCGAAAGCGCGCTGTATAATCCAGGCCTAAAAGTATTGTTTACTATTCCAACTGGGGACAAGAATTAGAAAAAGTTGTCTTTGACTGCAAAGAATAAGCGCGTAAGAGATACTCGTTTTACTCTACAAACTCCTTGTCCATTTAGCAATTCCAATAGCATTGATCTGATTTACTCTTGAGCAACATGCTAATGAGATCAATAACATAGTATTCATTGAAGTAAATTGTATTCTAATTTTGAGAGTCCAGCAAATAAATATGGAGAAAGACAACTCATAAATGGTTATATTACTCTTGTTAAACAATCACAAATCATCACAGAGTTCCAAAATGGCTGAAAAAACACAACATTCTCTTGCACATGCGCACTGCTGTTGAAAACGTGCTCGGGTCCAGGCCAAAAAACATAAATGGCATCAGTGTCCCAACTCTTGTAAATAGATGGCTCTGGAGTTACCCGGGTAGGCGAGGTACTCGCCTTACCGAGTTAAAATGTGTTGTGTGTTTACAAGGGTCACCTGAGTAACCCGCCTACCCGAGTTGAATAATTTGAAGCCAATCTAAGCATGCGCGCTGAAATGGAACGATTAGAGAACAAAAGATGTCTACAGCGGAAACGTTCGAAACAATAGAAAATTAAAGCTACCATTTTTTAATTTTAACCCGCCTACCCGAGTTACTCGCCTATATCCGTTTACAAGTCAAAAAGTGACAGAAAGTTGTCTCGGGTAGGCGAGTTACCCGGTCTGCCAAGGCGAGTAACTCGGGTAGGCGAGTTACTCGGGTGGGCGAGACAATTTTCTCACTTTGCTTGTAAACAGAACGCGCATAAACAATAGACCCGGGTAACTCGCCAACCCGAGTAACTCGCCCTCCTTGTAAACAGGGCCTTACACTGCAGCCAAAAAGGCACGGTACTCGTCAATTAACACATCAAAGGTGTTAACAAGAATGCGGCCCGTGCTGTTTTTTTTCAGGGTTTACACAGCTTATTAAAAACTGTTTTCAGGATCGCCCGTGCCTATTTTTACGCGGGCCGAGATTGAAAACTTACAAACTGAATTATAGGTTTCTCATTATTTAATGGTTTTACAGGTGAAATTCGATAAATTGAGATTCAATTATGTATGTTAAATAACTTGTAAGGATTCCGTTGAACTGAAAATCACTATGTTTTTTATCAATTATAATATTTAAGTTTTTGTTACATTCCTATCTCCATTGAGCAAAGATCAAATACATTTGGCTTAGTCTTTCACCTCCTGAACATGCTACCACGCCAGATCAGTATTTCTGTGACAAAATACACATCTAAATTTACGCTCCGCATTCGTAATTACAATTTGCATAATTAAACATTATATTACAGAAACTTCATTAATTTTCAAAAGAAATACGTAACAAAATATGCTTAATGTGCTTATCTAGCTTTGGTAATCTTTAGTCTGTTACTGATTTTATTAGAAAACCTCAGAATTCCACTGTAAAGAGACGCAACTTCTACGATGACGTCATAATTACTGCAAAACGGCACGGTGCCCACTTTTTGAGCGGGCCGAGACTACCTCGAGAAATGATCTCGGCCCGATCAAAATAGTAGGCACGGTGCCGCTTTTCAATGTCTGAAAAAGCCGTTTAGACGGTAAACGGAAAATTCAACTCGCGTCAGCTCTATTTAGTATCCAGTCTACTTTTTTCAATAGTACGAGCGCGGTTACGTTTCCACGTAATATTGCTTTTGCGTCTATCGTCAACTTAATCACATTCAGTAATGGCGTTTGTCGTAGTTAAGTAACTGCAATATTCAAGTCAGCAACACAGAGTAGCGTGCTGCAACATGTAAGCTTTCACGATTGCCTTTGCTTCATTGCTCATCAAAATTATAAGGGGAATATGTAGGATAACATATTTTGCGAGGCAAGCGCAATAATGTATGCATCCAGAGCGATGAAGTTAGCTGTTATTTTGATATGTTTTTATGAAGCTGATACAAGTTGAATTGAAGCTGACACGAGTTGATAGTATAGAAATATAAAAAAGAACAGAAGTAGTTTGTTGTTTATGCTTATGATATACCAAGAAAACCCATCAAAGTCTTACAGCATCATTTTATATCAGTTTGGATCATTTATGCCCTATAAGAATGCATCCAGAGCGATGAAATGGGCTGTTATTTTGACATGTTTTTATGAAGCTGATACAAGTTGAATTGAGGCTGACACGAGTTGATAGTATAGAAATATAAAAAAGAACAGAAGTAGTTTGTTGTTTATGCTTATGATATACCAAGAAAACCCATCAAAGTCTTACAGCATCACTTCATATCAGTTTGGATCATTTATGCCCTATAAGAATGCATCCAGAGCGATGAAATGGGCTGTTATTTTGACATGTTTTTATGAAGCTGATACAAGTTGAATTGAGGCTGACACGAGTTGATAGTATAGAAATATAAAAAAGAACAGAAGTAGTTTGTTGTTTATGCTTATGATATACCAAGAAAACCCATCAAAGTCTTACAGCATCACTTCATATCAGTTTGGATCATTTATGCCCTATAAGAATGCATCCAGAGCGATGAAATGGGCTGTTATTTTGACATGTTTTTATGAAGCTGATACAAGTTGAATTAAGGCTGACACGAGTTGAGAGTCATTTTGAATAAACATGCCGAATAATTGCAGAACAAAAATCCCAAAAAAAATTCGCGAAAAGTTTAGATGATGTTTCTTTACTGTTCAGTAATAAGAATAACAGTAATAATATCTTCATATATAACGTAAATTGCGAAAAAATTGAATTGTTTCTCCCGTTCCCAACCAAAGTCGTAACTTTAAAATCAAACGTCCCACGCATAGAAATTCATGTTTTTTGGCGGGAAATGTGATTCAAATCACACGTGTCGTCAGATCAAAGAGATCAATTCTTTTATTGTTCGTTTTAACATGGATCATGGATTTTGATTAACAATTTGAAATGGATCAATCCAGTCCAGTAATCTAGCATCAGTTGAAAAATTGGAAGAAGATGAAGTCAGTACTCTGGAATTGGAACGTAATCCGATCATCATAGAATCTGGTCAAATAGAACAAACAAGTATTACACCTCAAGCAGCATGGGAATCTCTGTTTTCAAGACAAGATACCGAGTCAAGCGGGACAGTGAAAGATCAAGATGCAGCTGAAAACCTTATCAGGCATTTCAGCTTGGCAACAACAACAACGTTTGTAGTGTGGAATACTGCTAGAAGGGTTTTGGAAAACAGGTACCGTATGACAATTAAACAACTGTAAAAATGCAAACAAAACTACTTTGTGGGAATGTCTTGTTACTTGCGAGAAATCCTCTCAAATAAGGAATTTCTTACATCTCAGAACTATCTGATCTGAAAATTCATATTATGTTTAGAACAATGACGTACCGTACATAGCTTTGAATCAGAAGGTGTATGTCTACCAGCATGGGAAATCACAGCCCAAAACAAAAGTTTGCAAAGTAAGTAAGCAGTCAGTTATATACAGATCCATCTCTGCAGCATACAGATTAAATATGAAATACAGTAGTAAGAAGACTACTTGAAGGGATGAATCTCAAAATTTTTTTTGTATTTTCCCAATTTTTGCCACCTCCGTACAGCAGCCACCTGTCTATTGCAGCCATGACAATGTTGTAGAAATGTACCATGTGACTTGATGTACTCATTGAATTATTCTTTGAAAGTGTGTTGTCTAAACAGGAAATGTCAAGGACCCTTCATAAGATTTATTCTAATAACATACTTGTAATGGTAATTCCTGCTCCCATGAAATCCATAAACAGCTAGTTAACCAATATATTGAGCTAAAGGAACACTTTCGTCATTCTTTTAAAAGTGGAAATAATGGAATGGCCTCTCTATTAACGGGACTTGAGGAATTTTTTATGAGAACGGCGCTTGAAAAAATCCTGAAATGGCCCCTGAAAAATATTGGGAAAACAAAACGACAACACAATCTAAAAATGATGTCAATTTTCTGAAGGGCAATAAAGAAGTGTAACTTTGAAAACTATGACCTCCAAACATTTATAACTGTAGGCTACCATAGAATTTCATTTCAAATATTATATCTAGCTATTATTTCAAATACAAGTGAATATGAACAAAAAATATATATTAGTCGAATGCTAGTTTGTACCAAGTGATGCATTTGAAACATGACACACTCCATTTAATAATGATCAAATATAAGCAGCAAATATTATAAAGTCAATAATCTTATAATCAATAGTTGTATATCATAAACTTAGAACAAACCCAACTAATGACACACATAATAATCTAGAATACACCATAGCGACATCTGGAGGCTACACAGTTGACCTCTCCTGAAAATCGAAAATTTGCAACATTATTCACATAAAAACATTAACCAAGAATAATTTACATAAAAAATTGTCCCAACAAGGATGTTGAGAGTGGATAAATAGAATAAGTAGAAACAACATATAGCCTCCAGGGGTCATTTGAGTACTGCTGATTACAGGGAGGTCAAATTTTGCTAGAAAGCTTGAATATAACACTATGTTAACAATGAATCAATCAATTATCATTTGCAGATATGAAGACCTGAATCTGAAGCTTTCCAGCGAGGTGTAAATTTGCTCAAGTGCATTACAGATATCAGAAATCCATTCGACATGAATCGCATACATGTATTATCGATGCATGAAAGGAAGGTACTACATTATCAAGTTGAATTTGTAACAATCTCTCACAGGATTAACCATTTGGCCTGTTATGTTTCTTGTGGCATGTGTGACGTGTGATGTGTAGAAATTACAGATCATTAACTTAGTTATGTCTTTTTTGATAGCTAATTGAAATGGATGATGGTCGCCTCAATGACAACATTATAAATGCATGGTAAAAGATGCTGCAAGATTGATACCAATCTGATAATGGCTTCGAAGACATACTTTTGCAAAGAAAATTCCTTGAAACCAAAAACAAATTGGGCAACAGCAACAACTTGGCAGGGAAGGAAAGTCAATAATAAAACTTTACGATACATTTCATGAAAAAATCCAGCGCTCTCTCTCTATAAATTCCGTCAGAACTTTTGAAAGAACTTAAAGTAGCCTATGATTACAACCAAAATATGATGTTGTTCAATATCTAATGAAAAGTCTGATCTCATCTTGCGGGAAACAATAGGTTGCAGGAGTCAAGTTTAAAACGTTTTGAGGGTATATTTAAAAGCATCAATGATGAATTAGGCCTACTTCTTCTTGCATTAGTTTATTGTGAAATATCATAGCCTTCCGGTAATTGCTCTCATAAATAAGAAATGTGAATTTTCTGCTGAGGTTTGGCTTATGAATTATAAAATAATATCAATTTTTATCCGATTCTGGATGTAAATAGTGTAGGATATAAGTTCAATGTGAAATAATCAGGGGTCATCAATAAACAAGATTGCAGAGAAGGGTGATTGCACCCCTGAGAAGAAAGAGCGTTCCCTGGAAATGTTTTGGGGCAACAGAATTACGTTTCAGTAATAATTTGCAGACGATTGCTGGTGATATTTCGTTATTGGAGATCTCGGAAATTACATAACAAGCGTACAGTTGCGGGTACAAGGTGGAGGGGCACCAATCATCACAGTAGGCCTACAGATGTATCTTTAAATTGTCCCTGAAAAGGTTTGGCACTGGAGGCACACTAATAGTAACAAAAGCTCTACAAACATCAATTTTGCGGGCATTTTATTCAGCAATTTTAAAGAATCTGCTTGCTCAAACCACAACAACAAAAGCAGAGACTAGTGATCAAGAAGGGGAATCTTTGCAAGTAGCCTGGCGTACATAGAAGGTATGCGGGTTATTTGAAAGTGTACTGCTGAATACAGGGAGGGTCCAGTCTGACTCTGACTCTCTGAGTACTTCATGGATGGCCCTTGAACGTGTGATACTGTGTTATATTAAATTGGTTTTACTATTATATTTACGTAGTTTCCGAGAGTATTTCAGCAAAGTCCGAGGCAGTTATGTCTGTTAATGACTTTTTAAGAAGCAAAATTGACTTGAGCTCAAATGTCTCTGCTCTTTGGAAAAATAATTAATTCAAACTTGAAGGCTCTGGATAAATGATGATCAGGCGCGGATAGAGGGTAAGTCTAAAAAGTCCCAAGACTTACCCTTTTTCTCTAGCAAATTCATTTTATTTACTAAATTTTGGATTGAAATGTTTCGTGACTTTATTCGACTTTTCTAGCTGCACGCAGTCCAGACACCACATTTTACTTGTTGTTCATTGGTTTGTTTGGTATTGAGGTTTCATATACACAAAAGGACTTACCCTGAAGCCTCGATTACATTTTTGCAAATTTTGAATATTTTTCTGATGTTTTCATTGGTCTGCCGAAATTTTTCTTGCGTGTGATTGGAGCGGCTCGTAGAGGAGCTTCAAAAGGACTTACCCCGAGACTTGTGAAATGGCCTCGCAGACCGTTGTCTGACGTAGGCAGAGCAATAGTTAGCAGAGTTTTGACCGTGATTTTTGAGACTTACCCACCATGCCTCGATTTAGTCAGAGACTTCTGCGCCTTATCGATTTCTTGTTGGACAAGTCTGAGAAAGTCTGGAGCTTTAACTACAAATCTTCATGTTGCTTGTGGCACACACATTTTTCTACGAAGTTAAATTTGGCTGGATATACCCTGCACATATGAAAGGCTGGTAATTTGGACAATATCAACAACAGTCAGCAACGTCTTATGGTGAAGTTGTCTTCTTTTTCGCTATTTTCTTTGCTAAAATCTTATTTTATAATGTTTTTATCGTAAATTCGGAAATCTACATGCTGAAAGATATTTACATTTACATTTACTGTTTACATTTCTGCTAATTACTAAGAATCCAAGAAGGAGCTAGGCACTGCTTTAAGGTACGTATTATTTTGTTTGGTTATGTTGTTAATTTATTGTTAAAGGTTCTGACACGGATTAGAATGGCTGTGTAAAGTTTGTGTTTGTTTATTCATACAGCCTTAGACTGAGCATGGTGGTTTATATGTTTAATTAACATGTACATGATAATGTGCAAATAGGGGAAGGCAGACCGTCAAAGCCTTGCGATTTGAAATATCGTGCTGTTTGTCTTTTTTTAATACACATATTCTTCTATATGTTAAAGGTCCGAGATTTCGAGAAAGGACTTGATTATGCTGAATAACGGAGGTTAATATTCGATACATATATCTAAGCTCACATGCTGTCAATGTTGAGTCTCTCAGTCTCATTCTCACACATGGTTCACGTCAATATAGTTTTCTTTTTGTAATTTCAGGTATACCAATTATACATGTAAAAAATTTAGACTGTAATAGCTTAGCTACATTATCAATATACTCTGAAGACTGTATTAAATCAAGGCCTTGTATAATCTTAATCTTGACCTTGTAAAAAAATGTTTGAAAAATATACGAAATCGAAAATCATCAATCAAAAAATTGAAATGTGTTTTGTCTTGAATGACCAGTGTTTTAGTAATGCTTCAATATAGTAAAGTTGAGACCAAACTGCTTTTAGAGAGCTCCTAAGAGCTTGAAATTACAAAAAAATTCCGGGGGGGCATGCCCCCGCACCCCCTAGATGGACGGGGCTTCGCCCCTTTATTGTCCGATTTCAGTTTCGAGACTCACCCTATTTTAAAACTGATCCGCCCCTGATGATGATGTATCATGTTCTTTCGATGACGTTTTCTTTACAAAGCTTGTGAATTTTGCCCAACCCTTTGAAAATTATAATATGCTTGTTGTGTGATGTGTGCGACCATAAAATCGCACAAACATCTTCGCAATATTACCCACATACAAATTAACTAACTAACTGACTTGAAGGTATTGCTTATTCTGTTATTGAAGCAAAATGGGGAATTAGAATATGAAGAAATCAACGTCAATAACGAAGATAAGAATGTCAACTCGCGCTAGGCTCATGTCAACTCGTGTCAGTTCGAATTCAGACAAACTCACTTGAATGAATATTTTCACTTATCCATCTCATCTCAGTTAAATATATCTTCTTCATAAAAATAAATACTTTGTTGCAGATGAGGCTGTACTGATTCCATCATTTCAAACAATTTTACATTGTGTTTCCAACAATTTCGTTCTTACAAAGTCTGGAAACTGCAAAGTTTAACCGCCATCGCCATGATTAAAACCTCAATATGAAGTTATGAACGTCAACTAAAACGCCAAGTAGCTTTACGCAGAAAACGCAGCCGCGTCGATAGCATTGAAAAAGTAGACTGGATACTAAATAGAGCTGACGCGAGTTGAATTTTCCGTTTACCCGTTTAGACAGTGTTTTTGCTTGGCCCGTGCTCAAAAACACTTGACACCTTCACACCTTTGATGTGTTAATTGACGAGTACCGTGCCTTTTTGCTGCAGTGTAAATGGCCCTTTAATTTGATGTTCTGCATATTTTATGATATTTACTTCTAATTCTTCTTGATATATTTTCAACTCTATATTTTCTCAAGAGGTTTGCGGCGTTTACTCTGTGAACAGAAAACTGGGGATTCTCAGCCCTGTTTGAAAGGCAACTTGCTGCGAATGAAATACAAAATTTAAAACAAAATTTACATTTATAACATAGAATATTGGATTCTGTCATTTTTGGAATTATTTGATTGAAAAAGTTTTAAAGTTTTTATCGAAAATCGCTTATGTCTACGCCGGTCTCCGGTGTTCTTAATGAAATGCTTAAAGATACTACTGCCACTCTTATAGAGACTGGAGACACAGTAGAAAAATCAAAATTTGATTTGGTAAGGGACAACTGTCCTTTGGGCAGTGATAATGAAGGCAACAACGTTGCCGGTCCCTCTCACAACCACAGCTCATTCACAACGGTGATGAGGATGATGGAAAAGTTAAAGTTATTTATAATTTGGATTTTATCGAAAATCGCTATGTCTACGCCGGTCTCCGGTGTTCTTATGACATGCTTAGGCCTGGATTATACAGCGCGCTTTCGAGCGTGCCGTGCTTTCGAGCGCGCTTTCATTTGAAGGCGCGCGCTTTTGAAAATGTCTAGTTATACAGCGAGCCGTCCTCAAAAGTTGTGTAAAAACTTTCAGTGAATTACATGATGACGTGTAAGAAAATATATCACAAGACTTTTGATTGACAAGTATACGCTTTTCGTGAAATAAATTTATTGCTTCAATAAGTGATTTTTATCACAATTCGCCATCAAATAGTTGTGATTATCGTACAATGATAGTTTTTTAACCTACCATGGTCCTACAAATACAAGACAGTGGCTTATATCTAATCTGCAGAGCATATATATATAACCTTATCTCATTAATACTATTTGAAAGTTTTCTCCCCTTCAATTGAGAAGTACAGATGCTCTGAGTAGTTTCCCTATTATTATTTTGTGGATTTCGATTATAATTCGAAAGGAAATCAATGTTTATTCATCTGTTTGATTTGCAAAACGGAACTGTATCTAGGCAACGGCCGAGAAAAAGAGGCTAGACATTTCTTTCTCGACATCAACCCCCGGTTTCTACCAAATATGGTGAGAGGAATCCCTGGAATGTCGAAATGAAAGTTCGCCTTCAAGTGAAAGCACGCTCTTCCTATGCGAGCTTTCGATTTGGAGCGCGCCGTGCTAATGACAGCGAGCCGTGTCAAGTTAGACGGGCGCGCCGACAGCGAGCCAACTTTCAATTTACTGTAAACGAAAGCACGGCACGCTCGAAAGCGCGCTGTATAATCCAGGCCTTAAAGATACTACTGCCGCTCTTATTGACACTGGAGACACAGTAGAAAAATCAAGATTTGATATGGTAATGGATAACTGTCCTTTGGGCAGTGATAATGAAGGCAACAACGTTGCCGGTCCCTCTCACGACCACAGCTCATTCACAACGATGATGAAGATGATGAAAAATGATATTCAATTGCAGCTTTTTCTATTATGTTGGTAGAATGTGCAGATGTATTGCAGTTGAAATCCCCCATGACAATTGGGTTAAATGTGTCACTGCAAAATGACTCTGTTATTGTTTTAAGGTTATCAAAAAAAGTTGTTATGGGAGTGTTTGGTTTGGTGGACGATAGGCCAAAACAACTACATGCTTTTTGACCCTGATAAGAAGTTCTACAATTAATGCTTCTATGTTGTTATTTTCATATTTGATCCTGTGACGGTAGCCTGTGTCATTCCGTATATAAATGATGATACCGTCACCCGCGATACTATTTGGGTGATATTTACGCAAACATTGGTAACCATCTATCTGAACTTGTATATTTGCTATGGGTGTATGTAGTTTTGTCTCGCATAAACCAAACAGAGCAGCAGGAGATTCTTGAAAAGCGTTGATGTAGTGGAATACGTCGTCATTTTTCCACGGAGGCTGTTGCAGTTCCACAAGACAACAGGGTACTTACTTGGCCCTGGATTTTTTTCTATATCCCCACATGACATTAAATGGAGATATATCGACACATGGAACTGTTGTCCTAGTATAAAACAATTATCAAGGTTCATTGGGTTTGTGTGTGAATGATTGTAAATTGTTTCTGAATGTTTTTGTTGTTGTTAGCTGTTATTTGTATAGCTGTTGTTAGGCATGGAGATATGTGCCGTACCATATCATATAGTATAGATACCAAGTAAATAATAATACATATGAGCAAACTTGTAAGAATTGCGCAATAGAATCCGTTTACTTGCTGATTCATTACATAAGTGGTAAAAGTTTTCTTGGTATTCACTTTTTTCTAGATAGGTTGCATGAGTTGTTACTGTTAGCAACTGTACTCATGTTGAATATTCCAACAAATCCCCTATGTTGCTGATGATCAATAGACATCACAAATAACGATGGCAACTGGTTTTAAAAGTTTAGTAGAGGCAGCATCTAGCAGTAGCCTATAAGGAAAGAATATTTGAAATAAAAGTATCAAATTTTACTGTGAATACCAACTCATAAATAAACCAAATATAAGTCTGGTGAATTTTTTATTATGTAACCATATAGTCACATTAACTTTCATGATTTAACATTTCTTTTAACTTTTGAATAATTTACGATTTTAAGTAAGCAATCTTGATTTTCCTGGGAATACTGATCGTACGTATTTCACTCCATCAAACCTCCTTATTCGACTTTGTATCGGGAATAAACCATGAGTTGAACAGAAAACACTAGCAAAAGAAAAATTATGTTTTATTTGTCTAGTTTATGCTAAAAAATGAAAATTTCCCATTTCATAATTTTTAAGTAATTTCCCACTTCTTTCCGCCAAACTCGGGGCCATACTGAACAATCGGATTTTGCCCCGATTTTTAATTCTGACACGAACCGCGGGACGAACCATCACATATATGGATTTAAAAAACATATATATACTGTATACAGTATATTTTTGATATTTCATTAAAGAGGAAGCCTCACTCATCTTAGATGGTTTTCAGGAGGATTTCATTTGATAAATGAAGTTCCATTCAATCTGAATAATTGTAATGAATTGTGTTGTATCGTATGTTCTTTTTGGTCTACAAAATCGAGAATTGAAAAGGAATTGTCATTTATCAAGGCAGCTGTAATTGTAATTGGCAAATCAAGGACGGTAGTACTGAATTGAGTATCTCGGTACAGCCCATTTACCGTTTTAGGACTTTTAGAATTGTTCCCACTAAAGTAATTAGTTCAAGTTGCAACGTAGTTAGGTAACAAATGATAGAAGATGATGTACGAAAATTGAACATCATGACATAGAGCTATATTTGCAAGATGATATTTATCTCACAGCATTTGGAGAGGTAGAGTCAATGAGCGTTTCCAGCAATAAGCAAAAATAGCCTGTGAGATTTAGTATACACAGATGGGTCTCCCTGTGAGATGTGCTCCAGTGACTTTGTATTGCCTGCCGCCGCAGACACAAAGGGAAAAGACTAAGCGTTTGTTGGTCACTGTAGTGTTGTTTAGCTTGAAAAGCGTAAAAGATTGTTGCGTTAAAAATTCAACGACGGCCTTGCTCTTTCAATTTTGTACACGAAACATATTTAACCCATACAGAAAGTGATATATGGTTACTATTGTTTGGACTTGCTGTTGATTTTTACGTTCATTACGTTTCTTTACTTTGGATACTCATTTTGAGGTGAGAAATGATTCACAGATTTTGTTATGATGCTTAGCCTACTTATTTCAATTCTTTAGGTGTTGTCCACTATCACGGACGCTTGTCTTTCTCAGGCCAATACTTAGTAGTAAATGTTTGTGATTGCTATGGTTTGGAAAGGCCTTGATTTTCTATAGGTGCTGATTTTGTGGTTTATAATACGCGACCTAGTAAACTAGCTTCATCACAAGCCTGCCCACTCGTCCATGTTTGACATGATCGATCTTACAATTTCAATCGTCAGGCTCATTTCTCATATCAATACGAAGAGAACCTTCGTTTTGAACTGTTTTTGAATGATAAAGCCCATCTACATTATGCCTATTATAAAGCAACAACAATAATTTATAACTTGCAACGGTATTTGACATAGATTTGTCGCTGTCGTCTGTCGAGTCGGCCTTTAAATGACCAACTAACCTAGACTTATAAATATTCTCCACAATTATACACATTAATAATTTGATGTCATGAACCCGATTTGTTTAGATTGTCTGTAATTTTGTATAAAAACAATACTAAAATGTCATTTAATCATGTCTGGCCGTTTTGCTGTGAACTGATCAATTAATTACAGTGGGAAATTTATCACCTCTGTCAGATTTCTTTCTCTGTTGATTCAATATGTTTGCTCTTGTCAAACAAATATTGTTGCATTTTCTCTCGATTTTGTTTATGTGATTGCGTTAAACAGGCATAAGTAGGCCTATATTATATCATATTAATTCAATGTTGGGCTATGATGGAGTCATATTCAGATACAGATATTATACTGTTGCATTTTAAATTTAATTAGAATTCTGAAAAGGCATATTTATTGATAATGTAATAGCTCTTTTCGAACTTATTGACATGCTGATTTTTAAGAAATTATGCCAAAATGCTTCATGGCTTCGTGTAACTCAACTTCCTGCGTCTTCGGTTTCTGGTCAGTCATCCAGGCTGGACAGAAAGAGCTCCGTTTGCGGGCAATAATATTTGGGCATCGCAATTCGTAAATTTATATAAAATTTATATAGGAAAGAGCCAGTTTACTATGATTGTATTTAGATTTGTTAGCCAAAATAGTTCAAATTTATGTTTCAGACATAAAATTCTCAAAAACTTACAGCTGTAGATTTCCCCTTGAAAAATTGACCATCCTTATCCAGTGCCCGACAAAAGGTTTAGCCTTCTGGAATCTTGAAACATTTTCTTCTGAATTTTTTGTTGAGGTTTGGTCTATAAATCAGAAAATTATCTATTTTCTTCTGTATTTTCTCTAGCCTTCCGGGATCTAGGATTCCAGGATCCCCACTTTTGTGGGACCCTGTCCTTATCTTGGGCATTCAAAGGGGGTAACCAATAAAAGTCTTCTCAGATTAAACTGTCCATGCATGTTTTTGTAGTAGCCTACTGTTGTTGATGACGAAGTTGATATAGCAGAATTTGAAGGACTATATTCAAGTTAAAGACTTGGCTTCTGGATTCGGTTATAATAAAATGAAAGATATTTTAACTTTATGTTGAAATGCGATTTAAAAGGGTGGCCGTTTCGTGCTGATTTACTGGAAGGGTCTGATAAAATTTCTTACCTTACCGCAATCCTTCACGTATTCAAAAACCTTTCTCCTGAATTTACACCTTTTCTCCCAGATTTATTATTGAAAAGATGATATGATGATATAAAACAAAATTTCATCTGGTAGGACATTTTAGAAATACATTTCTAAAATATGACGTCGTAATCGAACGTAATTCTGCAATTTGATTGGTTGGTCCATGTTTTTAGAAATTGTAGGATACAATTTTGTCAGACTCCAAGCTGGAAAAGAATAATAGGAAACTGCAATGCAGGCCTATTACTAAAGAAATGATATCAACAAAGCTATCTCTATTTAAGAAATACTAACGTTTTGAAGTTTTAATTTGATCCAAGAATATTTTAGTAAGTAAAAACATTTAATTTAAATTGAATTTTAAATTGATCATCAATTCAAGATTCAAACTACTTTCCGCAATATAAACAAATTTGACATTTCATTTTAGAACAGGGTTAGGCCTAATTTGAAAGACATTCGGGAATTGTTAAAAGCACTCGTGTCTTCCAACATTCCTTGTGTATTAAATTTGAATACAACACAGCAAGGGTGTGGTAACCCTTTAATCAAATTCAAGTTGATTTGAATGCGTCTGTAGGTGAAAATCTATTATCCTGTAAGTGGCTTATTAGTGCCGTCAGGCTAATGGAATGATTGGAGTTGCACAATATCAAATGCATAGTGCACAGTGACTAGTGAAGTTCAACAAAATATCATGTCCCCAAAAACAAAGCACCATCCATAGCCCCAGAGGGGTGTTTAATATCTGAAATGCGGTGTCGTCAATATGCGTGCTTGCGTGCCCTATTGTCTTTTTAATAAATTTTGTGTAATTTAGCCTCCTTTGCAATCTGTTTTCGTGGTCGTTGTCACACCACTCGGCCGTGATTTCTGTTGTCAATATAATGCAAAATCAATATATCTATAACAATTAAATATATCTTTGTTGAATAAATAAATAAAATGAATTGTTAATAAAATTAAGTTTATCAAAAAATAGCAGACGAAGTAGTGAAATGAAAATTGAAATGAAGGATTTGTAATATATATCTTACATTGATTAAATAATCTGTCTGAGTGATGCTCGTAATACGTGTGAAACTACATAATTAGTACAGTAAGTTACTGCAAAAATCACAATGCTGTACTATTCGATTTGTTGTGATTGGAAATATATTTATCGATCAAAATGAAATAACTAAATTGCAGTGGTGTCCGATTAGGGTGTGACTAGCGACATGTAAAGTGTTCATGATAGGCAAGTAGCAAGCTGTTAGACACATCTAATTCATGTGTTACATTTACACATATTTTCCTGTTACTAAAATGTAGCTTCACAGTATTACAATCCTCAGAAAGTTTATTTAATCAATAATACAATATGAATCCTCTATACTTCATTATTTTATCTGCTACTAGATAACCTAATTTTATTATATATTATATATTAGTTGATATCATAGATTACATTGATTTACACGTGCGAGACAATAATACATGGAGAAACCCAGAGAAGACAACAGGAATCACGATCGAGTGATGTGACAACGGTCGTGAGAAACAGATTTCAAAGGAGGCTGAATTATGTGAAGTTTCTAAAAACAAACAATTGAGCACACAAGCATGCATGCATGCATGTTGGCGACACCATCTGAAGTGCTACATTTAGTAGGCTACGTTGATGCATAACTATTTTTACTGTGTTGCTAAATGATTTTATTAGTTAACATTTCATTTCTCAAATGTTTTACTATTACAGTACTCAAAATGAAGTCAAATGGGTCAGTGTCACAGGGAGGAATGTGATATCGTTTGAAAATTGCATAGGTAGTGCCAAAATAGTTCACAGTAGAAGGATGGAGGTCAAACGACCAAAGCATCGATTATTAAACACCGAAGGGAAAACATTTGGTATATTTTGGGACGAATTCCAATCAATCGAAGAGAGTAACATTTGCAATGGTGTTGAAGAAGACACCACAGACAATACACCAAAAGGTATGTTTTGGGATTTTGATTAATTTATTTTTTTATTATAAATACTTGAAAATACCAGTAGAGCCTGTTGAGCTTCGAGTCTCAATCCAAATACTGTGTATGATAAATCATAGATAAAGACACAGATAATACAAATGTTTCATAATAACTTTAAGATGTATATTCATATATAATCGCGTGTTCTTCGCACCGCATACTTCACATTCTAATTCTAGCATCAATGTCCTACATATTTAATTAAGAGGCTGAGAATCGAAATGAGGCACAACACTTGCCCCTTCTTCTAAAGTAAATTAAAATTTAATAAATTGTCATATAAGTAAAGTCAATTAATAAGATATAAGAATTTAAATAAAACCTTCACGGTTAAACTAAGTTATTAAAACGGTTCCGTTAATGAGTAGTAGGATCTGATGGATCAAAACGAGTTGGAGCTTTCACGATTCGTCCACTGCGTGTTCTTTGAGATGCATCTGAAACGGTTTGCTCACTTGTTCTTAACGGTGTAATCACTTGAGCACGTGCCCGTATTAAATTTCGACCTGATTCAGTGCACACCTCAACGCGGCGAGAAGTGGCTGATTGTACATGTCCACGAATAGGACTATTTATGTCATTAATATTTCTAATCGCAACTCGCTCACCAACGTTTGGCTGAACAAGTGGAGCAATTTTTTTTGTTGAATCGTGCGCTAATTTCATGACGGCTTTAGCGGTGCGCTGATGACGTTCATTGATAATTTTATTTTCGATCATAGCTGGAATTGGAGTTATGGGTTTACGACCCATTAACGCATGTAATGGAGAAGTTCCTATTGTGCGATGATAAGTAGTACGTAGTATATATAGCGCGCGTCTTAAACGATGTTTGTCATTTAAATGGTCCAAACGATGCCAACGACGCTTGAAAGTGCGATGGAATCGTTCTATCATACCGTTTGATTTTGCATAACGCTGTGCAGAATGTCGAATTCTAACACCCCATGATTTACAGAATGATTTGAAATCATCGGAAGTGAATTGTGGACCATTGTCACTCATGATTTCAAAAGTTGGGCCATGCATTGAAAAAATAGCCTCAAGCGCATCTATAATCTCAGAGGCCTTCTCTTTTCGCAAAGGATATACTTCTGGAAAGCGGGATCCATAGTCCACCACAGACAAAAATGGTTTTCGATCAACGTGGAATATATCTGTGGCAATTGTGTGCCATGGAGGTAGAATTGCTGATGGCTGAAGTTCAAGATCAGGAATTCTTTCTTGAAATTCTTTGCAGCTGTCACAATGATCTAAGGCAGACTTCACATCGCTTGACAATCCCGGCCACCAAACAGAACTTAGTTGGGCAAGTGTAGATTTAACACCGAGATGACTATCATGTGCTAGTTTCACAAGATTTTCACGTAATGATGATGGAATAACAATTTGATTTCCTCTTAGAAGTATTCTCGGCTCATTTAATACAGTTAAATTGTGTCGTTCTTTAAAATAGCAATCAAGTGACTCAGGTAAACCTGACCAGTCATTTGTTTCAATGGCGTTAATGACACGAGACAATGCATTACTATGGGTGGTTTCTTTCGAAACGTCATCTAATGTTACAAATTGATGTTGTTGTATAATGTTTTCATCGTCATCTTCATCATCATAAGTATTTATAGCTGCTATTTCATTAATTTCTTGTGTTGATAATAATAATGTACCTGCAGATTCCAAAGTGACAAACGCTACTTGGTTGTACTCTGCTTCTGTTAACTCAGGTGTACTGTCGTGTGCTGGTGACCGCGATAGAGTATCCGGTAATCGGTTCATCGGTTCTTTTGCCGGTTTATAAAGGATCTCGGATCCAAATGGTGCAAGACGTAGCATCATCCGCTGAAGTCGCGGTGGTATAGCATCTAACGGTTTAGTCCATATTGCTTCTAAAGGCTTATGATCAGTCCAAAATTCGCAAGTGCCGCCGATAATAAACTGTCGGAATCGATTTGCTCCGAACACTATTGCTAACAATTCTCTTTCCATCTGTGAATATTTCTGCTCTGTAGTCGTGAGCGAGCGACTGGCCGTTAACACAGGTTTCCACTCATTATCGTGCAGCTGTAATAATACTGCACCTAAACCATAAGGGCTTGCATCGGACAGAATTGCAGTTTCTGCATCTGGCGCATAAAACGACAAAGTTTTAGTTGCAGCACGACGTAAACATTCTTTGACAACAGTCCAAGCGTTATGAACAGCATCAACATTAAATTCGCCTTTCAAAATATCTCTAATTGCTTTGACGTGCGTAGATAAATCAGGCAGAAATTTCTGCATGTAATTAAGCAAACCTAGAAGGCCCCGAGCCTCGGTTATGTTATTAGGTGGTGACATGTCTAACGCTTCAGTAATTTTAGATGTATCTGGGGATATTCCACTAGCAGATATAGTATGCCCTAAATACATTAATTTATCCTGTGCTATTTTACATTTTGATTTATTTAGTTTAGCACCAATGGTTTTCAAACGAGCCATTACAATAGCTAATCGTTCGTCATGTTCTTTCCGGTCATTACCATACACTAATATGTCATCTATGTAGACACGACAGCCGGATAGATCCGATAAGTGATCTGACATTGTGCGTTGGAAAATCTCGGGTGCCGAACTGACACCGAACGGAAGTCGTAAATAACGATAATTACCGCGATGAGTGGCTATTGTAGTCAACTCAGATGACGCTTCGTCTAATTTTATTTGATTAAACCCTGATTCTAAATCGAGGGTAGAGAATATTGTTGCGCCATGTAAATTTGCGAAAAACGATTCCGCTGTAGGAATAACAAATCGTTCACGACTAATGCACTCATTCAATTTTCTAAAATCGCCGCAAATTCGTGGCTTTCCGTTCTTTCTCCATGCAACTACGATAGGTGATAGCCATTTAGTAGGGCCTGTCACTCGTTCAATAATTTTCATTTCTATCATTCTGTCTAGTTCCTCAGAAACAGGATTATGAAGCCTAAACGCTAATTTTCTGGCTCCTTGAATAACTGGACGACTATTATGTTTAATTGTGATTGTTGCAGCACCAATAGTTCCTAACGGCTCAACGGCAATTATTTCTACAGCAAACTCTGTAGGCAGCGATAAAGGCTGACCTCCGAGCTCTAAATAATCGTGATACGCTAACAACGGGCATTTTAAATTATCTATTGTCTTGTAGTTGTAAAGAGGTGCTAATCGCGTGAGCACTTGAGTGAGAAAAATCCAAAACTAAAAACTTTTGACTTTAGAGGCTTATATCTCTTTACCTGGATCTTGAATATTGATCAAATATAGCTCTACATCTTCAGCTGAACGTTGAAAATTTTATTCCGAAAGCAGTTGGCATTTGGTTTAGCGGTTTATTATTTAGAGACAAATAAGTGAAATGTTTAGTGTTTTTTCCGGTGTAAACTCTCTTGTGGAAAATAAGTGGGTTCCTGTTCGAGGAAAAATAGTGAGACACAAAAACGTAACTTTGATTGCATTTTGGAGGGGGAAACGTTTGCGCAAAGTAAAAATACAAGAAGAACATGCACTGATAGAAAATTTTTCTCTATCTAAAGAAGCAATCTCCCAATATCCGGGATATAGGCTACACTTTAAAGTTGACATATTTTTGTTTCATTGCACAAATTTTCTTCTTTCTGAAGAAATTATTAAACATTTTTGAATCATCAAATATATTTGCATTTTTCTCAAGGAAAACTCAACTACATTCAATTTAGTTCCAGCATACGTATAAACAAGAGTTACTGTCATGCTTTTACTTGATTGTAGTGGTTGATCGATGCGGATATTTTAGAATTGCAGAGATTTGAATAGCCTGGAGAACAATATTAGACAATGCCATAATCAAAGAAAATAATGAAATTATTTCATTATTTTCTTTGAAGGTTAAATTGCAAATCAATAAAGAAAATTCTTTGGTTTTCAATAAATAAGATTCATATTTCGAAAGCACAAGGCATTTATCTATAAATATTTTAATTATTCAATTATACAAACAATTATTGAAGATATTCAATCATTTTCTGATGATGAGCAAAATTCATGAAAATTTAGAAATTATATAACTTTTGTTTATTCTATGTGTAGATGGTGAAAATGAAATGCAATGGTTGAACGATGCTGGTTTTGCTGCTTTGGTTGAAAGATTTGAACGTAAGCTTTGTTGGTAGAACATCATGTTTTCTTTCCTTAAAGGGAGAATATTGACTGGGGAACGTTGTGCGCGCAACTTGAATTCTTCATTCCAAATTCAAGTACTCGTTTTTAAACAGAGTTGGCCTCACCTTAATTCTGTTGTTTTGAACAAATTAATCAAAAACACAAGACAGGAAGAAATGTCAAAGTCGTGAACTTGTGACAATCATTGACGAATCCATGTTTGAAATTATGATTTATTCCATGCAAAAAACTCAAATTCGCATGGTTTTATTGAATTTCCAAATTAGTTTGCTTTTGGTATATTTATCCTTGGTTATATTTGTAAAACGTTGTCTTACCGATTGAATATAGGGGGGCAATTCCATTGTGAAATTCCATTTGGCTTCAGTTTTGTTAACAACTGTTTAGATTGATAAGAGGAACATTATTATTCAAAATAATTCAACTCTTAGGGAAAATTGATAAAATTTCATCGTTTTCTTTAGACATGATAGCTTAGGTACGGAATAAAATTTATTAAATTCCTTCATTCAACTTGGAAAAATCAACGAAGTTACGATGTGACCCACTTACACACGTTTTGTCATCCACTTACAGCTACGAAGCAGCTTATTATGAGCTTCGACATTTTCTTGTTAAACACAAATATTACGCGATAATCTAAGTTTTTCTGAGTGTATTTCGAATCTCTAATCATCATTGAATGTAGATTGACTGATATAATTGTTCAAAATGCTGTAAGGAATCATAACTTTTCTAAACAACGACGATAATTTTCGTCTTCCTTCCACCCCAAAAGCGACAAATATTGCGCAATCTCATCGGCTGATTTCAACAAAAGCGACGTTAAAATTTAACGTGGTGTTAAGGTGTCCAACACACGTGCAAGCGGTCACGTGATATCTTTGATTCTATTTTCACTGCGGTATTTTGTTTGAACTGCCAATTCTTGCGTTCGTAAAAAACTGGCCGTAGAAATGAATGACTTTGCCAACAAGGAAGAAATCTTACATGGAATTGCCCAGGGCTCAATGCAAAATATAGCAGATCTTAAATAATAATAGTCAGAGAATCAGACAGTCATGTTTGCTACTTGAAGTTTCACGCCGGGGCGATCATCAGGCAATCTATTCTATGATAAAAAACACTATACCTTCTAGATACATACAAAATAGGGTGCTATTGTTATTAAGGCTATTGTTAATTTTATGGATATAGGTTATTCTATTGTTCTTTATTCCGGCGATGCTGTGATAATATATCATGTTTTAAATTTGGACAGGTAAAATTTGTTTTCATGTCTAGATTTTGATATCATTTAGGTTTTTTAGTAAGAATGTTTTTATTAGAGAAAATTATATGATACTTTTCTGTAAGACATAAGTCACATTTTTTTGTTTGGTTGTTGTATGCCACGGCAGTAGAAAGTATTGACCATTTGATGTTGTAGCTAATTTTATTATCTTTAAGTTGCCGGATGTGCTTGGACAGTTCTGTTGAGTTGATGTATTTTCTGTTTCTGAATGATAGGGCGTGTTGAGTATAACATCGTTTGAATGTGCCTTCAGTTAATCCTATATAATTGTTTGCTGCTGTTCCCTCACTTGTGGTAACGGTTGCGTTGTACACAAGGCTTTTCTTGAGGCAATTATTTTCTATCGGGCAGGCATCTTTGCGTCGGCAGTTGCATGATCAGCCGCGTTGATTGTTCTTTTGTTGTTGGTTCTTAACGATTTTGTTGTTATGGCTTTGGATGATTATCCTTGGTTATATTTACTAAATTGCCTTGTTAGCTAATAGCTGGCAAGTTTTTGTGGACCGATCGTTACATCAAAACATATTTGATTCATTCATACTTGAATCATTCTGCATTGCAAGTGATTTAACCTGGATGAAAAGTGTAATGCGTGTAAGCTTGTTCAATTCTACATATCATGAGTTTGTTATCTATTTCATGCAAATCCGCTTCTTGCTCAATGTGGGGTCAGGTTCTTGTCTGGTGTTACTACTTTTCGTTCAATTTACCAATCCAACTAAAACCGCTTCTGCATATAGTATTTTTTTATGGCTTTTATACTTTTGATTACAACCCATTCTAGTCCAGAACGTGATAAAATAATGAAAACAAAGTACATAGTATAGCTACCAAATTGTAATTTTAATTTGTTTACTTGAAATACTTCACCATAAGATCAACAGACGGCCACGAAAATATAATGTAAGCAATCACAAGCATAGCAGATTTTCTCAAGGCTTTGTTTGAATTGATGACGTACAAGTTGGTTAAGCGCACAATATTCCCCGGTCAGTATTCTACCTTTAAATGTACCATTTAGAACGTGCTCACAATACATTTCAATTTAATTATTTTATTGTTACAGAAAAGAAACATATTGACTCAAATGATGTTTCTGTTCGGCGTATAACCAACTCACTGACTCGTATTCAGGCTGCTGCTGTGCAGAAGCGAATTGATGCACTAAATGAAACTATTAAACGGAGGCAAGTTGCCCAAGACCAGTACAATAAACGCTATAAAGATGTTAGGACCATTTTTCCTACTAAGACAAAAGGTGAATCAACTAAAGCATCTAAGAAGCACACATCATCATCACACAGTAGAATTAACGAAGCCCCTGCACCAGCTGCCAACTCAATGTCATCATCTCCTGGCAAGAGAGTCAACATTCCGAAGGTACCATCACCATTAGCAACACCAGACATACGAAGTCGCCCCCCGCCTCCCATTGCACCTAAACCAAAGGCTAAAATGGTACCTATTGTAAATGTGAACGTTGGCAGAGACCATTGTCTTCCCCATGACAGTAATCACGATATGAATAAAACAGAGGTTCATCGTTGTCATTCAAATGAAGAACTAGAACGATCCAGAGGTATGTATTCTAGCTCTAAATGCCAATTATATAATTTTGATATATTTATAAAACCGATGTTCATAGCTTACTACAGTGAAACCTATATATAACAGCCAGCTATGAGAAGTACAGTCAATATCGTATAATATGTTATTGTGCAATACATTTTATCAAGTAATATGTCAACTTTTTTTAGTCCTGGCCGAAATGCTGTCAAAGTCAACTAATTATTATTGAATAATACGTTATCACGTAGTTCGTTTTATCGCACAATACGTTCCAGATAGTTGATCCCAAGAGGACTTTTTATTACTTAGTGCTTTATTATTGTAATCTGATTCTTTGTTTTGTTGAGGTATCCATCTATAAAAATTGTTTTGCTTTTGGTAACGAACACAACTTTATTTACAGCTCTTTATGTAAAAACTAGCCTATCAAATTCTATGAATAATCTGAGTGATTGTTGTGATGTTGTTTGGCTGGAGTTATTCATAAGATATTCAAATGTTTACATCGCAAGTATCGTAATTCGTACGAGTGATGTCTGATTCTGAATTGCATTTTTTTAATCAAGAATTTAATGGTAACCTATAGGCAGTGAGGTGATATGTACTTTGAAAGATTAACTTTGACACATGAGAAAAAGGGTGTTCATCATTAATTCACTTATATAGTAATTAAAATAGAAAGATAAAGATGTTACAGTGTAACCCGCTTAAGTGCAAGTCAAAATTGTCAACGATTTTCATTGCATTTATCCAAGTTTGCACTTATCCGAAACTGCTTAACAAAAAAATTACTACAAAATAGTCGATAGAGTTATAAAGTCAGGTTGCATATAAGGGGGATTTCACTTATCCGAATTGCACTTAAGCGGGTTACACTGTATTATTATTTAACTTGAGCTAGTTTTTCAGAAATTAATTATATGAACAGCGATGTTTAATTTATATTTCTTTATAAAACCATGCGCTAATTTAAAGTCTACTGTCCCATTGTGGACATTGTGAAGTTTTCGCAACCTTTTTTTCAACTCTTTCAAATTGTGTATTATGTTAATCGCGAAATGCATTATTTTCTTCGGGGTCCCAACGATAATGTATTATGCAATATTGCTTTACATAGATTGCCCACTGCCGTATTATGCAGATTGCCTCTATGTATAGAGCTGATTCAACAGAAAATATTATTTTAGATATTCCAAAGGGTGTCCACTATAGAATCTTAGCCTCCGTATAGATGTGGTCGTTGTAACGCTTTTGACTGTATTTCTAACTTCAGATTCACCTAAATGTGTGCAAGCGGCATCCCCTGATGACCGGCAAAGACACCGCAAACAAAGTTTACCTACACCTAGCATTTGCCTAAATGGTTCATCACCTTCATCCCTTAGAGATGATTTCAACCATAGAACAGAAAGATTAAATACAGTGGGTGCGTCGTTAAATCAATCGAAATCAGAGGAGAGCATTGGTAGTGAATCATCGCGCTCTGATGACTTAGATAAAGAGATGGACAGTCAACAGAGACGTGCCTCATATTCCAAAACAGATAGCAATGATTCGAACGACAACAACAACCTCTCATCAAAAACTAGTCTCTCTCCAGTTATTGATGGTGATGCCAAATTGGTAAGTACTTTCTTTTAGCATTACATAGTTTGTTCTATTATGTTCTGTTTGTTTGGAATCTCATATGCAATTTACCCATACCATCCAATGCATTCTGATACATCATGTGTTTGATACCTTATTCTGTTTTTACTTCTCTTTCAGAGTGTTGGCGATTCTGCAGCCACAACTGGCCACCAGAGAAGCAGTCCTGTTGACACTGCTGCCTTTCCTCCATTACCGGTAGGTAAACCATAGATTATAGAATACAGGGATTGGCAACTCTATTGTTCTCGGCCGCGCGGTCAGATTATGTTGAATTTGGCGCAAAACGTAGTCACGTGATCTTGAGCCGACACAAGATTACAACGATGCAGTCAAAACCTTGTAATCTTCGTAACTTGCATACTATAATATCCTACGTTGCTCAATATTTTTTTTGAAGTTTTATGTTTTGACAATGTTAAATAGAGCTTACTTTAAATGTCCATGACAATTTAATTACGTTTAAACAAAATAGCGAGTAGATATGGCCAATTTAATTCACCATGTTTTGCGGTATATTTCACCAAAATATTGCTTTGATCACTTTTGCAATTTGCAAATTAATGTCTGTAACTTTGAAAAAGAAAATGTATGTGATTGTCGTGATTGAATTAATCTACAAATACACTTATAACTAACAAATCAAAATCAAGCTGAAATGTTCACTATAAAATAATTGCGCTTCTAAATGAGAGGAATACAGTTTACAGCTATTCGGCCTATATAGGTCTACGACATACAAGTAGCACAAAATACACTCAACAATTTTCATCACATAACAAATAATTCGTATAGTGTATGTATCACAGCAGAAGGAATGAATACCCTACAAAAATTTAGCAAGCAATACACAGAATGAACAAGATATGGTTGCAATATCGATAACTGGTATGGTAAATTGAAACTCTTGTGAAAACATTCAGTGTCGATGTATTACATTTGTAATTACGTTATGTTACACTCACATTTAATATGAATTTTATACAATATCAAATTATGGATGTTCACCTTATTATTCAATTAATGTTGACTTGCTGTTACTTTAAAGTTTGATTTTTTTTAAATTTGTTCTTTAGCGATTTCTTTTTCAATTCCAGTTTCTCTTCTAAGTTACAAGCAGTAAGCCCATGCCGTTCGTGTACGAAAATCATCTCACTTCATATAATAAAATATAATACGTGTAGACAAGTAAAACATAAAATCCTCAGTATTTTGATTGTTATCTTCTAAACCAGAGTGTTGTGCTGCTACATCCCAGGTAGATTAAAGTTTTGGGATTTGCAAAACATTCAAGAGTGTTTGCTTCAAGAGTCCATCTGATCTCCTTATGGATAAATTTTGAAATTCTTTTACGTAGAAACTTTTAAGAAGAGTAGAGTCATTTGGTCGTGAATAAATTAAGTTGATAAACCTTCAGCTTCATCGATTCGATGGATAATTTTATATCAGTGTGTTTTGATCGTGTGTGAAGGGTTACGGACACCGTTAAACCACCTTTAGTTTTCCAAATCCTTCAGCAATATTAGCATTAACGTAAACTTCTCTGTAGGCGCGCTTTTCTAAACTTTCACCGATAGAGTTCGCCATTTTCTTCATAGCCTTTCACGTTTAAAAAATTCGGTGCTGAAAATCATTGCTATTTAATTGACCATCCATTGCAAAATAATAAATAATCAAGTGTACTTTTACTGGCCAGCTTGAAGATATGAACGATGATGATAAAATGAGTAGAACAGTCAACCGCGTTGTTGCATAATGACACTTGTCAAAATTTGTCACAAAATTCTGTGTCGGCTCAAGAACATGTGTTTCCGGTAAATCTCAAACAAAAACATATTTTGTGCCCAGACCTTAGTTGCCAATCCCTGTATTCTATAATCTATGGGTAAACTAATAATAGTCCTGAGACCTTTGTAGATGTTATCAGAGATTGTGCACTGATAGCTCAGTTGCAGATTGTTAGCATTATGTCAGGAGCTAGAGTTTGGTTCCTCGTTGGTGCATACATATTTTGTCGTAGTAATTATATTTATACAGTCAAACCTGTTATAACTGTCACCTCTATACAGCGGCCACCTGTCTATAGTGGTCACTCTTGCAATGTCCAAGTATTTTCTATTGAATCAAACCTGTATATAAAGGTCACCTGTCTATAGTGGTCAATTTATCTACCTCTTAGCTGTAGGGATGCACCGAATAATTAGCCACTATTCGGCCATTTGGCCGAATATTCTGTTAGGCCGAATTTCAACCCATTATTCGGCCAGTATTCGATCTTTTCAAAATATTTAAATAAAATTCAAAATTGATCTCTCAAGTCTTTAAGTCATAATTATTTAATAACAGTTCATCTTAATATGTTCTATGTTTCTTATTTTTTACTCAAATTCTCATAGTTTTGTTTGAGTTGTAAATAGTTTTAGTGAAGCGTATTGAATATGAAGTGATTCAAATCATTCCAAACTCGTTCAAAACTCGATGGTAAAATAAAATCTATTGTTAAAACAAAATACTCTAATGTCTTCATCAATTTGAATATTCTTCTTAAATAAATGAAACCATTTTTCTTTCAGAAACTTTTCTTTGGAATAAAATAAATGTTTTGTAAATATAAAGGAAAACAAATCACAACAAAATATTCAAACCCGACAAGCCAGACGATCCTAATTAGCAAAACAAAGGGGCTCTCAGGTTATGCGCCATTAATACTATTTTGGGCTTCTGTTTCTATGACAATTAATTGATCGAAGGAACATGATGATTTGCAAATCGTTCGATTGATTTGGAACTTCAACGTTCAATTAATAAATATCTGATGTCAAACAGGGATTTTTAAATGACATTTCACTTGAGATTTTAACATTCAACCAAACGCAAGAACTGTAAATTCTTGACTTTTGATATTCAAAGAACTTTCTCCCTATTATTCAAATCGTTTTTTTCATTATTTCAAAGGAAAATCGTGCTGCCATGACAACAGAACATTGCGCTTTCATAAACATTTTCCAAAACGATAAATGAGGCGAAAATACAATATCATCCGTATGAAGAAAAGCATATCTAACTGTCAGACAATATTCTGATATATCAATCTTGAACGACCATAGCAGATCAAGAACTGACTCGAAAATTGGCCGAATATTCGGCCGAATACTAGACTTTTCTGACGGCCGAATACCTGATTCGGTGCATCCCTACTTAACTGGCCATTATATACAGGTTTCACTGTATGTAAATTTGGATTTGTTGATGTCTCCCAATAAACAAGCATTTGTGCTTGCAGGTTGATTCTCACTCATCGTTGACTGTAAAATGTAATATTATTGTTAGATGTTGGTTGGTCATTGTCTTCAATTGTATTTTCAGAATTTCTCGTTAACTAAAGAAGAGCTGGGTATGACCAGAGTGGGTGATTTGAATGATGCCGATATGCAAAAAGTTCGCTCGTTGTCATTAATTGAGTTGACAGCTCTCTTTGACTATTACAACATACCTGTCAATAGAAGGAAACCAACACTGTGGTCAAAGTCGACCGGTCAGTAGTTCATTTTCACACACTTCTCGTGTCTGTGTTATCATTTGGGTGTTATCTGATTTTAACTGTTATTATTTTAGATTATGGCGTTTTTAGTGTTCCACTGTCTGTCTTAGCTCAAAAGGATGGACCATCTCTTTCAGATGGACTACAAGCACCAAAATTTGTAAGAGAGGTGAGAAATGTGATCCTTAAATGGGCAAAAATGTCACATGCATGTTTGTCGTTCGTATTGTTTCTGTGCCTGAAACCATGTTGAAACTTGAAATTTGAAGCCATGCCAAAGCTTAATTCAAATTGAGCTTGTAGCAACCGCTGGTCAATGTTGCTCCTTTAATGATTAATTCATAATTTGTTCTGTTATGACAACGTTTCATTGTTTTCACCAATATCTTTTTAGATTATCTACTACTTAGAATCATGCTGCCTGCAACAAGAAGGTCTTCTCAGAATCCCTGGTTCAGCTCAACGGACAAAGGTATCAATTTCAGACAATCCACCTTCTGCATTATTGTTCAATAGCTATCAATAGGTGTCAATCACGGTTGTTTGTCTTACTTGTAGATAATGAAAGAAGAGATTGATGCAAAGTTTTATGAGAGAGGCTATTTCAATTTTGAAGGGCGAAAGCCAACTGATGTATCTACGCTATTTAAACAATTTTTAAGGTTTGTTAATATGGAATACTCATTACTCATGACTCCACTTCTCTTTACTATAATCAATTTTAATTTTGTTTATTGTCCTGTTACAGGCAACTTCCAGTGCCTCTATTAACATACGAATACCAACAGACTTTTGCTGCAGCTGCAGGTACGATTAGATTCAGCCACTGTATAATTAGTGAGTGTTGCCATTTCAGTAATTAATGAATGTGAAATGCCACACTTTTTCATTTCCTGTCCATGAGACGTATGTGTGCGATTCTGTACGTGTTAATGAACTTCACAAGCTTTTTGCTGTTGTAGGTCTGCCAAGTCGAACACTTCAACTCCAGGCTTTGAACTTGCTAGTGCTTCTATTACCACCTGTCCATAGAGACACGCTTCAGGTAAAATGTTTTTGAATGATACAATTTAACCCCATTCATATGATATCACTAACTGTTAATATCACTAATTTTCAGAACCAGTTTCTACACTGTACTGCTAAGCATAACAGTTATGAATACTGAATAAGTAACATCATCGCCCGTCTGCTTTAATAGTTTGTGATTTGAAAATATGCTGTGCCATTTGACTTATAATGCATGTGTAATTAATTTCAGTTGCTGCTAGTCTTTCTAAGCAAAGTTGTTGATAATGAGAAATCTAACAAAATGGGTCTTAACAACGTCGCTATGATCATGGCTCCTAATCTCTTTTTCCAAACCAATAAACGAGCGGCAATCAATGAAGTTCAAAAGGCAGCTGGTATGACTGATGTTATGAGAATGCTCATCAAATACCATGCTATATTGTGGGTGGTAAGTTACTATTGTTCATTCTCCTTGATATTTCTTTTAGTCAACATCAAACATAAATTTAAACATGAACGTGAAGGCTTCTATGTTTATAATTTAGTATAGCACTTAGCACTTGAATTAGTATGCACTGTAAGTGTATTTATTATTATTGTTAACTGTGGTGTATTTTCTTTGACTCTTTTTTTACCATTGTTCTATTATAATATGTAGCAGCTTGTAGAAGATTATTGTCTAATGCTATTCGTTCGTATGACTAGGTACCTGGTTTTATGGTAAAGCAGATTCGTTTCCTTTATGAAGCTGGAGCCAAGACGAGAGATCCTAAAGCGGTTGGTTTTTGACCTGCTTTACATTTTCATAGCATGTCTGTCAGGCATAGTAACATATCTACTCAAATGCTCTGTGCTCTTGTTTGTAGGTGCGAAAGATCATTGCTAAAAGAATGCGCAGCAAAGGGGCAGCAGCACGGTCACGGCATTCAGGATCTGGCGATGAAATTGATCAAGATGTAAGTTTCAATTGAGGTGTATTTAAAATATTTTCCTAAAATGCTGCCAAATAGTAACTTCCTTATACTTCTACTTGATACCACCATCGTTGCTCCAGAATGTTTTGTTTAATTGTATGGCTATTTAATTTTAATTTATTTCCACATAAAGATTGTCATCTGCAGTTGCGCGAGAGCAATATGACAATTGCCATACAGCGACACATCTCTTGATACTTATCAAGATTTTTCTTTTCAAGAGGGCCTATAGCTGGTTAATAGTGTTAATCAATTTATTTGTAGTAAAATGATTGTTTTTAGGTTAAACACTATCTTTAAATCCCGCTGCAAGCTCTCCTGTTAAATGACACAAAGTCTTCTTGTAGACAACCAATCTGCCTTTGTGCTGAATTGAGCACATGTAACAGCATGACCCTGTCAGTATCTTCTTCCTAGGACCCTAGATTGAGTTAGTTATCAGTGTCGCTCAGGGCAATACTGTTCTTTCTTTGCTTCAACAAACCACTGAATGGTTTAGGAAAGTCAACGAGGGTTTATGCTTATTGAATGGATTGTTTGATCTGTGACTGCATGTATGCCTATGATCTGTTATGTCAATGGCATCCATCTAAATAAATGATGTCAAGTTTGTATATGAACACAATAGGGCTCCGCATCGCCTACATCACGATTTTTGCTTCGCAAAGGATTGTTGTTACATTCGGACAAACACTTCTGCGATTTCAAGGTTGATTATAGCACAACAAGTTTTCTGGTCAAATTTTTGTGATTTTGGTTCGTTTAATAATGTCGTTCATTGATTTAGCTGTTGATATTGATGAAACTATTGTTCCTGGTCCTGTTCTTACAAAAAACCAAACGGAAGCTCAGTAATAGAGCTCCAACGATGGCTGGAATGTCGCGGACTGAAAAAAGCTGGCAAGAAAACTGAACTAGTTCAGCGTGTAGAAAGCAGTCTTCTTCTTGAATTGAAAATTGACTTGACACTTGACGATGGTACATGGTATGATTTAACTAAAGCTGGTAGGATTGTATCAGAGCCGAGTAATATTGTTAATACAGTTTTATCGGAACAGACAATACCTTCAAATAGATAGCATGTTTTTCCTACAAGAAATATGCAAGATAACGAAGATGATACATGTTATTTTATAAGAGCACACGTACGCCATTCTATGAAGAAAGAATTCCCTTTTAAAGTTAACATTAGTCTGAGTAAAGTTAGTGGGTATGTCAAGTTTGCAAGCTGTACTTGTGTTACTCGTGCTATTGGCAGATGCTCTCATGTGGCTTCCATTTTAATAAAACTTAATGATTACATATCTGCATTTAGTAATATTGTGTCTGCCCCTTCTACTTCACAACCGTGTAGCTGGAATCAAGGGAAAAAACGCAAGAAAAATCGAAACCTGTTCACGAGGCCTTCTACACCTCCAGAAAAAAGCATCAGGGGAAAAAGAATTTTAAAATTGATTGATTTTGATCCTCGACCTTTTAAGCATACTGCAGACTCCACTACCAGCATAAGATCATTTGTCGTTAATCTCCAAACAGCAAGCTCTGCACTTGAGAAAAATGAGAGTTGCATGTGGGAAACTGTTCTCCATATTCCTTATTCAGACTTTGTTCTTGATACTGAAGAAGAAAGGGTTCCAATACTGCAAAACAGTAGCTTTTCTCTCAAACTTAAAAGAACAGTGTACGTCTCTTTGTGGGGAGTTTCAGTCATGTGTTGTTCCCGGAACTGAAAATCAAAGCAGTGATTCTCTTTGGTACAGCCAACGGTGACCAAGAATAACTGCCTCAATCTGTAAGGATGTTGTTACGCTTGGCAATGGCATTTTAGAAGATAAGATTTCACTGTGGGATCATAGGCTCTTCCATTACCTGAGAGATAAATTTTGGTTTAAAGTTAGCTTTACCAGTGGGGATATGGCCTACGGTATCACAGAAGAGAAAGCTGCTAGAGATTCTTATATGGCATCTACTGGATCTGTCGTCACTCCAACTGGTCTCTGGATTTGCAAGCGTTACCCCCATCTTGGTGCAAGCCCTGATGGTTTGATTTTAGACAATAAAAATGAAACACCTTTACCTGTTGGCGTCATTGAAATTAAATGCGTTAAACTACTTTGATATAATACTGTTGAGGAAGTCTTACAACAGCTTAAAAATCCAAAGTTAGATAAAAAGCTTAAAAAGGTACTAGGTAGACAGTGTTTCACTTGCAAATTCGGCACATTAGTTCGAAAAGAAAAACACATGTACCACTATCAAATCCAGATGTTACTTTTAGTTACTGGATTATAATTTTGTGACTTTGTTCTTCATAGTAGAAAAGGACTACCTGCAATCGAAATAATTCTACCAGACGATGAGATACAGAGAGAGATCATACAGTCTACGTCAGTGTTTTGGACCCAACTTCTGATTCCAGAATATTTTATTATGAAAGTGGCTAGACGCTTATTGCCAATAATTAAGCCACTGTCCAATCTCCTATTGCCTATAGAAGAATATTGATATAATCTGATCACATATTGTGTAGTATTTTGATCGTACCCGTTATTAAGGTCACCTGTGTATAGCGCCCATATTTCACATCACTATGTTAACCATCATTGATTGCTAAATGTTATGGTGGTATATATTTGCTTATTGTATTTATATTAGGATTTTCTTTTTTGGAATATTATATTCTAAATAATTCAAATAGCACTGGTCAGAATCAAACTTTTGCCTGTATTTGATGTTTTATTATAAAATTAAATAGCACATTGTAAAACCGATATAAACATTGGTTCACACATACATTTGGTGTTAATATATGTCATGTCAGTATCTTGTTCCAAACTTCTATAGTCAAATAGTCAAACAAGAATCATGTATAAAACTAAGATACCAAAATTAAACAGCGTTTAAAGCATGCATTTTATTAATTAAGTCAAATTACAGTAGATTATAAATACCTATAAATTACTGTAAAATAAATTATCCCATTACCTAAAATATCAACATTTAAAAGTGAGCTATTTAAAAAGGGGAGGTTGAAAATTTACAAGACATGATGCAACATAAACAAGCTGGGAAGCAATGTCAATCAAATTTAGAGGGATAGTAGAACCAACAAGGCGAAATTTTTCAGCCTTTCATTAAATCGTTCAACATGAATGCGATCCTTAGCAATTTGCCTAGTTAGAATGTCTTCCTCGTTCGTCATTGCGTCCCTGCCTTTAGTGCAGGGGGATAAATATTGTTGCTTGCTTGGATAGGAGGACGTCCTGTATATGAAACCCCCTATCCACCAGAATCGCATCACCTGGATTAATATGTTGTAATATGCCACATTCTTTGAAATTGCAGCATCGTCAATGCTGCCTTCATACATATGCGAAACAAAGCATGCTGATCCTGATGGTGTAAAAGCTATTAGACATTTCATTGTATTATGGTGTTTGTATGACGAGTACATGTTCCCCTGTTGCTTATAGTCATTTGGTGTTTGACAGTAAAACTCCTTACAATCTACAGAGCAGCGTATATTTTTAAAACTCTTGAATACCCTTGGTAAATATGGTCTCATATCTTGCCTTGGTGGAAACATCATCTGATCCAAGTCCTTAAAATGATAATATAAAAATTGTATCCATGTATTAAAAATCTTTCTCACCAATGTTTCACTTATATCATACATGTGAGCTAGTGTGGCGATACAGAAACCTCTACCGAGTCTGACCAAGTAATTAATTATTGTTCTTTGATATGTACATCTTTAGGTGTACCCTTTGGTGCCTTATCAGTGCTGTTAACAGCACTGCTAAACCAGTACGTCAAATTTAAGGAGGATTAGCTCAGATGGCAGAGCAACCGAACTTCAGATCGATCATATCTGATCGACTGTGGTTCAAATCCCTAAGGTCAACTCAGCCTTGACTTTATCTTAAACATCAAATGAGTACCATCTGAGGATGGCGGATGGAATGGTTCAGAGGGAATTGCATTGTGAGTAGCTGCGGCGAATCGTTGCGCATTGACAATCAAGACCCATCTGCCATGAAATCTGTTGAAATTGATCTGCAGTGTCGCGGCTGAGATCAACAAAGAGCGTTTAAAATCATTGCGCTCAGCGAAAAAAGCCACTCTTCTAGAAATAGAGGAGTGGTACGGGTGCCTTCGGTAGGGCGACACCGTCTACATTACTTTTACTTATGTCAAAGTAAACTTTGCATCCCCAAGATAATGATAAAGAATATCAAATTGAGGCGGATTTAGTCCAGTAAAGTATTTGCACTTTTTGATATCCCCCAGTATAACTGTAACTGACATAAGTGTAGGCTGCTTCAGGGATAGTTTGGAGACTTCAGCCTTAGCCATAGCAATTTCATTCCTAAGGGTAATAGCCTCAACGGTAGCGGCAAGTCCCTCTCTTGAAAACGTAGTTTGCGTTGATTTTCACAAGTTGGGTTATTACAATCATCAGCAGGACTATCAATAAAATTGTGTTCAAAACCATCAGAATTATTGCTGCTATCTTGGCCATAATTGGTTTGATCTACATCAACAAATGTTCTAGGAAATGGTCTTTTTCGTCTAACTTCTTCAGGTCTTGTAGCTATTATTGGGTTTGGATTTTCTTCAGTTGGACCTCTCCCACCGATAAAATGCAAAGAACAAATATAAGTATCCTTAATTATTTGATCTATTGTTGAAAAATCACTCCTACCACAAGCATGTTGCCATGTTTTAGCCTTGGCTGTTCGTCGTTCCATCTCACGAAGTTGAATGACAGGCATATTTGGTTTGACTTTGCCAGGCTTAGGAAAACCGATAAAAACAGTGCCTTCTGGAAGCCTTTCTTCATATCTTGAATCAGAATTACATTTACCCCAACAACAGTGCTTTGTTGCACCTTTTCGAAGTTTTTTTTGATTAAATTAGCTTGATTCATCGTGGAAATATATAAAACAACAATCTAACTGCGAACGCTGATGTTTTCAAATGGCGTGAATTTTGTTTGTCCGACTATTACTCTCAAAGCATTGCGCTGATTCTATTTTTCAACTTGGCGCGTAGCCCTATTGTAATGTTGTTGCTATTGTATTTGTTGATGTGGTTGATTTATGTGCTGCTGATATTTTACGCTGTTCATTGTTTACTTTCCCCTCCCTACCCACCCCTTTGTTGGTTGACAAAAGTAAGTATAACTAGGAATTCCACTGACTTAGCAATGTGTCTGGAGCTTGGTTGGTGGTGTCAGGTCTGCTATTGTTCAACTAGCTATTGTAAATTATTGTGATGTTAAGGATTCGAGATAAAGGGTTTATAAATATTTAGTTTAAATTAATTTTAGTTTAGTTTAGGGTATATAGCCTATTAATTGTGAAGCGCTATTGGACTTCTGAAAAGAAATAGCGCTATATAAATAAGTTATTATTATTATTATTATTTATTATTACTATTGTTATTATTATTATTATTATTATTATTATTATTATTATTATTATTATTATTATTATTATTATTATTATTATTATTATTATTATCACTTGGAGGTGAAATGGGGCAACATAAAAAACATTTTTCTCAGGCTAACATTGTTGTACCATACAATAATGAATTCGGAAATAATAGTTAGTATCCTTGATTGTCCTTATTAGTCAAATTCGTTCAATTTAATTAATTCATTTCAATTCGTTTCAAATTAATCAATTTTGTTTAAATCAGCTTTCAATGTGGTTCATTCCGATTGATTTTGTTAGCTCATTAACATTTTGTCTCCAATATTGTCTTATCTTTACCTGTTCTAATTATTTGAAAATGAATCATTAATAATCAATTAAGAATATTCCTATAGACTGTAATGTATTAATACTATTTAATATAGATTTGTGTTACTTCTAATGCTTTTTGTTGCAGAACGATGAAGCTGGCATTATTCGTGTAAAGGCTCCTATGTTTAACAAAACATGTATGGCGATTAAGCTCACTGATAAAACAACAGCTAATGATGTTATTGGTAAATTCTGGTATCGTCGTTATAGTATACGAGATTCAATCGATATGTCTCGTATGTCAATGATAGAAGATCGTTCAAAGAGTAAAAGTGACACTGATTTAACTAGAGACTTACAAGAAGATTACTCTCTCTATGAGGTAGGTGGTAATATTGGAGAGAGAAGA
The DNA here is from genome assembly GCA_916610825.1 of Haliclystus octoradiatus. Lineage (NCBI taxonomy): Eukaryota > Metazoa > Cnidaria > Staurozoa > Stauromedusae > Haliclystidae > Haliclystus > Haliclystus octoradiatus. The sequence goes on along the minus strand of OU744447.1, from coordinate 27,517,068 downwards.
CTTGATGCCACTACGATAATGAAATCCTTACTTAAAGTCAATCCCACTGCCGAATGGATTCTTAAACATAATTTATGTTCGTTCAATTAAAAGTTGTATATTATAGTGCACGCTATCAAAATCTTTCTTAAACGTAATTCTAGTTATTTTTCATAATGCTGTCAGCGTTCGCTGGTCACTGAAGATGTAATAATATTTCTAAGGGGGAAGTCAATAGCAATAACTCACTTCAAAACTATAAAACGTTTGACCTTGCTTTGCTGTGATGTTGATTAATCTCGTTTCACTGTTACTTTATTGACAGTATATGAGTAAAACACTAGTTTTGAATTTTGCAGGTCAAAATAACTTATAGAAAAACGAAAAAAATATTTCTTAAACAAATGTAGCATAGTAGTTTGTCTTTATGCCTATTTCTCTCTCTTTTGAAAAGATTTTTTCTGATCTGAAAGTAGCAACAATAAACGATGCATAGCTGAAAAGGAATCTCTGATATTGAATTGAATATCTCTAATAATTATATTGGAACAACATCATTTAGAAGTGCAAAATCCCCAATATACAGGTTTTGAAAAAAAACGCTGAGGCTGGCATGCAAACTAATTATGTTTGTCACTGTCCTGTCACTAACTTTGAGACAATCAAACGTGCCATAAAATGAGCTTTCGTGCAGTGGCCACCATTCTATAATGGTCATTATGTCTATGTCTACAATAAGAATGTTCTACTGATCAATCCTGTCTAAAAGGTCACCTGTCTATAGCGGTCAATGTTGGTAATCTTCCTATTAGCTGTTATAGAAAGGTTGCACTGTTCCGCTTAATAAACAGTAGGAAACACAACCATAAGCGCAAAACATCCTTCAATCACATGTTTAATTCACTATAATTGCAGGCATAAAGCGCGAGTCTAATTGAACTCACCCCAAACCAAAAATAAAAATAATTCAATGCAACCAATAGTAAATATATATATAATATATATTCTAAATCTTTATATAGTACACGTCCAGTGTTTATATCAAACATGCTACATAAGTTAGTTAGGATTATTTAAAACGTGAAAGAGTATATACTGTATATCTTCAAATAAAATGAGGTAAATAAATAACTTGTAAAAAGCATATTAAAAAATTAAATATTAGATATTTGAACCATGCGGTACATCGAGATGATAAACTGAGATTGCTGCTGAACTAGCTTGTGATTGTCTACGTGATTGATTACCTAAATTGTTACTGAATCGATAGCCTTGCTGGGTTTTTTCTCTAACAGACTCTCTAATACGGTCATCGATTCCAGGCAAAGAGAAATCTCCAAACATCTAGATCCAAAAATAAAATGTTTAAATAAAAATTCAAATTTCGAATCAGAAACATGACAAGCAAGTTGAAGAAGCAAAAATAATACTGTAAATGATTACCAGTATATAGACGATATTGTAAGAACTAAGCGCACAAAACACAATGCATATGACACTATAGAATATGACCCCATTCTCAGAGGCATCATAATTCTAACAACTCAATTGCAAGTAACACACTGGGGGAAAAATCCAGAGCTTGCTGTACCTAATTTTATGGTTTTTAAGTTTGAATTGCCTACTATTTGCATTACAATTATCCAAATAGTATTTAGAGTCACGTCAAGCTCAATTGTGCACTACTAATCAAATTTCTAATCTGAACTAGAATTTCTTGAGCAAGTGATTTGTCATCATCTGGAATCCCCCCTGCAGAAACAGCTCAGAAGTTCATGAACTGTTCAGGAACTCCTGAAATGTTTATCGCAGGGGACAGGACTGATGACACCAACAATAAAGAGGCAATAACTGAATGCGTATAAGGCCTTGAATACCTCCCTTGCACCACATAACATTAGGATGTGCTATAACGAGCTAGGATAGTAATAATGTTTCCAAATGACAAAATGAGTCTTCTATCAAAACAGGACCACTCTCACCTCTACAAGCGTGCCATTTGGAAGACGTAAGAACTGCCGGTACAATTCACGTAAACCATCCAAATGAATTGAGAATATAGAGACATGGGTTGTGCTTTCTCTTCCTTTGCTTTTTGATGACACTGAGGCGATATTATCCTATGACAAACAAACAGTGTATGAAACATCTGTTCTCCGAAAAATCGACATGGCAATTCAGTTTATTTTTGACAAACGAATTTCCATTTTGAGAATAAATCGTACAGTGAGAACTTGAACATTGAATTCGAATCTTGCCGCTGTGTATTTGGGAAGAAGTTTAAATTGTTCAAAAGTTATTTACAGAAGAATGGTACATAGTAACATAGTCTGATGTGTAGGTGAATTTCAAAAGCAATGGTCTGCCCATATGAATCCAGTCTATGTAACAAGAACTACACAGCAATGAGCTACAGTACAGTGTATTACAGAATTTCTAACCTTGTTTTCGTGCCAGACATAGTCATAGACTGTAGTCTTTCTGCGTTCACCCTCTTTCCCACGCCACTGCTCTGCTTTTCGGCAGATATAATTCAGTTCTTCATTTGTCAATTCAAGGTCAAAAGGAATAAAGATATCAGAATCTTCACCATGCAGACGCCAGTAAACATCCATTAACCTAGCATTGTTATGGAGCTTCATAAAGTACATATAAAGTACAGTAGCACAGGCAAACATTGTCACAGCATAAACAAAGACTGTAATACCAGCGCTGACAAATAATGAAACGTTATCATTGTTGTAGTAACGGTCAAAATGCCAGTAAAGCTTAAATGCATCACCAATAGGAACATCACCACCAGCAAACTCAAACCTAGCAAATGAATAATATAAATGCTTAACTAATGTAGTAGGCCTATATAATATGATATGAATTATTTGGCTGGATATATAGAGAAATAGAAATGTTTTTGAGTCAAAATAATTAATTATGTTAGATTCATTCATTTTGTCTCAAATCAATTCAGTATCAATTCAGATTTGAAATATCCATACATATTATAAATTAAGCAATTATGGAATGAGGCTGTGTGTAATATTGAGAATTATTCAGACCGAGGGCGAAGTTATCTGCGGAAGTTTTGAACGAGCATATTTATTCAAAAAACGTTTGTTGTTATACTTACGTCAACTCTACCACGATGGGATTGGGTATTAGGGAATGAGATGTTGATTTCTACTGGGTCAAAGGACATATGCCGACAACATTAATATCTCGAGGTATAACACCTTCAGCTCGAAATATATGTTTTCTTTCAAATTATCTCGGGGCCAATTAAAAGCATGATACATTTTGTAAATATAATAATGTATATTACTTTGCAGAACATAATACTAATCTGAGATTAACAGAAATAGCATAAATGGAACATTGTCTGGAGATTTTGAGTTACAGCTTTTGCTTTAAACTTTGTTTTCCATTCTAAAAACAATGGTCACTTTATCTGAAAATGTCATTACAATGACATATTCCTGAAAAAATTGTTGAGTTCATGAACTGCTCTTTAACTTCATTAACAGTCTATAAACTTTACAAAATCTCATCAACTGTTCATGAACACTTTTAAATAGACCAAAAACAGTTCATGAACAGTTCATGAACAGACCAGGAAAGCTAAATGACTCAATTTTGATGGACTTTTCATGAACTGTTCATGAATGTTAATAAAGACAGTTATGGAGTACAGTTCATGAACTTTGGGTCATTAACATGCAATGTGACATACTTACCTCATTAAGGCACTGTCAACAGCAGCAATCCAGATGGGATCGAGTAAAGTGTTGATACCAAATGCCATGATGAAGCGACTCAAAATATTACTAAATCGACCAAACAAAGAACGAACAAACCAAGCCAAAAGTAACATAACAATAAGAACAATCAGATTAGTAAATGGACCAATCACAATCATTGCTATCTCCTCGCGTGACCGCAACAAAGTGTTTTGATAGTTGAGATTGACTGTATAAGGCAGCAGATCAAATCTATAAAAAATTATTGAGTTGGTTAGATATTAGATAATTGCAAGAGTTTACAAACACTGAAGCTGTGGTGCAATTCAATTGCAGCTTTTCCTGTGTCGTAGCACACAGAATTGTATTATAATATATCATGATTAGATTTTAGGACTCAAATGGACTGATAAGAAGGTCTATAGTAGAAAAACTAAAGGAATCTAAGCTAAACAAAGTTTAATTTTATAAATGAATCATATTATATAAATCAATCTCTTGAGCCCAGAATATGAAATTTGATCACAACCCAAGTTATTCTGTATAGCATCTTGAAATGACCGGTAGCAAATCAGATTTCAACAATTTCACACTGTTGATGTTAACTAACTATACCTGTTGATCGGTATAAAGATAGCCTGTAGGAATATCCATTGACCAAAGTAATGCAGATAGAGACGTAACCACCAAGTCAATAGTAAAACCAAAATCATGGCCCAGAAATCACGGCTTTTAATCTGAGCTAATCCCAATTCAGAGAGTAGCATTCTACGGACATATTGAGCTTTATCCCGTGCTCTCCTTGGCAGTTGGCCTTTGTTCGATGACGATGACCTTTTTTAAAATAAAAACAAAGCATGGGTAACTGAATGTACTACTTTCATATCACCATGGTTCCATGAAGATGATGCAGCAATTTAAGCATGGTGGATTCGTAAATAAATGCATGGATATTTCTCATCAAATTTTCCGTTTGAAAGTAGCCTTACATATTCTTTATGAATATGCTTGCTTCAGTTGCATAAGCCTAGTAGGAGTTTATTATCAGTTTCTTATTTCTTATTGTTCATGCTTTTTCAAGAGATAAAAAATTAAGGATAATTCTAGAGAAATATTCAGAATTCAATTATTCAGAATTATAATGAATCAAAACAATGAAACTTTGAGACTCCTGACTAGCTTATTCACGACAGCCAAATGAGTACAGATAAACATCAATCTGAGATTTTAGTATATGGTTAATATCTGGTTATTGTTTAACCTGTTCTTGTGTTATACTTATTTTATTTGTGTGCAGTGCTGCACTTAGGTCTCGCAAATGTATTTTCTTTTGAGATATGTGTCCAAGTTTGTTGTGCAGTGCTGCACCTATTTTCAGCGTTATGCTGGCAGTGTGTTATTATTTGTAATACTGCACCTATGGCCCCCACAGGAGTTCAGATATGAGTCTAATGTTTTTGTGCAGGACTGCACCTAGTTACAGCTGTTATGCTGGCAGTAAGTTGTCGAGTGCAGTGCTGCACTGACAATCCAAGTAAAATTTTCCCTCCCTCCCTCACCTTTAATGTATAAGGTAAGTATATTAGGTACTCCACTGACTTAGCAGTGTGACTGGTGCTTGGTCTTGGTGGTGACAGGTGTTCCTTTTTCGGTATCCTAGCTTCTGCCAGTTATTGTTGGCTGCTGACCTCCCACCAACCAAGCATCAAAATGCCAAAAATAAAAAATATGTATTTGTGAATGGAATGGAATGGAATAAATGTTATGCGATGCAGGCAATGATTTTAATTTACAGTATAAAAGTTAACCTAATAAAATAAAATTTCTTTCACTCTTGAAAATGGCCACAGATGATGGCCGAATTGTTGAGTTATACTAATAAAAACACATTCAAAATTACTGTTGTCTTTGATTTTTGTTATCAAAGGGTTTATTAAATACGAGAATATCAATTATGGCGGCCGGTTGTTGTCTCAAAGTGACTACTATGGCAACGGAACGGAAAGACTCAACAGTAAATACTTACTTGATGTGATAAGTATATTGCTCTAGCTGTTCAACATGAGTTAGTACATGACGTCTGCGTCGACTACCAAGTAAAGGTGTCTTGGGTACAATTGTACAACTCTTTCTGGCATATTCATCAGCAGGGTTACTGAGGTAAAGCTAAAAAAGAGGAAAAGATTTATTACTTTTGAAAACTAGAAATAATGATCAGGATACTGATATGGATGTAATTGGTTGACTTTTTACCTTTGAGAATACACCTGGTTGTCCTCTGACTGGTCGAAATCCAACATCGTTTGCTACACAATTTACATCATCGTCAGAATAATCAGAATTAGACTCATCATTCCGTTTATCAATGATGTCACGGGAACTAAGAACAGTACAAGGTCGAGTGCTGTTGTTGGAATGTGTCGATGCTTCAGAGCCACGGCGTTTGCGAAGGTCTGAGGATGACTTATCTGTTGATGGCACTTGCAATGACTGTAAAAATTAAAAATGTATCATTGGTTTTGAATGTTTACAGGAAAAACCTAGAAAAAAGATGAGATGCTACCACGATTTTGGTCTTTCTTTATCCTTCCTACAAAATGGAATATCAACATCATATCATTCAAGGACATTGAACATTGTCCAGCTGTGGCGCATGAAAAATCTAGATTTGTAAAATCCAATTCTCCTCCAAGGCTAACATCTAGACTACTGAAATCCACCAGAGCCAGAAATTTGTCATTTAAAAAGTTACTCAAATCTGAATCACCCAAACAGACGTGTCTGCTAGCCAAAAGAGCAGCATTAGCCATAAGAAGAACAGAAATAAGGCAGTTCATCAAGAGACTAGAGCCCATCATCTTACAAGAACCCTTCAGATTTCTGGAAATGAATGAGACATCTGCTAACATGCAACAAGAACCTAATCTGTAGCCGATATAACCATCCTAGAAAACAACTGCCTACATTCTGATCCAACAACATACTGAAATTACTTCTTTATTCTATCCATGTCAATTCTATTTACACTGACAATCTGCTATGCAGAACATCCATCTATGAAGCCGAATTAGGGTCAAAATTCGATTCAGATGTTGATGATGTGTTTTCACATGGCAATGATGTATATTCCTGAATCAATGTTGGGAAGTAGCCTGCGCGCAGACTTTAATACATGATCAAAATCTAACTTCCTTGTTCGTCCCCTCGAACTCTGGCAACGAAATGGTATTATTTGGCACGCTGTTGAACGTTTTAAATAAAATAAAAGTGGAAAGTATTTAGCTAACATGATTATCGACACCACTTTGTCGCTATTTTCTCTTCAATAATTTTTAAACTCGACAAATTTTGCCTGGAAAAATCCGTCAAAACGATTGCTAATTTCTAGAAGGTTCTTACATGCTACTTGTCTAGACAGTGAGACACTAGCAATAAGCATGGCCAAAATCCCTACAGAAAATGCTAAAAACAGACCTGGTGAATTGTAGAAATGTTTGTTATCATTTGTTTTACGATAATCTTTTTGCTGGTGCAAGGTGCAAGTTGATTTAGTCAAGAGCCCCTATCCCGTGTTCCGCTCTAGATGCTACTGAGAATCGCTCCACTGTATGAAATGGAGTTCTGACGTAATTCCCACAGGCTAACGGCGTTTGACTAAAGTTGATTGAGGTCTACCAACTTTACCATTGTAACTTCCATTGTGTAGATCGACCAATGGCTGTCAGTCCCATTGTTTTTGCTCTTGCGCTGACAACCTTTTGTCAACAAACAATAGAAAAGTCTGTAGCCTGGAGTCTAGACTGCCAATCAACATTCAACAATGGTTACAGAGGTCAGAGGTTACAAGACATTTTAATCGAATTTATTACTTTTGAAGTTTAGATTTGTATGTCTGATTCGAGCATTTATGATTTATGAAGAGATTTTACCTTAATGTTTGCCAATGTCTAGGCAATAAATATGTAAGAGCCTTATCGAAACTATTTTGGAGAATTAGTGATCGTTTGGTACGATTTATTTAGCATTCAAGCGTGGAAGGATGCTATAAGGTAATATGGCGCAACACAGAAGGCAAAATTGTCAAATTTAAAATTATTAGAGTGAAAGTAGCAACGAGGTGGCATCGATAATCATGCTAGCTAGCTACTTTCCATTTCATCACTGCCATATTATCGTATAACATTCTTCCGCGCTTGATTGCTGAATAAATCGTTCCAAACGATTCTACAAAATAGTTTTGATAAGGTTCTTACATGCTGATTGCCTAGACACAGGCAAAAGGCTTCAATCAACGTCCACCAGTTTAAAGATCATCGTAATAAAAATGAAAACAAACATTTCTACAGTTACCCAGGTTTGTTTATAGCATTTTCGAAAGGATTTTGGCCATGTTTGTTGGCAGTGTATGTGTATCACTGTCTACGCAAGCAGCATGCCAATTATAAAAATCATTGAAGAGAAAATAACGACAAAGTGGTGTTGATAATCATGTTAGCTAAATACTTTCCACTTTCATTTTATTTAAAACGTCCAACAGCGTACCAAATTATCCCATTTCGTTGCCAGAGTTCAAGGGGACGAACGAGGAAGTTAGATTTTGATCCTGTATTAAGGTCTGTGCGCAGGTTACTTTCCAACATCGATTCAGGAATATACATCATCGCCATCCGAAAACACATCATCGCCATGTGAAACACATTGTCGCCATGTGAGACACATCATCAACATGTGAATCGAATTTTGACCCTAATTCGGCTTCATATCCATCTATCGTTGCCATCCAACAAAAACTTGCTGAAAGACGCATATTGAACAATTCGATTTCAAAGAAATTACACCTTCAAAAAATTTCTCTGTCCCTGCAAATTTGAAGGGTAAGAAATCTCCCAGTGAGGATGGACTACCAAAGCAGTTATTGGAGAAAAGTAAGAAAATATCATCATTACTGTCACAATCAAGCTGATAGATTGATAGTATATAATTAAGACTTCAATACAACATGTTCGTACAGTTGCCACGAGGGGAATATACTTAAACATAGGTTACATACATATTCGATAATAGCAGTCACGCTCATATCAGGTTACACTTACTCAGGTTACATACAGTTAAGCTGTACGTAACATCTCCCTTCCCTTAAAACATAATTAATAACTGTAAGATTCTATTTATTGATTATTAAAGTTCCTTATTAAAGTCCTTGGTAATTATTTATGATTATGATAAAACCGTGAGATCATTGTTTGATTGTTAAGAATTAACGTTATTTATTTTCTAATTAATCTGGAATAAATCTATTTGGTGGTCTAACCACTCTACCACTCTTTCTTGTAGCTGTATCACCAATTGTATCACCATTTCTCCCATTATTTTGCAATACATCATTATCGTTAGTATCATCGGCTACTTCTAGATCATGATCTTCTTCATCAGTAGTAATACTTGGTACTAACTTTAGATGTTGCCGATTCCTCCGGTATATTGCTCCATTGAATTTAATTAAGTATGATCTTCTTGACTTATTAACTTCAGGCAAAATAGGAAACGGTACTCTACGTGGAGCTGTCACGCAAGAAGGAGTAGCACCATCCTTAAGGGTGATTTTTACTGGTGTTGTAATCATTTTACCAAAAGATGCAAATATATTATTTTCAATATTGTCAATGCGTTTAATTAGATTAAATGCAATGAGTTCATTTCGTCCTAACAAATTGTTTTTCGTTCCACGGATTACATATATCTCACAGTTCTCAAACGTTGAACCGTGACATAACTTAGTTGTAAACTTACCAACACAACGAACTGCCCCGCCAGGCGATGACAGGTGTTTACTTACGGCTGCAAGTTCAGGTTTCGGATATAAACTTTTCCAAGTGCTCTCTGTAATAACTGTAACGTCTGCACCAGTATCCAATTTAAATTCTATATCTTTCATATTTATCTTCATGTTTATATTCCATGGTTCCGCATTGGCTTTGTTGTATGTAATGGAATCCAAATAAAATTCATCATTGCTATCCTCGTCTGTCTCAACTTCTACTATTTCCCTGATATTCTTTGAACGACACATTTTCGCAAAATGTCCTGGTCGTTTACATTTGTTGCAACTCTTTCCTTTTGCAGGACATCGATCTTGCTCGTGTTGATATCCACATTGGCTGCAATCTTGATTTTGACGCGTTGTTCGTGTTGCTGTTGACGACCAATTCCTCTGATATCGACCTTTGTTTGACCGCAACTCTTGAACACTTAACTCTTCATTCACGCTCGACACGCTATCATCATCTTCATTCATTCGCGATTGTTGTTTAATTTGCATTTTAATCATCTCTGTTTGTCTTGAGATATCAATAGCTTTGGCCAAAGTTAATCCACTGGTAAGCTGTAATTTTTGCTTGACTTGTTTGTCTTTCAGACCAAGAACAAGACGATCACGCACGTGGTCATCTGCGTCGATATACGAACAATGAATAACTAATTCTTGTAATGACCGAATATATTCTTCAACGGATTCCCCTTGGTTTTGTCTCCTTTCGTTAAAAATCGCCCGTTCATGTATTATGTTTCGTTTAGGGATGAAATATCCTGTAAATTTCTCACTGATTTCTTTATAATATTCGTCTGCGTCATCTGGCTTTATTTTAGCATCCAACGATAACGTTTTAAAAATCTTTGAAGCTTCTCTGCCACCCATGCAGTAAATTAAAGCATCTCGTTGATTTTCACCAACTTGTTTATCAAGAAACGAAATTCTTCTGAACCGGTTAAAATCATCTAACCAATCTTCCCAATCGGCCGGTTTAAATGAAAATTTCGCTGGCTGTTGATATTGTGCCATTTTGGCTAACGCTGATTTTAACAGTTAGTAATTAAAGTATAATGGAAAATATAAAATAACTTGTAGTAATGTAATAAATTTAACATCTGACACCATGTCACAATCAAGCTGATAGATTGATAGTATATAATTAAGACTTCAATACAACATGTTCGTACAGTTGCCACGAGGGGAATAAACTAAAACATAGGTTACATACATATTCGATAATAGCAGTCACGCTCATATCAGGTTACACTTACTCAGGTTACATACAGTTAAGCTGTACGTAACAATTACCACTTAGTACACTGTTCAACACCTGTATCAAGCTAAAAATCTTCCCAAATCATTGGAAAGATGGTATAGTGTGCCTTATTTTCAGGGCAAAAGATCCTCTTATTCAGAATAATTATCGTCCTATAACCTTGCTAGTAGCTATTTCCAAAGTGTTCGATTTGAGCGCCTACTAGATGACCAGGTGTGTTGCCATATGATTTGACACACTTTATGGTCTTCGTCCCTCTCAGGCTATTTCCGGGGTCACCCTTGCACATCAGCTTTAGTAGAGATTACAGAAGACATTTGTGCATCTCATAACAACAAAGAATATGCTGCAATTTTCAGCAGTAGATATCAGCAAAGCATTCAACATTGTGAACCACTCTCTGCTACTAAACAATTCAAAGCTTGTGACTTCTCTGACAACGCAGCTATTTTACTGCAATCATACTTAAGTGGCCAAAGGTAATGTATAAAAATAAATGGCAACCTATCGGAATGGCAACATCTGGTTATATCTGGAGTGCCACAAGGGAGTATACTGGGCCCTTTGTTATTTAATATCTTCACAAATGACATCGCTTTATTCTTATGACACAGTAGTTTAAGACAATGTGCCGACGACACAACAGTTTATCATTCTCACCGTAACGTAAACGTGTTGGAGAAACAACTACAAGATGATCTTGCCATACTATTTTTGTGATTTGCAGGAAATAAGCTGATAATCAATGCCACAAAAATACAATGAATCGTACTAGGTTCAATAGTACCAACAATAGTAATCAATGATGCTGTAATATCTTCTAGCTATAACACGCGGAGTCAGTCCCTTGTTCACTAAGCAATAATGATGACGTGTAACGGCCAGAAACAAGAACTAATGCATGCTGCTATTATTAATGTCACAGTTTTTATCGTGAAAGGATGTTAAGTCATTATTCTTGAGTTGGTTTTTGAGATGCAGTTTTGTTTAGATTTTGTCAATTCCAAATTGATCTGACAGCATTTTGTAGATTGAAGCGACAGTGCAGTTGATGAACTTCTGAATAAAATTTGCTCTGTAAGAGTGTACTCTAATATCACCGTGTTTGGATGCTCTGGTTTTTCTGTGAGATACAGTATCAAAGAAGTGTCTGATGTAATGAGGGATTACCCCGTGTTTGTATCCCCAACAAATTTAGGCGGCTGCAAGAAGGTTATTGATGATTTTTCAAAGGGCAATTCGAACATTTGTCTGACTGATCTGCATAATGTACGATTGAGGTGTTCTTGTGAAGATTTCGATATACTAAATAACAAGGTATTAGCATAAGTGAAATGGTTATTATAAAAGCATTAAAAAGTGTTACTTTTGTTTGCTCATCAACTGAAATCAAATGAATGTCTCAATCTGGCTGAGCAAGAAGACTTTTGGGCAACCTTTCTGTTTATTGCGCCTATGCTTGCAATCGAGTGTAGCTCCAAGTAGTTTCAAATGGTTTATTATTTCAAGTATTAACATTAATAATATTCATAGCTTTAATTATTAATAGTTAAAAAAGTTTAAGTTTAACTAGTTGCTATATTAAATAGCCCTTGGATTTCAATAAAACATGCACACTGTTATGTCAACTGTATTTATAATAGTTAAAAACGAGTAAAATGGGGTTAAGTCAAAGGCTTGAGCGAGGTTAAATTCAAGTCTGCCATTTGGTTCCTAGGAGGCAACAATATAGGGTCACCCAAACAAACAAGCAGATTTGCTTAAGGGTTGACCCTGGTCATAAATTCATAGCATTTGTAATATATTTCTGCTTTTATGATCAAATATATATCACATCACTATATTGACTATAAGCAGGCTTCAATAGGATATAAGGGAAAAGACCGGTCAGCAAAGGAAATAGCTCTAGTATCAGTGAAAATGGTTGTTGCTGTCTGAGTTCAATGTGCAATATGATAAGGGTAATCTGCTATTTGTGCGCATGTCTCTGAATATAGGGTGTTGTTGCCACTCTTGCATCAATGGACTAGCTTCATTGGCTTTAAGTCCCGCTTACTTTGATGTGCCTAGATTTGATGGTTGGTAAGCGGGACGTGTGGATTGCCCAACGCCTGCTTGTCTGATCTCATTGTTTTCATAAATTTTTTACGTCTTTGAAAGATGAAATAACCGGGGGTTCACATTGCGTCAAGTTATGGATAAAAACATCTACCTTTGAAGAGTTTATACAATTTATTTTCTATACTTGCTTGATTTTTGATCAAACTAACTAATACACTGACTACAGGAATAAATATATGGCTTTCCTCGCCACCACAACGATCATTCAAAACTGAGAAAGTTTGCAGCATTTTAAAGAGCAACAACTTGCCAGAATCAGTTTGTTGAAGCAAGAACAACATCATATTTTCTAGTTGTAATATTTCTGACAGCTCTAAAGATTTGACTGATGATCATGAAGCCAAATTTAAATCGTTTAAATCATGTTTAAATTGCATGCCATGTTTGCAAAACGAATTTGGAATGAAGACGACCCCCTGGACAACATCAAGTTTGAAATACTTAGCCGTGACACATGAGTTTCGTGAAGTGAATATTCTAAACAAAAGTTTAGATCACTGTAAAAACAGATTTTGCAAAAACATCATTATCTTTGATCACAATTGACATAGCTAACAACATTATAGCCTTGCTTTCGGCTTTAATTGGTTTATTTTGCAAAAACATCATTATCTTTGATCACAATTGACATAGCTAGCAACAATCGACAGAGCAAATACCAAATTTGCAGTACAATCGAAGCATATCATTGGGCTAAACTCAAGGGTTTCCATTTGTTGAAAGATTTCAAATTCATGCCCCTGCTCATGTGACTGTGAGACCTTTAACTTTTCTTCTCCTTCCCTCATTTCAGCAGCTGGGCTACAACAAAAAATTTCATGCCCATTACCAATACGTTATTGTTATCATTGTGAATTATTGATAGCATTGTTTTTATTAAAAACATCGCACTCAAGATCTTTTCGAGAGACATTGAATGCTGAACGCTATTTTCCATCGTCATCCATCGTCAACCTAAAGGCCGCCATTTTATCACATTGTAATCTGAAGAAAATGGGAAATGTCTTCCAGTTCTGCTTCTCTGCTGTTATGTGAGTGCAATAGTTGTGTAGGCATTTTGAGATTGTTAACAGCTGCAGAGCTTTATTTAAATGCTCAATATTATGTTAAGTACCCAATTTTCACTTTAGTTCATGAGCAGCATCGAGATAATTCTGCTCTTATGAAAATATTTTACCATTATGCGTTTCTCATGAAAGCCTTGATTCAAATCTTCGTGGCTCTGACCTAGTTAAAAAAGAGGCAATTTTCAGCGGCATAGATGAAAAATGGGCTAGTTTCCTCTGTATCCTTGCGCTCTCTTCTGTCACCAATACAAGAGTCTAATCATTGTACCCTGGCTATGGAGAAGTTAAAAATAGGCTTCTTTTCAATCAAATAATTAATCCACAGTCAGGCATTGATTTAGGTGTAGATTTGAAAATTCTTTTTGCACAAGTGGCGTGATTAAAGCTGGCCAGCCTTTTCGATCAAACCATTTTGTACCTGTTCTTTTTACCCCTCCAAAAAATAAAAATAAAAATATAAGAACCTAAAAGCATCAGTCAACTTCATCAAACGTAAATAGACCAATACTTCCAATGCCTAGTGGTGGAACTTTTCCAGTTTTATCTAAACATAGAAAGATCCAATCAGCCATTAACTTTACACAATCTTCTTCTTCTGCAGCCTCAATCATTGGCATTGCAGGAAATCAATCTGATGTTCATGATATTGCAGCAACTGCTGATGATCCACTTGTCTCGATTGAGGAGGAACTTAGCTCCACTAGCCATAATTTACCTTCCGATAGTAGCGAACAAGCAGAATCTATTGCAAGTCAAATTATTAGTGCTTTGCCTGCACAGTTTGAATATGATATAGTAACGTATCGTGCTAGATCTAGAAATTTGACACTTGACGAGGAATTCGCAAATTTAATCAAAACGGTTTACGTACCCTCAACAGATTTTAAATTTCCTAGCAACTCAATTTTTGGCAGGCTCTTCACGGCTCTGTGGCTGGAAGAATTCAAGTGGCTATGCTATTCACCTAGTTTGGATGGTGCTTTTTGCCTTCCTTGCATTTTATTTGGAGATAGATTTCCAAAGAAGCTAGGTCAAATAAAAAACTTTTTTTAAGTTCTTTTCGACATTTCACTGATGCCAGGCCTTCTTTTTCACATCATTTGGGAAAGGGGACTTGTTACTCTTCCAAATCATGCATCCATAACTATGCTTGTTTACACTGCGATTCTTTCACTTATTTCGAATGCTCCCAAACCAGCGTACTTCAATAAAACAAGCAAGGAATAGAAAATTAAAAAAACTAGAGTGCCCCTATAGTAGACACTATTGCAATGTCTTAGGTTTTCAGGTTGATAAGTTCTTTGTCCACATATTGGTAAGTTGATTAATGATAGTTAATTCCACTGGTTATCAGTGTGACAGGTGCTTGGTTGGACAAGGATCCATATATGGAGTGTGACAGGTTCGCCAGTAGCAATAGCAGCATAAAAGCATATATAAAGGATATAGAGCATAAAAGCATTTAGAGCATAAAGTATATAATAGATATCCCATCAACCAAGCACCTAGGCCAGAGCTCATCAGTGGATGAGTTTAAAACTTGTGGACGAATGTGCATTGCTTTACGTGGCCACACGGGTGACAGAAAATATTACTCTAAGCCAGGAGAATATTCAAAAACAAGTGGTTTGGGAAATTTTATTGAACTGTTGAATTTTCGAGTCAGGGCAGGAGATGAGGGATTACTGCACCATTTGTTAACATGTGGTGATAATGCTGTATATACATCTAAAACAATACAAGATGAATTGATCCGCTGTTTTGGAAGTGTTATTTCCTCCAAAATTGTAGATGAGGTTCGAGAAATTTTCTTCTATAATTGCTGATGAAGCCTTAGACTGCTCTTCTAAAGAACAAATGGCATTAGTTTTGAGATCGTTAGATAAATCAATGAATGCTGCATTGGCAAGGCTGATATTGGAAGAAATTTCTGATATTGGTCTTGATATCATGAATTGCAGGGGCCAGGGGTATGATGGGGCGGCGTCAGTTTCAGGCCATCTCAATGGTCTTTCTTCACATATTTTACGGATAAATAGCAAAGCTTTTATACACATTGTTGTAGTCATCGTTTGAATTTAGTTATTGCTCATTCTTGTATTCTTTCGTTAGTACAAAGTGTACTTCAGCAAGTGACAAAAATTTCAAACTTTTTAATATTTCTCAACCAAGGCAACAAGCCTTAGAGAAACAAATTCAAATACTTTGCCCAACCATGGACAAAACAAAATTAAAAGATGTTTGTCGCACACGCTGGGTAAAGCTTCTTGAGCTGAGTTTGAGAAAACGTTTCTTGGCATCTACCATGGCCTGGATGGAATGAGTTGTAATTCTAGTAATTGTTACAATGCACAAACTAGTTCAAACGCATTCACCCTTTTTAGTGTCATTTCCAGTTTTCAATTTATTGTTTCCCTTTTCATTATTATAAATATTGTTGATTTGACTGCACCAGTAACCCATTTGTTACAAGATTAATCTAGTGACATTGTTAATAGAGTAGATCTCATAACTTCATTAAAAAAACTGTAACAGAGAAAAGAAATTAAGTTGTGAAGTTCCAAGGAATGTTACAAGATTGCTCTTGATCTTGCCGCATCAGTTAGTTAATTTATTCGCTAATATGATGGTACATAATAAAAGTCAGAGAATCAGACAGTAATGTTTGCTACTTGAAGTTTCACGCAGAGGCAAACATCAGGCAATCTATTCAATGATCGCTTGATGATCGCCTCGGCGTGAAACTTCAAGTAGCAAACATGACTGTCTGATTCTCTGACTTTTATTATTTAAGCTCTGCTATATTTTGCATTAAGCCCTATGTCCAATCAGTAAGACAACGTTTTACAAATATGATGGTACATATATACATATCAAAAACAAGACAATTGAGAAACATTAACGGAACTCGTTATATAATATGGCATCTTCAGATGGTAAATTATGTGTTATATCATAAAAAGCTTGACCATGGTCATACGCTCCATAATGCATTTTTTACATTAGTATTAGGTGCCTTCACTGGTATACACACCATTTTGCTTGCATGCAAGGTGAGGCTTTCATCAAGAACAGACGTGTTTCAGCGCGCGGTTTCTGTTTGAAGTTTTATTGGCCATTACACGCACTTTTATTAGTTGCTGCGGTAGCCAGAAAATTACCATCATTCCACCTCCTCAATTAAAATTTAAGCCAAGGTTTTGTCGACGAGGTTTCCGTTCTCAGAAAGCACTTGATGCAAGAAGAAAATGTAGCTCTGAACATCGTAGTAGAAACAGAAATCGTCACAAACCGAAGTCTTCAAGTTTGATTGGATCAGAACTGCGATCTCGCAATCAAGTTGCTAATGGAGATAGCACATTATCTCCTTCAGCGTAAAGACCCTCCCTGCATAATCGTATTGCTACATTCAGCTCCAGAAACCTGAAGTGTCCGTGGCAACAAAAAGAGTTAGCTACATTAACACGTAAGTTAAATTTTTTGTTTGTTGCTGCTCAGGAACATCGTATTATCCACGATGAACCTATTTGTTATGTTGATTTAGATAATAAATGTACATTTATTACATTGTCTCCTGAATGTTATGGTGTTGGTGGTGTAGGATTTATGTGTAATCCGTGTGTTGATGTTCGTTATGTTTGTGTAAAGTCTCATTCATGCCGTATTCTAGAATTGTCTGTTAAATTGTTTGATCGTATCGTACATGTTTTCTTCTCTGTTTACTCTTCCGCTGCTGGTAGACAGATCGAGGTCTCCCTTTTCTATGCTCACTTATCTTCAATCTTAGTTAACATACCATTCCGTGATGCTATTATGTTGTGAGGTGATTTCAACGTGTGTTACCCCTTGTCATAAAACCCTGTAGGACGTAATTTAAATGATAATTCCCCTTATGTAATTGATCTTATTAATCTCTATGATCTTACTCCGTTAAATTCTGTGTATCGTAAACCTCTGTCAAGACGCACTACTTTCTTTGGTCCAAAAGGCCGGAAAGAACGTCTCGATTATATTCTCACTAATTGTCCATGTTTATTTCATGATTGTGATACTATATCACCATTTGCTATTCCATCTGATCATCGCCTTGTTTTCTCTTGCATGAAACAACGCATCCGGTTTTTTTAGTAATTTTTCTTTCTGGATTGACTTATATTATCATACCAAAGAATTCTGTATCATTTTCATACCAAAAATATTCAACATAAAAAATTTCAAAATGGCTATAAAAGATTTGACTACCATGCTCTGGGTTGGATGTTTTTGAATTCTATATCTCTTCTCTATATTAAATCCCATTTTGATTTATAACTCAGATTTCAATTCATCGCATTCAGCCAGCCAGCCAGCCAGCCTAAAAGTGCCTATCAGATTTAGGTCACATAAATATGTGACTGGGTTTGGTGTTTTCGAATTCTATATATCTCTCTATATTAAATTGCATTTTTTTGATTTTAGTTATTTATTATAGCAGGAAAATAAAATAATTGTGTTTTCATTTAATTTTATATTCAGGGAGGATTTTGATTCAGTTCAGTTCCTCTCTGGGAGACAAACCAAGAGCCTTCATGTGGCGTCTTCTGTGAGTACTGCAGCTTGCTGTGGGAAACCAATCTTGGTATTCAAATTATATTCTTGCTTGTAATCACAATATTCAGATTTTAATCCTACTTTTATACATTTGTAAAAAATTATCTTTAAAATACGAAATGGGCTCCTTATTTCAATGTATTACATTGCCAAATTCTCTGGATACTGGTAATCAACTCAATTTATCGTCTTGTTCTTGGAGGAAAAGAAGTTATAGCTTAGTTTCCTTTAATTTATATCTAAATGATTATATGCTCTGTTGTTGTTTTTGTGTCATTACTGCCAGTTATAGAATGGTGAAATCGTTGAAACGTTTGGGTGAAGGGGCTATCCCTTTACAAGGAATTTTATCAGGGGCTATCTGTTAACAGGGGAATATTCCCTAAAAAATGGGCGTGACAATCGAATTTGAAACTTTTAGATAGGGGTATGTAAAATCCTGCATCCGCGCCTGGCTGAACCTATGCCTCCCATAGGAGTTCAGATATGAGTCTAATGTGGTTGTGCAGGGCTGCACATAGTTATAGCTGTTATGCTGGTGGTAGGTTGTCGAGTGCAGTGCTGCCGACGATCCAAGTAGAGTTTCCCTCTCTCCCTCACCTTTAACAAATACAAATAAGGTAAAGATATTAGGTACTCCACTGACTTAGCAGTGTGACTGGTGCTTGGTCTTGGTGGTGACAGGTGTGCCTTTCTCGGTATCCTAGTTTCTGCCTTGGTTGACCTCCCATCAACCAAGCACCAAAATGCCAAAAAATATGAATTTATGAATATGGAATGGAATAAATGTTATGCGATACAGGCAATGATTTTAAACTAAATTAATGATGATGATGATGATGATGATGATAAAATAGAATAAGTAGAATAATAAAACTGACCTTATTTGAGATTAGCGTTGTGTCTACTAATGCACTACTAGGTCCAGGCATTTTCTCATCTGTTGATGTAATTGGTCTTGCGCTTTCAAGCGAGAATCTACTGCTACCAACGTCAACATGAGAGCCTAATATTGGTTTCTGACCATCGGCAGGCTCATCATCATTATCATCAAGACGATTGGGAAAATTTACCAAATTAGCAGAGAATTGAAGCTCTACCTCAAACTCGCGCTGACCAGACATGTACCTACATCAACATGAAATCGATAGTTGAAATAAATATATGGCCATAGTTAGATATAGCTTGCTTAGACACAGTGCAACCTCCTTAGATAATATACTGTCTAAATGCAGTCAAAAGATAAGACGATAAGAGAATACAGCAGTGATATGAATTACAGTGAAACCTGTATATAACAGCCAGCTATGAGAGGTAGATAAATTGACCATTATAAACAGGTGGCCTTTATATACAGGTTTAATTCAATAGAAAATACTATTTTAGACATTGCAAGAGTGACCACTATAGACAGGTGGCCGCTTTATAGAGGTTACCGTTATAACAGGTTTGACTGTACACTGTATATATAATATGCAGCATACCTAGGAAGTTTGACAATTTCAAAATACAAATTACTAAGCCAGTGATCAAGATCATTTGCAATTAACTTTTCAATTGTTTCAAATTTATCAATAGATGGATCCATATGGCCACGCAGAAGAGGACATTTGTATCTGAAAGCAAGTAAACAACAGTATAAACGAAAGAAAACAAGCTCAGATGGTAGAATGACCAAAGCATCTGATGGCTAAAATCCCATTAAGGTGAACTTATAGTCTTGAATTGATTTTCTGTCGATATTACGCATACCCTACTGACGATAAAAACAGATTTGCGCAGCTAAGTAACGACACACTGGGCGTTAATCATCATTGCTTTGAAAGATATGAGCCACTCCTCTAGAAATAGAAGAATGACTCTGCCACCTTCTGGAGATGGATTTTGTCTGTGTAACTTTATTTTTATCATCAGAGACATTTAAAATAAAATATATAATGGCTAAAAATATTTTACAGTTTGCTGTCTAACACAGGGAGATGTAGTCCTTGTTACTAAGGTAGAATAATTGTGTTACAGCAAAAACTTATATTCAGAGTCAAGAAGGATGGATTATGTACTTGAGGAAAAGTATCCAATCAATCTGAATTTCATTTGGTTCATCATCAACATTTATCCTGATGAGTATTATAATACCTTTTTCAAAGGACTGAAAAATTTGGTTTAGAATGCCAGCTATTGTGCACAAATGTGACATTGCTATATGCTAATGTTTACTCTTTCAAATGTTCCAAATATGAACTCACAAAGATTACTTAATCTGTACAAAAAGTTTGTATTATAATCTTCATTTCATATCTTTAACAAATAATTATAAAGTATTGCTCGGCGATTTCATTCTCAGATGATCCATTGTCATGGACAAACAATGCTCCATTTGATGAATTGAGCGCAATGGCAAAAAACGCAACGATAGAGAATTTAGGAAAAAAGCTAAGAAATAAGGAGAAAATTCGGATAAATGTAAAGTTAACGCTTTCCCTGTGAAAAAAGTTCATGAGTTCATGAACTGTACGTGATTGTTCATGAAGTTCATGAATTGTTCATAAGCTGTTCCTGAACTCACAGATTCTTTCACAGGGGTTTTTACTAAGTTATATTGTTGGCTTTGGATGGCGCCACATAAAATATTATGCTGATCAAAAATCTGCACAGATCAGAGCATGAAATAAGCAATTAAAAGTTGACAGCTTGCGTACTAGTCAGGGTCCGACAAAACCCAGCAACCTGGCAACTAGGATTCCGGAAGGCTGGCCAAATTCAGAGAAAATTGATTTTGATTCATTTTTCTCCTCAAATTTAGAGATTAAAAGAAATTTCAGATGAAAAGTTTAAAGAAGTTTTTTGAATGAAAAGTCAGGTTTCCGGAAGGATAAAACATTTGTTGGACCCTGATACTAGTTGTTTGGTTTGTCTAGTTTCTATTTCGAAATGAAGATGTATGGATCCCATAATGACATCCAGCTCTTGTTGCCCATTATTAGCTGCATTAAATTAATTTTGAAAACAATATGTAATCAACACTGTGAAAATATGACTTACTTGCCATCAATGACATTGAATTCACCATCACAGACAGGGAAACATCCCCATCCAATAACTTTATCTGTAGGTGTTATGTCACCACGTAAGATGAATAATTCAAAGACAATAACCATACCAGGACGCATGGCAGATTGAGACGGACACACTGTGAACACACTCTGATCAATCTTTCAAAGATTAAGAAAACATTGAATTTAAAGATTTCAAATTGTTATCCCTTTAAATTGGACATCTGAGTAAAGTCCACTGCGTAATATCTTCCCTTTGCTTCAACTGAAGTGGACGCCAGTTAATCATTGGGACGATAAAACAGGGGGCTATCAAGTGGGTTTAAATGCTACAGAACAAGTTCAGACTTCAGAATAAATATCAAATTAAGAACACTCAACAGAACCCGAGCAATGTTAACATGTCAGCTGGCTTTTCACTTGATGTGAATATTTTTGTTGCCCAATGATTCCCAATAGTGGATAGTATGACAAAGAAAGGATCGAATGTAATAAAACATTTACAGTCAAATCTGTCTTATATCCCCTCTAAGTGGATTAAAAGTGGGGGCATTAAACAAGCTGGTCTGTATTGCATTAGATTAGATAATACACAGTTAAATATTAATATAGCTGAACTACCTCCATCTCAATATTATAAAATTCTCCATCATGTCCAATAGGAAGAGTGGCTCCACCCCATTGTTGTCCTCTTAAATTGGACCATTTCATCACATGACCTCCAAGACGATCATACAATGATACCATGACAACATAGCGACTACCTAATAACATATTAAATAAACACAGCATTACAAGACATAATTTACCAGTATTCAAATGAAAAACAAAACAAAGGTATTTACGTGGTAATTTATCTTTGACACCACGTAGACATTTCAGTTTTATTTGGATTGGTTGCGGTGTTTTATTCCAGTCAACTTTCCAGCGTCTCCCTCTGCTACCTCCATATTGACCATCAGCAAAAGTCAAATCACCATACATGGTCTGTTAAATTAATACAATATGATGAATAAATCACAATGTTATTGTTATCATGTTTAGACATTGAACAAATGATTTCATATTGTTACCTTGACTTCACCTTTGCGTTTATTCAATGCTCTTAAAAGCTGTTCTTCAGATCGTCTGAATGCACGATGGATCTTATCTTGAATCAATCTGTCTTTCTGCATCACATGATCCTATATATATAACAGTAGTTATGCCATGCATAGAAAGTAATATGATTAGTGTCATCACAATTTTAAAACACAGCCTTGGAAATATTTCTATTCAATAAACATTTATGAATGGAGGAATCCTCAATAATACAAACTGAAACCAGGGGGAGAGGAACATAGATGCCAATGGTCACATTTAAAGCCAATCATTATGACCAAATTTATTGAATTATTGAATGATCACATCAGTGAAGAATCAAACAAATAATTGAATTGATCTTCAAACCTCACGCATTTGAATCTGTCGTTGTTTCTCTTGAAATCTTTTCATCACATTAAACTTAGCTTTTTCCATGGCAACAATAATCTCTTCCTTACGTTGTCTTTGTTGCTGTGCCAATTGCTCTTGGAAGGAAATATGGTCGTCACGTAGCTTTTTCTCTTCATCCTTGAAAATCAATGAAACAAGAAATTGACACTGGATGTAGCACAGAATACAAAATTACACATCTGTTAGAGTTAAATGTAAGATTGTGTTTGAAAAGCTGTACTCTATGACATACAATACCCAGCAGGAGCATATCTCGAGCAGATATCTGATTAAATTAATAAACTTTATCATTTATTACTATTATTAGCAATGAGTGACCCGCGCTGCTGGGTTGATCCATTCAGAGTACGTTTTTAAAAAGTTTATTCATACATGACTACAATTTGTAATTCTCCGTTTTAAGAAAGGGTAACAGTTATATGTAAGCCGGAACAATTTTGTGCTAGTTACTGCATTGCTACTTTGGAAGCATTTAGTATGGGAAGTGTGCGGGAAATGGCGAAATCTACACAGAATATGCAAATATAGAAAATATACTCATAATTATATTTTGAACTGATAATTATATTTTGAACTAATAATTATATTTTGAACTGACAAATGAAAATAACACAAATGTTTACGAATATGAATGTACATCGCATTTGTTGAATGTAGCCCTATTCAAATAAATAATTTATTATCATTATTGTTAACGCTATTGTGAACGCAGTAGTTACATACTACAAATCTAATAAGGCTTTATCGATAAAAAATACCCAAAGAGCAGTGTAGTTGGTAGGTATTCCATGTTAGATTAAATGACTACACAACAGTGAAAGAATAGTAAAATAGAGCACAAATTGGCTCAGTTACTGCAGTGAAAACTTACGATCTCTAGAGAAGCACATGCAAGACTGCAAGTCTCCGTTACTTAGATTTAGAAATTGATTGACAGATTTCATCAATAGAACAATAGAATAATTGAGTGAACAATAGAGAATCGTCAATGATGCACGTGAAATAGAGAAGAAGACATACAAAATAAAGAATGGAATATAAAAAACTAAAAGAGTCATTAAACTCGCGGGATGACAGTGATTCTAATGATATGTTTTTCGAAATTTTTACGTAACAATCGACAGAGAAAAACAAAAAACAAATCCATGGTCACTACAGCACGCGTAGACACACAAATTTGTTGTATGAATATTATGATATTCTGGCATTGTTTTGAAATAATAAACTTCTCCTGATACTTTATTTGATATCATTGTATTAACAAATTTAGAGATTTGAAAAATTACATAGGTTGATAATCTAGCGGGTAGCCAAATCAAATTCAAATTGAAATCTCCAGACCAGAAATATTCCGCTTTGCATTTAAAAGCTGCGTGTGAATGGTTTTAACATGTGAAACTAAAAACTGAATCAGTTTTACATTTATTACTTTTCTTAAATTTAAAATATAAACATTTCACTTTTAAAAAGGCTATTTTAATATATAATATGTGAGAACACTGATAAAACAATCTGTTTTGAAATCAACAATCTATCGCGGGACATAAAAAACAAATGAACTTGCAAGAAATTTCAAAATGACGTTGGCGTTCGACTAATTCGAAAAAATATTTAAAGTTCAAGAGATTATCAGTATACAGTCTAAAATTACCGAGTTCAGGATTAATCAAGGCATTGCACAAAATTATTTTTATAATTAATTATTTAATATAAAAATAGGAATCATTTGATTATGAGCGGGCAGGCTATTACTTTCAGATGTTACTTTCATAATTAACAAAGAAATTGTAAACATAGATTAAAATTGAATTTCATTTTGTTGATTTGCTATAAGAATAAGACACAGTATATTACTAAAGTTTCGAGAATAGAAATAGCAGTGTCTTGTTCTTATCATTGATCAACATTTAATAAAGTTATATTCAGGTATATCTAATTCAACAAAATTAAATTGAATTGAGCTAATGATTTGTGATAAATAAAAATTATAATAGTTCCCCCGTCCAAAAATGGCTTTCAACTTTAAAAACACAAAAACATAATTCAAAAACCTTTTTCAATAGTTATTACAATTTGGAAGAGTGTAATAAACCTTGTGTTACAAAAATAAAAAGGTTTTCATATAATTATCGATCATAGTTAACATTATTTATTAAAATACAACTTACTATTTTCCAAATAAGATCCAAATAAGAAAGAAGAATGAGATCCAAATAAAAACTATACGAGCGGCATAATCTCCAAACAACGTTATATACATAATTGCAGGTTCTCTGAGTTAATACACCAATCAATAATAAGTTAACAACCATATTTTATCGAAGGAGAATGTTAACCCCATAAGAATATAATATAAATTGTCTACTATTCGAGATAACTCTGACTAAGAAAGATCATTTCATATTGCGATCAAATGCATGGTAAAGTAGATTAATTTTCTATATAAGTAAATCCTTTTCATCATACATCATAACATGAGCATTTAAATAATACCATTGGCTATGGTATTTATATATCTTTAAAGCTGCACTGAACATTTCCACTCTATAAATCATCGCGTTCGTTTCAAGAAATTCTGAATAAATATGCATATCACGAATCTGGCAAAATGAGTTGTTTTCGTTTTTCTATCAAAACAACTAATTTATTCATAATCGTCTAATCTTTCATTTTAAATCTGTAAGTTATTATAAACAGCGCATAGAACTATTGACAACAAGATGTAACATAATATCAACATCGAATTATTATAGCCATTTATTATAGAATTTTATTTCATATTAAAAGAATGTTTATGCTCCCATTCTTGAAAATTTGATAACAAGAAGCACTATTAGGCTCATTTTCACATCTTTTTTTACTTATAAAATTCCATTTTCAACAAACTCTCAGCATTTTAATAGACTGCCATGCAAATCCCAGGCCTACTTGCTGAGATTGTAGATCAAAATATATAGGCACATATACTATCATATGATAATATTATGAGATGTTATATACTGTATATATATTGCAATAAAGATTTGTGAATCCGAACCAGACACGGAGCGATCCGATTGTGTCTTCGAATCAGATCGGATTTGGAGTGCCTTTTCACGGATAACTTCAGATTTCAAAATTTGACATAAAATAAAGTTTTTCTATGTAGACATAGCTACGTTAAAATGCATAAAATTGGCCGGCGGCCTTTGAGCTTGGTCTTCAAATATGCACTGATTCACAACCCTATTTGTAGCTTGAAAAATTGCATTTACTTTTCAACTTTGAGCCTGCAAGGCTCTTTGGTCGGTTTATGCCTTTAATATGCCGTTCTCTATACAGTTCAATCGACTCAATTGATGCAAAAGAAATCAATTTTTGGCAATAAAAATCCCATTACTTCAACTGTCAGGTGCATTTTTACTCATACAGTTGTAATTGAGATCATTCTGTTCATTTTCCATCTCCGGGTTTGTCTTTATTTAGCATTTTGATTTCAATATACAACAGAAGGCAGGAAGCTTTACATAACGCAAAATTCAATAAAATTATTTATAAAATAGATTGTGAGTGACAGATTGTTTTTGGACTGATGAGGATTTAACTGAGTGATTAAGGAAAAGTAGATTTCTTCTGATAAATAAGCTAATAAATGTTCGGAGCAATGTGAATCGTACAAATCTATCCTCTGAAGGGTGGGGATATGTGTATGACGAATTTATACATCTGTTATAACAGGAGGGGCAGATAGAAGGTTACCCCTGCAAAAAAATCCATGAGTTCATGAACAGTTCATGCACAGTTCATGAACAATTCATGAACTTCATAAACAGTTCATGAACAATTCATGAACTTCATAAACAGTTCATGAACATTTTTTTGTTGGTTCATGAGCAGTTCATGAACAGTTCATGAAGAGTCACAAGAGTTCATGAACACTTCATGAACCGGTTCATGAACTGGTTCATGAACGTGAAATTGCACAAAAGTTCATGAATTTTTGGGCAATTTCACGTTCATGAACTCATGAACTTTTTTTCGCAGATACTTCTAATCAGTCGAAAGACTTATGTGACTTGAGTCGCGTTGCGATGACGCCATCATCAATAAATAGCTCACTTTTTCAATTTGCGTCAAGAACGCAGAAAAATACTTCACTTAAATTACATCACCCAAGATCATCGAAGTGTGATCGTGTGATCCCTTTGAATTTTTGAGAAATCCGAATTTGCCCGTGCGAATCTGCATTGTCTGATGACAGTTTTGATTGGACCTCCATGTTGATGCATTTGACATTTAGTTCCGACTTACTACAAGGAAAATAGAATGATCGCATTGGACTTAAGACAATGCTTGCCGAATCTACTCCCAATGTTGATTGATTTGACTCCGATAAACCTATCTGCAGACTAAGATCTGACTGATCTGGACTTGTAAAGTTAAACTTGACTGATCAACTTACTGATCTGACGTGTCTGAGGTGATCTTTGAACAACAATATTTTATTTCAAAATGGAGGATCAATTTTTACAGATTGTTGATGCCATCACGGTATGGTCATGGAAAGGAGACATGAGACTGATTTGAATGAAATTTGTGTTGGTTTATCAACAAAGTTATTAGCTGATCCCTTTCTAAACCTTGAAAATTTGCTAAGTATGATTGGAAGGAAGGTATTTAGAACTATGCAGTATCACTGTTTTTCCCCAAAGCAATTAGAGATCGACGTATTCTTGACCATACAAATGTAATTGGTACTAATTACTATTGAAACTAACGCTAACTACTTATACAGCTCAATATCGCTCATGTTACATGATGACAATAATCTTGTTGATATTTTGAGAGCTTTGTCATCAGTTATACATGAATGCTTCTGTAAGTCAGCCTCTTGTGGGGAAGCTAACCTTGGGTATTTTACAAACTTTCAATAAAATTCCTTTCATTTTCATGATCAATCATGTAGGGATAATAATAAATGGTAGTTTAATGGTAACAATCTCCTTCTGAAATAATAATATATTGGACGTTTTCCAGTTGTTAAAAATGCTGTGAAATGTCGTTCAGAGAACTCCTGGGAGATTAAGCGGCCTTCAGTCTACCAAAAATCCCTCTTGGACTTATGTGTAAACATTCCTGTGTCCGCCCTGAAGAGAATGGTTGCTTCGACCAGCATTGGTAAAACAATGTATATTATCCACATTGCTAAGATTATTCGGTTTTCATTATTATCATTGTAATGAATATTTTGAGTATACCTAATAGGTTTACTAATACTTTTTTCAATGACATGACATGGTTAATAGCTTGAATCAGTAAAACTTAATATTGGAAATTTATGCACTAATAAGCATGCCAACAGATCATTACATCTGGGTAGAGCTTATGTAAATTAATTTTTATGAGCTTGCTTGTAGTCTTAGCTTGCTATAAAATATTTTGCTTATTGTCTTCTACTTATAGAGATGCATATCGATTACAATACTAGACTGTATAGTGTATACAGTAGCCATGGAGATTGATGAGTATATTTACATTGTAATGGTAATGCAATGTTGCAGTTACTTGGATCTGATCATTGTAATATAGGTGCAATTTCAGCTGAGACATTATGAGACATTATGCAACAGTTGCTAGTCATAACAGCCTATATAGATACATTTTGAATTTCAATTAATACAAACTTTGTCACACCTGACTGTAGTATATATATTGTGTTTTAGTGACACTGCCTTTTTTGAACCATTCATATATTTCAACCACCTAGCCTCAGTTTCATGTTTGCTCACACAGTTTGTCGAAAAAGCCTATTTTGCCAGCTTAGATTATTCTACAGTTTTAATATGTTGTTAAGCATAAAATGTGACACTAGATCCTGCCAAAAAAGTTGCAATCAATTGTGGGTTCAGGGCTACTTTTCACATGATGGAAAAGTTGAATTGAGTGTGTGTGAGAGCCTTCTGTTGCAAGTACAACAGAGAAGTTAGCCTGGATAGAAATACAAAGTCCCGCTAGTCCTATCAAGTTGTTGTCTTGTAAACACAACAAAAATAGAAACTTGTGAAGGCAAGAGGGTCAAATGTTTTTGGCATTTGCTTGACACACTGTAAATTATAACTTGGCAAACTTATATGGAAATGTATACAGAAATTGAGGAAATAAGTCAAATTTGAAACATATTTATATTAAGATTTAGAGGACTAGATTGAAACTAAATATGATTACCCTAGATTATATATCATTTAAAAACTTCTCAAATAAATATGTATTTTTTAAAACTGTTCAATTGTTCAGATTTACGCGTATCCAGAGGGACAGCATTCCGTAATCATGGATCTCATACTGAAAATACTCTTTCACCATAATATTTTTTGGGGGCTCTTGGCTGGAGTAACAATTCATTGCTTGTGGAGCGTAATGTCCTAGCATTATATTCATAATGCACTTTGATTGAAAGGCAGTTGGGAGAAAGTCTGTTTAGAGTTTTATAGGCAATTAACAAGATTTTAAACTCAATTGGGCATTTAATTGGTAGCCAATGTAGCTCTATCAAAGTTGGTGTGATGTGTTCGTACTTGCAGACCCCTGTGATAATTCTTGTAGCAGTGTTCTGAATATAATGTGAACGTTTAAGTTTCTTTTTTGGGGGGAGGGGGGTAAACTATACAATAGCGCATTATAATGATCCAGTTTAGATGATACAAATGCATGCACTGCAATAGCAGCTGATGCTGTGTTAATGTATTTCTAATTTTTGATATTCCTCTGAGACATTGGAACGAAGATCTACAGACATTGGAGATATGAGAATCATAAGAGACATGTTTATCAACGTAGAACCAAATATTTTTGATTTTGTTGTGATTTCAGCAATGATTGAGGTTGGGTACGAGGTTTATTCTTTGAATGGATATGGATGATCTTGGTGTTTTGTTTGTTGAGTTTAATTCCTTTTGATCCATCCATTTGCATATGCTGGCAAGACAATCCTCAACCCATGATTTAGCTTCTTCAATATTTCTGCTTTGGACAGAGCCTTGTGGTACTCCAGCTGTTAGTGTATAATTTGAAGATTTGGATTCATTTATGCAAACAAATTGGGTATGAGAAAGATAGGACTTTAATCATTGCAGAGCAATTCCTGTTATTCCAAAAGTATGTTCCAATTTTGATAAAAGTAGAGTGATTAATTGTGTCAAATGCTGCTTACAAATCTAATAAGATGATAAACACATCCTCTCCTTTATCTAACGATATCATAAAGTCATCTGAAACTGTCAACAGTGCAGTTTCAGTGCTATGAAATCGCTTGTATGTAGATCCAAACTGCTCGTACAGATTATTTTAAACCAAATGATGATTCAGCTGTATGTATACTGATTTTTCTGATTTGAAAATTTTAAGTTGGATATTGATCAAAAGTTGTTGAACACCTCAAAGTTAGCATGAGTTTTCTTTATCGATGGCAATAGCATAGCTGATTTTAAATAATTCGGCATAATCCCAAATGTCAAAGAGAAGTCATTTTTTAGAAAACCGGGATAAGGCTGGCATAGAATTTTGCTTGATGCTTGCTGGCAATGGATCAAGTTTGCATGCCCTGGTGGTGGAGCTTCTAATCAGCTTAAGCACATCATCTTCTTAATGAACAGCATCATCTTCACCTTATGGTTAGTCTCATATGGTCTTGGTTGTCAACAGTTCTGATATTATTTAATGAATTGTATCAGTTTCCTTTCTTGTAATGGTAAGGTCTAGGGTATTCTCCTATTATGAGTAGGCATAGGATACCATTACATGTTGATTCAAATTACATGTTTCTAGTAAGGTACAGAATTTCAGGCCATAGACATCAGTTTGATCATATAATATGGAAGCAGAAATCGCCCATTGTCTTTGCATAACGAAATTTTAGTAAGGTTGAAAACTCATCAAAGAATACTGTTGGTGCATACCCTTCAGGGGGACGGCATACAATAATCACTGTGAGGGCCTTGTGAATATGACTGCATTGTCTTGGAAAAGTGCGCTTACCCTTTTTATACAATAAAGCCACACTACTGCCTCTACCAAATTGTATAGGATTTGAAATTAGTCAATTTGTCAATCGTGGGTTGTCAATTGTCATTAGGACAGATTTATCCAATGCTAACATTGTCGCCTTCAGAACGTAGCCAAGTATCAGTTATGCCAAGTAAATTTACTCATATTTATTGAATATATAAGGACTATAGGTTAGCATAGAGGTCTGAAACAAATGTGATAGCGGTACTTGAACTAAAGCATATAATCTTAAATTAATATCATAGGGTCTCAAACGGTAATGTACTGGCATCAGTGTACAAGAAAAGTCGGGGTCCCAGGAGCTAGGATCCTGGAAGTCTGAGCTAAACTGACCAAAAATCAGAAGTTTGTAACTTTGTGAAACAAATTTAGGAGGATTTCTATAGACATTCTAATTCCGAAAATTATTGCAATTCTGAAGTGGATCTCAATATTTTCTTCTCAAGTAGGACTTCTGAATTGAAAATCAACAATGCCATCCGTCTTTATGTCTATTTCGAGGATGGTTCATGTAATAAATATAAAAATTTCTGTTCCAGTCGATGTCTCTTGGATTCGACTGAAACTATACACTGCTTTAATGATATGTATTGTTCTTTTGGTACGTTGTGGTAAAACTTCAGATTTCAGAAAGAAATTTTAGGATAAACGTGGGATTCCGGAAAGAAAAATATTTTCTCGGACTCTGACTGGAATCATTACTGCTGTGATTGCATATAACTAATCGTACCTGTACATCTTCCAAAGCAATGGTACCGATCATTAATATCTCAGTCTGAACTTCTTTTTCAAATTCATCAAGATACTCTTTGATGTCTTCTTCTGCTAAACTCAATTTCAATTCTTCAATATATTTACGCTCAACATTCTGCTGTATTGAATCATCTAGACGCGGAGGAGCATATTTTGAATTAAGGATACTTGATGAATCATCTAGTTGACCAATTGCATCATACAATGGCAGATGACCATTACCATCTTTGCTTTCATTTGCGCTTTCATCCGTGTCAGCTTCTTTCCTTTCTCCATTGTCACCTTTAAACGACAAACCAAAATTTAATCAAAGTTTGCTGCAGCCCATGTGAAACAAAGGGGTCCTTTTTATGTCCCTCAGCATTGCTAGCGCCAAAAACAAGAAGATATTGTGGAGTTTCTACTGGATCATAGTTAATAAATTTAAATTCGTAATGTGATTTGCAAGTTGAGAAATGAAACATAAATCAGCAAATAAGTGGGGGAAAAAATTCCCCTTTATTTTGTAACTGATGAATTATTTGAAAACTTATGTCATTGATGTAAAAGTATACTTCAAAGATGATGATGAAAAAATATTGGGGGTGCCCAGATGATTTTTTGAGTTATTGCTAAATATGTGCTCTAACATCAAAGTTTATAGTTATGCTGCTCAAATGTTGCCATGGCAATGACAGGGAAATTCGAAACTGTTGTCACACCAATACGTGATATAAATAGACCTTGATTCCTGTCCCATCATGTATTAGCAACAAATTTCCCTAGGATCTGCCAAATTGTTTTATAAATTATAGAGCACAGCGTTATTTATTTTTCAATATGGTTTCTACCGATCCAAACCTCCTTAACATATTCCCTGTTGATTGATATAAACCTAACTATAACATAATGGTATTAGTTCTACTATTGTCCAAATATGAATCATTTTTGTGTGATGTGGATTAAGTTCTACTATGCGATTAGTTGATATCTTGGATCCCAAAAGTCAAAACAATTAGAAAATGTTTTAGTGGTTATGACTATACTATTTCAAATATTCAAGCATTCAAATATACACAACACCTGGTAATTTAAGAAGCTTGTCTTTTTCAAATATAAATGAGTGTGATATTTTCAAGCCACTCAGGTTTCATTAAATGATAATGCATCCTAATAGAGCAATTGATCAATCGTCTTACAATTGTATTCATCAGATTCAGCCATTCCACTTTTTTCCCAGAGATCATCGAATGTAACATCTTCTACTGATTTCATGTAATGCATCCAAGGGGCAGTAGCATCATCGTTTAGGTTGTTTTTCACAGGATCAGGGCAACCTCTGTCATGTGATGTCTCTATGGTAGTGTCTTCTAGTATCAAGGGTGTGTTTTCTTCTGTTGATTTAACTTCCTGAAAATGAAAATACAACAACGTTAGTTGCAAAAGATAACAGATATTTCAACAATGCCCCTACGTAATAAAGTACAGAAAGAGTTACAAGAAGAGAGTTTTGTTGGATAATTTAAAAATTACTGAAACTGTATCCAAAACAGTAATACCTGAACAGTCTAAATATTTAGATGTAGTTATCACTATTAACATGTAGCTAAGATTACGCTATATTACACCACTTATACCCTATGCTTATTCTTATTTTATTATGCATCTATATCAATGCAGTGAAAAGCTATGTTAGCTTATCAGCTCTTGTATTAGACAATTTCCACAAGCGAGGCGTCAGCTTAGGGCGATTTTCAAAACGTATATTATAAATAGAATCTGAATGAATAACAGCTAGAGATGGCTTCATTAAAGTCATTCAGCACCCATTTCTTTTGCTACTGAAATTGAATTTATTACAGTTATTATTGCTTTGTTCAATGCAAAAGGTCATCAAAAATATAAAAAATGATTCTGGGTAAGAAAGGTATACGAAGAAAGAGAACAAAAAGGAGAGTGTCACCTGTTAATCAAATATCAATGTTTAGAAGTATTTAAGGTTTGGGATTATCGAATTAAATTTGTAAATAGGTTTGAGTTCTTGAAATGGTGGTATGGGGGTTCACCCCTAGGAGTAGTATCGAATCCTGATGTTCCAAATAACAAATTCATTTGCAAGTTTTTAAAGTTTGGGATGACTGAATTAAATGAGTAAACAGGTTTGAGTTCTTGAAATGGTGGAATGGGGGTTCACCCCAAGGAGTGATATCAAATCCCGATGTTTCAAATAACAAATTCATCTGTATGTATTTAAAGTTTGGGATGAATGAATAAAAATGCGTAAACAGGTTTGAATTCTTGAATCCTGATCTTCCAAATAACAAATTCATTTGCAAGTATTTAAAGTTTGGGAAGGTCGAACTAAATGTGTAAACAGGTTTGAGTTCTTGAAATGGTGATATGGGGGTTCACCCCAAGAAGTGATATCAAATCCTGATGTTCCAAATAACAAATTCATTATGATTTTCACCCAAATATGCAGAAAACCATTTTCAATTGGTTTGTTTTGGTATAACTTTCGGTCACGCAATAACCTAGTTGAAAATACCTTTTCAAGATTTCACTCACAAAATACAAGCCAATAGGCCTACTGCCTCAAGCTTCACATAAAAGATGGAGGGGACCGCAAACATAAAGTTGTTATTTTATGTCTATACTAGCAGTGGGTAACTTGCGTTGCTGGGTGATCAACATGGATTGAAATTTATCTCCTTTATTTTCAATTAGGTAGTGATAGCAGTGGAGTGGATACAATCTGCACATTTTTTTATGTCAAACATGGTCCATTACTTGGATGACTTCATAATGGCAGGACCACCTAACTCAGAAGAATGAGCTATTCAATGGACTGTTGCCTAACACGTTTGTCAGGATTTAGGCCTTCCTCTCAATGCAAAAAATGCGAACTCCACTTCTATGGTAGTGCTAGGCATTGAACTTGATTCTTCTAGTCAAACAGAGTGTCTCCCTCAGTAGAAATTAGACTATATTCAATGGCTTATACACATTTATACGACGGATGATTGACACACTCTGCACCTTTAGGTCTTGCAGCCATCCCATTCGACTCAATCTAGAATTCTGGAAGGACTTACTATGGTGGCATGAATTTCTTGGCCAGTGGAATGTGTGAGTTTTTGGCATTTCCAAGAATGCCAACAACCTCTGACGTTGAAGTATTCTTAGATGATGCCGGTAACACTGGTTTTGGGGCCTATCCCAAAAACAATTGGTTCAACAGTCGGTGGGCTAATCATCACATAAATCAAACCATTACCTATAACGAATTGTTTCCCATAGTTGTTGCTGCTCACATTTGGGGTAAAGACTGGTTGCAATGCCGTGTTAGCTTCCGCTGCGATAACGAAGTGGTTGATACATTCTTAATAGCCGCACATCAAAGGTTCCAGTCATCATGCGGCTCCTAAGAAATTCGTTATCTATTGCTACCAGACATAATTTTTCATTTTCTTCGCAGCACATCCCTGGTTCAAAAAATGTAATAGCTGATGCTCTTTCTCGTTTTCATTGACAGGCGTTCACAATCTGGCACCATCTGCCAATGTCAATCCAACGACTGCAAGAGAACAGTTGCTGGTGGCATTGACATAAATATACTAGAGAAAAGATGCCAGCAGTTGTTTGTCAACAGCCTGGCACCTTCAACACGTAGAATATATACATCTGCCCAACTTGGATTTACAACGTTCTCCACACATCTGGGCCATCCCCCACTGACAAAAACAAATTGTGCTGGTTTGTAGCCCACCTTGCTGAGACGATTAAGCTTCCCTCAATCAAAGTTTACCTATCAGCTATGCGGGTTCTCCATCTTGAACAAGGTTTTTAGGGGTGATTAGCTCAGTTGGCAGAGCAACTGAACTTCAGATCGTATCATATCTCATCGACTGTGGTTCAAATCCCCCTCAGGTCAACTCAGCCTTGACTTTATCTGAAACATCAAATGAGTACCATCTAAGGATGGCGGATGGAATGGTTCAGAAGGAATTGCATTGTGAGTAGCTGGGGCGCATCGTTGCGCATTGACAATCAAGGTCTATCTGCCATGGAATCTGTTGAAATTGATCTGCAGGGTCGCGGCTGACATCTAAGGAGCGTTTAACATCATTGCTCTTAGCGAAAAAAGAGCCACTCTTCTAGAAATAGAGGAGTGGTACGGGTGCCTTCGGTAGGGCGACACCGTCCACATTACTTTATTTTTTAACAAGGTTTTGCTGATCCTCTAAAAAATTGTGCATGTTTGCATAGATTGTGCCATAGGAATCAAGAAATCGCAGCTTCATAATGTTAGGCCTTGTTTACCCATTACAGACACACACATGATGATCATACTTAGATCATTGAACTTACATTGTTTTAAAGGCGACGACATAATTTTTTGGGGTGTGTGCACTCTTGCATATTTGGATTACTTACTATGTCAGCATATCTTTGTAGACAAGGAGATCAACCGGGACCCCTCTTTCTACATTCCTCTGGACAGCCACTTTCCCGTACAAAATTGTTTAACTGGATTCACTCAATTTTCACAAAGGCTGGTATACCTGGAAACCTTTCCACGCATGGTTTCAGGATAGGTGCTGCAACAGTGGCTGAACGCAATGGTGTTCGTGGTCATGTCATTCAAGCCCTTAGACGGTGGAATAGCCAGGCATATTTTCGTTATACCAGGACTAATCCTGTACCTTTGGCCAAGTTCTCATGCATAATGGCATAAATTGTTGGCCGAAAAGAAAAATACTACATTTTCTATGGGTGCTTGGAAGTTTTTGGTGGGTGGTACAGATGATGATTCTGTATCTCCTCTCCAAGCATGCTGCAGACTAGCTTGGTGGAGATGGTTGGCATGAAGTTAAGCTACCTGACAAATGCGTGATGAGTAACTCCCATCAACCAAGCACCAATCCCGAACCTCATCAATGACGGGGATTTTAAATGGGGTAACATACCAATTTAGGCAAAATTAAAATCTAGCCATTGTGGGGTACTACGAGCGAGATCTAAGTTCAGTTCCGGTTAAATCCGATTTGGAGTTATTATATAGGGTAAGTCTTGAGGGGTCATCGCCGAAGGGGCATTTTCTTCAAGAAGGATGGCCCGTAGGGCCTTTCGACTACAGCCACGATTACCCCAAGCTGTGCAACACATTTAAGGGAAAAACCACCTTCACAGTCTTTATTGTACGAGAACCGGCGGGCTTTCATTCCGACCACTGCAAGTATTTTATTTTAATTTTCTTTCCTTCGAAATGTGCTTTCTGGCACGCTGGGTGGCTTTTGATCAACGGAAGCTCTTCTTCAACAAGTTGGCAAACAATCTCCTGTTGTCTCAGCAAACAATGCATTAAACATTTGTTTACGCCTTGGTGATTTAGTTGACACAAACTGAAGAAGCTAATTAATTTTATTCACTGCTTAAACAAAACTGCTGTTCTATTAAATCCAACATGATTTAAACAACAAATATGTTACTGGTCTGCTACCTTATCAAAGGACATATTGTGAATGATTAATTCAACAATGCAATTTTAAAGACTTTACCACTTATGTTATTATTGCGGCTGTAATTATTTCGCTGCTTGTCTGTACATAAAATGGCTGAGTTCAGTAAAACGATCATTTTGGACCACCTTCACCTTCAAGGTAAGAATCACTATGTTTGTTCAATGATTCTAATCGTTTTGCTTTTGAATATGTTGATAAATGCCTTCGTTATTCTTTTGAACTGTAAGGCTGTAAATTGTTTGGTCGATTTCCTTCTGCTTTTGGACGTATCATTTTAGCCAAACTTTTGTGAATTTTTGCCTTAAAATATTGGCCACTTGCGCACATGTTTGGTTTGGGCTAGTCGGACTTCAACTGCCACCTTTTTAATGTTATTTAGGAGCTACTGCCTCTACGCTTTCTACAGAATGTGCCTGCCATAGCCTTGTGTGTTTCGCTTCAATGATTTAGTTGTGATTTTCATCGCCAATATTTTACTTCAATTTTAGACCTAAATGTATGAATGTAATGCACGACATATGGATATGAACTTTCGATAATTGTTGACTCATTCTTTAGAAGTTCTTGCAAGGGGTTAACAACTTATTATGCCAATTAATAAAAATACTACTAGTACCTCACACAAATTGCAACAGAAGCATTTTTTATCAATTCTAGGGTCAAATTTTATGCTTAACAACATATCCAAAATGTTCCGAAATCGGAGTAGGAAAATGCCTTAATTTCGCAATTTGATTTATGGCAATTCCAGTAGAAACATGAAAGCGGGGCTGTCCAGTTTCAGTGCAACCATGTGATTAAATTTGAAGGAATACCATCAGACATTATAGCCCTGCATCATTTAGCTCATAAAATGTGCTTAAAATTTCTTTACTGTCACTATGTATCAAATTATCAAAACGAGGCTATGTATGAAGATTAAACAAATCGACATAGGAAAACTAGATAAAGATATATACAGTAAGTGAGAAATGTTATTCATTATATTTTAACATTCCACTAGCAAGATAGATCCTGTAAATACTTAATTTATCTTATTTAGAAAATACAACTAGGTAATATACATTGTTCACAACGAACAATTTCAGGCAAATGCCTAGGAATGTTCATGGTCGCAATTATTTTTGAGAGGAATTGACAATTACGATTTGATGATAGGCATGAAGAAAAAAAGCAGAAGAAGATATCCAATAGAAACGTCAAATTAAATTAAACTAAAGAACTAATACCTTCATTAATCATTGACAGGAAATCAATGCAACTTCGTATATAGACTACAGTTACCCACTCGTTCATGTTACTAATTTAACCATGGAATGAAAATTGAACACTGGAACTTCATCTAAAGGTTATGCCCAAAATGTTAAATATATACTATACACATATACAATCGGACCTGTTATAACAGCCGTCTCTATACAGCGACCACCTGTCTAAAGTTGTCACTCTTGCAATGTTCTGAAATAGTATTTTCTATTGAATCGAAGATTGATGAGCTTGGCTGCAGTTTTAGTGAGTTACTCTTTTCTAGTTCTTGGTTCGTCTTAGCAGATAAAGGAAACTTGTATAAAGCAAATAATTTGTGCCACTTTTGAAATTTGCAAATTCCCCGACCATTAGCTCTCCATTCATTTTAATCAATAATGATTAGCATATTTTTGAAACTTCGAATACAAGTGAGTAAAACTGTAGGGTTCACAATATGTGTTTGGCAGCTCTTCATAATATCCCTGCGAAAAACAGTCCAGGAGTTAATGAACAGTCCATGAACAGTTCATGAACGTTAAATGGCCCAAAGTTTTCATGGATTGTTTTTTATGAACTGTCCGTGAAGGTTCATGAGCTGTTTTTGAATAGTTCATGAATAGGGCTCTTTCACGCCTACGTCACACATTTTTCGCGAAAAGCATTGTGGGATACCTCAACGTACATTGCATTTTATTGCGTTGTCGAATTTGTTGAGCCGCGGCTGAATTTTATCTCACAACATCATTTATTTTAGCTGTTTTACTTGCTGCTATCAGATTCACTATGGATCTTGACCATCCTATGATTGTTCTAGATGGAGTAAAGGTGCCTGGTGCTGTTTTACCTCATATTCCTTCAAATTGTTGATTTGTTCAAGTAAAACGTTGGCTTGAAAAATGTCATGGTGAAAACAACTGGATTGAAATCTTTTCTGTTGTGTCGAAGGGTCGAAGGCATATTTATCTGTTGCAAAAGCAGTTGACCCAAAGATTGATAGTGGATATTTAGTATGGATTTAAATATATTTCCCTTTCAACTTCAGCATTATCTTGTGATAGTTTTAGTGTTGGTCTGTTGCAAATACCAACAACAGACTGGCGTGAATTTCTGTCAAGAGACTTGGCTTCTTGCTATTCTTGCTTTAATTATGGTCATATTTATCATTACATTGTGGAGTCATCGTCAGAAAATGTGTTTTATCAATATAACAACAGTGAAGAAGAAGAAGATGTGTGTGAGGATCCATATACTAAATGTTACCAGCCAAACCCTTGAAGAAAGGTAGGCCTACAGCATACATTTTGTAGCACGTCGTTTTGTTGAAACATTTATGATATTGTTATATCGAACTAGCAAATTACTTTTGAGGGCTTATGTTCAACATAAATTCCATGGAAAAAGAATTTTCGTCAAAAGTGAATATTGTTTTAAGTAAGGCAAGTGGATCGGTGTTCATCCTCTTGTATTGCAAATACGCAGATGTTGTTTAGGCTAAATCAGAACTACGTAGTAACGTAGGCTACCTATCCTATTTATCATCAGTGTTTATCCACTCTTGTCATCCCCATTAGGACATTCCGGGGCTATTTTCATGTGTATTATTCTCAGTTAGTGTTATTTAGTGTTTCAAATTATCAATTTTCAGGAGAGATCAACTATGTAGCCTCAAGATGTCACTATTGTGTATTTCAGATTATTATGTGGTTACGATGATTGCTATTTACTTGGGTCTGTTTATAATTGATTTACAATATATAACTATTTATTAAGAGATTATCGACTGTATTTACTGGTTATATATTTCATCATTATTAATTGAAATGTATTATGTTTAAAAGTTGTCATTTGATAGCGACGAGAATATCGACTATAAGCCGACCGAATGATATGTTGCTAATACTCATTTGTAGTTAAAATACTATTTATAAAATAATTGAAAGGAAATTCTACGTGTCTTCTTGGTAGTTTTGAATATGTGTGTTCATGTGTATTACTTGCTACAAGTCCTTATTTTATTTCTAGTAAAACTGGTATACATTTTTAAATTTAGTTGTTGTTATTGTTTTGTTTTCTACCAATTCACACTTTTTGCCAAGATTTGGGAAGCGAATACAAAACGTTCATACGGCTTATTTAACCGGATTTCAGGAATCTGATTTACAGGTACCCCAACAGTAATGCTTCGTGGTACCTTTCGTTTTTGGTTTATCACGTTCTGTGGATTGCATATCGAGTAAATTAGTTTTTAACTTGGGCAATAAACATCAACGAACGCGGTCAAAACGCAGCTAACTCAGAAATGATATCGAAGTGTTGTACGTTGTGCTATCCCATAAGGCTTTGCGCGAATCTATTTATAAGTCGGTGAAAGAGCCCTATTGTTCTGAACTTCTGAACTCCTGAACATGTTGCAGGGGATGTATCAAATATGTTGTATAAAAATCTTCCGTGGAAAAATAGTTCATAAATGTTAAATGGCAAAGTTTCATGAACAATTTATAAGCAGTTCATGAACTGCTGAATTAATTTATAAATTGTATAATTTATAATAAATGAAAACTCGGGAGCATTCAATAACAATGTTCATGAACTGTTCATGGACTATTCATACAAGTTCATTGACTATGGACCATTTTCTCCATACGAGCTTCCTTTGTCTGCTCAGAGAAACCAAGGACTGAAAAAGAGGAAATCACCAAAACTACAGACAAGCTCATCAATCTTTGATTTAATAGAAAATACTATTTCAAGACATTGCAAGAGTGACCACTTTAGACAGGTGGTCACTGTATAGAGATGGCTGTTATAGCAGGTTTGATTGTATATGTGTATAGGATATAGTCAACAGTTTGGTCATAACCTTTAGGTGAAGTTCCATGTTCAATTTTCATTCCATGGTTAAATTAGTAACATAAACGACTGGATAACTGTAGTCTATATACAAAGTTAATTGACTTCCTGTCAAGAAGTAAAAGGTATTAGTTCGTTAGTTTAATTTAATTCAACATTTCTATTGGATATCATTTTCTGCTGTTTTTCTTCAGGCCTATCATCAAATCGTAATGGTCAATTTCCGTCAAAAATAATTGCGACTATGATATCCCCATGCATTTGCCTAAAATTGTTCATTGTGAACAATGTATATTACCTAATTGTATTTTCTAAATAAGATAAATAAAGTATTTACATGATCTATACTGCTAGTGGAATGTTAAAATATATTGAATAACATTTTTCACTTACTGTGTATATGTTTTTCTAGTTTTTCTATGTCGATTTGTTTAATTTTCATACATAGCCTCGTTTTGGTAATTTGATACATAGTGACAGTAAAGAAATTTTAAGCAAATTATATGTGCTAAATGATGCAAGGCTACTATTCCTGATATTTTCCTCTCAAATTAAATCACATGATTACACTAAAAAAGGACAGCCTCGCTTTCATGTTTCTACTGGGAATGCCATAAATCAAATTGCGAAATTAAGGCATTTTGCCTACTCCGATTTCGGAACATTTTGGATATGTTGTTAAGCATAAAATTTGACCCTAGAATTGATGAAAAAATGCTTCTGTTGCAATTTGTGTGAGGTCATTTTTATAATGACTGTACTATACACCTGTTTCTAACTTGCATTTGTTCATTTAATTCTACATGATTCTCATTTACTTTCAATTGTTTGGCTGTCTTCTAATTAAATTTATTTTCATTTGTTTGCAGCAAATCAACATTTAAGGTTTTGCTTTTGCAACTTGCCAGTGGTCAAAAGGATGATTTATTTGCCGTGATTTACACAAAAGTATTGTACTGCTGGCTGCTGAACTATCAAACCACACCCTCTGCGAATTATCTAAATCACCATTGTTACCATTCCTATACAAGGCTTTACTGTTTATTATTATGGCTGGTTGCCTTGGACTTTAAATTGTATTTAAATTTATATTTGCATATTATTTATCATAATATGCGAACTGAAGTATGTCTGGTTTGATTATATGTGACTTATTTTACGGTTTCGTTATCTTACAAGTTTAATTGCTTGACCATGAAGTTGAATATTGATTTATTGTTACCATTGGTATGGTTTGATGGCTAAATGTAACTTTAGTGTACTTCTATTTATTTTAACATTGACATTGCATGGCAATGACGTTCATCATTCACATGCGCATTATATAATATGTATCAAATTTCACATGATGCAATGAATACAGCTGATTTTAATTATATGCATGCGCAACTACATGAATTGGTCACTCCTAAATCCTAAATTTGCAACCTTTAAACGTCATTTTACATGTTTTATCACTTTAATGTACTGGGCTTTCCAGCAACTTCGTTGCTACTATGCTACTGACTGCTAGTCTCCTGCCGCCGTACAACTTTTTACAATTTGCAATTCCAATCACAGGCTACCTGTCTGATCATTCACTTCTGTGTGAATTTTTCACTACTTAATTGTAACTTGTGTGTGTTACTTTTATGATTAATTTTTATTGATTTCGCCCTTCTATTTATTTGAGATATATAGGGGAGACCAGCACCATGGTACTTACCTTTGTGCCAACTGTTCCCTACCGCCGATTCGACAACGGCCCCCAAAGACACTGCCGCTATATATCACCAACCACAAATGTAGCAAACCAATAATGGTAGTAATGCAAATAGTAGAATAATGGGAATTACAAGATAACGCTGACAGACGAGACAACAGAACTTCATGATCGATGCTGCTTAGTTTACTGGTGATCCAGATAGGGTGTTGATATCAGTCTTGCACTAACTAGTTTACTAGACAGTCATAACGAGTTTTGAATGAGTTTTTTCAGTTTGCTACAAATCTTTAGCGCTACTGTTCCGAGAGTTATTTTTATATTTATTTAAAGAAATTTTAATTTGATTCATATTTGCTCATTTTGAATTGTCTAATTTGTCCTCCACCCTCTCCATGTAGGTAGACAGGCTGGTAAGTTGATATTTTATTTTTGTTAAGTTTAATATAATTATTTTCAGTAATTTTTCCCTGATTATCATTGTGACGGTGCTTGGTTGGAGAGTGAA
The DNA here is from genome assembly GCA_916610825.1 of Haliclystus octoradiatus. Lineage (NCBI taxonomy): Eukaryota > Metazoa > Cnidaria > Staurozoa > Stauromedusae > Haliclystidae > Haliclystus > Haliclystus octoradiatus. The sequence goes on along the minus strand of OU744447.1, from coordinate 27,473,337 downwards.
GACAGGTTAGCACACAGTTAAGCTTCCTGACAAATGCGAGATGAGTAACTCCCACCAACCAAGCACCAATCCCAAACTCCACCAATGGTGATGATTTTAATTCCGATTCTCAACAAACCTTTTTTGGGAAAGTAACTTCTAATTGTAACTAGTTACTTTTTCATTAGAAAATTAGTAACGTATTTTCCGCTACTTTTTAATTTTTTCCATTACTTTTCACGTTACTTTTTCATTTTCCTGTTGTTTTCCACAAAATATTGACGCACAACACATTTGTCTAAAAGGACAATACACGAAGCGAGACCATAACACTTCATAGAAAGCTTGCTGATTGTTCCGTGTAATTCAATACCTACGCGTTGCTGTGTCAATGTTCAATATTTTGTTGCTATTTCCGTTGCAAGAAAAAAAACGGAAGGTACAAAAAGAGTCAGAGCTAACCAGTTCTTGGACAACTGCGATAATAAATTAGAAATATTAAATGCATATCCATCTTTAAGAGATATTTTTATCATGTTAAACACATCGCTCCCAGCAAGTGCAGCATGTGAAAGACTTGTTAGTGCTGCTGGCCTGATATTTGAACCTATTTAAACCCAATAGAAGTAGATTACACGATTTTTATTTTGAAAATTGTTTACTTAGTAAGGCAAATTCTAACATTTCAATTTTACTTGAATAATTTAATGATTTATTTTGTATCTACATATGATTTATTCATTATCTTGATATGATTCTATTACCTATATATGTTTCTCTGATATCGATTGCATTATTCTGATCACATTAATTGTGTTCTCTTTTTTGTGTACTCCATATTAAACCTGATGGAATTCTATACATTTATGAAAGTATCCGCAAAAGTAATTGTAATTTCTAAAAGTAATTAGTTAGCCTCATTCCATCACGGCCCTCATTTCCGCGCGGCGCTCCAGTGAGGGCCTAATAAAATTTAAGGTTAAAAATTTTAAGGTCGAAATTTCGTCGGACAAATTCAACTGGTCGGAACTCCGTCGAAAAGTTTGCCGGTCGGAATTTAGTCGGAAATATTGGGTCGCAATTTGGCCGGAACCTAGTCGGAAAGTTATTTCTTCAAATGTATTGAAACGTTGGATTAATACTCCTTAATGTCAATACTCTTGTATTCTTTGACTCTATTTTGTTGATATATTCCTTTATTTCCTCCAATTTACGATTTTGTTCAAGATTTCAGCAATAGCTTTACTTCTCGCAACTTCCGTAACCATGACACTATCAAATAGCCGAAGTCCCAAAAGGGAACTGGGTACTACATTGATTTCCGCAGGAATCTTGAGCCACGTTTTCAAGACTTTGAAGAAGAAAAAAGCTTTATTTTAATTTTACAAAACGAATAGCCGAGACGAAGATTAAGTATGGTTTTATAGTAACTTGAAACTTGAATATAATTGAATTCAAATAACGAAAGATTTCATAATCATGGCAGAGCTGCAGAGCAATCATCGTGGTGATTTATAACCGGTGAGTTTCATGTTCTATTTAGCTTTTTATTTAGATGTAATTTCAAATTTTGTAGTACTTTTAATTTGATTCAATCTATGCAAAACTTTATGTCGGGCTTTATACGTATACAATTGTACATACAAGTTTATAATTCAACCACTTGCCGCGAAAGCATGTAAACAAATTACGAATGGCTTGTTCCAGAGTCGTTTATTATGTGTACAAATCTCTAAAGTTATTAGTAAATTGAAACATTGACAGAAAATACGCTTTGTCGAATGTTTTGAAGTTTTCTGGTCAGATGTTTATAGTATGGCAATTAATAAATTAGGCCTACTCATTTTAACCGACTTAATTGTTATTATGCATCTAATCATTTCCCTAATTTTAAGATATATTATTAGTTAATTCTAAAACTTGCTAAATTTTACAATGTAAGTGTTACGAATAATTAAATAAAACCTTATTGCTATAAACATTTAAAGTGTATATCCCGGATATTGGGAGATTACTTCTTTAGATAGAGAAACATTTTCTATTCGTACATGATCTTCTTGTGTTTTTACTTTGCGCGATCATTTCTCCTTCAAAAATGCAGTCAAAGTGACAATTTTTTGTCTCACTCTTTTTCCTCGAACAGGAACCCACTTATTTTCCACAAGAGGGCTTACACCGAAAAAAACACTAAACTTTTTACTTATTTGTCTCTAAATGAAAAATCGCTTAACCAAATGACAATCTGCTTTCGGAATGAAATTTTCAACGTTCAGCTGAAGATTTAGAGCTATATTTGATCAATATATATCTATATATATCTTGATCCAGGTAAAGAGATATAAACCTCTAAATTCAAAAGTTTTTAGTTTTGGATTTTTCTCACTCAAGTGCTCACGCGATTAGCACCTCTTTACGACTTCGTCTAAGCAGGTTATCGCTGCTGGTTATTGAAGGTGTGTGACTATTTTTAATACGCATCAACTATGCCGACTATGCTTGAGGAAGTCGCAAAGAGGTGTTAATCATGTGAGCACTTGAGTGAGAAAAGACTTTAGAGGCTTATATCTATTTACCTGTATCTTAAATATTGATCAAATATAGCTCTAAATCTTCAGCTGAACGTTGAAAATTTCATTCCGAAAGCAGATTGTCATTTGGTTTAGCGGTTTTTTATTTAGAGACAAATAAGTAAAAAGTTTAGTGTTTTTTTCGGTGTAAACTCTCTTGTTGAAAATAAACGGGTTCCTGTTCGAGGAAAAAGAGTGAGACACAAAATTAACCCAAAATCGTCACTTTGACTGCATTTTTGAAGGAGAAACACAAGAAGATCATGTACGAATAGAAAATTTTTCTCTATCTAAAGAAGCAATCTCCCAATATCCGGGATATACACTTTAAATGAGGATTCATTCATATGGGTATAGCTCATTTAAAATATCAAGGAATTGGTCATAGATAGATTGTAATAAATAATAAATTGTCTAATCAGTTAGAGTGTGGACAAACTGCGAGCCAGCGAGCCATGAAATCTTGCGAGCCATGACATCATTCGATGCGAGCCATACAGAAATATGCCAGCCATGACCTCATTAAATGCGAGTCGTTATCGAATTATGCGAGCCATGTTGACACTTTGGTTACACAGAATTTCTTAAAATTTACACATAATATTTTGGATTTGCTGCTTTTCGATAAAGTACTCCACATAATTATCTATGATAAATTTTATTCTGCAGGAAACAAGATGAAAAAATATCAAGTCTATTTTTAGGTGATTTAACCACTTTTTTAGCCTCTTTTCAAACCTCGAAAAAAGCCGGGTTTTATAACTCCCGACTTTAAATGTCTCTCACACTAATACAATTCACTGTTAATCTTAGTATGGTATACACAAACATGTATCAAAGTGAATTGAAAAACTAGGTGAAAAAATATAAAGTGTATAACTATATTTAGTAACGGCAACCTTGACCTAAGTGAAATTTCACCACTTTTCAGATTTCGAAAAAAGCCGGTTTTATATTTTTCGACTTCAAATGTCTCTCACACTAAAACAGGGGATACAATGCAATGTTTATCTTAGCATGTTATACGTAGTGATGCATCGAAGTGAGTTAAAATACTAGATGAAAAAATATAAAGTATAACTCTATATTTTGTTGACCTAAGTGAAATTTCACCACTTTTCAGTTTTCGAAATTACTAAACGGTTTTATATTTCTTGACTTTAAATGTCTCTCACAATAAATCAGATGATACAACTCACTTCATATCTTGATATATGATACGATACTCAGATATGTATCAAAGTGATTAAAAAAAAACCTGATAAAAAGATATCAAGTCTATATGCAGTATCGGTCATCTAGCTAGGTCGACCTAGTGTGATTTCACCACATTTCAGATTTTGAAAAAGCAAGTTTTTGTTTCTCCAACTTGTAGGTCTCTCAATTGAGAACAACGCGATGATTTGATACCATTAGTTCATATATCCAGATACAGCCATTCAAGTTGATGGGGGGAGGGGGTATTTGAGGGTTTTTCAAAATGCTTGTTTTTCACTTTCTGCAACTTGTAGGCCGCTCTAATGAGAACAAGGCATATACATCATCGAGACATCTTTAGATATCGCTACATATGGTTTTCAGATGTGCATCTGATTTAAATAAAAATATTATGAAGATATATTATCTTTTTATTTAGATACAGCCTTCCAAGTTGCTTGGGGGGGGGTATTATTGTGAAAGAAGCCGGTTTTTCACTTTCTTTAACTTCTTGATCTCTAAATGAAAACGAAGCATTGCTATGACTACATATCGCTAGATATAGTTCGAAGACATGTATCAAAGTGAATTAAAAAGTTTATAGTTTATTTACCATTTTGATGTCTTAAAACCGTGAAACGCTAAAACATTTTTGAAATTTAGTAAAACCAAATTGATTGTTTTTAAAATGATGAATTTTTCCAGAAGAATAGTTTCTCATCATAGATAATTATGTGGAGTACTATATCGAAAAGCAATAAAACCAAAATATTATGTGTAAATTTTAAGAAATTCTATATAAACAAAGTTTCAACATGGCTCGCATGATTTGATAATGGCTCGCATTGAATGACGTCATGGCTCGCATATTTCGATATGGCTCCCATTGAATGACGTCATGGCTCGCAAGATTTCATGGCTCGCTGGCTCGCACTTTGTCCACACTCAATCAGTTATACCAACAGGATGCTAATATTAAGAAATTCTTACAGTTGTATGCTGTTGTTCTTAAATACATCTCACATTTTGTATAAATATTCTGATAAAGTTCTAAATCACACAATACTGTTTCATAATTTATATTACACGTATTTTTTTATAAGAAACCCGTTTCTGTAAGAAACTTGGTAAACAAAGTTTTTATAGAAATTCATTTTTTCCCTAACGCAAAACATATTTTGTGTTCGTTTATTAAAATGCATAGAAGTGTAAAAACAGCTATGTTTTTCGGCATGTATGTGGGTATAATAAGCATCCTTGTGACATTGTCAAGAATCCAGTCCCCGAAAAGATAGTAACGGCATACTATAAACATATGAAATTCTAATTTTATTTTCCAGGTGCATCAAAGTAGCCTCATATCTGTGTTTTTTATACAGTATAATAACAGCGAAGACATCATTGACAAGCTAATCACAACGTCTCAATTACATATCTGGAATGATTCAATCTCAACTCGATTAGGCTTACTCTTAATCAATATACAATTTTGCCATTATTATATATAGAATAGCAGAGATGCAAAATGATGTATAGTCTCTAGAAAAATGCGAGGACATTTTTGGAAGTGTTACTGTATAGATGATTCATACAGAACATTTTTATATATTATCATATAATTTAATTACCATTATTATTAATTGATTGGTTTTTCACATAAATTTTTTATAATCTATTGCATATTGTCTACATTTTGTTGCTTTATTTATAAAAATCAATCTTATTTGTCACCAAAACGAGGCTTATTGATGCTACTTCTGAGGAACGGGCTTGTATATCCGTAATGACGGTAGCCGTACACATTTTGTTCGGAGTTAGTCTGAACTTGAACGGAATTTGGTCGAAATTTCATCCGAAATTTATCATTTTGGTCGAAATTTGGACAGAAATGCGTCTAAATTTGGCAGGAAATTAGTCGGAAAATTTGGTCGGAATTACGTATTGTAGTGTCCACAGAACTTCGTCTTTCCGACCAAATATTTCCGACGTCGTTCTGATCCGAAACGACGCAATGTGTTTAGCGGGTGTAATTAGTAAAGGCCATCAATTTTGAACTAAGTGTTATTTCACGGCTTTTCAGATTTTCAAAAAGCCGGTTTTTATCTTTCTCGACTTTAAATGTCTAGTACACTATAAACATATACAATTCACTGTTTATCTTTAGATGTCATATACTCAGACATGAATTAAAGTGAAATTGAAAAAGTAGCTGAAAAATTTTAAGCATGGCTATATCGGACTAAGAACGCCGATACATGTGTACCAGTTTTTGATGTGTTACATCGATTTACCTAATCATCTTATAATGATCGAAAGTACATTTGTCAGTGTATTTTAATGTCATCTATCCTATGCGACTCTTTATATTGGATACTGTGCTCGTTTTCTATGTTTTCCTTATAAACGCCATTTGTAGAATAGCTTGTAAGTTGTAGCACTCCCCCAAAAATATCCAAGAAACAAAACCAACCCGAGTGTATAAAGTTGTTAAGGTTTTCGGGGGTTGTCTGAATTAAATTCTCATCTTAAATTAAATTCTCCGATATAATTTCTGGTTATATAATTTCCAAATAAAGATCAGATGATTTTTTCACTTTCATATAAATATATGTGTTTTTGTCAGTTTACGTTTGTTTACAAATTTGATAACGTTCTAATCCAAATCATTTTCCAATAATAATTTCTCTCAATCATTGTATAATTTCCACTTAAAGATAAGCTGATAGCACATCTTATTTTTTTTCACTTTCATATAAATGTAGGCCTATGTGTTTTTGTTTGTTTACGTTTGAATTTCATTCTGAGAATTACTAAGATGAAAATATGCAGATCGTACTGTTTTGTATTTGCGACACAATAGAAATTCATTGAAGTGCGAAACTGTTTGATTAGCGCTTCAGTCTGAGAAATGATTGTTGTTGAAAAACGAACCAGTTTTCATTGGTTTTTCAAAACTGAGGTGTATTTTATTTAAGAAATTAAGCCGGCCATGTACGCCTCTGGTTAATGACGAATCCATTGATATGTGTTTCAAGTGTATTGCATGTAAAACGGCATCGCGAATCCTTACATACTACAGACATACAAATAGAAATAGCGTAAATGTAAAAGTAGATGGCGTTTATAAGGAAAACATAGAAGAACGAGCACAGTATCTAATATAATGGATCGCATACGATAGAAGACGTTATAATAAATTGATAAATGTACTTTCTATCAATATAAGATGTTTGGGTAACTCGATGTAACACATCAAAAATTTGTAGGCCTACGCTTCGTTTTGAACTTTTTTCCGCAATTTCATCATCATCATCATCATCATTTATTCAGAACCTTTAAGTTATACAAACTTTTTTTCAAAGGACTGTTACATAGCTAAGTTGACAGGAAAACAGACATTAAGTAAAAAAACAGGCATAAATAACAGGAAAGAGTGGTAAGTGTAAAGTATACTAAGAATGTAAGTGCTTCTCAAGGAGACGTTTGAAAGTAGGCCTGCTTTAGACTTCCTTCAATGCAGACGGTAGATCGTTCCACTTATGCGCACCAGCGTCTTGAAATGAATGACGATGGCTCGACTTGATGTAAATGTCATTGTGGGCGTGAGATCTTGTTCTGGTGGAATACGGCAGTTGGAAAAAGTCGGAAAGCAAAGGAGGAGCTAGTTTGAATTTAATTTTATGAGTGAACATTAGTTGATGCGATGTTATTCTGTCTCTAACAGAAAGCCAACCTAGTTGACTTTGCATATCAGAGACACGAGTGCGATAGTTACAACGGAGCACTGTCCTCATTCCTCTGTTTTGCAATCTCTGGAGGCGATCTAGATGTTCGGTTTTACAGTTCCCCATACGACAGCGCAGTAGTCAAAGTGTGGCAAAACAATGGTGTTATAAATAGTTTTAGCTGCTTCTTGCGGTATGAAGCGTCTCACGTATTTCAAAACGCCCAAGCTTCTATTGATTTTCTTATTAATTGCTATGACATGTTTGTCGAAAGATAGGGTATTATCTATTAGAATGCCTAGGTATTTTAAAAGATCTACTCTTTCGACAGGTTTGTCATCCAGCTTTATTATTACATCGACGTGTTCTTGTTTATTAAGTTTTGGCCTGGAGCCTATCATCATGCAGTTAGTTTTATTTATATTTAATGTTAGTTTATTTGCACACAGCCAGGCATGTATTTCAATCAGATCTGACTGTAAAATTTCTTCAACGTCTTTCAAATCTTTACGGGCTACATACAAAAGCGTATCATCTGCATATAGATTTACAGTTATTTACAGAGTTACAAATATCATTTATATAAATAAGAAAGAGTAGCGGCCCAAGGATTGACCCTTGAGGAACTCCGTATTTAATTACACCTAAATTTGAATTTACACTATTTACATTAACAATTTGTTTTCTATTCAATAAATAAGATTTAAAAAAATTTAAGCTATTTACATCACTGCCGTATAATTTTAATTTATCTAATAATATATACAAGTCTACAGTATCAAATGCCTTTTTAAGATCAATACTAATTACACCTATAAGATTTCTATTTAAAATATTATTGAAACAAAACTCAGAAAAAATTAACACACTACCGTCTGTCGAATGGTTTTTACGAAAACCAAATTGGTAATTAGTTAATAAATTATGTTTTGATAAATAATAATTTAACTGGGTATGAGCAATTTTTTCCAAAAGTTTGGAGATTATCGGAAGGACTGAAATTGGACGATAATTGGTTCTCTCAGTTATGGCATCCCCTTTGTGTAAAGGGATAACCTTTGCTGTTTTCAGAGCTTCAGGAAAGACACCATCCCTGAGAGAAAGATTGAATATTCTAGTCAAGCCTGGTGCAATGCTGTGTGCAGTTAATTTTAAAAGCCTAGTTTCTATGTTATCGATACCTACAGATCGTTTATTTGGTAGTTTATATATTAAATTTTCTGTTTCTAAAATTGAAATTGACTGAAATTGAAATTGATTTGCTAAGATATCTACATTTGTTATATTATTTATAAAATTTGTTGTTAAAGCCATTGGATTATAATTTGTTGACTGAATAGACGAGGCTAATTTATTTGCAATATCTAAAAAATAATTGTTAAATTCATTTGCTATGGTTATATTATCAGTAATTGGTTTATCATTTATGTTAAGAGTATTAATATTTACATTTTTTAATTTATTTGGTAAAATCTCTTTCAGAAATTTCCACATTTGTTTAGGATTTCCTTTGTTTTCTAATATATTTTTATGATAATAATTTTTCTTGCATTGCCTAAAATAATTTGTAAATTGATTCCTAGTTTTTTTAAATAAATTGAAATAAATTGCATCATTTGTTCTAATAAATATTTTATGGTAATTATCGCGCTTATTTTTCAACATTCTGGCATGGTCATCTAAAAAACTTTTTTTCTTTTTTGATTTCACTCTGATTTGTTTAAGCGGTGCAATCTCATTTACAATGGTATTGAATACTGCTTGCCATGCATAATATGTATCATCGACGGTGGTGAAAAAGTTTAAAAAATCCCAATTGGTTTGTTGTATGGCAAGATTAAGCGATGCTGCATCTAGATCTTTATAATTTCGGGTTAGTGTTAGTTTATGATTTTAAAATAAAACGCGGAGTTGCGATCTTTCAATGATTTTTGCTGTTAAACTTTTTTATTTTGCCGCTTTTTTTTCGGTATAAAACTTTTCGGTATTAAACTTTTCGGTATAAACGCCATTTGCGAAATTTTTGGTTTCTGGCACACTTCTTAACCTTAAATTTTATTAGGCCCTCACTGGAGCGCCGTGCGGAAATGAGGACCGCAATGGAATGAGGCCAGTAATTAGTTACTTTTTTGCCAAAGTAACTGTAACTAGTTACTTTTGAAAAGTAACTTCCCTATCCCTGATCAACACCTGGTATTGAATTGAGTTGACTTACCGCTGAGTCTACATGATCGCTCTTAGTTGGTAGTATCACAGTAGGAGAGCTTGAGTGGTTAGCCTCATTATCAGTTTGATCACTATGAATATATGATGCATTAGTAGAAGTAGGAGTGTTCAATGTTAATTGTTGGCTGGTGTGTTCCTTGCTGTTTGGCTTGATAACAATTACTTCTTCAAGGGGCTCGGCGTCATGTTCAATGTGATTCTCCAAAGACTCTCCGCGAATTAAAACGATAGCTTCTTTAGTTTGGTCTACTTCTGATGACTCATCTTCGACATTCGCAGCAAGTTGTCTGCTAGCAATTAGTGGTTTACGGCGTCTTATTTCTGTACGATTTGTCATGTCGTCTTGAACTGGCAAGGACGCCATGGTTAAAACTGCCCTCCTGCTTACGAAAGCGCTGAGGTTTTCCTTCAGAGTTCAAGTACCACGTGATGAATAAACTACGATTTTCTTGCAAGGTAAACTTTGGAACAATGAAATCATTTGTTACAATTCAGTTACCATAGTAATGATGCTGAATAAAGTCAAACCACACAGTCAAAGAGCTGATTTATTGGACAACTTCAGTCGACTATAACAAACGTATAGCGCCTCATAAGTATCATAACTGCCGACTTGCATAATCTGCAGAGCTTCTTTTCCTACGGATATCATTTTGGTTGGGTAAATAGTATAGAATAGCTCTAACTTCTTGGAATCCTCTTCACTTGAATGTCTATCGAAATCAAAATTCAAAACGAAAGCAAAAAAGCAGAGACATAGTATCAGTGACGTCAATCGTACAAATGAAAATGAGACTGTGGTGGCTGTGTGGCGGGAAAGTGAAAACATGGCTGAAAACCAGGCTAAACGAAAACTCATTTCAGCTTTCAAGTTTACAGGCCTGAGTTTAAGAAGGTAAGTGGTTTTCATTTAATATGTAAAATATATTGCTAAAATCGTGTTAGTTAAATGTACAAACACTCCGAATAGTATGTAAGCCGTCAAATGATTAATGGCCATTGGTTAAGGTCAATGAAATCTTATTAGGCCTACAAAAATTACGAAGGCCCCTCATCTCAACTGATGAAAACTGTAGAATTATGTTGAAGAAATAATAATAACAACGTAGGTTGAATTGATTTGTATGGTATATTTCTTCTTATGAATAATAATATTAATTCCAAGTTGACATGTTGATAGTAGACTGTACATTCAGTTCTCATAGTTTTCATAGTTTTCATTTACTGTATTTATAGTGTTTAGATAAATGCTAGAAGCTGCTAGATCATGCATGGTCATTGTGAGTCATGCGGGGAGTCATGTAGGTTCTCCTATGTTCTAGAATGTTCTAGATGGTTCAGGAAGGTTCCTACATAACTCCTAGAATTATGTTGAAGAAATAATAATAACAACGCAGGTTGAATTGATTTGTATGGTATATTTCTTCTTATGAATAATAATATTAATTCCAAGTTGACATGTTGATAGTAGACTGTACATAAGTTCTCATAGTTTTCATAGTTTTCATTTACTGTATTTATAGTGTTTAGATAAATGCTAGAAGCTGCTAGATCATGCATGGTCATTGTGAGTCATGCGGGGAGTCATGTAGGTTCTCCTATGTTCTAGAATGTTCTAGATGGTTCAGGAAGGTTCCTACACAACCTTTAAGTGGGAATAAACCCCCAGACTAGAGCTACATATGTAGTAGAACCCGACGTGAAAAAAACAGTGGCGTAAATTTTGTTTCGATCTGAAAATCATTTCTTGGTAAAATATGCCTTCAAAGTGGTATTTTGACCCAAATGTAAAAAAAGGAAAAAAAAGGGGATTGGATCTAGCTTTATGACGACAAAGTCTTGTGGTTTTTCTAATACTGGTAGGATTTAGATTGGATTAATCACGCAACGTTACGTTTGAGATGGTGTAGCTCTATAACGGCGAACTATTTTTCTCTCTAACAAAACTGACGTAAGGAAAAACATATAAACTCAAGTGTAGCAATATTCCAGATGATTTAATGATTTTAAAATTCACAAATTCGAAGAAAATCAAATTCAGAATGTGTTCCATTGGAAGCGTGCAATATACAGATTATATTGTGACATATCATTCTCACACATATTTAACACATATCGAAAGATTCTCTAGTAGTAGTATAGACAGTCACATTATAGGAATGTGCCGTCCCTCTTACGCCTTACATATTTGCTACATAAAGAACGCCACAAAACACGGTCAGACATAGTTGACAAAGAAACTTTTAAATAACACAATTCACGATACAAAACATTATGAAAAGATACTACTCTACCATAGCCCCGTCGAAGCATCTCCTTCGGTTGCCAATGAAGGATGTCATGCAGCGGTTGAGGGGCATACGTCTTTGATCTTTCGATGTGACCTAAAAAAGACATCTGACGTTGGTGAGCAATAGCAGAGGCAGAAGGGGAAAGTTTCCTAAGTTTAGCAGTAGACAGTAAGTTGGGCCAATGTACTCCTAAAGCATGCCGAAGCATGGCGTCATAAGCTGAGTCAAGTCGGGTCAATAGTGAGGTTGATAGAACCCACGTTTCAGAAGCATATAATAGAACAGGTTCTATCGTGTGTCTGAACAGTCTTAACTTAACGTCAGTGTTGACATCGGACGCCCAGAATTTATTCAGACCTCTAATGGCTGCCCAAGCCTGGCCTCTACATTGTGTTAAATCATCTGAAGAAGATGGAAGTACAGAACCTAGGTACTTGAACGAATCTACACGTTCTATGTCACCACTAGATGTAGCAAGGTGTGCCTGTTTTATGCCTAAAGCAATAAATTTCGTCTTAATCGTGTAAATTGTCAAGCCTACCATTTTACCACCCCGTTCAACTTCATCAAGAAGCTGTTGTGCTTCAGATATGCTATTTGTTAAGATAGCAATATCGTCAACGAATGAGAGGTCCGATACGCTGCGCTCTGGATGACGTGAAGACCTACGACGATCAAGGATAAAACCGGAAGAGTCAGGACATGAAATACGAAAAACATAATCGATAAATAGTGTAAATAAAAAAGGGGACAATGTGTCATCCTGTAGTACGCCACAAGCTGTCGGGAAATCATCAGTATCACCATAGTGAGTTCTAACAAAAGCCGAAGTAGAAGAATAAAAGGACATAATAGCATCGATAAGAACAATAGGTACATTATAGAAATCTAATATTTCTGGGATTCTGCATCTTAACACAGAGTCAAAGGCCTTTTTGAAGTCAATAAAAATTGCAACAATGTCTTTTTGATGAGTCCTACAGCCTTCTAACAATATCCTAGCTGATAGAATTTGGCCTAAGGTTGACCGGCTATTCCTGCCACCATTTTGATTGTATCTTAAATATGGGTCAATTACTGACGCCAGCCTTTTATGTAGAATCTTATTATTAGCTTTTCCTGCAGTACAACTTAAAGTGATACCCCTCTGTTGGTCTAGGTTTCTAGACGTGTTCTTGTTGACGGTGATGAAAGCAGATCTTCGCCATTGACCCGGTACTTGTTGCTCCCCTGACAAAACGGCATTTATGATGGTAAGTAGCTCATTTTGTACAAGAGGTTCTCGAAGTGCCAGGGTGGGGATTCCATCTGGTCCAGGAGACGCAAGGGGTTTCATAGAAAATAGAATAGAGCATAATTCGTCATTAGTAACAGGAGAAGTATTATAATTGGACATATCAGGAGGGGAGAAGTTAGGCGGTGGAGCTAATTTATTTAACGATAGTAGACAGGATGGGGGATTATATAAATCATAAAAATAATTACGAATCATACTGTTTGCCTCGACAAAATCATACGCTTCAACTAATAAGGTCTTGTGGGATGGGTTCTTAAGACGCCTTATCTCTTTCCATGCTATACAATGCTTATTACTATTACTAGCCGTTTTTACCGCTAGAATTATAGCGTTTAATTCACGCTCGATTAGGGCGTTATGAGCGGCTGCGAGATCTATTGTTTTTTGATCAACAATAGATTGTAAAAGACTGATATTGTGTATAGTAGGAGAACAATCACGTAATTGTTTTATAGCAAGTTTCAATTCATATCTTACCTGTGTGATCATTGCGTCACTGTCCCAAGAGACGCGTGACCATTGTCTTTTCTTCCGCGGCAAAACGGTCTCGGCTGCTTTGATGATGGCTGAGGAAAGAATGGAGAAATCACCTCTTGTGGGTTGTCCAACAAGAGAATTCTCAAGACCGTCGTTAAACGCTTGTGAAAACTCTGCCAGACTTTCCCAACAAGGGGATGACCCCGCCTTTCCTTTGCAGTACCGGATGCGTTGTTTCATGCAAGAGAAAACAAGGCGATGATCAGATGGAATAGCAAATGGTGCTATAGTATCACAATCGTAAAATAAACGTGGACAATTAGTGAGAATATAATCAAGACGCTCTTTCCGGCCTTTCGGACCAAAGAAAGTAGCACGTCTTGACAGAGGTTTACGATACAAAGAATTTAACGGAGTAAGGTCATAGATATTAATAAGATCAATTAAATAAGGGGAATTATCATTTAAATTACGTCCTACAGGGTTTAATGACAAGGGGTAACACGCATTAAAATCATCACACAACATAATAGCATCACGGGATGGTATTTTAACTAAGATTGAAGATAACTGAGCATAGAAAAGGGAGGCCTCGATCTGTCTGACAGCAGTGGGAGAGTAAACAGAGAAAACATGTACGATACGATCAAATAATTTAACAGACAATACTAAAATACGGGATGAATGAGACTTTACACGAACATAACGAACATCAACACACGGATTACACATAAAACCTACACCACCAACACCATAACATTCAGCAGACGATGTAATAAATGTACATTTATTATCTAAATCAACATAACGAATAGGTTCATCGTGGATAATACGATGTTCCTGAACAGCAACAAACAAAAAATTTAACTTACGTGTGAGTGTAGCTAACTCTTTCTGTCGCCACGGACACTTCAGGGTTCTGGAGTTGAACGTAGCAATACGAAAGATTCTCTGGTGACCACAATAGCTATAACTAGGTAGAATTTATTGTTGTAAGCATATGTCTGAACTGGAAATGGAATATTCTATTAATGGTAATGTATGGTGGGATTCGCTATAAGAACACCATAACCGTCGGTTTTATTGTCTTCTTTTCAGAGGGATAAGATTTTGTTGAATTTATTTTTGTCAACAGCGATTGATATTGAGAACAATAGAATTCAACAAAATCTTACCAATGTTGGCGGAATTTTTGAACATTTTCAAAATCCAAAAAGATGAAATTCAACATCAGCCTACAAAATCCTGTACTTCGTTGTATATCTTTGGGGTACATTTTTTTGTAGTCTATCCCTTTGTGAGCTGGTACACCTGCATAAGTTATTTGAGCACATAATGCTAAAAAGAAATTCTGTGATTCAAAAAACTGCATTCCGCAAAAATAAGCTTGTATTCCCACAACGACATCTACATTGAGTCAAGCCATCCACATTTATTCAAACACGCTGATGCTCGAAAGTAGAATGGTGTTGTATCTGGGATGAAGGTGGCTACTAGTGACAATGCCAGATTTACGCATCTCCTCAAGAATCAAATGTATGTCAATAACACATTTAACTAAATGCTTACTCACTTATATAAATGCCTATATATATATATATATTAGGCTATCCTTCCTGTAAATAATTATTTTTCAACATATAACCGGTTATTTTATTTTTGCTTATTATGTACAGTCCTGTTATAAAAGTTCCAAGCTTATCGGATACTGAATAAATGATGATGATGATGGTTCTATACCAATTAAGTTTTGATTTTTATTTTTATTTTTGAATATAATGTTTATATTTTAATGTTTTCAGCGATGCTTGTAAGCTGCTGTGTGATGCTTATGATGGTATTGATAAATCAAAACGGAATAGTTGGATTGAAAAGTTGGTTGAATCAGTGCAAAATCAATCATGTTAGTATCTATTATTCTACATGCTTACTTGACAATTAGATATACCGGTAGCAAGTAAATCTGCAAGCAAAATATTCAATATGAGATATCTTAAGATTTCATTTTTAGAACTGACATTAAGTTACATTTAACAACAAAAGTCATTGGCAATAATAAAATTTTAAACAATGTTTTTGTACCATTTTTCTCCAGTCATATTTATAACTGTCCCCTGCATCTGATTATTTCACATGTATCAATTATCAAACTACAATGTTTGACAGAGAGTGGTTGTTTAGAACATAACTTATGTTTCATAGTTTGTTAGCAGTAGTAGTAGTACTTAATGTTGATAAACAGGATACTAATTTATATCCTTGTTAAGTTGTTGTACTTCTATAACACATATCTCTCTTATTTTTATTTATTTCAGTGACATCAACATTTGTTTCTAACGATGCAGCAGAAGTCGCAATTCAAGAGTGTTGCCGTTTCAGCAATGAAGAAGAGAGGTGACACTACAATACAGCCTCATTTTTATTTATATGCCTACTACATGATTTGAAGGCTCTCTTCGGAAATTTCTAATTGAATCATAGAATTTCAAAGTAATTTATATATCTCTCTGAGAGTCCCGGAAGGCTAGCACAAATTCAGATTGAAATGGGAGAAATAGTTGTATGCTAAATTTCTTTAATCAGAAGAAAAATTATTTTCTTTCCTTTCTTTGATATGGAAGTAAACTGTGCAGTTGTTATCATAATTATATGACAATGGCTGTATAATAAAAATATATGAAAACATTTGCATGATGAAATCATCCAAAACAGATTTGAAGAAAAGTATTTCCTTTTGTAGAAAATATTATTGATAAGCAGAGCGTGTTTCTAAAATAGAAAGCAATTAAAATCCTACCACAAAGAAATGGGTTGCTAAGGTACAGCGTCGCTTGCGTATTTATCTATTATTTGCAAAATTATTAATTGGCATTTCAAATTCCCCAGGGTCACATTTCATGACGTCTGCGTGCGAAAATAAAAATACAAACAATTGAGTTGACAAAATTGTCATGTCTAATAAACAAAGCAAGAGTAATTAGTAATTTATGAGCAATCGAGATTAAGTAGGCTAACACGTTATTGTTACAGAAAATAGTAACGATTACTGAGAAAATTACCTTTTTATGAAAATATTTAATTACTCATAAAAACTACCCCAAAAGTAACAAGTACAAGTAATCCGTTACTTTGGTAACGATTACTCACAGCCCTGAGTATCATGACCAGCTTTTTGTCACTCATTTTTGAAAACCGGTTTCTATCAAACTCTACTATTCCACTCCTATTAATATCACACCCCTCTTATTATCACAATTTTGATAGCAAGAGGCCAGTCATTTTAACAATGTTACAGTATAATACAAAAGGTGTGATTATAGGCATCATTTTTTCATCGTATTGTTATTGAATTGAATAATAGTAGTAGGATAGACAGTCACATTATAGGAATGTGCCGTCCCTCTTACGCCTTACATATTTGCTACACAAAGAACGCCACAAAACACGATCAGACATAGCTGACAAAGAAACTTTTAAATAACACAATTCACGATACAAAACATTTTGAAAAGATACTACTCTCCTGTAGCCTAATCGAAGCATCTCCTTCGGTTGCCAATGAAGGATGTCATGCAGCGGTTGAGGGGCATACGTCTTTGATCTTTCGATGTGACCTAAAAAGACGTCTGACGATGGTGAGTAATAGCAGAGGCAGAAGGGGAAAGTATTCTAAGTTTAGCAGTAGACAGTTAGTTGGGTCATAAGCTGAGTCAAGTCGGGTCAATAGTGAGGTTGATAGAACCCATGTTTCAGATGCATATAATAGAACAGGTTCTATCGTGTGTCTAAACAGTCTTAACTTAACGTCAGTGTTGACATCAGACGCCCAGAATTTATTCAGACCTCTAATGGCTGCCCAAGCCTGGCCTCTACGTTGTGTTAAATCATCTGAAGAAGATGGAAGTACAGAACCTAGGTACTTGAGAATAAATCTACACGTTCTATGTCACCATTTGATGTAGCAAGGTGTGCCTGTTTTATGCCTAAAGCAATAAATTTCGTCTTAGTTGTGTTAATTGTCAAGCCTACCGTTTTACCAACCCGTTTAACTTCATCAAGAAGCTGTTGTACATCAGATATGCTATTTGTTAAGATAGCAATATCGTCAAGGAATAAGAGGTCAACGATCAAGGGTAAAACCGGGGTAAAAAGAGTCAGGGCATGAAATACGAAAAACATAATCAATAAATAGAGTAAATAAAAAAGGGGACAATATGTCACCCTGTAGTACACCACAAGCTGTCGGGAAATCGTCAGTATCACCATAGTGAGTTCTAAAAAAACAATAATAAAGTAATGTAGACGTTGTCGCCCTACTGAAGGCATCCGTACCACTCCTCTATTTCTAGATGAGTGGCTTTTTCGCTGAGAGCAATGATTTTAAACGCTCTTTGTTGATCTCAGCCGCGACACTGCAGATCAATTTCAACAGATTTCATGGCAGATAGGTCTTGATTGTCAATGCGCAACGATGCGTCGCAGCTACTCACAATGTAATTCCCTCTGGACCATTCCATCCGCCATCTGAGGGTGGTACTCATTTGATGTTTCAGATAAAGTCAAGGCTGAGTTTACCTTAGGGGAATTTGAACCACGGACGATCAGATATGATCCAATCTGAAGTTCGGTTGCTCTGCCATCTGAGCTAATCCTCCTTTGTTCTAACAAAAGCCGAAGTAGAAGAATAAAAGGACATAATAGCATCGATAAGAACAATAGGTACATTATAGAAATCTAATATTTCTGGGATTCTGCATCTTAACACAGAGTCAAAGGCCTTTTTGAAGTCAATAAAAATTGCAACAATGTCTTTTTGATGAGTCCTACAGCCTTCTAACAATATCCTAGCTGATAGAATTTGGCCTAAGGTTGACCGGCGATTCCTGCCACCATTTTGATTATATCTTAATATGGGTCAATTACTGACGCCAGCCTTTTATGTAGAATCTTATTATTAGCTTTCTCTGCAGTACAACTTAAAGTGATACCCCTCTGTTGGTCTAGGTCTCTAGACGTGTTCTTGTTGACGGTGATGACAGCAGATCTTCGCCACTGACCCGGTACTTGTTGTTCCCCTGACAAAACGGCATTGATGATGGTAAGTAGCTCATTTTGTACAAGAGGTTCTTGAAGTGCCAGGGTGGGGACTCCATCTGGTCTAGGAGACGCAAAGGGTTTCATATAAAATAGAATAGAGCATAATTCGTCATTAGTAACAGGAGAAGTATTGTAATTGGACATATCAGGAGGGGAGAAGTTAGGCGGTGGAGCTAATTTATTTAACGATAGTAGACAGGATGGGGGATTATATAAATCATAAAAATAATTACGAATCATACTGTTTGCCTCGACAGAATCATACGCTTCAACTAATAGATGGGTTCTTAAGACGCCTTATCGCTTTCCATGCTATACAATGCTTATTACTGTTACTAGCCGTTTTTACCGCTAAAATTATAGCATTTAATTCACGCTCGATTAGGGCGTTATGAGCGGCAGCGAGATCTATTGTTTTTTTATCATCAATAGATTGTAAAAGACTGATATTGTCTATAGGAGGAGAACAATCATATAATTGTTTTTTGGCAAGTTTCAATTCATATCTTACCTGTGTGATCACTGCGTCACTGTCCCAAGAGATGCGTGACCATTGTCTTTTCTTCCGCGGCAAAGCGGTCTCGGCTGCTTTGATGATGGCCAGGGTGGCACAAAAATGCATTTTTGTAAGCTGAATATATTTCTCAGAAAAGAATGCTTTGTGATCAAAGTAAGAGAGTTTGATTGAAAGCAGAATTTGAAATAAAACCCAATCGTTTTATCTGTGTCCTCAATTAAATGTTTAAACTGTTTGTGCCACCCTGATGATGGCTGAGGAAAGAATGGAGAAATCATGTTTTGTGGGCTGTCCAACAAGAGAATTCTCAAGACCGTCGTTAAACGCTTGTGAAAACTCTGACAGACTTTCCCAACAAAGGGATGTCCCTGCCTTTCCTTTGCAGTACCGGATGCGTTGTTTCATGCAAGAGAAAACAAGGCGATGATCAGATGGAATAGCAAATGGTGCTATAGTATCACAATCGTAAAATAAACGTGGACAATTAGTGAGAATATAATCAAGACGTTCTTTCCGGCCTTTCGGACCAAAGAAAGTAGCACGTCTTGACAGAAGTTTACGATACACAGAATTTAACGGAGTAAGGTCATAGAGATTAATAAGATCAATTAAATAAGGGGAATTATCATTTAAATTACGTCCTACAGGGTTTAATGACAAGGGTAACACGCATTAAAATCACCACACAACATAATAGCATCACAGGATGGTATATTAACTAAGATTGAAGATAACTGAGCATAAAAAGGGAGGCCTCGATGTGACTGACAGCAGTGGGAGAGTAAACAGAGAAAACATGTACGATACGATCAAATATTTTAACAGACAATTCTAAAATACGGGATGAATGAGACTTTACAAGAAAATAAAGAACATCAACACACAGATTACACATAAATCCTACACCACCAACACCATAACATTCAGTAGACGAGGTAATAAATGTTGATTTATTATCTAAATCAACATAACGAATAGGTTCATCGTGGATAATACGATGTTCCTGAACAGCAACAAACAAAAAATTTAACTTACATGTGAGTGTAGCTAACTCTTTCTGTCGCCACGGACACTCCAGGGTTCTGGAGTTGAACGTAGCAATACGATTAGGCGGAGAGGGTCTTTTCGCTGATGTAGATAATGTGCTATCTCCACTTGGAACTCGATTGTGGGATCGCAGTTCTGATCCAATAAAGCTTGAAGCCTTCGGTTTGTGACAATTTCTGTTTCTATTACGATGTTCGGAGTTACGCTTTCTTCTTGCAGCAATTGCTTTCTGAGAACGGAAACCTCGTTGACATAACCTTGGCTTAAGTTTTAATTGGAGAGGTGGAATGATGGTAATTTTCTGGCTACCGCAGCAACTAATAAAAGTGCGCGTAAAGGCCAATAAAACTTGAAAACGTCCGTTCTTGATGAAAGCATCACCTCTAATTGAATAATCACAGTTCTAATGACCCCTGTTATGATGACCCCACATTGTTCCAAAGCACAGTTGTGACAAGGATCTCACTTAATAAAAAATTAAATGATGATGATGATGAAAAAGGCATTTCTAGAATTGATTTTCATCATTGCTGAGGCTGGTCTGACACATGTCTCGTCTTAGGGACTCAGGCGTCATACTATCCAGGCATCATACGGTAACTGAAGTTCCGATAACAACTCAATAACAACTTGTTTATATGGTGATTGCAACATTTGAGATTTATTTTACAAATTGAAATTTATTTCTGCTTTTTTATTTCCAGTGATAAAGTATTTGATTTCATTGATGCTTTTAGGTAAATTTTAATTCAGTTCTAATTTGATAAGTAGCAATATATGACTATACTCAATTAACCCGTATGTTTATTCCTTAGTGAACATATCAGGTTATGAGATCGAATTTTGAATATAAAAAAGTTCAATATATTCATTTATGTTAATCAGACATTTAATTAGCAAAATATTTTATGTACAATCACTTACTTTTGATTACACATCCATTGTGTCAGTGCAATTATGAAAGGCTTAATGGCCTTGTTGTTATCTAGAATTAATTTTACAAGGCCCCAGTATCTTTAATTAATGCTACATATAGTATATGTGACAATTCGTGTCAGAATCGACAATGCAACAAATTTTCATTTTATTTGATAATATAATGTAGACTTTTATGCTTGACAACGGCACCTTAATGCGTTTCGATTTTATTGAATTTTATATTATAGTAGGTAAGTCAAAACAAATCAATCTGGAATGTTTTCAATTTTTGTTTTATTTGTTTTAAATTTTTAAAAACTCACTAGTTTTTGAGTAAACAAGCTTGATTTGACTTGGGATACCGGAATGTCGTATGTTTCATTTCATCATACCTCCTTAGCAGCGACTTTGAGTCAAAAATAAACCACCAATTCGTAATGATATTGAAAAAAAACTATTCTACAACAAAGATTATGCTTTCTTTGACTACTAATGAAAATGTTTTATTTGCTAATTTTTCAATAATTTCCTACTTCTTTCCGCAATACTGAACAATTGGTTGTTGCCCCGATTGTCAATTCTGATACGAACCGTCACATATATATACACACATGATAACCCATAATTATTTTTATACTTAGTTTAATAGGTTGCCAACATGAACAAAAACAGAAAAAGAAAACATTTTGCAATTTTCCATATGAAGGGATTTTGTGTGTTAAGTTGAATTGCACTAACTTGTGATTATGAATTGTTCATTTAGTATTCCGAAACTACAATACAACAGAGAACGCAAAAAGTTTCTACCGTAAGTTTCAAGTGGCTGATTGTGACTTGATGCATCTGTGTAATTGTATGTCCTGTTAGTAGCAGCGTTATACTTGTAGCCGATTATTTCCAAACATTTATGAAGAGCAGATATCGTAATTTTGCATTGTTCACGTAGCATTATTTTGAAATTTGAACATGAATTATTTGTCACACGCTTTGATGCCTTCCATTATTTGATTGTGAAAAGGTCAAACACATTAATGTTGATGAGAAAAAGGGCACGTCTGTTTTACGGAAAGCGAAAAGAAATATATGAACAAATTTAAAACAAAGTCTATTATATTCTGCTTTTCTGTAAAAAAATGTACCATGTGGCAATATATCCTTTTGAGCAAAGGATTTAGGTGTAGTGAATATAGCAAGTTACTACTCCAATCTCTTACTTATTTATTATCATTGATTAATGGAACTGTTTGCTTGATTGATCGATTTACTGTATTTTGTATTTTTTTGATTTGTGTCTGTGTCATCTTTATTGGTTATTTTCATATGATATAGGCCTAACATTGCTTTGTAATTTATTGCAATGTCGATTTTGATGGTTGAATAGAGGATTCTAACCAAAAAATATTGCCAATCTTTTCTCATAAATCGGTTCAAGTACCCTTAAAAGTAATGTATCCAAGATATTTTTTAAAAATATCAAGAAATGAATGTGTAATTTAATAGAAAATACAAAGAGAATTGCATTGCTTAAAGCTGCCAGAACTGTGGCTACTGAAAACAAAACAATTAAACCCAGTCATGGAATAGACTAATTTGGCCGTGGTGCTTGGTTGGTGGGAGTTCCTCAAAAGCAAACTATGTGAGACATTTGCCAATGATGACGATGGGATTCTTGTATACCGGTACGATAGATACGCTTGGCTGTTCCATCGACCCAAGGCTTTTATGATATGATCAGGAATCATGTTATGGGCTGCCACTGTTGCAGCACCAATCCGGAAACTATCCGATGAAAACTCTTCTGGAATCTTGGCTGTCTGGAAAATTGTGCTCAGCCACACTGAGAGACGGGCCCTAGATAAAGGATGGCCAGACAATAACAAGAACAGTGGGCCGTCTTAATCCCCTTGTACGCGTAAATATGTCAACATAGCTGCAATTACACAAAGTCTTTCCGATCCTTTTCCAATGTGGATAAAGCAACGTTGGCGAAAAGGATCTGTCTTGGATGCTTTAATAGAAATCCTCATGCATGTTGCAATCATTGAATGAGACATCTACAAGCTGTAAGTTAATGGATGGGTCAAACGTTGACAAATTCGGGACAGTAAACTCTGCAGATCTCAAAAATCCAAAGTATGCCAGAGTGCATGCCGCCCAAAACATTGCATGGCTTGTAGCTGCAAGCTTTTTAAATCGATATCTACTGATTTATTCAGTCTAAATGGAAAGCATTATTTGATATATGCAGATCGTTTATCTGGCTTCCCCTTCATTTCTGAATGGCGTGATGACCCTTCCTCATCTCAAGTTTTAGATATTATCAAACACCATTTTGTACAAACCGGCGTCCCCTCACAACTTCGCTCAGACGGTGGTCCGCAGTATTTAGCGGCAGCATCGAATACTTTTCTGATCTTTCCACATTCTGATGGGTAAATACCACGCTTTTTCATTGCGTATTTTTATTTCAATATAACTCAATTCTCAGGCATAGCCCTTTAACAGATATTCTTCAAAAATATTTTTATACTTATTGTACAATTCATTAATACTTCGTTAGTCTCTTCTTTAAACCTTGCAGGCGTTTTCTTGCTGCTTGTACGTTATCTAGCAACTCATTGTTGTTCTTCCAGGGCATTCCTACTTCATAATGACCATCGACCAATCTAATGGAATCTTTCATTGTTTGCACAGCTTTTTTATCATCTATTGACCACTCTAACTCTTCTGATTTTGTCCCACAGGTCTCTACTGCCCAGAACTTTGATACTTGTTCATACAAAACGGCACCGACGTCTGCTCCAGTGGAGTCTACTTCTTCGACATTATTAGCGTTACTTTCACTTGTGCCATTGTTGTTATTGATATCCACATATACCCATTAACGACCAACCAAGAGATTTCTCAATAGCCCAGTAACGCTTGGCATTATTGATGGTTAAATTAAGTTTCTTGGCAATTAATAAGAAACAATCAAGATTAGCATCATGTTCTTGCTTTGTTTTTCCGCAGATAGTAATCATTTTCTGCATTTTTTTGTCGGGGGTCTTGGAGCTGTGATGTCATTGGACTAATGCATAATAAAGTACGATTGGAGAATGCAGCTTTACCTATTATAATGGACGAATGGTGAAAACTTTTAATTATTCGATCTAATTATGAGACACATCAATATCTATTTAAGAAATATTTCCGCAACTAATTGATTAGTTGAGATTGAATAGATAGAATGGATCGAAATCATATATCATTAACACATTTACTTGTGTAGGATTTTACTCTGCGAATAATGTTTATGAATTGTTCATTAACGGACCATAAAAATTAAGCTGTTTAACAATCATGAACATTTTATAAGGTTCACAAACTGTTCATGAGCTGCTACTTGAGTAAATGTGCCAATTCTGCTACTATAGTGTTATGTATAATACTATAGCTTCTGGTATTCGCTTTCCAATTGATGTGATTGTGTCTAGATGTAGCCATGCAGTTGACAAGTTTTTTAAAAATAAAAATTGTTAACGTGTATACCAATTACCATTACTGGTACTTTTTCTCCTGTGCACCCAGGGGATGGGCAAGAATTAGAATCAATTCATTACATGGGTTGGAATCTTTGCTGATGTTGTGGTATGGGAGAATCTACATCAAATTTCACCTTAAGGTAAGTCTCGTTTAATGTTCAATTCTCCCATACCACAGCAGCAAAGAATAATGAGATTTCAAAGACATCTAGACACAAGTACCAAGAGTAACCATCCAAAAAGACAATAAATATGAATAAAATATGATGATGCGAACAAGATCATACTAATATCCAGTACTGAATTGAAACGTGTTAATTAACATAATACTGACGCCTGACAATATTATACAGTGTCATAGCGATTATAAACCGTAAAGGTAAACGCTAGAAGATACACATCTAGTTAATATATACATGCATGCATTGCATATATCAATGAATTGGTAATAGCGTTAGCGTATTTTATCTGCCTTCTTTTCGAGCGATTAAACATTTCTGAAGGCAGGAGTCGATTTTCAGGATGCAATGTATAATTTTAAAAGGCACTTTGCAATGAAGTGCTACGCCGGAGGAGACAAACATTATAATGCGCGGCTTGAACACTGGTGAATCTCCATCAGCGCTCGTCATCAACTGATTTATCCAACAAGAAATTAATTGAGTCATTTTTATGTATGTTTAATTTCCCGGTTGCAAATAGGGAATAAGCCATGTTTTTTCACCGCAGCTCTTATAGATCTGTTAGTTCTCAATGTATTGCGATATGCGACAAGTAAGTACAGTATAACTGCACCATTTTGCGTTCTATAGAAATCCCTCTATTCCATTACAGGTTGTTTTCTGCCAGGCGCAGAATATTCAAATGACTAATATGGAAAGCGAAATAATGAGTAACTTATTTAACCAGTTTTGTATACGAGTAAGATCGAGCGAGTATAGAGCTTGTATTCTTCGAGCTAATACTAATGCTGTATTAGCAGTGGCTAATTTATCAGTTATTGCTGTAAATTCATATTATCATGAGAAAATGAATGTCCTTAATATTGCTAAACCATGGTAACGTCCATATATATATATATGCACTGATAGCTTGGCAGCGAAGGATGTACCTGGTATGCTGGTATACATAAGCGAAATTCACAAATTTGTTTATCAGTTGACGTGCCCCAATGGTTTTCTCACCACCAATCACAACAGTCTGCCGAGATAGCACAATCAGCATATTGACCGGTTATTAGTATTATAATTAATTAGTAATTTTACTAAGATCTAACCATAGAAAAGCACCATCACCTATTGTTCTGCTCCAAGAACCTGAGAGTCACGGCACACACAGGCTAGTGATACTTCGTATCAAATTGTATTTCCCAACGCAAAAAAGCCAATTATATACGACCTTGGGTCATGTGATGGAATTTTGTTGTTGCTTTGTTTGTCTTCGGTTGGCCAGTATGAGGCAATTAGCAATCTTCTTCTAAATTTTGTAAAATTGAAGGCAATAGTTAAACTTATCACAGCAGTAAGATGCACAAACTGCTAGCTTGTGAGCAACTTGGTTTGAGAGCCAAGACACATGGTGGGAGCTGAACATTTAATATAGAGGCAAATATGTCAATATCAGGCTTGCAATATTCAGCGAAATATAGAGGCCCACGGGAGGTACATATTACTCTCTCTGATCATGAAAACTCTGGAAGCCTTATTTGCCTCATTGTTCAGAACATCTGGTATATGTATACAGAGTAGGAATGAGGCAAATACATTTAGCCATCTATGATTTAGTTTTGCACCAAAATCAAGTTACTATTGAAATATTATTACATTCATAAAAGTCACCCATGTTGTTTACATAAGTGACAGATGTTATAACAACTGCCAGAACTTCAAAGTGACAGTTGTTATATGTGTTGCATAAGGACTGTATGTCCAATATAATAGCTTTAAATTTGTCAAGCTGTATGATGTGTTGAAAGAATGTTTGTGTATTATTTGTTGATATCTTGTTACTGTAAATTAGATCGTTTGTTGTGTAATAACACACATCATACAAAAGCTAATATGAGTAGTAGTTTCTTGTGGCAAACATCTTCCCCAGTTGTGGGATTGCCTATGCATACCCTCCAACCCTATAAGTTGGAAGCATCTATTTTCAGCCCAGAACATATAGGACCCGATACAATATTTTTTGTTTGGAAAATTTGTGTCCGTCAGCCCTACATACAATGTATTTTGCCATTTCGGTAAACTCGCGAGGACATATAATTTCTATTATGTCATCTCTAAGAGTAGGCGACCTCTCTCTTTAGAACACCTCTACAATAAAAATGATTCGTACTCCAAACCAAGGAAAAATGATAGTATTGTTACAGGTAGTTTGGATGATTATCAAATCGAAGGGATAACATATGATTTTCAAGGGCGTGCTGAGCATAAAACTTATGCGTAGTCCATGAGAGGCATACAAATTGGAATAATGAGCATTGCCAATAAAACTTCTGATATTTTTGATCACAGATCACATTGGATAGACTAATATGTATCTTTGAGATTGATGGCCTGCTAATTAGTAGCAAAACTTGAAAAATTGATGATGCAACTATCTATATCATCCACTTCAAAAAACTGGACATAGCTAATAAATGGATTCCAATGATTGGGGTGCATGGATATTATGGTGTGTTCCACCCTTTCTGGTCATAGAAATGTAGATGAGATCATCATCATCATTATCATCACCATTTATTCAGAAAACCATTCAAAATACAGGTTACTATTCCTGTATGGTTTGCAAAATAACCAAATATAGAAATTCAAATAGGAGGTTTTCTCCTGTTGTGTAGCATTCAGTTGTACTTGTCTATTATAATCCAGACACACATAGTCAAGTAGGTAAGAATCCAATTATGTGCCTTGACACAAGTTCAATATCGTATAGTCAGATGTAATTTAGACTTTCAATAATCTGATCCCTTGTAATACGAGGAAGTAAATTGCTTACCCCGTTAATTGATTGTGATAATATTTGGCTAGGTTCCTGTACCTTTGTCGGCCAAAATGCATTCATTTCGAGTTATTTGACGTGGGTTAGGCATCGACAGCTATTGTTTGGATTTCACTGTTTCTAAAACAGTTTTTCTCTGTCTGAAGATTCATCTCCAGTTAGAGTTGAGCCCACTATACGTGGGTTATATCATACAATGACTTAAATTGTAGATACAAATCATTCTGGTACATTTCCCCTGTGCCAGATTGAGGTTATGATTTGCTGATGTCCGCAAAATCATGGCACCAAATAACGCACTCAAAATCTCCTTTTGCATAGCATACAATAGGTAATATCAATTAAACTCCTTGCCTATATTGAATATTTGGCGTTGGTGCTTGGTTGGTGGATATTGGTAGATGACCCAAATATATTAGCACCAATACAGCATAAACCATACCTGTCACCACCAACTCAAGCACCAGTCACACTGCTAAGTCAGTGGAGTACCTAATATACTTACCTTACCATATTTTCTGCGGAGGGAGGGGAATCTAATATCCACATTCTGTGCAACTTCGCACTTCAATCAAAATATAACATCACTCAGTGCAACTTCGCACTTCAATCAAATAATTAATTACATCATTCAATCCTCTAATATCACTCAGTGCAACTTCGCACTTCAATCAAATAATTAATAACATCATTCAATACTCTAATATCACTCAGTGCAACTTCGCAAATCAATCAAATAATTAATAACATCATTCAATACTCTAATATCACTCAGTGCAACTTCGCACTTCAATCAAATAATTAATAACATCATTCAATACTCTAATATCACTCAGTGCAACTTCGCACTTCAATCAAATAATAAATAACATCATTCAATAACCTAATAACTCTAATAAATATAATGCACGAAAAAACACCATTTATGATGTGTAAACAATCAGTGTATCAACTTCTAAATCAAACTCAAAATATCCAAATATATCAAAACAAATATACCGAGTTGAAGAGCGATTCAAATTCTGCTAGCAAGCTAGACAAAAATGGCAAGACTGACTACCACACCCAGATAATAGAGACATGCGCACTACAAATAATTCATAAAATCTCACTTGTCAATACTCACGTCATGTGGCCAATAAGATCCTAGTGTCAATCACTTTGTCCGCTGACCATTTATTCAATATAGCACTTGCCATGATAATCTCATCTTTAATAAGTTATTAACTGCCATATAGGCATCAGTTTAACCTCACTTAAAATTAATCATTTTAACCACAATTAAACTCCTTGCCTATATTGAATGTTTGGCATTGGTGCTTGGTTGGTGGATATTGGTAGATGACCCAAATATATTAGCACCAATACAGCATAAACCATACCTGTCACCACCAAAGAAATCTCCAAGGTGCTTGGAGGAGTGACAGGGAACTCCCACCAAAGTCCAACCCAAGCACCAGGGGCCAACTGCATATTAACGAGGCAGCCCCCTGCCTTGAGCAAGGACGCCAGACAGCTTTATAATTTCAGTAGGGTCGATCGTTTGTATAATAAGAAAGCATTACTCGTCCATCTTCCTAGTGCTTTGATGAGGTGCGATGGAATGTTGTTATTGGCTGCAACTGTAGCGGCCCCTATGCCAAAACTGTGTGAGGAATAGTTTCCAGTAATATTTGCATTTGTGAAAATTGTTCTCAGCCAAGTAGACAATTGTTCCCGAGAATGTGGCTGACCAGACTGATTAAGAAATAGAGGCCCGGGAACATCTCCACGTAAGTTCAAATAATCTGACATAGCTGACACAGCACATAAAGATTGTGAACCTTTATCGATATAAATATTGCAGCCTTTGCGAAAAGGATCTGTTTTATAAGATTTAAGAAATACTTGCATACTTGATGGGTCTGTACGGTCGTTGAAGGCCACATCTTTAGCTTGTAAATTGACATTATGGTCAAACGCACGTAGCTTAGGCACTGTGAATTCTGCTGCTCTCAGAAATCCAAAATAGGAAAGTGTGCAAGCTGACCAAAACATTATGTGATCTAGCTTAGTTAAGTCCAAAGACCCTCGGATAATCATCATTAGGTGATTTGTGATCGGCAATCTGTTTGACGTGCTAGAGCCCTGTGTTCTCTTTACACCACGAACCAGCCGCTGGAGCTGTTGAGAACCAGCAATTGGATCCGGATATCCATTTTCGATGTGGAATGAACGTATAGCCGCAAAATAAACTTTAATGGACTGATGTTTCAGTGATTTTGCCAAATGAGTTGTAAACAAACGTAACGTCCGCTATAGCCAAAACGCTATTCCATTCCAATCACTTAAAAATTTCCGCCACCAATTTAAATCTAGATGGAATTCTTTATTTAATTGTATAAAATGCTTAGGTTTTGAGAAATGACAGAGCAAGTTGAGCATGCGTCGGATAAAGGTCCGACCAGGCCAAACAACTTTAGCAGCATGATGTAGGTGGCCCATGAGAGACTCCAGTTCTTTTCTGTTGCATCCCTTCTTATCTTTCCAGGACTCAATAAGAACTTGGATTTCGGTGAGCTTAGCGTTGGGTAACTTGGCGGTTTGGGTTGAAGAATTTAATTCAATCCCCAAGACCAACAGATCATTTGTTGGTCCCAAAAACTTTCCAGGGTGCAGAGGCAGCCCTAGCTGATTGCATTCATGGACTGCTCGATCAAGGTAAATATTACAAATGTTAGAATTTGCTGGGCCTGCCAAGATGAAATCATCAAGATAATGGGCCACATGAGTGACCTGGTGCTTATGGACCAAGATCCATTCAACTGCTGCTGCTACAGAGTTGAAAATGAATGGAGAGGAGCGGAGACCGAAAGGCAATGCTAAATCGACATAGAATTGGTCCTGCCATTTCATCATCAGCAGGTATCGATCTGCAGGATGCACGGCAACGTTTCGGTATGCTGCTTCGACATCAAATAATTTTGTCCATTGTGACATACTCTAGTGTGAATTCATCCTTATTGATGCCATCATTTACACTGAATCCCCTTGGGGACGAAAGGTCTACAATCAGGCACCATTTTCCAGGCTGGCCTCGTTTGGGCAAGACACCAAAACTGCTCACATGTAGATTGGGTAAAGGCGCATCCGGGAATGGCCCCGCAACCCTACCAAGATGAACCTCATTCTGTAAATAATTACTAATGACCGCTGCGTTTGTATGCGCAGACTCTTTACTGCTTTTAGAGGAGCACAGAGTTCGGTTGTCATGGTAACCAATTCTGAAGCCGTCGCGGATACCATTCAACACATAAGAGACAAAATTGTGGTCTGGGTGATTGGCCAGTTGTTCAGCAAATCGCTCCACGTGCAATGGTGTAACTGCAACCACCGGTGGCAATTGTGGTCTAACTGAAACCGAAAATAGACAATATGACGGAATCTTTCTCGGTATACAAAGTTATAAATATCGTTTACTAGCAATTAGTCACCCTCGTTACCCCGTTGAATCTACTAGGCATACAAAAAACTAGTTTTTTTTTTTATAATTTTTTTTTTTTTCTTATAATTTTTTTTTTTTTTTTATTATTATCATTTTTATCTTTGTTTTTAATCTCGCGGAAAAACTATTTGTATTTGATCTAACTAAAATGGAGTCATTTTTAAATAAATTATGAACATTTTCAAGGAATCCGAAATCCGATCCGAAATTGAAACAAGAAAGCCGATCGAAAAATAAAATTCCAATCCGAATCCGAAAAAGTTTGATGTGGGAAATCCGATCCGACACCGTCTTTACAGCAGAATTTTCGAAAAAGAGACACCGAATATCTACAATACGTTACATACGGGTTCAACCTCGTAATAACATATTCCTGTTAATAGTATCATCAAAACTGTAGTGATTAAGTGTTCTTCGCCCGCAAAGGCAAACAAAGTACAGTGTCGTATTAATCCCTTCTAATCGTAAGAATATGCTATCACATCAGCTATGGCTAATCAGAACAACTCTCGTGATTTATGACCTCGCTCTCACAGAAATTATGATGTAATATTTTCAATTTCAAAGCGAGACATGACCTATGACTTCCGTGAATATACGCCTTGAAAAATAGATCATATTGACCACGCCTCTCACTCCTTCCTTAGCAGCCCTATGACGATAGCATTCCAGAAAGACAAAGCTGTGTTATCCTGATTTTATTATCGTATCGAATTAGAATTTTTTATTTAATTAATTTCTGTTGAATACATCCTGATGGTACCACTCTCTTGCGAGGGAATCGAGTGTGCTAGCTATTCAAGTCTAAGGTAACATCACATTGGTCATTATGAACAGGATACTCGAAATCCTGAACGCTCATTATAGCCTATTATCGCATTATGATGATATCGTCAAGTGGGTGTTAAGACCTTGCCCAGACATACTTGGACACACCAGAAGGCACGTAAAATCTGACACACGGTAATAAATCAATCCGCAGATGATAATTACAGAGATAACACAAAGATAAGATAATATTATTAACAAATAAGTCCAAAAAATATGTATTGATACCAGGTTAATACATCAATTAATGTTACAGCTTTTATTTATTTATTATTATCCTTCTTCTTCTTCTTCTTATTTTTTTTTTTATTATCTACTTTTTGTTTCGGTTTTAAGTAAAAAACTATATCAATCGTATTGGTTTCTTTATTATTCCCAACATGACTTTAACTTTAACTTTAAAAAAAAAATAGTAAGAACTAGCAGTTTGATAAGCAAAGTTTCTACGAACTTCCTAAACATAGCTAGACACACATAGTTAGCGTACATTCAAATATTAGCGGGCATTATAAGCCTATCAAAAATATTAAGGCCTTCAAATTAGTGAGCATAATCAAATCGCGTTAACCTAATTTAGTCCATATGACCCAAGCCTTGGTGTGCCATGAGGTCAATCACTGACCGCTAGTCGTAGCGTGAGCTTTAAATTTCTGGTTGCAGCGGGTAAATGGGTGATTTCCTTGACATTTCGAACAAACGTGGCTAAAATTGCACGCGCCGTCCTTGTATCTGCATTGACCGTTATCATTATATTTGTAGCAATAGCGATTGTTACTATACGGTAAATTCCGCGGTGACCATGCACCCGCTATATTGTTATTCAAGTTCTTCGGGCGATGGGCTGCGCTAGTATGAAAGCTATACAGTTGGGTGTTAATGCTCGACCAGTCGGTTAGTTGGCTGGCAGCTGCGTGCTCCCGAAAAGCCTTGTCGTAATTCGCCCAAGCATATCCCGAAAATTGGTGATACGTGCGGATAATTAACAGTTTATACATTGACAGATCTCTCCAAATTTGCGGATGTTATGTTGACATTATAGTCATAAAAATACTGAATGCCTCGACCCATGACAAAATATCGGAGTTTGACCGAACTATTCTCTTTTTGGGAGCAGCGAGAACTAGTCTCCCGTCAAACAGCACCCGCGGCTCCTCGTCCTGGTCCGTAAGATCAGCAGACAGTAGTTCGCCCAAATCCACGAATCGCCCTGTCGTTATTTGGGTAACTGTTTTTGATGGGATTGGCGAACATCCAGGTCCCAAATTAAACGGCTGGTGCAACGTAGGCGTTATCTGCGGCAAACATGACAAGGATGTGGGAACAATATTTGTGAATGATGGCGTTTGACCTGACGTGGCATCGGATAATGAGGCGGTGGCTGCCGCAAGGGATAGCGACGTTGACGTAGGCATATTGAATGTATTAACAAAGTCGGGTAAAGATTGTATACCGGACATACCTTGAGGCTGAGACGGCTGGCTAATCGTGGGCTGACCAACTTCTGGTTCGGATACCGACGTGGAGTGTACCAACGGTGTCTGTTGCCCACTACCTTGATTATTCGTCATTTGAAATAACGCTTGTGCCACTTCTTGGACGAATGTTTGGCGATCTCCAATTGATAAGGCCACTGGATCGGTCGTCGCATTGACATCTGAGCGATGTGTTACATCGTATGGCGAGTCATGGGAGTTCCTTGTTCTGCGTGGCATATTGTCAATTTCTAGTATTCTATCGTATATTGTCCACTAAATTATGGTGTGTAAACAATCAGTGTATCAACTTCTAAATCAAACTCAAAATATCCAAATAACCAATAGAAAAATCAGTATCAAACTATCAAAACAAATATACCGAGTTGAAGAGCGATTCAAATTCTGCTAGCAAGCTAGACAAAAATGACAAGACTGACTACCACACCCAGATAATAGAGACATGCGCACTACAAATAATTCATAAAATCTCACTTGTCAATAAATACTCACGTCATGTGGCCAATAAGATCCTAGTGTCAATCACTTTGTCCGCTGACCATTTATTCAATATAGCACTTGCCATGATAATCTCATCTTTAATAAGTTATTAACTGCCATATAGGCATCAGTTTAACCTCACTTAAAATTAATCATTTTAACCACAATATAGTATAGGTAACAATTGTTATGGGAATAATTCCATCAACAAATCTGGATTGCTCACCCTGCAAGTCAAACGTTTGTGTTTCTTGATTTTTGACTATATTATACAACAAGCTTTTACATGTTGAACACGTGTATGATTGCTGCGCGGATTCTCACGCAAAGAATCAATACAACTGGCAAACATTATTTAGCACAGTCATTAAAGAATCACGTTGTTCTGGTAATGAAATATTACCTGATATTTCTGTGTACAAGGAATCATTCAGCATTAGTTGAAACTTCTTCTCTTTCTTTTATTTTGAACCTTTTATCCTCCGGTTATGTTCTCATCATCAGCATGATGAAACACTAGCACGGTTGCTATTGGCAACCGACAATAAATTATTCAGCAAAGTCATTACAGACTTACCTGTTACTGGTAATGAAGCATTACCTGAGACTTTTGTGAAGGAATCATCAGCATTAGTTGACCTTTCTTTTTTTATGGACCTTCTGTCCACTAGTATTGTTCTCATTGTTGCTGGTAATGAAGTATTACCTGGAATTTCCTTTTGGACCTTCGGTCCTCCAGTAATGTTCTCATCATCAGAATGATGTTGAACATGGACACGGTTGCTATGGGCATTCTCATGCAAAGAATCCACAACCGGCAATAAATTATTCAGCAAAGTCATTACAGACTTACCTTGTACTGGTAATGAAATATTACCTGGACTTTCTTTTTGGACCTTCCGTCCTTCAGTAATGTTCTCATTATCAGAATGATGTTGAACACTGGCACGGTTGCTATGGGCATTCTCACGCAAAGAATCCACAACTGGCAATAAATTATTCAGCAAAGTCATTACAGACTTAACTTGTACTGGTAATGAAATATTACCTGGACTTTCTTTTTTGGACCTTCGGTCCTCCAGTAATGTTCTCATCATCAGAATGATGTTGAACACGAGCACGGTTGCTATCGGCATTTTCACGCAAAGAATCCACAACCGGCAATAAATTATTCAGCAAAGTCATTACAGACTTAACTTGTACTGGTAATGAAGTATTACCTGAACTTTCTTTTTTGGACCTTCGGTCCTCCAGTAATGTTCTCATCATCAGAATGATGTTGAACACGAGCACGGTTGCTATCGGCATTCTCACGCAAAGAATCCACAACCGGCAATAAACTATTCAGCAAAGTCATTACAGACTTAATTTGGTCTGGTAATAATTGTGGTGCTGTGTTATAATATTGGGGAATAAATTGGCTATCATGCGAACAGCCTTCCCCAGAATCTTCCGTTATCTCTGTTTCGTATAGGTCGTGGAAGCCATTATGACATCCAAAAATCCACAACGTCATTGTTTTCCTTGGACATTTCCAACGATAAAATCAGCCAAAAATACATATAAAATACTTTATATCAAATTGATTTAAATAAATAATAGCAAAAGTATAAATACGAAACCAGATCGGCAAGATTAATTCTGCAAACTGTATTCAAAACTTTGAAAAATCAGAAATGGTACCGACATAGTCGAAGCACATGCTGTAAAATTGGATCTTAATACGCATGCGCTGCCTCTCATTAATCTTTGCTGCTGTGGTATGGGAGAATATAATATAAATTTTGATTTTATCGTTTTTTTTGTTATGAACTTTACTTAAAGAATATTACTGTATAATATGCATATGCTTATGCTAAACATTGTTATGCAATTGCGAACCCTTTGCTTGCAAAATTTAAAGCGATGTCCATTGCTTTAAAAACTCCTTTTTCACTACTATGGCAAGTTAGCAATTTCAGCAATAGCAAATACGCTGACGATATTGAGAGACTGCTTTTTATGTTATCACTCAAACGTTGGTGATTTTGATTTACAAAAGCTGCATCCTTGAATTGCCAGGGAATTCTGCATTTTCTTCTAAATCCACATACTTACCATACCGCTCTGCAGCCCGGCATTCAAAGAAATGACTTGGTTTAATATCTTCTAAACTTAGTTGCTTAAATTTCTCTCAATTTATGTCAGTCTCGACTGTCCTGCTGCTTTTGCAAAATAGAACTATACATTTTGTAAAATTGTTCCTTGCAAATTTCAGAAAGCCAAAACATTTTAACCCTCTCTTTATTTTGTGTAGCCCATTCTTCCTGGAAAACAGCAACTCATAGGTTGCTAAATGCTAAATAAGATGATGTTTTTCATCATAATTGATGACATTATCAATTGGCCAAAGTGACAAATTTGTATTTTGCCAAAATGCTTCTCTTTGGCTGCTTTTGTCAAGTAAATTCTTTAGTTCATCATTGCTACTACATTTTTCTACATCATTTATCAGTTCTATCAACAAGAATGTTGATGCATTCAATGAAATGCTATCTCAGACATTAAAGGGAGTAAATCACTGTCACTGCAATCAGTGATGTATCCATCTATATGTGATGCTTATATAGGGAAACCAGTTGAACTTCTATCCAATATAGAATGTGCTATTATTATACCAGCAATCACAAAGATGATACCTTTTGTGGCATCCTTGATAGGAACTAAACAAAATGAATTGCCTTTGAAAAGCCATCTCAAAACTTCATGCAAGGCTAATGTGAACATTTCCACCTTTATCATTTAACATTCGCCCCTTTATTTTGGCCAATTTTCATTAAGAAATTCATCTCGAATGATATGTAATTCAATCTGCTCAGATGACGATTAATCTTCTATAAAATTATGCAGTAAAATCAACAAAAGAATGTCTTTCTTTAGTAATATATCCTTTTCCATTGGCATTCGTTTTGCATTCTCTGCAAGATAAGCTGCAGCTTTATCTAATGTATTCAAATTATCCTTCCCTTCTTCTAACTCTGATTGTGAAGTATCTGGGAAAATAATCCTTAATCGACTGGTTAGTCGATCATCATCCTTTAAACAACATGGAAATGCAGGCATATCATCTTCAGCCGAAGAGGCATAACTATCCATCTGCGGGGTATCACTAGTCAAATCCATTTAGTTCGTATTACATGAGCCCTTATGTTTTCTTAAGTTACATAGGAC
Source organism: Haliclystus octoradiatus (assembly GCA_916610825.1). Taxonomy (NCBI): domain Eukaryota; kingdom Metazoa; phylum Cnidaria; class Staurozoa; order Stauromedusae; family Haliclystidae; genus Haliclystus; species Haliclystus octoradiatus. The sequence goes on along the minus strand of OU744447.1, from coordinate 27,435,977 downwards.
TATCTCATTATTGCAGTGTTTGCATTTGACAGTTGGTATATCATGATCGGCTACTATTCCTGCATTGGTATTTAAGATGGAGGAACGAGATGCAAATAGATGTGTTTTTAGTTTGCTCTTGAATTTGGGTAATAATTTACAAGCTTGCAGATATTTTGGTATATTGTCCCATAAAGTTTGAGCAGCTACAGATAGTCAATAAATCATCAGGTGATGATCTTAGGCATCTCTTAGGACAATACTCAAGAAGTAGTTCACGTAAATATATATGTATGTATATTTGTCAATTTAAATAGTTATTTGACAGGCATGTATAGGTACAATTGTTAATATTATACACTTACACAAAGCCTAAAATGTTGATTAATTAGTTTAGATCGAAAAATGATATGGATATATACAACAGAATTTGTTTAATGATATATTATTAAGATTATTTTTGAAGTTATTTAAAGACTTAATCGCTACTAGATCTTCAGGTAAGCTATTCCAAACGGATACTGTTCTATGCATGAAAGAATATTTGGAAAAGTCATATTATGGTGTAAATAATGGGGTAACCTTCATCCCATGTGATCTTAGTGTATATTAGGACTTACTGATTTTGAAAAATGCAGAAATATCTAAATCAATTAAGCCATGAAAAATTTTATATATAATAATGATATTGTTACATATACGGCGATATTCTAAACTGTCAAGTTGGAGATGTTGTAAACGCTCGGAATAATTGGAAAATGCAATTCCAGAACGTTTGCACACTATTCTGCTAAATTTCCGTTGAACTTTTTCAATAACTTTAATGTCTTTTTGCAGATGAGGACTCCAAACCGGAGTATCTGATTCAACATAGGCACAAGTCAATTTAAGGATTTGAAATCATTAACAAAATCTTAAATTCAATACGTTGCGCTACTGGAAGCCAAGTGGTCTGATGACGACAACACATTACTACTGTATGTTCTATTTCAGCTTTGACACGACGACATCCAAGATTATCTGTTTGGGATGATCACTGTGTTAAAGCGTTCAGACATCAGTGCTATAATCGAGAAAGATACACTTTCTTGCCTTTACATCCAGGTTGTGTTTTTCATCTTTAGTAATGTGAGCATAGGCTCTGCACTCGAAACGTCTTAACTGATTCACATTTGGCTTTTTACCATTCCAAGCAACTAATAAGTGTTCAATTCAATCTTTCAGCAGCGCCAATTTGCTCTGGTGTTTTGGGGATAGATTTGTTATGCAGTACCCCTTATCCCTTAAGATAGTCTTCAAACTCTTTAGACGTATATTCACCTCCATTGTCAGTTCTAAATGTTTGCAGAGGGTATCCTGATGATTTTTCAACTAGAGCTTTCCATTCCAGAAACCTATCAAAGCTTGGTCCTTCCGTTTAAAGATGTATTCCCATGCAAAATTTTGCAGTGGTAGCATTGTGGACCTTGTATCTTGTGCTGGTGACAAGTCACTTAGATATTTTCACTTGGAACATCTTTTTCTTTTTGTTGATTTTGCTTTCTTTCCTCATGTAGTAAGCGTTCTGTAACAACTGCCATCTTTGAAACTTCTGCATTCACTTCTAGTGCTATAACTAACATATTATAATTCTTGGGTCACCAGTAACTCCTGTAAATGGTGCAGCTTCTGTGCCATTTACTATCCCCCGTAACCATCTTTCACCAAGGACATTCAACATTGAACTTTCCAAGTTGCATAATTATCCCCAATCGATGGAACAATTGTCACAAGCTTCGTTTCTGATGCCATACTTTATAATAATATTGTAGCCACAGAATATATATCAAAACTCATATGATAATTATACAGATAACGTCTCTGGGCTCATAAGCTGTTGAAGCTTTATTTTTAATATAACAAAAACGACAGAGATACCACACTAGTCGTATATTAAACTGAAAGTTTGACCTTATTATTATTAACTGCTCAATCAATCTGAGCTACCACCTTGGCTACATACAAGCATGTGCTCTCGATAATACAAAGAGATGCTATTACATAAGAGAGGTTATAACAAAATAGAGGTTCTAACGAAATAGAATGAAATAATTATTACATAATCTTCAGTCTTGGAATCATTAACTTGTAAATTGTACTCTTTCAACATGTTTTTTTCTCTTTGGTTGTATTCTTGATTAGTTGTTGTGTAACTGATATCATCTGCATATTGTTGGTCTATTGAAATTTTATTTTGGTCTCCCATTGTATATGTATGGGCATGAGCATGCGATGGATTAGTGATGTGATTACATTTTTTAAGGGCATCAGCTTGGTAAATTACAAATAGGATTGGACTGAGAAAGTCAGCTTGTGGTACGCCAATGTTACTTTTAATATTTTCTCCAGTTATTTACTTTAGTTTGACTTTTAAAATTACATGTTCTATTAATATTTTCATAATATGGAGTTCATCATTATCTAGGATCTCCTTCAATATATTTATCATATCGTATCTTCTAACCTTACCAAATGCTTTCGACATATCTGATAATAGTAGTATGATTTGATACTTCTCTGAAGTAATTGCTTTTTCTGCAAGAATTTTGTAGCTAAACACTTGTTGTGTCGTACTTCTGCCTTGTTGATATGCTGCTTGTGACAGAGGAATCTTTTTATTGAACTTTCCTAGACATCTTCTTAACATACAAATGGCCAGGGGTTTTCTCAGTACAGATAGTAAAATGGCAGGTCTCAGATAAGCTGCCGGCAATGGCTTCTTGCCTGGTTTTGGCAATGGTACTAGAATCCCTTCTTCGATTTCTTTTGGAAAATCACCTGTAGCTGCTATTATATTAAATATTTCACTTATTTGTTGACTAATATGAGTTGCCATGACACTGAACCCAATAAGCTGTTTGAGTATGTTTTAAACAAGTCCCTAGTTTCCTTTGTATCTTTACTATTGTTAATACTTCTGCATCTGTTAACATCCCGAATCGCATTGGTTGAGTCCACATCTGACTGCCAAGTCCCGGGAATTATAGATCCACTGGTGTCTGTTGCGTCGATAAACCCCCAGGGATATAGCCAGTGTTGTCGGCTTGCTTCAAATAATTGTGAAGGGATCCTCAGGCTTTTATAATTTTCTCAACACTTTTGGGGGCTACGCGTATCAGTCTCCGGAATATCTGCCACTTAGCAGCCATTAGACCCAAGTAATTTTCGACTATTCTCCTTGCACGAGATAAACAATAATTAAACACCAATTTCTTTTCAGAAAGATTTTTTTCAGGGTATGGTTTGAGTAACCAAGGTTTTAAGCCGAATATGTCATTAGCAACAAGCACGTAGGTGAAATCTTTTCCATCTATCTTCTCAGGCACATCTATCTATGTGCACATTGAAATTTCGGCTCGCAAAATTCACTCAAAGTAAGTATTGATTCAAAATCGGAGCGTCATTGTCACTGTCATATCCTCTTATATCTACCAATAAGTAAAACAATAAAGTAAAACAATAATCTGCATCGCAAATAGCCATCAAGATAATGCTGTGGAATCCTTTGTAGTTGTAGTAGCTTGAGCCACCATTACTTAGACATTTAATCGCTATGTGTTTTCCACCTAGAGCACTGATACAATGAAGGAAATTCAATTCTGTTTCATAACCATTCCCAATTTCCTTCCAATCTTCTGCATCTTCAGGAGCCTTTACATATTATCGCATAATGCATCCAAATACCTTCACAAAGTTCTTGCACAATATTACAGACATTACTACGCCCAACTCTAAAATTGAAAGACTGTGATTGTTGTGAGTCACCAGTTGCCATATACCATAGTGTTATAACCAAATGCTGAGCAGGCGAAATTGAAACACCACTTCTACGCATTTTGTTTGTTATATAAGGCCCGTCAAGCTGAGTAGGATTCTCCAATCTTTCTGGAGACATGCGCATAAATCTACAAAGAAATATAATTAAAATCACAAGTTATCGATTTTTAATAGTCAAATTTTATAGCCACATCGAAGAAGAATAGTATAATGTTAAGGATTTTTGCCTGGAAGTGGACAGAGGATAGCTGGGTGGTATCGGCTAGGGTATGTGTATGTACTATGCAGATACCCCTTTCTCAACGGCTGAGATATAAGGGCATTCTCTTTGTTGGGAGAGCTAAATAATATTGAATATCGAAATGGCAAAATATGATGTCAGATATTCATATCATTATATATTATACAGTTTAAGAATTAAATTAAAACAGTGACACTAGCGACAATTAGTTACAGTACAATACGTAGGTAAGTTATATATGCCTACTACTGTAACTATGCAGAAGCATATATCTATTCGATTATAGTTTGATTAAAGCATATTATCTAATGTTTAATATGCCAAATAATTTAGCACTAAAGAAAAATATAGTATGTACTAACCTGAAAAAGTTCTCTCTGTCACCGAATCGTAGCTCTTCTACCAAAGTATTATATTGTCCATAATAATCTCTCTGACGGAAAATGTCCCTAACCCATACTTTGTGCTTTCTTTTTTCTTTTCACTGATGACTTTTTAAAGCTGCATAGCTCAATGTGAGAAAAGCACTATCTAAACTAATCTGTGGTTATTTCCTTCTTCAGCGGGTTACACTGTATGTACAAGTGGTTTTTATGTATTATTGGGTTAATCCAATAGAATACTGGTAATGGTTTGTGTATATGACTGAAATGACCACTATAGACAGGTGGTCTTTATATCAGATTTATTGTTGTTCTGTTTTTGCTGTTGTTTATGCTTAAACCATTACTATAGATCCACTTGGAGTAATTCAAAATTGTCAAAGTGTTTTCACAATTTCAGATGCTCTGATAAACCACATCTGTTTGGTACAGCTGAAGATAAAAACCAGATGTACAAGGATCGGTACGAAATGCTGTTTCAGGTAAACCCTATAATAGAAAATTGATTGTCATTCTCTACATATAGAAGTGTCAATTGCTTAATCTGATCCAAATTTGCTTGTCTCTTTTTCTAGAGAACTTTACATCATGAATTATTCATGCCTGCTGTAGCAGCTTCATCTACTTCACAGAAGTCAAGAAAGTTTGAAGTGAGTACAGTGTCTATTTCTGAAAAAAATACTATAACTTGATATAGCAATCGAAATCTGAATGTTAACATTTATTGATACATTCCAAAGCTTTGATAATAATTTTGTAGTGAAAAATGAGAATTAAACACAAACTGGTTGTCGTTGTAAGTCAGAAACTAGTAAGTAATTGGGTCAAGCCTATATGCCATGAAATCTGTTGAAATTGATCTGCATTGTCGTGGCTGAGATCAATAAAAGCACATTTACAATCATTGCTCTTAGTGGAAAGGGCTAACAAATATAGAAATAGAAAAGAGTTGTACAGCACCTTCGGTATGGCAATACCGTCTCAATTACTACTCCTTAATTAAGAATGTGTTTGTTTTCAGTCAGTCACCATCATTACATAATACATTACTTATAAATGATATGAAGGTAGAGATCATCTTTAATATTGTATTTAACTATTTCTTGTTTCAGTTAAAACCAGTTGAGCATTTACTTGGAAGTTCAGGTGCTATTGAAAATGTCATTGTTCTTGGCATGCTGGTCCAGATGAGCGAGGTATGTCACAGTTTCACTCAATGTAACTCAGTCAAAAGAAAGGCTGAAGGCTCACCCAATTAATTGAGATGAATGAGATATTGTCTTGTCTCTGTGCAGTTATCAGGCATAAGATAGTTCCTAGTGTTGCGGTGCTTAATTGACTTATCTAATGCTCTATAATGCATTGAGGTAACTAAAGGCTCTAACTAGGACAATAGAGAGGACTGTATAAATGAGACTAAAAGACGCTTAGATTCAAGGAAACCACAAATCAGTTATCAAAATCCTGCTACATATTTGTTAACAACAACACTATAATGATAGTATCAAAACCATGTTCAATTAACTGATTAAATGTAAGATAAATAACAATCTAAAGTTTACAGTAGGCTATATGCCAGCTGAGAATGTTGAGTTCCAACATACGATAATAAGATACACAATGAGATGACACATTCACTCTATGATGGCCAAGCCAGAACTTGAGCGGTGTTACACAAAACTTACTTACTGATTACTGATGAACGATGTGGTTGATAAAAATTATAGATAATAAATATTATTATTAATGGCAAGTTTTTTAAAACTTGCGTTCTATTGGTCAATTGAGCACTGACAATCCCTAATGTCTTTGAGTGTGATGTAATGATCCGATAAAATGGGGTAGAACTTGAGACATTTACCCTATGTTGCAACAATGTGTTGAGACAATAGCATCTCCAAGGTTTGAAGACTGACTTGATAGAAAAATTCTCTTTTAAATATGATTCACTTTTCACAATAAAGATTTACTTAGGGATTAACTACATTAACAGAAGCAGAGCTATTGCAGAGGATGCGAAAAATACAAAGATGACAGCAAAGTACAGGGATTATTCATCCAGTCAAATCGATAATGTTTGTTTATCTAAATTTTAACAAATAAATTTTTAACGATTTAAACAAACTTGTTGCGATGAATTCGTAATATTTCTCATAACGTGGCTGTTCTTGGATAATTCATGGGATTAACTAAGGTATGGATTAATAGTAAAACAATTATCAAACTCAATTCCGCATGACACTGAGAATACATCAGTCCTCAGGGAGTGTTATCTGCTCGGCCTAATAATTCTCAGTGTCACGCTCAATTTTACTTGATAATTGTGAAATGTCAGCACCTAGGATCAATTGATTTCCTCTCTTTTACGTGAACCCAACTCTCATGTTTGTTTTGAATATTGACTCACTTGTACACAACAATATAGTGGCTGACTGCCTGTTGGAGGAATAATCTTGGATGTTTTCATTTGTAGGGTAAAATCCACCTTGAAGATCCATCTGGTGTTGTTCCTGTTGACTTGTCAGCAGCTATATCCTTTGCACTGTTAATAATTAAAACATCATTTACTGTGATTATTCTAAACTGCATCATTTCATTTGTTTATGTAACTCATGTTGATAAAATATTTACCTTAACTTGCAACACCTATTCCACACTGGACTCTTTACAGAGAATTGTTTTGTTTTGGCTGAAGGTATGTACTTATTTAAGCTTCTATAGGGTCAGCATGGAGGAGACAGAAAACACACAAGTAATTACATATATAAATTTTAATCTTTATTTCACGGCGGTCAGCAAGCAGAAGGGTAAATAATCAGTTACTATGCACATGACAATACGAAGCAACTATCACAATACGTTCCTAATTATCACATGGCAATCCACACATTAGAGAACGCTACAATCACTCAAACAACATGCACAATACATGAAATACCATAATGACATCATACATTCAACATATCCTAAACACAGCACTGCACACAGCACAGATATATAACTTGGACCAGGAAGATGTGTGATCATAAACAATATCATAACTAAATCCTACAACTTACTAATAGAAAATATAGCATAAAATGGACGCAGACATGTAGGTAGCATTAATTAAATCAGAATGATCGAATGAAAAGAAAGTGTGGTTGTTGTTGTTATGGAAGAGCCACTTTTCCAATCCATAGCATAAACCTTACTATATGCTTGGGGGAAAAATTGGTAAGCATGCATTTTATGTTAGAAGAAGCGTGAAATGTTCAACAATTTTTCAACATCAATCCTTTGAAATATAGTCATTCTGATTTTGTATTACAATGTACTTATACAATTTTCTAGATAAATAATGATGATTAAAACATCTTTCTCGATTTTCATTTTTCTTATTCCCTTGCAAACTTGCCAAGTGAATTTCCATCGATTTTTCCATTAAGTACATACCTTACTATGTATGTGTGATTAGGTGCACATCTCTTTTTAGGTAGCTATGATGATCAGGTATTTCATGTGACAGCCTTTGGATTTCCACCAGCTGAACAAGCAAAGAAAACAAGGTATTGCATCATGAAGACTCTCTGTGATGATTAAACTGTTAGATGAGACGTTTAAAGAATTCTAATTAATTGATAAATGTTATTTACAATCTTGTACTAGCTATGCTTTGGGCTTAATCAACCGAAAAATGTCCTAGCATATTTCTGTTGAAACTTACTGTTTCTGAAGTGTGTGTCAGAAATCAGAATTGAGGGTACACATCAATCCGAACACTTCCATAGCATATCTTACGACGGCACCAAAAGTAGGAAAATCAATGGTTTACTGGTACTTTTCCCTCTTTAAATAGAGCATCAGCATCATAGCATCACAATAATTTGACCTAGGTACGTGGTTGTTTGGGGGTTGACAGCAAATTCAAAAGTTAATTGAACAACATAGCAGATCTTACACCACCAACCAACTCCTTGTGAAAGCATGCAGCTAACATATGAAATCAGAGTCATTGCACCTTCATTATCTGAGAATGTGTTTGATTTCGATGAAACCCAATCTAAAAAGTCTCAAACCAATCCAATAATTCAGGGCAAAATTGAAAGAGCGGCTAAATAACACACATGTTTTAATATTTATAAAATCCAGCAAAGTTTGAGTGTAGTGCTTTGCATCATCATCATTATCATTATATAGAGAATGTGAACCGGTGACTATCAGTATGATGCCTTCCTGGTGCCCTCGTTTGTTTTTAACATGGAAAAATATGCTTGGTAAATCAAATTGATTACAAACTCATTTCATAATTACTTTGCAGATCTTATTTTGGAAATATTAATTTTTTTGGTGGCAATGTTGGGACTTCAATTTCTGGACTGGTGAGATTTACTTTTATGTATATCATTATATTTATGTATTCATGCAATTAGGGCAACCCAGCATAAGCATCATTATCTACAATTATAGTCTCGTCTAGTCTGTGTAGGGTGTAGGAGAAGAGTCCTTTCGAGTTGAGAAACACTTCAAAGTAATTTGACCTATCCTTTGAAATGCTTATTTGGGCACGAGGTCTCAGAATGGTCCAAGGGAGACTAAGCAGCTAAAGAGTGTTATTTTAAAGATTGTCCAACCACATTAGATACTCTGAAGCTACTCTGTTTTTTGTTGTTGTTATGTTTGTTGTATTTTTGTATATTTCATTGCGTGCAGAGTAATAGTCTGCTGTGCTATCTGATTACATTACCCCTGTGAAAAAATTCATGAAGTGTTCATGAAAATGTATTCAATTTCATGTTCATGAACTGGTTCACGACCTGTTCATGAACCACAACGAAATGTACATGCAATATTCATGAACCCACAAAAATCAATGTTCATGAAATTTTCATAAAATGCTCATGAAATTTTCGTCAATTTCACACTTATGAACTGGTTCATGAACTGTTCATGAATCCACAAAGAAATGTTCATATGTTGATGAACTCACAAAGAAATACTTATGAACCCATCAAGCTTTTTGACAGGGGCAGGCAAACAGGACTACCGGTAGAATATACTTCATTTACGCAGGCAGCATAAGTTATCAATCATCAAATCACTATTAATTGCTGCACAGCTTTCCTGTGGGCTAATTAATATAATATTATATTGGTTTCAATTTGCTCAAAGAGTGAAATGCCTACTTAGTAACTACTAAGCCATCATACTTGTGAGCTTCATATACATATCCACGTTACATCTCTACAATCTAAAAGATAGAAATATAAAATGATAACTAACAAATTCATTGTTTTTTTCTTACATTCATGCATTTTTTGGAATACCAATATGGAAATGTTAATATTGACTAATCTTTGCTTTTACAACAGGATAGGCTGAATAGTATAGAAGAGAGCAATCCAGATACAATGTTCATATGTCTCTCTGATGTGTGGCTTGATGATCTCAAAGTAAGTATAAATTCTTATACAACTCATAATCTACTTATATTAATAATACTGTCTGTTTATATATCACAATATTTCGATATTTCTATATTTCGATATTTCTGTGTCTGTTCGCGACTTATGTACGTCTTACTGGCGAAATAATACGGATAATCCGTTGTTGGGAAATTATGCAAACATTTGTGTCGAGATAACCGTGTACAGTAACAAATTTGTTGTATGAAAAGTATGGGTCTATGACGTTGTTTTAAAATAATGTACTTCATCTGATATTTTATTTGATATCATTGTATTAAAAAACTCAGAGATTTTGAAAAATTTCATAGGTCGATAATCTAGCGGGCAGCCAAATGGAATTCAATTTGAAATCTCCAGAACAAAAATATTTTGCTTTGAATTTAAAAGCTGCGTGTAAATTGTTTGAACAAATGAAACTTGAAACTGAATCAGTTTTACGATAATTAAAACAATACAAAATACGGAATTACATTGAAATACCAGTATAATTATGCCAAACAAAATATGTTTTGAAATCAAAGAAACGCAGACCTATTTCATGTAGTGTTGATATCAGCAATAAATATAGCGCGGCACAAACGCTATGAAAATTAAAGAGACTTTAGGTCTTTAATTTATTAATGAAATAAAATGCCGTTCATTACTTTTCTCAAAATCGAGATACAAAACATTTCACTTTTAAAAAGGCTATTTTGATATATAATTTGTGAGAACACTGAGCAAACAATCTGTTTTGAAATGAATAATCTATCGCGGGGCATAAAAGCAAATTAACTTGCAAGAATTTTCAAAATGACGTTGGCGTTCGACTAATTCGAAAAAATATTCAAAGTTTGAAGAGATTATCTGTCTACAGTCTAAAATTACAGAGTTTAGAATCAATCAAGGCATTACACAAAAGTATTTCTATAATTTATTATTTAATATAAAAATATGAATCATTTGGTTTTGAGCAGGCAGGCTTTTATTTTCAGATTTTGCTTCCATAATTAACGAAGTAATTGTAAGCATCGATTAAAATTAAAATTTCATTTCGTTGACTTGCTATAAGAATAAGACACAGTATGTTACTACAGTTTCGAGAATAAAAATAGCGGTGTCTTGTTATTATCGTTGATCAACATTTAATAAAGTTAATTTCAGGTATATCAAATTCAACAAAGTTAAATTGAATTGAGCGTATGATTTGTGATAAATAATAATAATTATAATATTTTCAGCGTTCAAAAATTTCGCTTTGAATTTAAAAGCACAAATACATATTTCAAAAACATTTTTCAATAGTTAATACAGTTTGGATGAGTGTAACAAACCTTGTGTTACAAAAATAAAAAGCGAAAAAGGTTGCATGAAATAATCTATCATAGCAAATACTATTTATTACAATACAACTTATCATTTCCAAATGAGATCCAAATAAAAACTATACGAGCGGCATAATCTCAGAACAACATTTAAATACATGATAGCGGGTTCTCTGAGTTGATACACCAATCAATAATAAGTTAACAACCATATTTTATCGAAGGAGAATGTACGCCCGATTAGAATAAAATAAAGATTGTCTTTTATTCGAAATAATTCTGACAAAAATGATCATTTCATATCGTGATCAACTGCAGTAGATTCATTTTCTACATAGTAAATTATCCTTTTCGTCAGACATCATAACATGAGCATTTAAATACTACCATTGGCTGTGGTATTTTATATCTTTGAAGCTGCACTAAACATTTCCAATCTATAAACCATCGCGTCCGTTTCAATAAATTCTGAATAAATATGCATATCACGAATCTGGCAAAATGAGTTGTTTTCGTTTTTCTATCAAAATAACTAATTTATTCATAATCGTCTTTTCTTTCATTCGACATCTGTAATGTATTATAAATAGCGCGTAGAAATATTGACAACAAGATGTAACATAATATCAATATCGAATTAGTATAGCGATTTATTATAGAATTTAATTTCCTTTTAAAAGAATGTTGATGCTATTATTCTGGAAAATTTGATAACAAGAAGCACTATCAGTCCATTTTTTCACATCTTTTTTTACTTATAAAATTTTATTTTCAACGAACTCTTAGTATTTTGATAGACTGCCATGAAAATCACAGGCCTACTTGCTGAGATTGCAAAGATCAAAAATATATAGGCTCATATACTATCATATCATAATATTTTCAGATTATATATATAATTTGAAATTCAATACACGCGCTCTCGCGCGTGGGTCAGCCTTGTTCAATAATACGTTGTCGAAGCAGTAGGTTTGTTGATGATTACAGTCAAATCGCCTATAACAGTAAGCAAGGCGGTGGCTCATTGGTTAATGCTCTGGTATCACAATATCAGGGTCGTCAGTTCAAATCCGCCATTCTGCAACTCTTTATCAACGATTTTTCTTATTTTTTTAAATATGAAGCAGTAAATCATTGTTAATTAACAAAAGATGTCTATTGATCATGTTAATAACAGAAATCAGTGGACCATGTGTCTTGTTGAAGCTAAATTAATTTAATATTGAATATATTGCATGCAATGCCACAAGTTTGACCGGCCCACACTTTGACGGCGTTATTTTGTAAACACCACATTAGTGTTGTACATATTGCAATAAAGATTTATGAATCCGAACCGAACGCGATCCGATCGTATCGGGTCAGATTCGGGTTAATATTTTAGGTCTTCGGATCGGATCGGATTTGAAGTGATTTTTTATGGATAGTTTCAGATTTCGAAATTCGACTGAGTGTTTGTAATTTATAATAATTAATGTGTTCTGGCTTCCTTTCAGCACATAAAATAAAGTTTTTCTATGTAGATATAGCTACGTTAAATTATACATTTCAATCGACTCAATTGATGTGAAATAAATTAAATTTTTATTAAAGGAATGATTAAGATGTATTGATTAATGCTACATCGTTTCAATGCGTATTGTGTCTCATGTTCTCCTCTAGAGTTCATACTCCGTATTATACAGCGATAGTCAGCTTAGTCAATTGTTTAATTATAAGTGATCTGAAAGTTTTATCATACAAGGTCAATTATGGACCACACTCATTGCTAGTATAATAATATTATCCAATAGCATGCAAGGCAATGGTGAATACCTGCATCTAATAGAGCAATGAATAATAACAGTTGAATTTGTGAGCTATATTGTGTACACACTAGGGTATCGTCTCATATTTAAACCAATGTAAAGTACTGGTTCCATTTTCACAATATGGAACAATTTGAGCAAAGTTTGGCTGCAATATCATCAAATCTTGTTTTATTACTCAACTCAACTGAAATGATTTTTGATTTTTTCAGGTGATGACAAAGCTGCGACGGCTCTTTTCTGGTTACGTTGATACTCCACCTGCGCTTTTTATAATGTGTGGAAATTTCTGTTCAAAACCAGAAGCAAGTAGGAAGCCGAGTTATTACAAAGGTTAGGGAAATTTGCAAAAACAAACTGAATTATAACCATAAACTGTGAAGCTGTGATGCACTATCTGAACTTTACAGAAACAGCTATTAACAAATGAACATTACAGACTTCTTTTCCTATACTATATTTTTGAACATATCATGATAGTTGATGATCTACTATTGTGAAAAGGGCTTATAACGTTCATGAATGTTGCGTCCCACATGGGTAGTACAATGCTATTGTTTTGTGTTATGTAGGTCTGTTCAGAGCATTAGCTGAATTAATAAACGAGTTTCAAGCCATCCTAGAAAGGTAAATAAATGTTGATATAATAAAATTATTTTTTATTATTCTTTGTCAGAAGAATTTGGGTGAAAGCATTGAATATCATTTAGTAGGCTGTGTAGGTGACTGTCTTGTAAGCTTCATGAGTTTCATTCTTATTATTTTTGATAATACTTTATTTTTTGTATGTCATGTCTTATTGTAGTAGTCGGTTCTTATTTGTCCCTGGTCCACAAGATCCTGGACTTGAAAGTATTTTACCAAGGTAGGATAATCTTTTCATCGGGTACTTCGCATTGCAAATAAGGAAACTAAACAGTTGCAGTGACAAAAACTGACTACGTAGGTTAGCTCATTAACACAATTATACAAAGTGTTTCAAGCTTGTGCTTTTGCAACTGAAGTAAAAGACAATTATAAAAATCAAACCAGTTTTCCAATCGTGATTGAACCTGCTAAATGAATGTTTATGACTTAGACCTGGATTTTAGATAAATAAAGATTGATATTGAGATTATGATTTAGATTAATATTATGATTCAAGACAGAGAGTTTAGATTAAATTAAGTTATATATTAAGTTTTATGTTAAATGTGTGTGTAAATTGAAGGAATTGTGTCTTATTTTTGTGTTATTGATTTATGTTACCGAAAAGACTTCTATGTAAAATACTGTATTGTAAATTTCATTACGTGGATTTATTGTAAAAACTATTGTAAACTAGTATTTGCTATCATTTTATCGGAAAACGTTTAGAATAATAGAGTAGCCATGATAAACAAAAAAGAGTTTTGAGCTATATATATTGATTATTTTATAAATCTAATAAACACAGGCCCTTCTATTTGTTGCACCTTTCTCTTGTCTCACTGAGTACGTATTTGTCCGTAAATATTAAATAGCCAAATATAACGTTGATAGGGAAATATGTGTTTAGTTAAACTTGATGACAGGGAAATTCTGCACACATTTTTACAACAATAGTTGTCACAGTTTAATATTTTCTTAAATTTCTGTTCCATTTTCTTAATTTAAAAACTGTCTTCATTAATATCCCTGTCCTAGGACAACCCACAATCATGATAATAAGAGGGCTGTTATGTTCAAAATAGTGATATTAACAGGGTTACAATGTACTGTACTTGTTACATATATCCCTTAAATTATTTCTTTACAGGCCCGCTATACCTTCATCTCTGACAGAAGAATTCCAAAATTTAGTTCCTTTTTCAGTTTTTTCAACCAATCCGTGCAGGTATGATTACACTATTGTAAGTTTATTCTAAAAGTTGTTGTTGATATTTATATGTAGAACTTTTAGGGCTTCTATTGATACATCATGTATTTTTGATAAAATAATTTGACCCTATTTAAATAAAGGACCAGACATGCATACGTACATACATAATGTACATACAAATGGTAAATGGAGTCAAAAGACTTCACATTCATATTTGTTACTTAAGTTTGTTCATAAGTTTTACTACTTACTACGGTACTATATTATTATTATTAGTAGTTTTTGTTTATTTGTCTGAATGTTGTGTAAAGCATTAAACTATTAGTAATATTTGATCATGTGTAGTGTTTGTCTCCTTTTATTATATTTATGTCTTTCAAATGGACATTGAGCACTATCTTTTGCTATTAGATAGTATCTAATATATTTAGGTCTTATTTTTTTAATTTTTAAGTTTTACCATCTCAAACTTAAACCATTTTATTTTGAGAACATTCCCCAGAAATCCATTTTGTGAAGTTTATGAAATTAATTTATCTATTTAAAGAATAAAATTATGCATCTACTAAATTTATTGATAGAATAGGTTATACTTTGATAATATTTCATCATGTATATCAGCGAAATATCAATTTCGATATAATCTTATATCATTTTCAAGCAATTGAGAAAGAGATCATCAAACAAGTTGACATGTTATATATAGGAAAAATCTAATTTGCGTAATAACTAATCTATTGGTTTTTGGGTTTTTTAACATGCTATAACTACACACATTATGATGGAAGACAACATTCTATGAAGACAGTAATTACGAAAACAATACAACAGCACACTATAATACTAACAAATGATTTACAAAATAAATTATTCAAATACGAACTGGTAGCAAAATATTCTGTCAGGTTGGACCACAAATTCCATGATTGTCCAGCAGGCGTTGAAAATGAAATTGCCGATTTTAGATGCCGACATAACTACAATCCAATAGTCACATATAATATTTACAACTATAATGCATGAAAACGATATGCTACTTCGCTTACAAATTTTAAGTCCATAGTGATATCCAGTCTCGGAATTTCTTTGTCCAATTTTAATAAAATGTTTGGAAATACTTCTTCAAAACAAAATTACGAATATTGATTTTTCGTTGATATTCATGATGAAATTAAATTTATTATCTTGAAAAACTCTGGAACCTACGTTTCATTTATAGAGGCTGTGTTAATCTTGCAACTTATTTTTTATAGAAGAATGATGTTGAAGATGAAATCAACTCAGCAATTCGATTTCAGATTATCACTGTATGATACTACAGTGCTATAATTTTAATTTCAGAGTGAGATATTGCACACAAGAGATTGTCATCTTCCGAGAAGACATTGTTAACAAAATGTGTCGTAATTGTGTTCATCTTCCGTCTGATTCTGAAACAATTCCTTATCATGTGAGTACCGGTAGTTTCTTAAAGTATTTATTTACTCTCTAATCAAATTGAATCAAAACAATTAAAAAATAATGTATTTGTATCTGTTTTAGTTTGTAAAAACTATTACATCTCAGGGACATCTATGCCCATTACCAATACATGTACGCCCTGTCTACTGGTCATATGATTACAGTATGCAATTGTATCCGTTGCCTGACCTGGTAAGTATGTGTTCTTCCTCGTGTTGATAATTTTCCAACGTTCATATATTGTATGATGTTCAGAATATACAATTGATTTCAGTTTTTATGAATTATCATTTTTGAAAAATAACTTGAATTTAACCATTTGAAAGTGTTATTTATACAACTTCCTCAAAACTACTTCTGCGAAATAATTTGTTGAGTTCATAAACTGCTTGTGAATTTCATAAACTCTTTACAGACCTCCTGCCGTAATTGTTTGTGAACATTTCGTGAACACCTAATCAACTGTCCACAAACAGTTTATGGCTGTTAAATGGCATGTTTTTATGAACAGTTTGTGAAGATTAGGCCATTTAACGTACATGAACTATTTTCACAGCAGTTTAAAATCTGTAATATCTTCATCCAAAATGACTCTTTCACAGTTTAGAAAAAATTATAATTCTATAATCGTATTTAATTCATGTTTTGTAGTCGTGGATCTCTTTGGTAGTGACTTGTTATTTATATTTCAGGTCATATGTGCTGATAAATACAATGCTTATGAAATCGATGAATCTGATTGTCGATGTATAAACCCTGTAAGTTTCAACATCTATGTTTTACTTTGCTCATTTAGGATATTACCCCTACTTTCGTTGTGCTATATTGATTTATTTCAGTGTGTGTTTATCCTTCAATAATTTATTTGAAAATTAATTCAAAGTTTCATGTTAATATATGGATGAATCAAAAACTACACATTCTTTACTATAATCTGGAGTTGATATGACGTGCTTCCCAATTAAATTAAAGTACTGGCAAACAAACTTTCAAATGGCCAACAACAGAAATTATTTTGGATAAGAGATCTTTG
The DNA here is from genome assembly GCA_916610825.1 of Haliclystus octoradiatus. Taxonomy (NCBI): domain Eukaryota; kingdom Metazoa; phylum Cnidaria; class Staurozoa; order Stauromedusae; family Haliclystidae; genus Haliclystus; species Haliclystus octoradiatus. Next base: position 27,418,665 of record OU744447.1, on the reverse strand, counting down.
ATTTTGTAACAACGAAGAAGGATAAGTTCTTGCTTCTTCTCGTACGATCTTGATATGGTTTTCCCGTACTTTTTTGCGTTTGACCGTGCTAACGTCATTGTATTTTTGAAAAATGACATCATTTGGGAAGCTTGTCATTGTATGCCATCACCATGCAGACTCCATCTAGTCTATAATTATATTTAAATTATCAACTGCTTTCTCGAACTATCAATATTGAGCATTTATCACCTTCTATTGGGTATTACAAATCATTGAATGTGATACTAATCAATGATTTGTTGATGTTGATGTTTGGGTCAGTTTACGTCAAATTGTAGCATCACGGCTTTTGTCTTGAAGCACCAAAACGCAACAAAATATAGCAACAAAAACAAAATGGCCTTTGTAATAATATCACGCTATTGTATTGTTTTGTACGTCATAATCCACAATTAGAAGGCTATTGTTTAGTTAATTAAGTTTCATGTTTAAGATGCATCATACAAAGTTTAACGCATGCGCACAACCCTTTGTAAATATTTCAGTATAAAAACTATGTACATCAATATATTTTCTTTGTCAGATGCGAGAGACAGACTGTTTGTATAAAGTTTAAGTAATAAATATTAATGTACACAATTTAAAGTTAGTGTTTAATAGTCTTGAAAGAAATCAAGTATTATATGCTGTTTATTGTTATGCTGAATTGATATTTTCTTTGTGTCAAATACTCTGTCCGAAAGATTAAGGTGTATATCCCGAATATTGGAAGATTGCTTCTTTAGATAGAGAAACATTTTCTATTAGTACATGTTCTTCTTGTATTTTTACTTTGCGCGAGCATTTCCCCCTCAAAAATGCAATCAAATTGACGATTTTGTGTCTCACTCTTTTTCCTCGAACATGAACCCACTTATTTTCCACAAGAGGGTTTACACCGGAAAAACACTAAACATTTTACTTAATTTTCTCTAAATAAAAAACTGCTGAACCAAATGGCAATCTGCTTTCGGAATGATGTTTTCAACGATCAGCTCAAGATTTTGAGCTATATTTGATCAATATACGGGATCCAGGAAAAGATATAATAAGCCTCTAAAGTCAAAAGTTTTTAGTTTTGAATTTTTCTCACTGAAGTGCTCACGCGATTAGCACCTCTTTATGACTTCGTCTAAGAAGGTTCTTGCTGCTGGTTATTGAAGGTGCGTGACTATTTTTAATACACATCAACTATGCCGACTGTAGAACTGTTATAGAAACTTACCTTAGAAGAGGTTATACATAATGAGAACGAGGCTGCGTTCAGTATAAATAGCGTTGATAGTTTTATGCGAGTGAGTCAGTTTAGCAGAGTGCAAGAGCACTGTTAAACGTTATATTGAGTGATTGTATATTTACCAGAGCGCAAGGGTGTGCGTAATATAGTATACATATTTGTATTACTAGTTTGAAGAGTTATTAAAATTGATTACATTTGTGTTGTTATGTAATGTCTACAAGCCAACGGGCCATGTCTATCAATACAGTATCATCGGCATCATCATCTACTAGAATTACTGTCAGCACACCAAGCAGACCATCTTCTGCTGTAAGAACAGTAACTACAACCGCGAGTCCTGTTACTGCTTCAGCTTTAGTGGAAATTTGCGATGAAATTGACAGATGTCGTTAAGCCTTACAATGGCAACGGAGATGCTGCAGAATGGTTTGAGAGATTTGATGCAATTACGACGATTGAAGGTTTTAATGATACAGAGAAAGTTTTGAGTGTACCATTGCTGTTTACGGGACAAGCTTTTTTAGTATACAATGAATTACCGATTGAAAATAGGTTTATATATGAAGATGTAAAAAAGTTCACTATTAACGGCATTTTCATTATCAAAGTTTGCCGCAGTTGATGCATTAAAAGCGAAAGTATATGTACGAGGTATGAATGTGGATAGCTATATTGCTGAAATAAAGAAATTATGTAATTTGGCTGACGTAACATGTCCTGGAATATTTTTTGTAACAGGCTTGCCAGAAGACATTGGATTACAATTACGGTCAATGGTCAATGCTACTGATGCCGATTTAGTAACGAAAGCAAGAGTGTTAGTAGAGGCACAATTGAATAGTTTTGGAAGTGTTATACCGGTTAATGTATCATACACGCAAAATAAACGCGAAAAAAACACAATAATATGTTTTCATTGTAACAAAGAGGGACACATTAGAAGGAATTGTCAGTTACGTCAACAGCAATCTGGTCAACAATCTGGTCAGCAAGCACGTAATTTTATTCGTTGTATGTGGTGTTGTGAATCAGGACACGCTGTGAGTGATTGTAAAAAGTTTACGGGAAACGGACAGAGGGCCGCGGTAGCGTCTGTGGAACTTCCAGCGTCCCCTTCACAGTAAATGGTTTACCGTTATACCAAGTGTTCATTAATAACAACTTTGTTAGTTGTTTAGTTGACAATGGCTGTTCTTGGACCGTTGTCTCAAAATCAAAAGTGAAAGGATTAAATATAAATCCATCTAAAGTTCAAATTACAATGATGAATGGTTCAACAATTGACGTAGTTGGAGAAACATTGGTATAGATTAATATTAATAATAAGAATATGTTAGTCAATTGTTTAGTTGTACAGGATATGATTTCTGGTGCCGCCGCCATTCTTGGTATGGATGTAATTAAGTTATGTGGTGACGTAAATATATCATCAAATGGAAATGCACAATTTTGTAATGTTGCCGTGTGTTCAGATGTTATTGAAAAGACAATAAATGATATAACTGTTAAGAATGATATATTTGTTGCTAAATTTAATGGAAAGTTTTGGACAGTTTCGTGTCAATGGAAAGATGACAAAGCACCAGAAGTGCTTAATAAATGTATTCCACAATATTACATGAATGCGAATACTCATGAAGAATTTGATAAAAAATACTTCTGAGTAGATAGAAAAAGGATATTTAGTAGAATACAATGACAGTAAATTTGGGTCAGCAAAAGGTTTGATACCTATGTTTAGTGTGGTACAGCAAAGCAAAAATAAGGTGAGACCAATTTTTGATTTTCGCGAATTAAACCAATATGTCGATGTATTTTCTAATAAAAGCGACGTCTGCTTAGATAAGTTGTGACGTTGGCGTCAACGCGGTGTAAACTGTGCGATGATTGATTTAAAGGATGCATATTGACAATTAAGAGTTGGTGAACATTTATAGCCTTATCAAACAATTAGCTATAAATCAAAATTGTGGTGCCTCACCAGGGTTGGTTTTGGTTTAAATATTGCACCAATGGTTATGACCACTATTTTACAACATGTTCTTCAGATTGATAATCAGATAAAAACAGGAACTGATTCATATGTAGATGATGTATTTGTGAATGTTGATATTATTTCGCCTGATATTGTTCAAAAACATTTACGAAAATTTGGGTTAATTTCAAAGCCTACAGAGTTAATAACATCAACAGCACCTGTAAGAATTTGAGATTAAATGTACATAAAGATGGGTATAATTTAAAATGGGAAAGGTCAGACAAAATTAATCACGAAGATATAGATTTTGATAAATTAACAAAACGACAGTTATTTTTTATGTGGTAAGCTTTTGGAATATACCCTGTTTGTGGCTATTTACGTGTTGCATCTAGCTGTATTAAAAGAGCTTCAAACGATTATGATTGGGATGTTCCTGTTTCAGCAAATATAATATCGATGTTGAAAGAATTATTAGTACTCTTACAAAATAACGATCCTGTGAAAGGTGTTTGGGACGTTGAGCACAATGGTAAGGGAACAGTATGGTGTGATGCTAGCTCAATTGCTATGGGAGTATGCTTATATATAAATGGTCATGTCATTGAAGATGCATCCTGGTTAAGAAAAGACACTGCGCATATTAATATGGCTGAGTTAGATGCTGCTATTAAAGGAATAAATTTAGCTATTATATGGAATTTAAAAGACATTACTATTATGACAGATTCTACGATTGTTCACGGATGGCTATTAGATATATTGACGAGAAGACAACGAGTAAAAACAAAGGCCGCAAATGAATTATTAATACGACGCAGGTTAGAGTTAATCAAATCGTTAGTTGATGAATATTCTTTAAAATTGTCTGTTAAATTAGTATCATCAGAAGAGAATTTAGCGGATGTACTAACACATGTACCTAAAGCATGGTTACGAATTTCAGAACATAAACAAACAATCAGTTCTAGCATTAATGTGTGTGCAATAAATAAAGTTCCGGTTCAACGGAAAACTGTCGAAGACGCCCATAATTTAATACATGCTGGATATAAGCAAACGAAATGGTTGCTAGATGAAATGAAAGTTAACGCCAGTAGAAAATTAATTAAAGATGTCATTGATAATTGTGAACATTGCCAGTCAATTGATCCACCGTTGAGTAATAAAATAGATAAAGGACATTTAAGTGTGGCAGATAATTGGGTACGTGTGAGTGTCGATGTTACCAAATATAACGGAGAAAAGTTCTTATCTATTGTAGATTGTGGACAGTCTCGTTTCGCAATTTGGAGAAAGATTTGTGATGAAGGTGAAGTCTCTATTATTAACCAATTGCAAAATGTATTTTATGAAAGAGGTCCGCCAACTGAAATTTTGCTTGATAATTATAGTTCATTTAAATCTGCTGCGTTCAAGAAATTCTGTAATGAATGGAATGTTAATTAAATTTCTCGTGCTGCGTATAAAGCAAGTGGGAATGGAATTGTAAAACAAAATCATCGCACAATCAAGTCTAGAGCAGCTCATACTGGCTGTGGCGTTATAGATGCTGTTTATTGCTATAATAATATTCCATCAGCTAGATGCAATATTCCACCAGTACAATCTATTTATATATATCCATCTCGATTGAAAAATATTACAAGTAAATCTATTATTGTACCAATGTTTCCTATTGTGTTTAATTCTGGAGATTGGTATGGGTAAAACCTGACGAGAGAACTCGTTGCACACAACGTTGGTTAAAAGGAATAGTGATAATACAAGTATCTCGTCACAAATTTAATGTTAAAATAAACGAAACTATATCACCACGTCATGTGAATCATTTAAGATATCGTAATACCACTGATATTGATATTTTGCATGAAAGTAGTGAAAATGTTATCTGAATATTCCAATTCATCTATTGATACTGATGATAATAATGACGCTGTTGATACTGATCCTGATGAAAACGAAATGCGATATTCTACAAGAATAAGACGACCACCTACATGGATGGATGATTATTATACTTGATTAATTTTAATTATATTAGTTTTAAATAGTTTATTTTTTACTTACTTATTACTATTAATAATTACTTATGCTAACCTTATTGATTAAGATGTTGGACATCTAGGGGGAGTGTAGAACTGTTATAGAAACTTACCTTAAAAGAGGTTATACATAATGAGAACGAGGCTGCGTTCAGTATACATAGCGTTGATAGTTTTATGAGAGTGAGTCAGTTTAGCAGAGTGCAAGAGCACGGTTAAAAGTTATATTGAGTGATTGTATATTTACCAGAGCGCAAGGGTGTGGGTAATATAGTATACATATTTGTATTACTTGTTTGAAGAGTTATTAAAATTGATTACATTTGTGTTGTTATTTACTGTCTACACCGACTATGCTTAGACGCAGCCGTAAAGAGGTGTTAATCGTGTGAGCACTTGAGTGAGAAAAATACAAAACTAAAAACTTTTGACTTTAGAGGCTTATAGCTCTATATCTTCAGCTGAACGTTGAAAATTTCATTCCGAAAGCAGATTGTCATTTGGTTTAGTGTTTTTTTATTTGGAGAAAAATAAGTAAAACGTTTAGTGTTTTTTTTCCAGTGTAAACTCTCTTGTTGAAAATAAACTGGTTCCTGTTGGAGGAAAAAGAGTGAGACACAAAATTAATCCAAAATCGTCACTTTGACTGCATTTTTGAAGGAGAAATGATCCAAAGTAAAAACACAAAAAGATCATGTAAGAATAGAAAATGTTTCTCTATCTAAAGAAACAATCTCCCAATATCTGGGATATACACTTTAATTGAACTAAATCGGAGAGTCCAATACAATCGAAAACATTCAAATTCAATATAGAGTGTCAGAAGAAAAATATATAGAAAACTTCACTATTGAAGATATTTAAAAAAGAAAGAACCCTTGCGAGGAGAAAATTTAATAAAGTGGTAAAAGAGCTAGAAATATTCTTACGAAGCAACCGAGCGAAATCGTTAGTTTAAGAATTGTTAAAAGACTTGTGAAATTAATAGAGATATATTGTTGTGTTCTACTATAGAAGCAGCGTGGAAAATATCAGAAAATAGATATGGTGACATCAATGAATTGATCTCATTATTACTCAAGGATTCAAAGATTACAGTCGTCTTAGAAATGCGGATTACAAGATGTTGAGAAAGTATGCAAGTTCTGTTAGGTTATTCGTAACTCGTATGGAAGAGCTAGGGCGTAGAGAAGAGGTAAAAGGTATATACCTATTTAATGATTTATTGAGTAAGCTAGACCCTAGCGATCAAGCATTATATTGCTATAATATGAATTTAAAAGATATGAGTGAAAATGTTAATTCATTACTAGAGTGGCTAGAGCTGCAAGCTAAATATCGTGCTAGAGGACAAACAAGGGAAATGCAGTCGCATCAGTACGGCAATAACAATATGAATTTTATCACAGCCATTTCCCCTATTAGGAACTCCAGCAATGCGAGTGACAATTACAGACAATGCCTTGCAGGATGTGAATCAAAACATCCTTTGATTGAATGCTCTGTTTTTACTGGACATAGTATTAATACTAGAAAACAAATTATAACGGATGCAAATGATTGCTTCAGTTGTTTAAAACAGGGACATTTCGCAAATGATTGTTACAATAAATTACGTTGCAGTACATGTGGATGAAAGCATCACGGTGTATTGCATGAAGTGGAGGCTTTTTCTAACTCAACAGAAACAGGTGTTAAAAGTCAGAATAATGTACACAATGATGAAAATAATATAATGTTACCAATTATAAGGGTGGATGTGCTAGACGGAGAAGGTAATCCTTGAGAAGCGATAGCCTTGATTGATTCTGGAAGTACACAGACAATGATAAGTAAGGAATTTGGTAGAAAATTAAATATACAAGGAAAAATGAGAACCTTATAATATATTGTTGCGGGGGGTGAGAGAAAGATTGAACAATCAAAATATTACGACATTGAAATATCACCAATAAAGAAAATAAAACAAAGGTATGCTGTTGGATGTTATGAGCTCAAACAGCCTTGCGTACCAGCTACGGTAATAAATAGAAAGCATTTGAGGAGTCAAATAATTTGCATGATATAGTGCCACATATTTATTGTTCAGGAGGTGATATAGGTATTCTAATAGGCACAGACTTTCCAGTGACCCACGAGGACAATTAAACAAAAGGTGGTTCTTTGGCACTAGCTAAGCGTTCAGTGTTTGGATGGACAGTTATTGGTAAAGAGAATGAAAGTGCTACAAATATAATAAAAAGTTCGATTACTATTGAAAACTCAAAACTAGCTGAATTGAATGAAATTGAATATCAAATTGATAAAAATATAGTAAAATTAAATAAAATGAAAATTGAGGTCGTCAAAAATATAAGGGAAAATATTTGAACGCTTGAAAAATACTACAGAGAGGCAAAGCCAGAAATACAAATGGATTTTATGAATATAATGAATAAAGATGAAATTAATCCAGATAAGTCAATGTGCTCCCTGCCTAGTCCAACAACTATTAGTAACCAATCAAAAGAAGAAAAGAACATATTTTGTACATTTGAAAAAGTCATACAGTATCATACTCTGCAATGGTCACATGAACAAAATAGACCATATGGATCATGTAATATTGTCGCTCCTCGCTAAGAGACTGTTGTTCCGGTGCCAGGGGTGGGTGTTTCCTTCGTCATAATCCATAATTAGAACGATATTGTTTAGTTAATTAAGTTTCATGTTTTAGACGCATCATATAAAGTTTAACGCATACGCACAACCCTTTGTAAATATTAACGTATAAAAACTATGTACATAAATATATTTTCTTTCTCAGATTGCGAGAGACAGACTGTTTTAGATAACTTTAAAATAAATATTCATTTACACAATTAAAAATTAGTGTTTAATAGTCTTGAAAGAAATCAAGTATTATATCCAGTGGATTTACGAACCGAATTCTAATGTAAAGTAGCTGACTATTACTATTATTTAACTGATTAGCAGCATATTATGCCACTACTTACAAAGGCTGACTTGAAGTTAGAGAATGCCGAATTGGGTAGACAACTGGAGGAAAGCATGCATGGAAATGACACTGATATCCAATGACTCTAATGCCTCAAATGCCGGTGAAACAAGTACACCAATTCAAGCCGACCCAATGGTAAATTTAATGCAAATGATGATAAGGCAGCAGCAACAAGCTCAATTTGCAAAACTTATTGACAAAATAATTACACCAAAAGAATCCTATGATAGTGGTAGAATCATTGTCGAACGAAATTCTTCATTAGCGACATCGAGGATTACAGCAAAGCCACCACCAATTTTAGAGAGTGACATGACATTCCATCAACTTAAACAAAGACAGGAAACTTGGGAGAATTATTCACAACTGGCTAAAATCAATCAGCAATGTCGCACACAACAAATTGCAATATTCCGTAGTTTCTGTACACCTGCAATGCTAAACAAAATGATGCACTCAATGGATATCCCGCAAAACATCCATTTGAGTGCTCAATGCTAAAAGCAGAGCAATATAAGTAGTAGATCAAAGATCACGAGTTTAATCCATTACTCTGAGTTTCACATAAAGACGCTCTTCAGACGGTTTATTGAATGAAAAATCATTACGGTGTGCTCAAGTATATATATGACTTAAGGAAGCGTTTCTATTGCTTACATATATTATTACATTCTATTGTATTATCGATGCTATTGTTAAATAACTACTTGTTATTCTTGCAGTTTCTTAAATAATATTTATTTTCGTGTTGCCACTTGGAAATGAGTTCCGTTCTTTTGTTTAGTAACTTGTTATGTTTATAATAAATAATGTGGAATTTCTCCGTTAGACATAATTTCATTTTTTAGTTTTGTTACTATAGGCAGCCGCTGTGGCTAGTATCGACCATTTTATTTGGTAATTGATATGCTTCTCTTTAAGCTTCCAAAATGTCTTTCGATAATTCTGTGCTGTTTGCATATTTCTTTGTTTTGAAGGACATCTTATGTTAGACTGCATGCTGCTTGCAAATGCCTTCTGTCAAACCAATATAGTTTTGGCCTATGCTGTCATGTGCCGTTTGTGGCGTTGGCCTTGTAAACGAGACTTGAGGATAGGCATTTGTTGTCCAATGGGCAGTTGTTTTTGTTGCGGCAGTTACATGTCTTTTTAGGTTTAGTGCTGCTATTATCATTTAGGATAATAGTTTGGAAATTAGCCATGCAGCTGTAAGATACCTAAACATTATTTCTATTAAAAATCTTGTGGAGTCTATGGGCTTTCGGAAAGTGTTTGCCAATCATCGCAAAAAAATTTATTGCGATGTTAGTGTCTACATTTTGGCTGAATGGCAGGTTAAACCAGATTATATTCCTTTTTCTGTTAATGGCTGACGCTCTTAAAGGGCTGCGTTGCTTGTATGTGAACTCTGGGTTATACCCGCTGGATTTCAATGCAGATATATATGGGCCTTCACAATTATCGAAGACATCCTGATTGATTGATAGATCGGAAATTCTTTGACTTACAGCTATTGGTATCTGCTTGATAATGCTCCGAGGATGATTAGATTATACGTTGATGTATCGAACACCAATGTAAGTCGTTTAGAGCTGTCGAACAGGATGATAAATAGTCTCTATCTAGAATTATTCTTGCTGCTTTATTTTGTAAAGTTTGTAATTGACCCATTAGGCAGGAATTCCCTTTATCGCCCCACACAATGCTGGCATAGTCAAAATGGGGTTTTACCATTGTGTTATAATAAATTATTCTTGAAAATGTAGATAAGTAGGTCTTAATGCGTTTTAACATAGATTATTTCTGTTTTACTTTCGACTGAATGTGAGCAATGTGTTCTTTCCATGTCAAATGTTTGTTTAGTATTACTCTAAGGTATTTGAAATGTTCAACATTATCAATAGTTTATCGTAAACTGTAAGCGTTAAATTCGAAAATACTTTTTAAGTTTGTGAGGACTTCCAATACACATGAGTTTTGACTTGGATACCACACAGACCCTCACAGGAATAATTGCGGACATGCAAAAATATATGAAAGATAAATTTAACGTGGCCTTAGACCGTTTGGAAGTTGTACAGAAACACCAAGAAGAAAATGAAGCGTTCGACGATTACTATACTGACCTCTGTGTTAAGGAGACAATTGCAGATATCAGAAACATCTTTCATGATGATTGGTCGGCAACATTTCTAGCCATTGGAATTTGTGATGATGATACGAGGCAAAAGTTATTTGCTAAGACTCCTACTCCATTACAAGAAACATTGACAATTTGTAGAAATGAAGAAAAGGGTAACTTTGGAAATGAAACACTTTGTTGTCAAACTAGCACCATCGTATTACTGTATTCAAGGGTAAAAACAACAACCCGTAAAGAATAACAAAGATAATGTGACTACGAAGCTGTGTGGATATTGTAAGTACGATCACTATGCGGGAAGGATTGTCCCGCAAAAGGAAGATTATGTAACAATTGCCAAAGAATTAATCATTTCTCTGAAGTAGGCCGATCAAAGATAGGTAAAAATAGTGCAAATGAAAGCCACAAAGTGCTATAACAATTTCATCCTGTCAACATAATATCGATCCCACAATCGATAATTGACGCTAAATTGTATATAATTCACGCACTGCTGTTTATTTGAGAACGTGTGAGGTAATTCCCGACACTGGCTCTGTCATGAGTGAAATCCATTTGCCATACACTTACTATTGAACATTGACGATTTATAAAAGACTACCACATGTACTATATCTGGGATTGAAGCTTCACTGCTCAACATAGTAGGACATGTCATTAAATTTTAAATTATCTGGCAAAATTATTTCATGGAAAATCTATATTTGCAGTAATATTGAAAAATTCTATATATCGTTAACAGCATGCAGAGAATTGATCATTGTCCATACCAATTTCCCACAACCTTTACCTTAGACAACATAAGCTACATTGACAGGTAACCATGGCAACAAAGGTTAGCCAACTGAGAGTGAAATTAATATTATTAAAAAAGTCTCAAGTTCAGAGACAGAATTAAAACCTATGAACTGTGCACCCATGGAAATAGAGCTGAAGCCTGATGCCAAGCCGTATGCAATATAAATCCCTGTCCAATTCCACATGTCTATCGTGATGAAGCTAAAAGCTATGATTGAGGAATTGGTGGAGAGGAACATTTAGGAACATATTGGTGACCGTCCTATTGATTGGTGTCATGCGTTGGTAATGATACCAAAGCCTAATGGAAAGTTGAGATTATGCGTTAATTTGAAACATCTGAGTGACCAAGTCAGACATCTGGTGTACTCTATAACGACACCAAAAGAAGCTGTTTCAGGAACACATGCACAATTTTTTACGGCAATGGATGCTAAATATGGTAACTAGCAACTTGCATTAGAAGAATCGTCAAGGGACTCGCATGCTTTAGGACCCCTTGGGGACGCTATAATCATTTATGCTCACCAATGGTATTTGTAGCATCAGGCAACACCTATAATTTAAGAGGCGACATTGCCTTAGCCTAACCACAACATGTACACAAAATAGTCAACGACATATTGGCAAATGATGAGTATTATGAGAACTTTAGTGATCACAATAAACATGTACAATGCATTCTGAAAAGAAGTTGTACTAACCAGGCGCGGATCCAAGGGGGGGCAAAAGGTGCTTGAGCACCAGTCAGATTTTCAAAGCTGTGATGTTGCCGCAATGACGTAATTTGATATTGCCATAGAAACGGAAGAATTTCAGTTATTTTTGCGTTTGCCATATTTTGCTGCTGATAGCAGTCCCGAACTCTCTCAGTGAACGATTTCATTGGATCAATGATTCAAAGCAATCTTCCAATCAGCAACAAGGGCTGAGCACCCCTGGAAATCTAAAAGCCAATCGTATGTCGTCTTTGAGCACCAGTCAGAACAATCAACATTCCATTCTCGCTTTCGCCCAATCGTTTCAACCAATCATATTCTCTAAATTAGGAATCTCAGGAATTTGAGCACCAGTGAGCACCAGTGAGCACCTTCATTGCTTTTTTTAGTGCTATAATTAGAATGATGTCAAGTAATCAAGTACAAATACAAAGTCCGACTGTGTTGTTCTCAACTTCCTGTTAACTTATCAAGTCTAATCAAGTCAAGTTGTTATGCCTTCCACTTTTGCAAGCATGGCGTCTAAGAAAGCTTAACATTATCTTGCTGCGCTATTACAGAATCTGCTCTATATTGACAATTTAACATGTAATTTAAAGAAGAAAGTTCCATTCGACAAAAGCTAGCTGATTCAAGACTTATTATCAACCTTTCAATGTAAAAAATCAGCACAAGGAAACAAGAAGTTTGAGAAATGTAAATAAAATTCGCAGAATTGCAAGAAGAACTCATTTTCCTATCAAAAATTGGAAGTGCTATTGCATGCATTATCACAAGAGGTTAGTAGATAAGTTAGTAGTTTTTATTTTGGCTTTAAATTCACTGGTTTCAATATTTTATTGTAGCCGAGTACCGTATGTTTGATATCTGTATTTACATATTTTGCGTGCATATTTTGGTTGTGGATCCTCTTCTCGTTTCCAACAAAGGCCTTAAAGGCCTGATAAATAGGCCTACTTCTACAGGCCTAATAAATTATTGTATTATTCTGGCCATTTAGTTCCCAGCCCAGGGTAGGCTTGCTGTCTTGCTGATGTCTAGTGACAGGGAAAAAACATCTGTTTTCCATTCCTTTTTTGTAGAACGAAAAGATGTTGATGGATTGCCCCTATAATTCATTTTTGTACATGCATTCAAAACCTTTTACAACTGGATGTAATAATTACAATTTTAAACATCAGAAGATTCATATAACTTTTTCTTTTAGAATTATTACTACTGATTATGTCTAAATAGTTTATTTGAATTTAAGTAGTTGCTAATTATTTCACATTTGAAACGTTTTATTCATAATGTATACTGTATAGTATAGCCTGTCTGAGTGCATGCATATCTAATTAAGCACAAGGTGTTTTTATTTTCAATAAAATACATTTTTAATTCTTTCTGTGTTTTTATTGTGTTTATTTATTTGATGGTGTAAGATTTGATCATCTAAGCTTTATAATTACGTTGAAATATTGCTGATGGAGTTACGAAAGTGGTGTCACAGCCCTTCAATAGCTTTCGAATACCAAAATTTTTCCGGGGGGGCATGCCCCCGGACCCCGCTAGACGACGGGGCTTCGCCCCTTTATTGTCCCCTTTCAGCACCAGTCAGATTTTCAGCTGGATCCGCCCCTGGTACTAACCAAGTTACGTTGAATGCAGATAAATCTCATGTTGCAAAAAGTAGCGTAATGTGATGTAAAAGTCGTGTCACAATTTACAGGATATAATCTATCTAGAGCTGGCATTGCTACCAATCCGAAGAAAACCGATGCAATCCAATTTCCACAACCGACGACGCAAACCCAATTACGTTCATTCATGGGACTTGTCAATCAATTGGGACAATTTACACCTCGTCTCACTTAATGCGGTTCTCAATTTTTAATCGGAGGCAGAAACAAGATATCCAACAATTGAGCGAAAATGCCTGGCAATAGCATAGGCTGTACGTAAATGTAATGTTTATCCGAGTGTCTTATCTAAATTTACAGTAGCTACTGATCATATACCACTAATACCGATAATGAATGAATTTATACTTGATCAAGTAATGAATGCATGTCTGCTACAATTCAAATTATTATTAAGCTCATATTAGTTTCACACGACCTGGCGAAAGGGAAAACCCACTACATACTAGATGCATTATCAAGAGCGCTGTTGCCACTTGAAGACAATGAACATGACTTATAAAGATATGATCCTGACACTGACAGTCATCGCTAAGCTGTTATCAACTTAGCTATTATACGTTTGATGACCAACAACATAGCAGATACGAAGATTGCGCCTGATAAGTTTACGACAATCAGCCAAAGACAATCAGGAATATAAACCTTTATTAACTGCAATTGAAAACGGACGGTCAGATGAGTACACCACACCGTACAAAAAAATATTTGGAGACTTATCAAGTGATAATGGCCTGATTTTATTCGGTACTCGTTTAAATATATCGAAAACGCTGAGAAAAGAAATTTTAATAAAATCACATGCTTCACATCAAAGAATCGAACGAACAAAACAAAGAGCCTGTCAAACGATCTATTGGCCAGGTTTTTTAATGCTGGTATTGAAAACTATGTGGAGAATTACCACCAATGTCATAAACGATTGCCAAGATTACCTTGAGAGCCTGTGAAACTTTATCAGTTACCAAAGAGAGTATTCCAAAGCATCTCTGCAGACCTATTATATGATATTCTGACCGTTTATCTGGTTTCCCTTCTGTGACACAATGGAGAAGTGACCCAACTGCCTCAGATGCTATTAAAATTGTACGGAAATTTTTGTACTGACTGTGGGATACCTGTGGAGATGAGAACAGACGGTGGTCCATAGTTTAAAGCAAAGTCATTTAACCATTTTTGATCACGATGACGATGGGGGAGTTTTTAAATGGAAACCATCTTCACCACACTATCCTTAATCAAACGGTCGTCGGGAAAGTGCAGTGAAGATTATAAAAGGTTTAGTTTCAAAACAAGCAAACGGAGATACCACAATGGAGATATTCTGCATGGTTTACTAGAACTAAGAAACACACTAAGGGCAGAAGGTAGATCACCTCCTGAAATATTATATGGCCAACAACTACGTGAAATCTGGCAAGAAGCTGCGGAAGAAGCAGACATTAAACAAAACCAAGAATAATGTATTGGGGCAATCGCCGATTTTTGAGACTAATCACACTGTCTGACGTCGATCAACAAATGCCCGCGGATGATAACATACAGTCGAAAGACGTATTACGTAAAAGTACACAGATTATTGAACCTGTTGCCCGCTATGGACATTAAGCATAACTGTATTCAAGCATTGAATCTTTCACTAATGACTTTATGTGTTCATGCATTGAATATTTATTAATTACTTTTCTATTTCTTATTTCTTACAGTTTTAATAAAGGGCCATTTACACTGCAGCAAAAAAAGGCACGGTACTCGTCAATTAACACTCGAGGTGTTAACAAGAATGCGGCCCGTGCTGTTTTTTTTTCAGGGTTTACACAGCTTATTAAAAACTGTTTTCAAGATCGCCCGTGCCTACTTTTACGCGGGCCGAGATTGAAAACTTACAAACTGAATTATAGGTTTCTCATTATTTAATGGTTTTACAGGTGAAATTCGATAAATTGAGATTCAATTATGTTAAATAACTTGTAAGGATTCCGTTGAACTGAAAATCACTATGTTTTTCATCAATTATAATATTTAAATCCATTGAGCAAAATTCAAATACATTTTGGTTAGTCTTTCACCTCCTGAACATGCTACCACGCCAGATCAGTATTTCTGTGACAAAAGACACATCTAAATTTACGCTCCGCACTCGTAGTTACAATTTGCATAATTAAACCTTATACTACAGAAACTTCATTAATTTTCAAAAGAAATACGTAACAAAATATGGTCAATGTGCTTATCTAGCTTTGGTAATCTTTAGTCTGTTACTGATTTTATTAGAAAACCTCAGAATTCCACTGTAAAGAGACGCAACTTCTACGATGACGTCATAATTACTGCAAAACGGCACGGTGCCCACTTTTTGAGCGGGCCGAGACTACCTCGAGAAATGATCTCGGCCCGATCAAAATAGTAGGCACGGTGCCGCTTTTCAATGTCTGAAAAAGCCGTTTAGACAGTGTTTTTGCTTGGCCCGTGCTCAAAAACACTTGACACCTTCACACCTTTGATGTGTTAATTGACGAGTACCGTGCCTATTTTGCTGCAGTGTAAATGGCCTTTAAGTTTATTTTTTTATGTTGATTTATAGTTGAAAGTATTAATTAATTAAATAAGTAGACCCTCTTTTCAACTCGAGGGAGGTCTAATGATATCACACTATTGTATAATTGGAGTTCGCCTAAAACTACCCTTCATTTGCAAATTAGCAACAAGAAAACACAATCATTTTTGTTTTGTTGATAAACGCCAAAGTTCAAAGTTACATTACGATAAAACTCAGTATTTTACTGCTTCAAAAGTATAGATTCATAAGTTCCTGTATACAAAGATTTGAAGAATACTGTTTTTCTCTAAATCTTATTCATCCCTTATTCACACTTAACAAATGCTCTTCGCATTTATTTTTAATCTATGTTATTCCACTTTATAACTTCTCGTAGTTTTCTCAAAATGCGCAGCATGTTTGTATTCAAAATCCGCACTTGTTCTATTCTCTATGGTGACATCATTTTAGGAGAATTTAGTTGTGGTCATTATTTTGAGCTCTATAATGTCAAAATAAGCAGTTTAATAAATAGTTATCCGTGTTATTATTACTCTGATGCGAACACTTTGGGTGCTATGGACACTCAAGAGGCCAAAATCACTTGCCTGGTGACTTGTTTTTTATGCCTCCTTCAAAACCCAGATTACATAGCCTGTGTGCAGACTAAGATTACTGAGCTGAGCACCATGTTCTATCTATTTAACAAAGAATGAATATAGAGCTATGAAAAGCCTGATAATTTCATGTGGCTCTCACAGCCACTTAAGTGCAATTATCAGGTTGCATTTCATAGCTCACTATTCATTATTTATTTTATGGCAGGATGATAACCAAAATTTGTACTTTTGAGATTATTTTATTAATTTTAAAGTTGCTCAATGGTCTGAATCAGAACGGTCGAAAAAAATAATTCGTAGCTGGACGTCCGAGATGATAATTCATAGCTACGTTTGCCTATATGTTCCATTATGGCTCAATTATATCGTTTCATTGCTTTGTTGTTTAATATTCCTATTGTTTCCAAGAAATCAAGCCATGAAATTATAGCTTGAGAGTTCCATATTAATTAGCCAATCATAACTACAACACACTGTGTCATAAACACTCTATACATCATTTACATTCAATTGCACTTAAAACAGTAATCATACATGCCATCTAATTGTAGTTCATTGATAAAAATATTTTGCTTCATTGTATCCTAATACCGTAAATGTTTGTATGTTGCCTCTTTTAAGGGTTCATTTCCTCGTAGTGAATTTGGATTCAAAGTATATTGGCCGGCCATCAAAGAAGTAGATGAGTGGTAAATATCATGATGCATTAGTTTTATGTTTCACCTGCTATGTCCAATGTTCATTTGATAAATACTATACCAACTCAAGGGTACGGTTTCAGAGAAAATCGTAATTGAAAGAATGTCAAAAATTAGATAGACAAAATTTCAAATTAATCATCATTATTAACAATGTTGAACTTGCAAGTGAACAGAAGGCGGTGTCTGTAACTTGTGTGGGTTCATGCTGCGTGCTTTCTCAGGAAATCGTCATAGTTTATACCCTTTTGATGCATCTCGATGTTATGAGTAAGTTCTGGCTGGCTAAATTTGCCAGTCGCTGTCATGCCGTAACTGACTGGGACTTTACTCCAAACTTAATTAATTTACTAATAATCTGATTTATCGAACCAAGTCCCGTTACTTACAAGGAACTCTGCAACTCTCTTACTGCCTGCTTCCTACTCAACTATAATTCAGACTTACCTACTTCTTCTTATGGCCTTACCTACTTCTTCTTATGGCTAGCCTCTTTGTCATGTCTGCTCAGTATTATCAGATAAAAGTAGCAATCGGTCTGTAATAAATATTTATAATTCTATTCTGTTCTTCCTTTATAGCAAAATTGCAGATTGATGAATCTATTCAATTTTATATAACATTCGATATAATTTCAGTCAATTGATAATTACTCAATGGAATCATTTTGTAAATTTATTATACTTGTATATATTAATGTAAATTGTTGAGCATTTGGATATGCAACCGAGCAGATTTTCTATGCAAAGAAAAAGGTCAACATAAATAGTATGCTGTTGTTGATGATGGGATTCATGTGGTTGATTAGGAAAGATTATGTTTTTAATTTGAGTGCTGTTTGATACCCTTCCTGGCCTGACCTGAGCTAATGGATCCACCACTAGATGTTGAATATGTGACGCTTCATAACAAAGTCCAATTAATTTAATCATCCTTTCATACGGCAGTGAAATCTGATTACTAGGATCCCAGTAGGATCTGATTCTTTTTTATATCCATTTTGGATCATATGGAGTAATCTTCCATTTCTTAGGTCAGCCTCAGACATTAGCTGTGATAGCAGCTTCTGCGAAAAAAGTAATGGGATTCTGCTTTTCATGTTATAAGCAGTTCATGAACAATTCATTGACGGTCAACGAGCATGACATTTCGCACGTTCTCATGCATGAATACTGTACAGATAGTTCATGGACATGAGTAAGGGGACATTTTTGCTTTTGTATAAACTAATGAATTCTAAATTTGAGTACTGTATGTCAATTTAGAAACATTTTGCTTGTTGCATTGAGTGTCTATGACGATTAATCTGTTAGGCATGTCACCCTGCTAACAAAGACACATCTAGCTTGATATAGCCCTAGTCACTATAGCAACCAGTGTTTTACCTTTCCAATTGACCTGTGTCTAAAACCTAAGATCTGATCACACAAATATTGGTCTTTACCTAGGCAGCTTACCAGACAGTTATAATAAAATGGGTATTTTCACACCTTTGAAGGAAGTTAGGTTTATACTACCACAGCAAGACGGAAGGAAACATCATCAGAGGGGGTACTCAATTTTAAATAGTATTTATTCAAAAGGAGGAGCTTGAACGTCAAAATCCATGATAATAGAAGTATACTCTTGGCAGGTGAATAGCTTAGACAAGACATCTAATGCTTCATGAGTCAGTTGCTCAGGGCTTGAAAACATCAAAGAAACTTTTACGATTATATGATTCATTTTGATTTCTTGCATGCATGTTAATGTACAAAATATATACAGTTGATAGCCAGTGATAATAAAACATATTTCAATTGATTCTTATTCTATTACTATAAACATGCAAAATTGCAAATTCAATTTATAAATTATCGATTGTCCAAAATATATTAAAAAAACTAGTGTGTTTTTCCTAACATTTCTCAAAGGCACGTTGTTTCTTCTCGTGTTCAGCTACTGCTTCTTCATGTTCAAAATCACAAAATAGAGGACTATCAAATGAACGTCCAGTTTTCAAACGGCATAAAAATTCTTTTTGGCATCCACTGTCACATACATCTGTTTGATGTGATTTCCAAACATGTCTGCAAAATAAACACAATCCATTTGACTAGAACTAACGTACACTCATCTGATTACATTATTCAAACAGATTAACCTATGCAACATACAGATTAACACAAACACGGGATGCATAATGGTTAGCCTGCGTGCAAACAGACTTTTCGTTTGTATAGTCCGTCTGTGTATTGGCGCTGAGTATCACGTACCAAGTGTTTGTACTGAATTCACATTAATTAAATATTTCTGTACTGTCATTACGGTCCGTTCATGAAATGTTAATAATAAAAATATTTCTCTCAAATTCATGAATGGTTCATAAACGTGTTCATGAACTGGTTCATGAAATGTTCATAATAAAATTACACCTTTCAAGTTCATGAACTGTTCTTAATTGTCTTAATTATGACATCATTTGTAGTATAATGCAGACGAAAAAAATTGTCGGAATTTCTAGCCATGTGCTCCACTTGATGAAATTTAAAAAAAATTTAAAAAAATGATAATTTGATATATATCTAAACGTTTTTTGTTGTTGTCATGTATAATCTTTTATAATGGTTATGAAAAGAAATGCATGTTTGTATCGTAAAAAGGCAAATTAACAAGTAATCTTGTTTGCCATATTAATCTCTGGGAAATACCCCATATATAAAAATGTTCACTAGGATCAATCCCCAACATTTTTGGTCTACAGATTGTTGTAAATTTTGTTGTAAGCAAGTAGCTTTGACATCTTTAGATTTTTGCGATGTCATTAAAATAGTCACAAATTTTTCCCTTAAATGTTGTGAATATTTGCCCAAGGATTTACATATATGTTTTGTTCATTATCATGCTCAATCAAGAAATTTCATAGTTAAAAATTAAATTACCATAATCTTTGTGTTTTAAATGAACAGTTTTGCTTTATCCTGTTTGCACCTTATGTCTCCCATCAGACATGCTCACTATTCATTGTCAGCATGACACTAAACCCTGACGGGGTGGGGTGATATCTCCCCGATATAGATGTTGAAAAAAAAAACAGGCAATTTTGCATAGAAATTCATGAACTTTTACAAATAACTATTTTTCTGTGTTCATGAACTCCACAACGTTCATGAACCGTTCACAGGGGCTTGACCGAGATTCCATACAGGGATTACAATAAAGGATTATACTCTACTCATAAACTTACTTATAAAACTTCAAGAATAATTCTCTATCTGTTTCCATTCTTGCGATAAAATCATCCCAATCTTTTGGTAGAAGGGACTCCATGCCATACGCTTCCTGAAATTAAAAAGTAAGAATTTATGAAAATGGAGATTTCTGCGTTTAAAAATTGAATAAGTACAAGTTGTCTTCAATTGAGGTCTCAGAGAGAGGTTAGACATGCAGAATTAAACAAAGCCTTCCACACGGAGGGCTAATTGCTTGTCAACTAAGTTCATCTGTTTGTTTCATAAAGCTCTTTGTGGTAGATCTGTGTAGGACTATACTGTTTTCAAGGAAATATGAGTAATCTGGTTGTGAATAATAACTTCCCCTACATGCCCAGAATTATATCATCAAAGAAAGCCTTGTTAAATTGGTTCAATGCTGAAAATTTGTTGCCCATTTTTATTGCTGTCATGTGTGCATGTCTTGATTGAAATCATGCAAATTAACTTAAGTAGGAGGAGAGAGTCACGTCATAGCAAATCAGCAGCAAACGACTCAATAAGAAAAGTACCTCATACACCCTGAAAAATTGCCTTTCTTAATTGTATATTGGGAATAAATTTTTTGTCCAGTACTGTATTGGGCAGCTGTACTGGGCCATTTTAAAAAGAATCTGAAGGGCTGTCTTCGTGCTAATTTCTTAACTGGCATATAGTTAGAAAAAATAATAAACCATTTGCCCTGGTTTGTAGTATAGACCTCACAAATATGAAATAGCCCTTTGTGTCAGATTAGCACAGGTTCTATACTGGTCAAGCATGGCCTACCTTGGCTTTGTATTCCAATACCCATTCAGCCACACCCTCCTTGTTTGCTTTGTCAAGATCCAAGATGTGTGTCTCATGGTCAAGCACAACCTGTAAGGCAAGCGACAGAAATTATTACCAAGCAGAATATACTTTTTAATATATTGATATAGAGATATCAGGGACAATGGAGTAAAAAAGTATACATTGTTCCTCTAAAACGATTTTATCATTTTGAAACGATATACAGTATGGAAAACAGCTACAGTCAAACCTGTTATAGCAGCCACCCCTATAGAATGACCATCTATATTCAATGGCCACTTCAGTAACATACACAATACATTATTCTACTGAATCAACCCTGTATAAAAAGCAACCTGCTGATAGTGGTCAACTAATATATGTCTTATAGTTGGGCATTTTGCAATCTACTCACCCTTGAACTGTTTGCATATTCTCCGTCAATTTCATAAATCCGATAACCAGGGTTAATGTTTGTGTAAGGCGTTACACTGGGGCCAATGAATACAATGCTGGTAAGGTAAACAAACAGATGATTAGTCAAAAGAAAAATATGATACAAAAATACATCATTTTGACATTATCCAAAAGTAGCAGTTCAAGCTGAACAGATCAAAAATATCAATGAAGAAATACAAAGTTGTCAACTTTGAATATTCCATCATTAGATAATAGAGACAGACATAATATTTATTTCAATTAATGGTGTCACTGATCATTATTTGCGTAATTGACTTACTTTGAAGGTCTCTTTAGAGTTTTTTCATCATAGAACATTTCAAATTCATCGTGATGAGTGTGACCAAAGAACTGCGCAACAACCGTACTTTCATATCGATTGATAATCTTATAATAATTCCAACTCCAATGACGAATACATGTCGTAACACCAGGAGGGATATGTCCAATTATATGAACCTTCTCGTCATTGTCTTCAGCGCTTTGAAGGACACTAATTAGCCATTGCAATTGACCAGCAGGGTCTTTATTTTTTAAAAGCAGCCACCAATTCTGATCATTACAAAAGTTCATGTTTAGAGAGACCATACGAAATCCTTTGCTTATAGTTGTTGTATAAAAGCCACCCCTTTAAATATAAAAGGAAGAAGCATGATATAACTGAATTGATCAATTGCAGATTTATAGTCACAAAGTACCAGGTAATTGGGAAATACATGAAGAATATCAAACCAACCTTATGGTTGAAATAACATCAAATTATGACAATACAGTGAAAATTATCTATTTGAATGTTGTATAGCAACCGTTAAATAGGGATGGGTGAGAAAAGGCAATTAACCGACTCACAGACTTTGTCAACTTTTGGCTTTTGCTACCCTTTTCTTTTAAATTAGGCAACTTTTACGAATCTTCTGCATTGTATAGCCTCAATATAAGTTTAAAAGGTTGACTTATGCATGGCAATATACGGTAAATGGTTATATAACTGTTTATGGACAATTTTCTCGAGAATTTTAGACATAACTGGGGGAACAGAAATTGGCCGATAGTTGTTTTTTTCTAATTTAGAGTTACATTTGTGGATTGGGTTGATTTTTGCGATTTCAAAGGCATCAGGAAATTGACCAGTACACAGTGAAAGATTGAAGCTGGTGCAATGGCTGGAGCTACTAATCTAATTAACATTGTTTATCTTTACTATATCTAACGTCGCTATTTTTTCAAATTGTAATGAATTCATCTGTGTTTCATCAAACATATATAAATGTTAAATATTGCTTCAAATATTTAATTGGGCTGCTTGTTTACAGATGGTATGATTGATGATAATTTATGTGCTATTTCAAAAAAATAATAGTTCATTTCATCTGATATTTTTTTGTTAATGTTATAACTTTACCATCAAACCTTCTATTTAGATCTGAATCTCCCATATGTTTATCATTGAAACAGTTTTTAAAACATGGTCCAAATTATTGTTTGAGAAGATAAAAGAAAGTAGGATGAAGGGAAAGTGGTGATTTACCCAACATCAATCACAATCACATCTTTATATCAATTTAACTCTTGTGTGCTGTTTCTTGATAGATTTATCAAGTTGCTGACATTTTTGAGTTGTTTTGATGCCCATAAGTTTGATTGAAGTTCACAGTACATGACAAAGACTTTATTCATCTCATCTTAACGCTAAATAGATCAGAAAAATTGTGAAACTTGCTTTAATTTGAAAGAAAAAGGTAACAAAAGTTGAAAAGAATCTATCTTAGACATGTGGGAAAGGACACAAATCATCATTGCCTACCTTTCAATTGTTGATTTTGTGTCACTAGGTAACCAATTCAACCAATCCTTTGCAAGGCCATCTAGTAGCCATGTATCTGCTTCTGTTCCAGTAATAAAAGGTGGAGGGAAACTATAAAAAATCATATAACATTTTTGAGATAGTAACAAGATTTCAAATTAAAATATTAGAGCAAATTTTAAGAAATCCCTCATGTGTGGGGTGTGGGGGTGTGATGTAAATTCCACACCTCTTAAAGTTTGAAGGTATTACAGTACCTAAGCTCGAAAATATGCAATTTTGTTGGGCAAAATAAATAAATAACCCCTGTCAGAAGCTTGTAGTTACGGCTGCTGTTACATTCTAAATACATACACAGAGAGATGTTGCAATAGGGTGGTTCAAAAAACATAAACTTTTGCTTGCAAATCTGAAAACCATGCTTGCAAATTTTTATCCAATTTAGGCAACAGCAATTAGTGCCGCACGCATCCCGGATTATGTACAACATTTTGACCTTGAACACATACTAAGCTTTGTAAATAATTGCGAAATTCCTGACCGCAAATGTGTTTCTTACAATTTTCACTGATTCGATTTATCTCAGACAGTTTTCATGCACACTCTATCATTACATAGCAGAAATTACATGTGGAATCGAATGATGTGTTGGTTTTTTTCCCTTTTCGACCCCCTACCCTAGAAACCGTGCTTGTTTTTGCATCTGAGTTATCCTTCCCGACGTTGCCCCTTACGGCATGTCTGGACTAAAATGAAAGTCGAATTATACAGAAACACAATTAGTTTTAGTTTAATATAATTAAACTGAACTGCCCAAGATATCTAGAATTTGGCATAGGTGCTTGGATGGTGGGATACAGCCATTGTGGACACAAGCTGGCTGGAAGAGAGGCCTGTCTCCACCACCAATCACACTGATAATACAGTGGAATCTAATATACTAACCTCTTTACCTTAATACTTGGGTAATGGAAGGAGAGTGGGAAAGAAATCCCCACCTTCTTCCCGTTCATGATTTAGATTGATATTAGTGATACAGTTGAACAGATTGTATGGACATCAAGATGTAAGAATCGACATCAAGACGTCAGGAATAGCAACAACTGTATGACGCATGTGAATATGCTAGAGATTCTGAGATGACGATCTCGGGAATATTGATGAATTGGTGCAGACGTGGCTGACCTGAGAGATAATTTGACTGACGCTGAGGTCGAGCCGTATGATGATATGCAAATGATTGCATGAGATATACTTGACGCTAAGACCAGAGCAGTATGATGATATGCGAATGATTGCATGATATATGCTTGATGCTGAGGTCAGAACAATCTGATGATATGCAATGATTGCACGAGATATGCTTGACGCA
Organism: Haliclystus octoradiatus; assembly: GCA_916610825.1. Taxonomy (NCBI): domain Eukaryota; kingdom Metazoa; phylum Cnidaria; class Staurozoa; order Stauromedusae; family Haliclystidae; genus Haliclystus; species Haliclystus octoradiatus. Next base: position 27,393,524 of record OU744447.1, on the reverse strand, counting down.
GACGTCAGAGCAGTATGATGATATGTGAATGAGTTTCCCAGGCCACTACCATGACTGACATGTCATGTCAATCACCTGAGATTGCTTAGTGCATCCAAGTTTAATATCACCTAAATTACATTCAACAACATTAAGGATTGTGACAAAGTATTGATATATTATAATTTCACATCATTTTTTATTATTAATAGGAAGTAGAAAGATGACATCATCCAATTCAATTTTTTCAAAGTTGAATTTTCAAAGCTCTATAAAAAATTCACACGATAGAAAATTTAAGCTGTTGAAAGCCTAACCACATCTAACCACATAGACAAACTATTGGATTTTCCATTCATGGTATACATTATATTACTGAGCAGCCGTGGAATTAAGCAGAGTAAAAAATGTAGAAATTGATAAAACAGACCAATATACCGCCAGCAAAACATGTACTTCTCATCGGAATCGAGTCAAATTACTTTGTTTTGTTGATTGATCGAAACATTTTGGTAAGCTTGAGCCGCTTAAACAAATTCTATCAACCTAGATTTTTTGATCCATATTGCTTTGGTATTGGAGAAATGCTTCACATTATTATTTCAATTTATATGTTTCACAATATAATATTTTAACGTAAATCTTATCCGCAACGCAAATAGCATCAAGAATATAAAAGCGATGTTTCATGGATCAGTAGATATCGATTACATTTACAGGTCGGCACTTCAGATAAAACAAAACCTATTCATAAATTATCACATAGGTCACATAACATATAGCAAATAACAAACAAATTAAGAACTGATCGATTATGCTCGTAAAAAAATTGAATTCATGTGAATACTATTTGCAAAAGTATATGTAAAGAAGAACTCCAAATGAATTAAACATTAAATTAAAATGATGCTAAAATGGAAGAATGTTTGCAATTTGCTGAGTTATTATGTCACAGTCACAGCTCCGTTACAGTAAAATATAACACCATATTTTGGTGAAAATAATACCGTCATAAAACATTGTAATATAGATAGACAGAATGTCACTGTACGATGTTTTAACAAAATACAGAATATATGCATAATTCTTTTTCATTAATAAATTCAAAAATATAAGTATATATGTTAATTAATTGGGGGCATACACGCCTTAATGAGACACTAGCATGAGTTTTATTCTAATGTTGTGTTTTTGACCGTGGCCCGTCCGGGAATGCTAGGGAATGCCAACTCCTTGGAATGTTTTACAAAGTAGAGGCCTGTATTGACAATAAATCCTTTCCATAACTTTATAGTTGAACTCCACTCATTTGTCTCTGTCGACCATTTGTCTCCAATGTTGTCAAATTTCTCTGAACTACGCAGGAAATGGTAAAGCAGTTAAAATAGATGTCCAATTCAATTACAATTGATGATCGAAAAATATGAGCAAACAATATAAACCCTACTAATTTTCATAGAACTGTCGACAGGCCTGGTAATGTAGACCAAGAATTATAAAGCAAAAAAGAAATAGAATATCAAATAGTTATATTATATAGTTACTAGCAATGAGTGTAGTCCATAATGGACCTTCTATGATAAAACTTTCAGATCACTTATAATTAAACAATTGACTAAGCTGACTATCGCTGTATAATACGGAGTATGAACTCTGGAGGAGAACATGAGACACAATACGCATTGAAACGATATAGCATTAATCAATACATCTTAATCATTCCTTTAATAAAAATTTAATTTATTTCACATCAATTGAGTCGATTGAAATGTATAATTTAACGTAGCTTTGTCTTCATAGAAAAACTTTATTTTATGTGTTGAAAGGAAGCCAGAACACATTAATTATTATAAATTACAAATACTCAGTCAAATTTCGAAATCTGAAACTATCCATAAAAAATCACTTCAAATCCGATCCGATCCGAAAACCTAAAATATTAACCCGAATCTGACCCGATACTATCGGATCGCGTTCGGTTCGAATTCATATATCTTTATTGCAATATATACAACACTAATGTGGTGTTCACAAAAATAACGCCGTCAAGGTGTGGCCGGTCAAACTCAAGGCATTGCATGCAATATATTCAATATTAAATTGATTTAGCTTCGGCAAGACACATGGTCCACTAATTTATGTAATTAACATGATCAAACGATATCTTTTGTTAATTAACAATGATTTACTGCTTCATATTAAAAAACAATCAGAAAAATTGTTGATAAAAACTGCCGAGTGGCGGATTTGAACTGACGACCCTGATATTGTAATACCAAAGCATTAACCAATCGGCCACTACCTTACTTTCTGTTATCGGCGCTTTAACTGACGTGATCAACAAACCTACCGCTCCGACAACGTATTATTGAACAAGGCCTACCCACGCGCGTGTATTGAGAATCAAATTATATATATAATCTGAAAATATTATGATATGATAGTATATGAGCCTATATATTTTTGATCTTTGCAATCTCAGCAAGCAGGCTTGTGATTTTCATGGCAGTCTATCAAAATATCAAGAGTTCGTTGAAAATAAAATTTTTTAACTAAAAAAAAGATGTGAAAAATTGGCCTGATAGTGCTTCTTGTTATCAAATTTTCCAGAATAATAGCATCAACATTCTTTTAAAAGGAAATAAAGTTCTATAATAAATCGCTATACTAATTTGATATTGATATCATGTTACATCTTGTTGTCAATATTTCTACGCGCTATTTATAATACCTTACAGATGTCGAATGAAAGAAAAGACGATTATGAATAAATTAATTATTTTGATAGAAAAACGAAAACAACTCATTTTGCCAGATTCGTGATATTTATATTTATTCAGAATTTATTGAAACGGACGCGATGGTTTATAGAGTGGAAATGTTCAGTGCAGCTTCAAAGATATAAAATACCATAGCTGACGGTAGTATTTAAATGCTCATGTTATGATGGCTGATGAAATGGATTTACTTATATAGAAAATGAATCTACTTTACCTTGCATTTGATCGCGATATGAAATGATCATTTTTGTCAGAATTATTTAGAATAAAAAACAATTTATATTTTATTCTTATTGGGCTTACATTCTCCCTCGATAAAATATGGTTGTTAACTTATTATTGATTGGTGTATTAACTCAGAGAACCCGCTATTATGTATTTAAATGTTGTTCGGAGATTATGCTGCTCGTATAGTTTTTATTTGGATCTCATTTGGAAAATGGTAAGCTGTATTTTAATAAATATTGTTTGCTATGATCGATTATTTCATGCAACCTTTTCGCTTTTTATTTTTGTAACACAAGGTTTGTTACACTCATCCAAATTGTATTAACTATTTAAAAATGTTTTTGAATTATGTATTGTGCTTTTAATTTCAAATTTTTGAACGCTGAAAATATTATAATTGTTATTATTTTTCACAAATCATAAGCTCAATTCAATTTAACTTTGTTGAATTTGATATACCTGAAATTAACTTTATTAAATGTTGATCAAAGATTTGTTGATTGAACATTTTATTCTCGAAACTGTAGTAACATACTGTGTCTTATTCTTATGACAAGTCAACAAAATGAAATTTTAATTCTAATCGATGCTTACAATTCCTTCATTAATTACGGAAGCAAACTCTGAAAATAAATGCTTGCCTGCTCAAAACCAAATGATTCATATTTTTACATTAAATAATAAATTATAGAAATACTTTTGTGCAATGCCTTGATTAATTCTAAACTCTATAATTTTATACTGTAGACAGATAATCTATTCGAGCTTTGAATATTTTTCGAAATAGTCGAACGCCAACGTCATTTTGAAAATTCTTGCAAGTTAATTTGTTTTTATGCCCCGTGATAGATTATTCATTTCAAAACAGATTGTTTGCTCAGTGTTCTCACAAATTATATATCAAAATAGCCTTTTTAAAAGTAAAATGTTTTGTATCTCGATTTTGAGAAAAGTAATGAACGGCATTTTGTTTCATTAATAAATTAAATTAAGACCTAAAGTCTCTTTAATTTCATAGCGTTTGTGCCGCGCTATATGTATCGCTGATATCAAAACTACATGAAATAGGTCTACGTTTCTTTGATTTCAAAACATATTTTGTCTGGCCTAGTTATACTGGTAATTCAATGTAATTCAGCATTTCGTATTGTTTTAATTATCATAAAACTGATTCAGTTTCAAGTTTCACTTGTTCAATCAATTTACACGCAGCTTTTAAATTCAAAGCAAAATATTTTTGTTCTGGGGATGTGAATTTGAATTCGATTTTGCTGCCCGCTAGATTATCGACCTATAAAATTTTTAAAAATCTCTGAATTTTTTAATGCAATAACATCAAATAAAACGTCAGATGAAGTATATTATTTTAAAACAACGTCATAGACCCATACTTTTCATACAACAAATTTGCTACTGTACACGGTTATCTCGACACAAATGTTTGCATAATTTCCCGACAACGGATTATCCGTATTATATCGCCAGTAAGACGTACATAAGTCGTGGACAGACACAGAAATATAGAAATATAGAAATATTGTGATATATAAAACAGACAGTATTATGTATATAAGTGATAGTTATAATATATTAAAAGACTAATAAGTAGCCCTTGAATGCCGAGTAGGCCTATAGATACACAAGTGTAGCAAAATAAATTGGTATTTTAAAAGACACAATAATGCCTATGAGAAAGGTATTGAAATTATCAACATCATCATCAATTTATTCAGGAAAACCTGGTGAGTTTTTACAGGACCAATGCAGATACTGTAGATCTGCCAAACATCGATCAAATAAATCCAAACAACTCCAGCATATTATTTCATATGAAAGAGATCGTAAAAGCTGAAAGACAGATAAATGTTTGAATCCGCTCCAAGTAAAACACACAACAAAACTATTGTCATTACAATAGTTAGATTAGTAACAGTTAGATTGGGAAACATTTACTGTAAACACAAGTATAGAGAGAACAGAGCAGATATTATTATTTTAATGGCTAACAGTATTTTGTGTATGCTATTAAATTTTTGTCATTAATTATATATTGCCGTCACTGTGTTTAAACTCTGAGACCCAAGTGCGATCAGAGTCAAAATCGGGTTCACTCTCGTCACTCTCAGACTTGATAGCAGGTTTCACCAGAGTCTTCCATGCGACCATTTCCAACCTTCTCATGATCATTGCTGGCATCGCCTTCAGACCAACTTCCATTTCTTGATTCAGTACTATTTAGACATGTAATTCTAAGAACCGATTTGTTGTAGCAGCCTACTAATTATCACTTAATCAAATATTAGTTTCTAGAAAAACAGTATTTATGTCAACGGGAAATTTGAGTAGATTTTCAAGTTGTAAATTGAAATAAATTAGAAAAACACAACGATGTTGAGTCAACATTGTTGACACAATTATAAGATTAATGACTATAATCTCAAACAGTATTGTCTAGTGTTAAGGATTTAACGAAATCTAAGCCGCGCTACGTGGATAAATGTTTCCTCCGAGACGTAAAGATCGCGTAGTGAAGGAGAAATGAAATGCACCGCTTTATGATGCTGATTTGGCTTGTGGCACTACTTGCCGTTGCCCAAATTGGATAAAAATTGGCAAGCATAGTTTTGAACACATTTGACAACCCTATGCCAGCAGACAGTTAGATCCTCAAAAGTTTATGTTTTTTTAACCACCCTAATGTTGCAATCCCGCAAAGCTTCAATAATAAAAAGTAGATTATGATGGTATTCAACTCCTTTTACCTGTTGACAGGTGCCCCTTCATGGTTGCCAAGGCAAGGATACACTTTTTTATCAGGGAAGTATTTCTTTAACGTCTTGACACCATATGCAATGGCTTCAAGCTGTGGAGAAGGATAAATCATAAAACGCAGAAAAATTAGAATAGATCAAACAATTGCTTAGCCTTTAACCACAAACTAATAATGATATAAACAATTAATAATTTAATATCGCCCTGAACAAATTATTATTGTCAAGTACCCCTAGGCATAGGGGCTGAAAACATTTACAGAATGAAATGAAATTAACTTGATGGTGACGATGAAAATATGATGATGATATTAAAAACATACAACAGATAATTCATGCTAAGACAAGATAATTCCATGTAGGTATAATTCCAGCCATGGAAACACTATTAAAATAGCTATTACTTTGTGCGTAGGACATATCTGGATTTTGATTGAAGAATCAAAGCGAATGACAAGTCCCATGGTATCGACTAAGTTGAAAATAATCTTAAAGATCAGGTGAAACTAAAGGGGCTGGGGCTACAATTTATCTTAGAGGGTTCTCAGCATGATCTTCGGGGAAAGAGTTTGTCTGTTAGAAAATGTTTGGTATTTCAAGCAATTTTTCAAATAATTTCTGTAAATATTACCCCCTCTTCAAGGGAACCTGCGACCTTGACGGGAAAATCTCGGATCCACCCACGTTATAGAGCATAAAAAGGTCAAGCTCTAGCGGACAACATTCGAGTGAGACAAGACAAGTTTGATTAAACAATCTTTTCATGTTTTAGATTTCTTAAAGTCAAGGACTTACATTTTCAAATGTTCCAGAGTGGTAACAATTGTTTAAAGTGCAAATGGCACCAAAAAAAATGTTTTTCCGAAATCGGGTAGCCCATGCAAAATAAATAGGAATGACAACAATAATTTTTCGAGTTGGACTCTTATAAGCTGAGTTATTTAATGTTGTAAGTATCATATTTCAAAAATAGTGCTCCTTCGAAAGTCGGAACTCATGTTCAAATGACAAGAGAGCTCACTATGGAAAAATAGCAAAGTCTAGACTTCAAAAAATCGTAACTTTTTTCTCGCGGAAAAGAAATTGTCCACTTCCCAGAACAGATGTGCCCGTATCTTTGGGACACATGGTTAGCCATATATGACTGAACTTGAAGGTGAATTGTACAGAGCCATTTATTTACAAGAGTTGGGACACGCTTTCATGTGCCGCTATCGTCTCCAATTGGACAGATGCCAGTCACGTGATTTTTGGATGCCATCTTTGTTCTTTTGAAAACAGGTTCTCAATCATTTCAAGTGAAAAGCGCGAAAAAATACAATACAATATGGCTGAAAAAACACACAACATTCTCCTGCACATGCGCACTGTTAAAAACGTGCTCGGGTCCAGGCAAAAAGATACAAAAATGGCAGAAGTGCCCAACTCTTGTAAATAGATGGCTCTGGAATTGTAGAGTTAAGATTGTTTTATTAGACTTCGATGGAGTTTTCTGTCAAAAAGGTGTTAAAACAATGGATCAACACATGTCATGGAACAGGGTGTTGAGTACTTGAACAGCGGCAAAACCTTTTGTACTCACGGGAGATTGATCAAAATAGAGCAAGGAGTTTAGAATGTCTTGATCATCATCCGCGGCAAAGAGAATACCAAGCATTTTGCCGCCGTTTAAGTACTCTGCAACACCTTGTTCCATGACACGTGTTGATCTAGTGTTTCAACATGTTTTTGACAGAAAAACTCCATCGAAGTCTAATAAAACCTTTCACAACTCTACAATTCACATGCAATTTCAGTCATATATGGTGTCCCAAAGATATGAGCATATCTGTTTTGGGAAGTGGACAATTTCTTTTTTTGTGAGAAAAAAGTTATGATTTTTTGAAGTCTAGACTTTGATATTTTTCTATAGTGGGCTCTCTTGTCAATTCGACATGAGTTCCGACTTTCGAAGGAGCACTATTTTTGAAATATGGTACTTTCAACATTAAATAACTCAGCTCATAACAGTCCAAATCGAAAATTATTGTGGCCATTCCTATTTATTTTGCATGGGCTACTCGATTCCGGAAAAACATTTGTTGGTGTCATGTGCACTTTAACTACTTTTCCTATTTTTCCTAATCTGAACGTTTTATCACACAAGGTCCGTACTGGACCTACCGGTACACTAAATGCTAGTTAGGAAATAAGTATTATAGCTTGCATTCCATTCCATATATTAAATTATTGATATTACTCTAATGATATTACTGGTACTGTACTTAAATTCAATTACCTGATCTGACCTGCTTTGATTCCATACATTGTGTGCTGGGATGTCACCAGTCCAGATAATATAATCAATCTAAGAACAAGTGTGGTAGTTAATATAGGAAACCTCAAATTGTTCCTGAAATTGTTACACAAATATTAATAGAATGGCTCCGCTACGCTCGGACTGAATGGTGAATGATATAATAATCGAAATAAACCAATTGAAATCAAATTCAATAGAATATCAAATCAATCAAATTATCATGCAAAGAAAATCAAATCAAATCAAATTCAAAAAAGTAAATCAATCCAATCGAATGATATAAAATCAGATCAAATAAAAAAATCAACTTCAATCAAATAAAATAAAATAAATTAAAACAATATCCAAGTAACACAACAATATAAAAAAAAATATATAAATCAAATAGAAAATGAAAAAATGTTAATGCAGACCATTGGGATTAAACTCCAAACCCCATGTGCCTGATGCAGACGCTCCACCACTAGACCATACGAAGATAGAATAAATAAAGTTATTTTCATCACTTATAATATAGGTGTGAGTTGTAAATGACAGGCGAAATTGTCTCATCTTTAAAGCTGATGTCGCAGCAGAATTAAAACATTTTAATAAACCAAATAAAACCATGACGACTGGCTTAGCAGTTTAATGTAATAAATAACTTCAGAAAACAATACAAACAATAAATATATAATACTGTCTTGTCTAAGCCCCCAAAAAAATGATGAATTTTCGGTTTAAAAGTTCTCATGGTCAAAACACAACAAAAATTATCTTCGAAGTTTCACCTCAAATAGTGATGTTACAGAACGATTAAAACCTTTCATTAACCATTTCAAATGACAAATAGAAGAAAATAACCATGTGTTCTACCAATGAAGAGATAATCACGATGTAAACTAATCCAGGAGTATTAGAAAACATTTCATTTAATAATGCAATTGTAATCTCGCTAAGCTGCAAGTCGGCTATCATGGCGGGCAATGGAAAAAATTTATGTCAAATCCAGCTAAAAATTTGGAATTATCACACAGCTTGCCCATTGTATTTTCAACAATAAAATGGTGTTCCTTGCGCAATCGTTTTATGTTCGACCTTTGTAGCACGCAAAGCAGTATGTTGAAAGTTATTTCAAAAGAACAAAAGAGTTAATCAAAAATGAAATGAAAAAATCAACGTTTCTACCATGACAGCATAGACTCAAGGTCACTTATGTAACCATGAGTCAAAAATGTGCAAAACAATTACTTACATCTTTGTGAACTTCTCTGATGTGATTCATCAAACTATCAAGCATCACAACAGGTGTATCACAATTATAATATCCCCATTTGCCAGCTGGTGTAACGCCTTTTGCTAAAGAAACAGAAATACAATACAGTATAGCAACGCATTGAAACGATTTACAATTACTCAAGACATCTTAATCATTTCCTTCATAAAAATTTAATTCATTTCACATCAATTGAGTCGACAATACAGTATAGCAACGCATTGATACGATTTACAATTACTCAAGACATCTTAATCATTTCCTTCATAAAAATTTAATTCATTTCACATCAATTGAGTCGATTGAAATGTATAGAGAACGGCATATTAAAGGCATAAAATAGACCAAAGCGCCTTACAGGCTCGGAATTGAAAAGTGAATGCAATTTTTCAAGCTACAAATAGTGGTGTGAATCAGTGCATATTTGAAGACCAAGCGCAAGGGCTGCCGGTCAATTTTATGCATTTAATGCAGCTATATCTACATAGACAAACTTTATTTTATGTGCTGAAAGGAAGTTAGAACACATTAATTAGTACAATTTACAAATACTCAGTCAACTTTCAAAATCCGAAATTATCCATAAAAAAGCATCTCATATCCGATCTGATCCAAAGACCTAAAATAGCAACCCGAATCTGACAGGATACGATCGAATCGAATTCGGTTCGGATTCACAAATCTTTATTGCAAAATATATATAACATCTGATAATATTATCATATGATAGTATATGTGCCTAGATATGTTTGATCTTAACAATCTCAGCAAGTAGGCCTGTGATATTCATGGCAGTCTATCGAAATATCAAGAGTTTGTTGAAAATAGAATTTTATAAGTAAAAAAAAGATGTGAAAACTGAGCCTCATAGTGCTTCTTGTTATCAAATTTTCAAGAATGGGAGCATCAACATTCTTTTAAAATAAAACAAAGTTCTATAATAAATCGTTATAATAAGTCGATATTGCTATTATGTTACATCTTGTTGTTAATAGTTCAAGACGCTATTTATAAAACATTATAGATGTAGAATGAAAGAGAAGACGATGAATAAATTAGTTATTTTGATAGAAAAACGAAAAAACGAGAAGAAGAAAACAATCATGTGTTCTACCAATGAAGAGATAATCACGATGTAAAATAATCCAGGAGTATTAGAAAACGTCATTTAATAATGCAATTGTAATCTCGCTAAGCTGAGAGTCGGCCATCATGGCGGGCAATGGAAAAAAATTTTATGTCAAATCCAGCTAAAAATTTGGAACTATCACACAGCTTGCCCATTGTATTTTTAACAATAAAATGGTGTTTCTTGAGCAATCGTTTTTTGTTTGACCTTTGTTAGCACGCAAAGCAGTATGCTGCACGTTATTTCAAAAGAACAAAAGATTTAGTCAAAAATGAAATGAAATGAAAACGTTTCTACCATGACAGCATAGACTCAAGGTCACTTACGGAACCATGAGTCAAAAAGACGTATGTCTTCCGTAAAAAAAAACAATGTATGTATGTATGTATGTATGTATGTATGTATGTATGTATGTATGTATGTATGTATGTATGTATGTATGTATGTATGTATGTATGTATGTATGTATGTATGTATGTAGCAATATCAGGTACTTATGTTGTCTTTGCTGTTTCAATAGTGCTCGATGCCATAAATGCAGAGCTGTTTAATAATTAATAAACGAAAAAATCAGACATTCATATTTGCTACTATTAATTAACGCCAAGGCAATCATCAGGCAATTTAATCTGTGAAAAATATGTGATACATTCTATGGTATATATATAAGCAGCTAATTTTATTGTTAAGTTTTCTATTGTTAATATTTGGTAATTACATTGTTCTTTAGATCGTGGTTCCTGTTTATTGTTAAGATTTAAATTTTGATAAATAGTACTTATTTCGATGTTTGCTGATCATCTCTGTTTTTTTTTATTTAAAAGTTTTTTATCTGAACAAATAATATGGTATTTTTCAGTAAGGTCACATTTCTTTGAATTGCTGTTGTATGCCGTGGTAGATGATAATATGGACCAGTTTATTGTGTAATCTTTTTTGTCGTTTTTGAGTGTCCAAATATGTTTTGATAATTCCGTTGAGTTAATGAATTTTTCTTTCTTGAATGTTAGTTTGTGTTATGAATATCTATCTTTAAATGTCCCTTCTGTCAGGCCGATGTAATTTTGTCCTTCCGTATTTTCTTCTGTTGTGATGTTAGCGTTGTAGACGACGCTTGCTTGGAGACATTTGTTCTCTAGTGGGCATGTTGTTTCATTTCTGCAGTTGCATAATTTATTGGGCTGTGCATTTTGTGTTTTCTGCGAATTAATTATGTTATTGTTGTGGGTGGTTAAGATCGCTTTCATATTCTGTGTGCAACTGTAACTAACTTTCACTGTGTTGAGGTTGAATATCTTGTGGTGTGGATGCTGTTTGTATGTATACATGTATGTATGTATGTATGTATGTATGTATGTATGTATGTATGTATGTATGTATGTATGTATGTATGTATGTATGTATGTATGTATGTATGTATGTATGTATGTATGTATGTATGTATGTATGTATGTATGTATGTATGTATGTATGTATGTATGTATGTATGTATGTATGTATGTATGTATGTATGTATGTATGTATGTATGTATGTATGCATATATGTATGTATGTATATATGTATGTATGCATGCATGTATGTATGTATGTATGTATGTATGTATGTATGTATGTATGTATGTATGTATGTATGTATGTATGTATGTATGTATGTATGTATGTATGTATGTATGTATGTATGTATGTATGTATGTATGTATGTATGTATGTATGTATGTATGTATGTATGTATGTATGTATGTATGTATGTATGTATGTATGTATGTATGTATGTATGTATGTATGTACCGTATGTATGTACCGTATGTATGTATTTCAACCATATATCAATTTGGAAAATATGTACATTGTTGTAGTCCCCCATAAACACAAATGCTTGTTTATTTGGATGACATCTGTAAGTTTTCAAGTTGGTGTACATTTGTTATATGATAATTATGTTATAAATATTCTTCATAAATGTTCATGGTGCTATATGAAAGGGCCATTTACACTGCAGCAAAACAGGCACGGTACTCGTCAATTAACACCCGACGTGTTAACAAGAATGCGGCCCGTGCTGTTTTTTTTTCAGGGTTTACACAGCTTATTAAAAACTGTTTTCAAGATCGCCCGTGCCTATTTTTAAGCGGGCCGAGATTGAAAACTTACAAACTGAATTATAGGTTTCTCCTTATTTAATGATTTTATCGGTGAAATTCCATAAATTGAGATTCAATCAAGGTAAATAACTTGTCAGGATTCCGTTGAACTGAAAATCACTATGTTTTTCATCAATTATAATATTTATATTTTTGTAACATTCTTATCTCAATTAAGCAAATTTCATATACATTTGAGTTAGTCTTTCACCTCCTGAACATGTTACCACGCTAGAGCAGTATTTCTATAACAAAATACACATCTAAATTTACGCTCCGCACTCGTAGTTACAATTTGTATAATTAAACCTTATACTACAGAAACTTTATTAATTTTCTACAGAAATACGAAACAAAATATGCTTAAATTGCTTAATATCTAACTTACTAATCTTTAGTCTGTTACTGATTTTATTAGAAAACCTCAGAATTCCACTGTAAAGAGACGCAACTTCTGCAATGACGTCATAATTACTGCAAAAAGGCACGGTGCCCACTTTCTGAGCGGGCAGAGACACCTCGAGAAATGATTTGGCCCGATCAAAATAGTAGGCACGGTGCCGCTTTTCAATGTCTGAAAAAGCCGTTTAGACAGTGTTTTAGCTTGGCCCGAGCCCAAAACCACTTGACACCTTCACACCTTTGATGTGTTAATTGAAGAGTACCATGCCTATTTTGCTGCAGTGTAAATGGCCCTTAAGATTAAGATGAAAAAACGAAATGGAAGAAAAATTGAGGGCTTTATCCTTGTAATTTTCAACTTGTAGCAGTTGCTATGAAATATTAATTAAATTATAAGAAGGTTGACATTCTATGAAGTAACTGTGAGTTTAAAATTTGTAAATTTTGGCAAATTAGTAAAATGCTGCTGTTTTGTAAAATGTCTTGCAATGTGTTTCACACAAAATCTTACAAGAAGGCTACATCTATATATCTTTATATAACATCTATATATCTTTATATAGGGCCGCTACTCTTTCTTATTTATATAAATGATATTTGTAACTCTGTAAATAACTGTAAAATAAATCTATATGCAGATGATACTCTTTTGTATGTAGCCCGTAAAGATTTGAAATTTTACAGTCAGATCTGATTGAAATATATGTCTGGCTGTGTGCAAATAAGCCAACATTAAATATTAATAAAACCAACTGCATGGTAATAGGCTCCAGGCCAAAACTTAATAATCAAGAACACATCGATTTAATAATAAAGCTGGATGACAAACCTGTCGATAGAGTAGATCTTTTAAAATACCTAGGCATTCAAATAGACAATACCCTACCTTTCGACAAACATGTCGTAGCAATTAATAAGAAAATAAATAGAAGCTTGGGCGTTTTGAAATATGTGAGACGCTTCATACCGCAAGAAGCAGCTAGAACTATTTATAACACCATTGTTTTGCCACACTTTGACTACACTGTGATGTTGTATGGGGGAACTGTAAAACCGAACATCTAGATCGCCTCCAGAGATTGCAAAACAGAGGAATGAGGACAGTGCTCTGTTGTAACTATCGCACTCGTGTCTCTGATATGCAAAGTCAGCTAGGTTGGCTTTCTGTTGGAGACAGAATAACATCGCATCAACTAATGTTCACTCATAAAATTAAATTCAAACTAGCTCCTCCTTTGATTTCCAACTTTTTCCAACTGCCGTATTCCACCAGAACAAGATCTAACGCCCACAATGACATTTACATCAAGTCGAGCCATCGTCATTCATTTGAGATACTGGTGCGCATAAGTGGTACGATCTACCGTCTGCAATGAAGGAAGTCCAAAGCAGGCCTATTTTCAAATGTCTCCTCGAGAAGCACTTACGTTCTTAATATACTTTATACTTTACCACTCTTTCCTGTTATTTAAACCTTTTTTTTACTTAATGTCTGTTTTCCTATTAACTTCGCTATGTATCAGTCCTTCGAAAAAAAGTTATGTATAACTTAAAAGTTTTTCTGAATAAATGATGATGATGATGAACATCAGCAACATTGGGCTACCGTAAGTCGGGGTGTGTAACTAAGTCTAACAAGAGTATAAGTCGCAGGGTGATATTTCAAGCAAAACAGTATTGATAGTTTAATTGTGTGGCTTACGTGCAGGTCCATCTCTGCGTCGGCAGCATAATGGTTCACCACATTCAGTATTACTTCCTTCCGTATATGTCTTATCTAGATGAGTATCACTCAATTGAAGAACTTTTGATACAGGTGAACCTGGCTGATAGAAAAAAATAATAACAATGTTGTAGTGCATTGTATGGTATATAGTATTAAAGCATTTAGCATTGTTGTTAGATGTTCATTATAATGTATGAGATCAACAGAGACAAACAGACACTAAAGCTAGAACGGTAAAAAGCAAGAGCATATTTTACTGAGTTTCATGGGGATTTCAATTTTTTATCTGTAAAAAAGAATGGTGTTGTAGACAAAGTTTAAATCAAATTTTTTGAAAGCACATTTATTTCAACTGTGAACTCTAATTAGCATTTTTCAGAGAAACTCTTCTGGTACATATGTCAATTTAGTGTAACTATTGAGTTTTGAAACATGACCCTAGTTGTGTTCCATCATTTTTAAAGTCAAAATGCCACCAGAAATTCAACACAGATTGAGCAGCTGAAGTTATATCACGAAGAACGGTGACAATGATTTCTCAATTTGGACGAATATAAGTGGAAATATTTCAATGTTGAAACTAGGATATTTCTGATCATTTACTTTTTCAACCCTTTTTCAAAACTCGGAACGACAGTTGGAATAACGAGGTATTACTATAGAAAAAGCACAAATCAATACTATTAAAAATTTGAATCTCCTTCCATTTCAAACTCTCCTTTCGCAGATCACAAATGTTAATACTTTGATATTCTATGAAAACATGCATCAGTTTAGCCCTAGTTTGAAGAGGCAAACCAGACCATCATTCATAGTTGTCTTGCAGTCATTGGCTTCAATCAAAGAAGCCAGAAACAACTAGCAATCAAAAAGTTATCTTGAGTGAGAAAATAGCCATGTATAACCTGTGTTTAATAAAAATTGCATATTAACGATTTCGAAAACTGCTAGCATGTATCTAAATGTTTTAAAAAATAGCTACACTAGGATATGACTCATGGCTGGATATATTACAAGTAAGAAAACCTAGAAAACTGAAGGCCTATAATGTTTTAAATGAACGTTAGAAGTTAATTAATTACAGTGAAACCTGTAGGCTATATATAACAGCCAGCAATGAGAACTAGATAAATTGACCATTATCTATATATATATAAACGTCAAAGTCTGCGTGTGTGTGTGTGTGTGTGTATGCGTGCTGGGTTCGTTTTTCGTTTTTATCCCGCAAGTTTAATGACGCTTTTAGTTTTTTATATTCCATTCCTTATTTCCTGCATCGAAAGAAAACATATCTTTATTTTGTAATCCAACTTTGCGTGACAACAACAAAGCAATTTGTTCTTCTCAATTTCATACGCATCATTGACCATTCTCTATTGTTCACGCGATTATTCTATTGTTGTACCGATGAAATCTGTCAATCAAATTCTAAATCTCACGCGATTATTCTATTGTTCTACTGATGAAATCTGTTAATCAAATTCTAAATCTAAGTAACGGAGACGTGCAGTCTTGAAAATGAATTGATCAACCCAGCAGCGCGGGTCACTCATTGCTAGTATATATATTCAGGTGGCCTTCATATACAGGGTTGATTTAATAGAATAAACTAATTTAGACATTGCAAGAATGACCACTATGAACAGGTAGCCCCTGTATAGATGTGACCGTTATAGGCAAATGGTTTAACATAGACATCCAAGTATGGTTCTCCTTGAGAAATGAACTCTTCCGTATTGTTGTGCTGTTGTTGTTACTGTCACAGAAATTATCAAGTTTGTTTAAAGTGTATATCCTGCTTATTGGGAGATTGCTTCTTTAGAAAGAAAAACAACTTCTATTAGTGCATGATCTTCTTGTATTTTTACTTTGCACAAGCATTTCCCCCTCAAAAATGCAATCAAAGTTACGAATTTGTGTCCAACTCTTTTTCCTCAAACAGGAACCTGCTTATTTTCCACAAGAGGGTTTACACCAGAAAAAACACTAAACATTTTACTTAATTGTCTCTAAATAAAAAACAGCTGAGCCAAATGGCAATCTGCTTTCGGAATGATGTTTTCAACGTTCAGCTCAAGATTTTGAGCTATATTTGATCAATTTAAGGTATCCAAGAAAAGAAATAATAAGCCTATAAAGTCAAAAGTTTTTAGTTTTGGACTTTTCTCACTCAAGTGCTCACGCGATTAACACCTCTTTGCGACTTTGTGTAAACATAGTCGGCATAGTTGATGCGTATTAAAAATAATCACACAACTTCAATAACCGGCAGCATGAAGCTGCTTAGACGACTTTCAAGAACAAGTTGTGACGTATAAGTTCCTGAGACCTAGATTGTATTAAAGGGCGTTTCACGGCTATAAAAGTGGGGGAAATAATTCAAACTTCATTACTTCAGTCTTCTTGATTCAATAACGATCAGTACTGAATATTATTTCATTCTATATAAACTAATAATGAGTAAGTCATTTCTGTGGAAGCGTTTTAAAACATGTGTTGACGACGAAAGCAATGCACAGTGCTTATTGTGTAAGGATAATGGGTTATCCGCTATTTTATCACGCGGCGAGAAGACCAAGTCAGCTAAAGTAGGGACAACCTCAAGTCTACGAAATCATTTAGAAAAGCACCATAAAGCAGAGTATGACAAGTTATATCTGATGTACTGATATCTGGTAAGTTATTAATGATGCACTTTGAGTAGAGTATTGTTATAATGATATAAATTGTGCGTGATATATAGAATTTACAAGTAACTATGAGGTATAATCTGCATTTATATACAGTAGATCCATTAATCCATCATTATAACATTTTTACAGTAACCAATGTTGAGGCAATTGTGATAAGGATACAGAATCTACTTTAATGAATAATGAATATCATATCATATATCAATTATAATTATAATAAATATCCTAGTATCAGTAATTATCAGATTGTGTAATTGTCTTAGAATGCTTCCACAAGTTAATGATAATGCTATACAAGAATAAAGATATTATATGTACTACAGTTATACTTGAGATTTAATGGTGTTTCTGTTTTTCTTTGTAGATGCAATATCAGGACAACCGAAAAATCACAGAAAGATCTTCATGAAGCTTTTGCTGCAAATTGTTATTGGAACATCAATAGCGACGCAGCAAAGAAATATCTATGAAGATAATGGACATGATTGCCCTAGACAACCAGCCCTTTTTATTCGTAGACAGAGGATGATGGCTTCAACAGATTGATGCAACATGTATGTCCAAAGTATAAAATTCCCTCACGAAGATACTTCTCTGATACGATGCTACCAAAAGTTCATACCATTATTCACAGTAGTGTGATGGATGCATTAAAAAGCTGCTTATCCATCATTGTCACGAGCGATATCTGGACATGTCAGCACAACAACCAGGCATTCATGAGCCTTACTGGACCTTGGCTGACAGAGAAAATGGAACTTACAAATGCTGTTCTGTGCTGTTCACATTTCCCAGAGAAACACACTAGCAAAAACATCAAAGAAGGATTGAAAGATATGCTTCAGCAGTGGGATATCAGCATCAATAATGTCCATATGTTTGTGAGAGATGGAGCTGCCAACGTTGCACTAGGGACAGAGCTGTAAGATGTGGATTCATTGCATTGCACTATACACAAGCTGCAACTGGTTATTGATGATGCCATATTTTCTCAACGCAGTATGATTGACATGCTTGCAAGAGCCAGAAATCTTGTCACCTATTTCAACCATTCATCAAGGGCTTGTTCTGAATTGGAGTCAATTCAAAGCGATTTGGGAGCGAAGAAGCTAAAACTTATTCAAGATGTCACAACACGGTGGAACTCTTCATACTATATGCTGGAAAGATTAAGTGCTCAAAAAAGGGCCGTCCAACTGTTCGCCGCCAACAATTCTTCATTGAAAACACTACATCTGCTGCAGCCTTTCGAAGAAATAACAAAAATTATGAGTGCTGGAGTGATATTAATAAGCACTGTTATACCTCATGTTGCCACTCTTGACAGATTACTTTCATTGCAAGAGCAAGACCAGGGTGTGCAGACTATGAAAACCGAGCTTCGACAGGCACTTACCAAGAGATTCTTAACTGGAAATGTCACTTCAATCCTGTGTGAAGAAAAATTATTAATTGCAACAGTACTCGATCCAAGATTCAAAGGACGCATTTTAAATCAAAAATTGGAATGAACAGTGTTAAGCATCAACTCAAGGTAGCATATGCATCTATTATGTCTATCAAAGAAAGTGTCATCACTGCATCAGTGGAAATAATCGAGGATTTTGATAATGTCACAATCAGACAAGAACCCGAAGAAGAAGTGTCACCTCAAACAGTAGCAGGCCCATCTACTTTGCAAGAAGACATCCACAAGAGCATGTGGGACTGCTACGCTTAAATGATGAATCCTGGTGAATCTGGAGCCACTGATGCATCTGAAGACGCGGATAGCCCATCAACAAAAGTCGGCAAAGAGTTAGAGAGCTACTTGCGGTTACCGGCGGAGCCTCGGACAAGTGATCTGCTGGAGTGGTGGAATGTCAACCGGTTAACATTTCCTTTACTTGCATCAGCAGCCAGAAGATATTTGGGAGGTCCACCAGCAAGTGTTTACTCAGAACGATTGTTCAGTGAAGCAGGCAATATTTTGGAAGCAAAATGCAGTCGCCTCCTACCTCAGAAAGCAGAGAAGCTACTGTTCACTCACCACAACACAAAAAGATTTCCTTGCCGTATCACAGATATACCAGACGATAATGGTGAACATTAATTATTTGTAAATGTACATGCTCTTTTTAATTCATGATAAAGTATCGTAAATATTAAATTACATTGCTATTAATTTTCAAACAAAAATATTGATTGCTTTATATTACATTTTGTTAAAAGTATTATCATTTATTTATCAGTTAACAGTTGTACATGGATTGATAATTAAATATCTTCATTTGAGAATGAATGCTGCAGTAATCCAACTTTTATATAACTGTCATTGCTGTCTATCTCAGAGATAAAACAATAAGTTAATTAAAAAGTAAATTCCAAGTGAATAAACTTACAACTCAGTTTACATTGTGATATAATAGTCTCCTCTCAATTTCCATTCAGTCATAAAACCTTTGTTACAATACCTTTCAACTTCATGATGAATCCTCTTACCTACATCGTTTGCATAATGCGATTAAGATCGGATAATATCAGGATGGTCCGCAAAACCTTTGGTCAGCAGCAGTTGTGCAAAACTGTGATCAAAACTGGCTTCCACGCCTGTATTTCGAAAATGACGAGGACGTGATTTGATGAATTTCAATAGTTCAAATAGCCGGTTGGGGATGGTTAAATGATATGGATATATATGGAGCAACATATAGCATACTATATTCAAGGTTTTATTTCTTCAACAATTCAATAAATGTATAAAGATTTAGGCCGAATAGGCCGAATGTAGCCGAATATTGACAATGATATTCGACCAAACAGAATATTCGGCCAAATGGCCGAATAGTGGTAAATTATTCGGCCAGCCGAATATTCGGTGCATCCCTACAGGGGGCATCCAAATTTTTTGAAAATAAGTACCTTCTAGGAGCTCTCTAATAGCAGTTTTAACTCACTTTCTGCTGTCTCTTGAATCATCATTCAGAAGTCATCAATCAAATCAAAACACATCATTCTCAATTTCTTTTAAACTTTTCATAAGGACAGAATAATACAACATCAAATCATAAGTTATCAACACAAATGTACAATTCAACAATAAACTATTTTCCAGCTGGTATAGCGACACAACAACAATAAACCAAGAGACCAGTGCTGATTTCTTACAATATGTGGTACTGGCACAAGATGCCACTTGAAGGCCTTTGGTATGTCTCCAAGAAATTGGGTATGTTGAATATTAAGAGACACTTTCTGTAAGTTCACTAATACAGGAAAACGTGAAGCGTGACTGTGTCTTCAGATCTTTCTGTTTCTTGAGACTGTAATACAGTAATTCAACAATCCATTAGACCTACACACCAGTTAACGGAATCCACATTTGATAACAAGTCAAGCTTACCTCAATGCAACATTTGACTTCTTGATGGATTTGAAAGAAACAGTTTTGGCCTTAGGCAAATAGGTTTCATCATTTAGGTTTCTAGAAACGTCGCCATTATTAAAAGAGGTTTCCAACGTTATTGAAGAAATTGGCGAATTTGAAGAGAACGATAATTTGCATGAGCTGCAGATAATTTTGCTTGACATTGTCAACATTACCAGTTTTTAGTAGTTGCAGAGTACATATATTGCCGTGAATACGTCGATACCGCGTATAAGTCGACCCCCCACTTTTGAAGCAAAATTCTAGTATTAGAGAATAACAGTACTGTAATCCAGCCCGTAAAAGTCACACTTTCAAGTGAAAACATCAACATTTTTTACCATTTTTCAGTAGCCTCTTTTGTTGTTTTTTGCAACACATGCGCAGTAGGACATATGTAATAAACTGATATTAATAGTTTATTATTTATAAGTGTGAACATGACTGTGCAGCATATAGTTTTGATGCTTCCGTCTTTTCAATTAGATTCGAGTTACAGTTCGTGGAATGTGTTGTTTATTTGACTCTTGTCTCAGTTATATTGATTATAGTTGTTAATCTGGGTATTAATGAAATCGTTTCATTACACATAGAAGACAAACTGAAATTTTTTCACTCATTTTTAGAAAGGAGATAGACATCAAAACAGCATATTACTTTAGTTTAAACATAACTAATTTACTTAATTCATTTGATTTGTTATCTATTGAGTTGTTCAATATTAAATAAGTGAAATGATATTTAAAATGGCTGTTTTCAAGTGGGATTATTGCTCTTTACTCAAATTCTTCTCTGATTCTTGTGTTTATGGTTTCTATATTTCACAACTATATCGATTTTGATTTGTTTTCGTTGTTGTTGCAATAACTGAGGATCATTGTACCCAAACAGTGGTATTTTTCTTACTAAATGACCAGGATTTTGGACCCATTTTTTAAGTTTTAAAAGGTCGACTTATAAACGGCAATATACGGTATACTCAACCAACTGTATCTCCGTAGTTAAATGTGAGCCAAGCCATGTGAGCTTAATATTGACTTCACGACTTCTCACTGAAGACTTTTCAGATTTGAGCAAAAACATCGACAAGGCGCAGAAGGAAGTCTGAAACTAAATCGAGGCTGCTTGTTGCCAGATTGTTGTTTGGTGAGTCTATGGTTTTTCCGGTAAGTCTCTGAAATTGTGGTCAAAACTTTGCTTGTCTACGTCAGATAACAGAAAACAAAAAGTCTCAACAAGTCTTCCGGTGAGTCATTTGTTCTTTTACTCCAATCAAACGCAAGAGAAATTTTAGCAGGCCAAGATAACAACATCAGAAATATATTCAAAAATACCAAAAATGGATTCGAGGCATCACGGTAAGTCATTTTGTCTTTATGGAGCCTCAATACCAAACAAACTGATGAACAACAAAATAAATGTGGTGTCTGGACTGTGTGCAGCGAAACAAGTCAAAGGAAGTCTCAAAATATTTCAAAACAAAACTTCCTAAAGAAAATGATTATTTGTCAGAAATAGGGTAAGTCTTGGGGCTTCTGAGACGTCTTGGGACTTCTGAGACGTACCCTCTATCCGCACCTGTAGACTTGTCAGATTTACATGTTAGATAAGACTTCAAATAAGTGCTATTGTAAAGAAAATTCACACGCATCTACAAAATAACAAACATGAGAACACAGAGAGAAAAGTAGAATTTCTGGACCTACGTGGCTTGGTTCTCAGGTGCGCACAGCACACTTTTCAGTCTGTTTCAAAGCATTATGCGAATCCATTTCCGTCTACGTGACAACAACAAGGATGATTAATATAAACGTTTTTGCCCATATCATATGGTAGGATGGACTAATGATTACTTACGTAACCATGAGTCAAAACCCTTGGGGCTGGTACACTCAAGCTAGCATGTTTCAGACTAGTGTGAAGCACATTCCTGGTGCCTGAGGTGTCAAAACAACAAAGGCACAAAAGAAAACCTTGAGGTGGTCAATAACAATATGCGTGTCAAACTGTCCATAGCAAATGTGAATACATGTCTTGCTTTGTTATTGCCAACCAGTTGACTTGCTCCAAGTCTCACTTATTTTTATGACGATTTTTGATATGTTGGTAAGTGAAAACAATGAAATTTATGAAAACAATAAGATCAGACAAGCAGGCGTTGGGCAGAATCCTGCCCAACACTTGACAAAGGACACAAGTCCCGCTTACAAACCATCAAATCTCGGCACATCAAAGTAAGCGGGACTTGGAGCCAGTCAAGCCAACCAGATGCATTAATATGCTATCTGCTCACCTGGAAGAGGCAACGTCACTTTTGCATCTGGGTGGCAATATATTGCACAAGTATGTCAGTTATCCATCTACACATAAAGTGCTGAGCAACAGTGTGTATTTTGATTGCGTATGTGGTGGTGACAAAAACAATAAGTCACGCAAAGCATCGATTGAATAGATTGAACGATGGTACTACTGCGGTGATTTATCAAAATCAAATGGCACTCATGAATACAGGAGAATGTATAGGATATAGGTAGCATTTCATAGATATAATTGTTTTTACCTTTGGTGGATTGACAGCCTTTACTGCTGGTTTTGCTACTTTTGTCATTGTTACGTTCCAAGGACCACGAGGATCAACAAAATGTCCACACGATTCACCAAACAATGCACCGCAGAATTCTTTTGGGCTCAAAACCAAACGGTCAAAAACAGTTAAAACCTCTCCTTCAAACTCTCTGATAATTCCCATACATACATGATCGTCTTCAATCTTTAATTCAATGCATAATGTCTGAAGAAGACTGACAATTTGATTTCTTGGTTGATTGAGAGTCAATGCAGATTGAGCAAACCCAACAGCAAATTCACATAACTTACAAACAGTTGATGAATTTACAGTGCTAGAAAATACTGGCTCCAATGAACGGACAAACCTTGTTTGACTCTGCTTTGCAATACCATATCTTTCATTCGCAGGGTGAGTATGTCCAGTATCAAAACAAACACTGGCAAAAAGAAGAATTGAGAGCAACGTTATAAGCCACATTGTAGCTGTGTTGCTCCTACTTCGCTTGAATGTCGCAGGTCTAAAGGATGATACGATTGAAGATCACATGACTAAAGCCGTGCCCCTATCAGCCTCTTTCCTCTTGTTTAGAGAAATTTGCAAGCGGTTGCTATAGTAATGACAAACAGTTGAAGAGACTGTAAAAAACTAATAAAAAGGTAGCCTGCGTCACAGACCAAAACATTTTTAGAACGTTAGGTTTTTTAACGTCCTAACGTTCTAAAAATGTTTTGGTCTGTGACGCAGGCTAATAAAAAGGGCACCTAACTCTATATTGGCTATACTATTACATAACACGGAAATTGGATAAAAGGACAAACAGATACTTCTAAACAAATATGTCCAATAACGTGTCCCAAAATTAAAAAAATTGTTGTGGAATTCATGTTGACAGAGGTTGGGAAATCTAATGCACAAGCACATGCATGGTACATGTAATATAGTCTTGCTAAAAAATTATTATGCGATCAGGTAATCACGAGACACGACATAAACAAGAACTGTGCTGTACGTTATGGTTGGATTCACGGTTCCATGATCGTTTCCTTGGTTTGAAATTCGTGAATATATTGAATTGATAAAATTATTAGGGGAAGCGATACTATAGTGACGTTCGTCTGTCACGTCAAACACACCGCGCTTATAATTCATGTTTGATTTGATTTGATATACAATGTAGAAATAAATACTGGCAGGGTCTGACAAACGTAGGAATCCTAGATTCTGGAAAGTTAGAGAAAATTCAGAAGAAAATGTTGAAATTACTTTTTGGGTTCCAGCTGAAGGCTTACCTTTTGTCGGACCTTGAATAAAGGGGTATTATAATTTATGTACGACTTACTAGCTACATTATAGATGATGTTCAGAGTGTTTCCCTATCAAACAATATAAATATGCCACCCCTAAACAAGTGATACACAGAAGCAGTGCTGGGGTACAGGGAGGATGTACAAAACTTATATACTGCGAAATTATAAAAGAGCAGCTCAATCTACTGTTCAAATATTACAGTTTAATATTTCATAATCGCAAATCAGTTAGGCTTGGTATTAGACACCCTTTAAATTGAATATACATCAAATACGATTACAGTAATATGATAAGAGTCATAGTTGCAGTTTGAGCATATTGCGAATTTTGTTACAACGAATTATATCCTAACATTTCTATTTGATCATTATAAATATGTACACAAAGAATTACGTATATGGACAAATGTTTCATCTAGACGACATGATGTCATCTGTCTTGAGGCGATAACCAGGACCAAAAGTAGAAGTTAAGAATATTGATTCGACCAAGGGGACTAAAAAGTAAAAGATTATAGCTTGCATTAATATAACGGATTTGTTTTACATTAGATGTAACAAGATCTTTATACAGTGTTCAATGATTTAAATAATTCCCGTTTCTGCTAAATGAAGCATTTACTATACTTTCACAAATGTTGAATCGTTTTCACAAGGTATCCTATTTGCCACAATTTCATTATCTTATAAAAATAGATATAATTTCAATAATAACAAGTTTAAGGAAATTGAAAGTCTTATTTACATATTTATAGGACAGAAAAGCGTTCTGCGGGTGCGTATTCCATTATAGGGACTCCTGCTTTTTTTCAACCAAAGATCCCGTACCCGTCAATTAAACCTGTCGATTAAATTGACATCATTGCACAATGTGTGATATATTATTATACATAATAATCTATTGAAAAGACGGATAATTCATGACATGATTTCAAGTAACTTTCTGCTGTACACAAAAGTAAATAAAATATCTGAGCTCACCCTTCATGTCAACTCGATTAGACAAAACACTGCGAATTAGAACTGATAGATTTGATTGAATTTCGTTTGGAATAAAGCTCAACTACAATTGAAAAGCAGATGCATAAATTGAAATTAGAAATATGTATACTTAGTATTACTGAATACTGTATGTAAAAGGAACCTCTAACATTACTCAAGAGCAAATTATTTCCTGCTACATGTCAATAGAGTTTCATAACGTATGAGAAAAAAATCTGGAATTATGGATGCTTGATCCAATGAATACTTGAACTACCCTTTCACTATTACGCAATTAATATTAGTACAATCACTTTAAGCTAAGAAGCCTTAACCTCACACAAATTGCAACAGAAGCATTTTGAATCACTTCTAGAGTCAAATTGTATGCTTAATTGCTTAACAACATATCCATAATAAGAGTATGCAAAATGTCTAAATTTCGCAATTTCATCAATGGCATTCCCAGAAGAAACCTGAAAGCGAGACTGTCAATTTTCAGTGCAATCATGTGATTTAATTTGAGGAATAACCATCAGATATAGTAACCCTGGCATCATTTAGCTCATATAATGTGCTTAGAATTCCTTTACTGTCATTACGTATCAAATTACCAAAACGAGGCTATGTAAGAAGAAAAACAGTTCAGAAGTTCATGAACAGTTCATAAAAATTTGTTTTTCACAGGTTTTAAGCACATGATATATGAGCTAAATCATGCCAGGGCTACTATGTCTGATGGTATTCCCTCAAATTGAGTCACACGATTGCAATGAATCTTGACAGGCTCGCTTTCATGTTCTACAGAGAATGCCATTAATCAAATTGCGAAATTAAGACATTTCGCCTATTCACTCCAATTTTGGATATATTGTTAAGCATAAAATTTTACACTAGAATTGATGAAAAATGGTTCTGTTGCATTTTGTGTCAGGTCATTTTCTATAATGACTGTACCATTGTGCATACGAAGGGTAACTATGGTGATGACATGAATGGGCATTGAGTACCTACCATTCCTAGCTCTAGCTTCAGTACACCATCTCTACGACATTTATAGGTGTAACCCTGCTTGAAAGTTGAAATTGCAGTTCCTAGGTCATCTGTTGCGGTACCTTGCAGAAAGCAAAACGAAAAATCACATCTCATTAAATAATAGAAAAATAACAACTTTATATCAAAAGCAAAAAATTTTATCCAAACAATTTTATATTACATTGCTATTTAACTACATGTAGCCTACAGAAACCAAATTTCAAGGTTGTTCATTGATTAACTGAATTAACCAAAAATATCGTATTACATGACTTAGTAACCTTTTATCAGATTAGAAACTGCTTATTGTTTTCAAGTTTACCAGTTTTGGTTTTCTTAATTTAAGTTATTTTTAGTTTCTTTCTCTATTATTCTTAATCATTATTCTTCATCATTGACCATTATTTGAAATGTAGTATCAACTACTCTACTAAAGCAACAGAATAATATAACAATGAAAATATGATCTTACCTCTACGAGGATGCGGCATCTTTTCTTTGAGAATACGTGGAAGATGTTTTAAATTATCTAGAAAATCAAGACTTGACAGACAGTAGTCGAATTGAAGCTCTTTATTTTCAACCTAGTATAAATGATAAGCAAATTGAAAGGAAGTACAGTACAGTACAGTACAGTAAACGAAGTATAGTATTCATCAACTACTTCCATAGCCAGTGCACGAGAAAATTCGGGATCCCATGAAGGAGTCTGAGCAAAATTGACCAAAAAGAAGAAGTTTCCAATTTTCGTTAAAACAAATTTAATAAGATTTCTATATACATTCTGAAATTTGTCCTATTTGGATTATGCTCTCCTCGGCGTTCTCAATTTCAAGATTTCGGAATTGGAAATCAACAATGCCAGGGTAATTCCGTATTTATGTATATTACGATGGTGGGTTATATGTAGTAAGTTTCTGTCCCAGACCAATTTATGTCTCTTGAGCTCCACCAAAATTGGATATAGTTTTGATGAAGATATTTATTGCTTCTTTTGGTATGTTGTAGGGAAAATTTCCAAAGAAATATTTTAAGGAAACTTAGGATTCGGAAGATAATACCTTTTCTAGGACCCTTTTTGCCAGGATCCGACAAAACCCAGCAATCTGGCAATTAGGTTTCCAAAAGGCCCCAAAACTCCAACTCTGTTCACAGATATTATGTCTTGATACTGCTCGTTAGATCAAATGTAGTTTGATTTGTTTAATTGGTTTAGCTTAGTTTTCACGACAAGTGAGTAATAACTTAGTCTGTGTGTTATAGACATAGACTTACATAGGCTGCTGATTCCATTGACAGACCTCATGGAAACCACGTCACAGCCATAGAGATCAGTACTAGAGAGCTAACCATGTGACTTCTCTTTGGCATGTGACATAAATCATTGTTTATACAACACTACCATGTAAAATGTTGTTCAAATATAAATATGATTTCAATTATCGGTTAAAAATAATTCAATGAAACTTTAGGTAAGATTTATTTTCCCACAAAAGCTGCCAAAATGTCACAACAAAATTGTTTTTCTCTCAAAGAAAATGGTGAAAGTCGGCGATAGGGGAGGTCACATGGTTAGCGCTGTATATGTTATACCGCTAATGCATCATATAGCCTCGATGTAAGATGAATAAAGTCTTTGCTATGTACTGTGAAGTTCAATCAAACTCATGTGCATCAAATTAACTTGAAAGTGCAAAAGTTGATAAATCCATCACGAAACAGCAAGTTACATTGATCAAAAGTTGTGATTGATGTCAGGAAAATCACCTCTCTCCCTAAGCCTTCTTTCTTTTATCTTTAGTCACCTAGGCAACGCGCAGAGTTTGCCAAACCATATTTGGATCAAATCAGTATCTCCAAGACAATTGTTTCTATTATAAACATATGGGAGATTCAAATGTAATATCTAAAATCCTCACCATTCGTGGGGTTTTCGCATTGGTGTTTGGTTGGTGGGAGTTACTCATCTCCTATAATTTGTAAGGTAGCTTGACTTCGTACTAAACATTCTCCACCAAAATAGCCTCCAGCGTGCTTGGAGAGGAAATGCAGGATCATCATCTGGACTTCCACTAAATACTTCGAAGCACTGGTAAAGATGTTATCTTTTTACGACAAACAATGCCAGTATGTGAGAGAAGTTGGACAAAGATACTGGTATACTTCTGGTATATAGAAGATATGCCTGGCTATTCCACCATCCGAGCGCTATAATGATGTGCTCAGGAACCATTACGAGCAGCCACAGTTCCCGCCCCGATCCTGAAACTATGAGTTTAGAAGTTTCCAGGAATTCCAGCCTTAGTGAAAATTGATCGAAGCGTAGTTCTGTGATAAGGATTCTCAGAAGCAAGTACAAAGAGAGGACCATGTTGAATTTCACATTTTTGACACGGCACATTTTTGAATTTCACATTTTTGACATTTTTGACATTTTTGACTGTGAATTCGGCTGACCGCAGTAATCCAAAATATGTGACTGTGAAAGCAGCCCAGAACATTATGTCATTGCTACAAAGTAAATTTAGTGAGGTACGTATGATAATCATGCGTGAGTCTGTAATAGGAAATCTAGGTCTGATAGTCTGGAACCGTTTTTTTTTAAAAACCTTGGCACAAACGATGCAAACGTGCACAATTTCTTAACGGATCAGCAAAACCTTGTTCCAGATGTAGTGCACGAACAGCGGTTAGATACACCTTGATTGAGGGGAACTTCATTGTTTCTCCAAAGTGGGCTACAAAGCAGCACAACATAATTTCGTCTGCAGGGCACGGAGGACAGCCAAGATGTGTGGAGAATGATGTAAATCGATGTTGGACGGGACAATATGTGCGATGTGTTGAAGGTGACAGACTGTTGACCAAGAACTGTTGGCATCTTTTGCTTTAGGATATTTCTGTCAATGCCACCAGTAGCCGTCCTTCTAGAGGTGTTGGATTAACATTCTTGAAATTTGCTTAACTTTTAATGAAAATGGTAATCAAAGTTGAGAAAGTCGGCGAGTCGGTGAGTTGACTATTCTCACCCATCCCTTTTCTCTCGTCGTGATTTTGAATTATTCATAAATGTTTGGTCGGACACCTATCTTTACGATAATCAAACCAAAATAATCCACAGCAACATTGTAAAATGGCAGCGTAAAAGGCATCAATCGATGTTCTGGCAAGTCACTCATCTTCTGTTGTTGGACTGGTTCTCGAGGACATTTACATATAATACATTGTTTCACTATGGACTTTGACAATGTTCTACCATTTACAATCCAAGATTGTGATCTGGAATCAGATAATGTTTTTTTTCTATACCACAATGTTTTGTTTTTGTATGATGATATCTTATAATTAATCTACAAATCCAGTTACGACAAGCCAATAGAATTGGATGTTTCTGGCCATAAGGTAAGCTTTGTAGCAGTATTTCGTCTTCCTCCAACTCAAATTATTCCTTTGTCGTCTACAAATGGTGTTAGTTGGTGGTAATTGCCACCATCTGCTTCTTGGAACATCTGTTCTTGCACATTCTTAATGAGATACTCCTATGATGACGACAATTTGTTGATAGTTGAAGATCCTGTGGGTCCATATTTGGTCTCTAAGCGATTATAAATCTTAATTCATACACTTTTACTCTTTTCAGTTTTTGCCAGTCATTGTAATTATCTATATCAATAATGCTTTCTTTCTGGCTGACTCTAGCTGCACACACAATGTTGTTGTTATTAACTCTACGTCGTGAGCATCAGCTGTATGTTGAAAATCATGTGGCCATTAGTCTTCTGATGGGTCTGAATCTGTTTGGATTTTCCCACTCTCACTGCAACAAATGGTTTGTACTATCTTGACTGACTTTCAATCCATGATAATCCAATGGTGATATCACTGCAGTATAGGGTCTTTGTGATCTCTAGTATTGATTCTTGAATAATTGTCTTTGCCAATCTTGAGCCCACCACGTACTGCTGCTTGAAGTTCCAATCGAGGTACTATTAATTGCTTCAATGGTGACACTCTTGTTTTTTGCAGCAACAAATCTGACTTGTGCAGTCTTTGTGTCCAGGTCTTCCCATCTGAGGTAGGTCAGGTGGATGTATCAAATGCTTCTTGACCTGCATCACAAAATACATGTCATGTAAGGTTGGTGGACTTGATTCTGCTGGAGTGAGACTTCTCTGTACTTTGATGGTGTTCCCCCATTTGATGGTGTTTTTTTTTGACTGGATCATCCCATTTGTATCCTTCACTCCATAGTAGCTGCATCAACTTCTTTTCTCTTACTAGCGTTGCTGCGGCAATACCAATTGGATCAAATATTTTGGCAATTTGACTGAATATTGTTCTTTTTGTTCATGTGTCTTCCTTCTGTGGTTCATTGATTCTTAATGTTATTGTGTCACTCTTTGAATTCCAGATGGTGTCAAGGATTTTTTAATGTTGTTGATCAATGTTCTTCTCATCTGATAGTTGTTTTTCTACTTTCTCTGTTTGACTTTCATAATTTGTTACCCATTGCTTCAGTTTGAAACCTTCTCTTTGTAGTACTTCTGTGACATCATTGGCAAATTGATTTTCTTCCTCTATTGTTTCAACTGACTCACACATGTCATCAACAGGGTCCGAAAAAAGTTGGGATCCTGGGATCCTAGAACCCGTAAGGCTAGAGCACTCTCATCATCATGTAGACATCTGGTGACTTGGTTGTATCCATATTTCTCCGTAGATAACGGTGGACATGTTGATCTTGAGTTGGTAGCTGTATTTGATTGAACATTTTAGAGATATCATTGCACATTAGATTGGTCCAAAAAATGTGCATGGGCTCATCAATTTTATTGTTTCTGTTAGTAGTTTAATCATAACTTCCAAAAAAATAGTTTTGAAAGTTATTGGGAAGGGGGTGCGCATTGCCACTCTTAATTAATACACAAACACCATACAGAGGAAACTTTGAGAACGATTATAGTCAATTTTTCATAAATAATTCTTGATTTGATTTTGATGACAGCAAAGCTATTGATCTCAGAAGTTCTATAATACTGCTTAAAAATTCAGAATCTGCTTCTTTATATTTTAAATAAATTGTTTAAATCGGTACATTAAAATGCATGGCATCCACTGTGATTCTCTGTAGAAATAAGCCATCGTACAAGTGTGTGATATCGGTGTTTGACCCTATAATGACATGTGATAGCATGTATATAGTTTATATTATGTAGTACATAAGTATATATATAGACGGTAATTTGATATCTTCAATTAATCTTGAATAAGGCTTATTTTATTACTTAATTTGTTTTTAAAGTTTGAAAATGTTTGCAAATGCTATGAAACAGTTATTATTTGTGGGAAATATTGATATATTGGCAAGCAGTTGTTGGAGTTATACCCTACTGTTTTAACAGTGTGTCAAGTAGCAACTTGTTTGCAACATTGTTGAATATATTATTGTTGGCTATATCACAATATATATACTGTATGTAAAAACATTGCAATATCCAATGTCTATATGCAAATCAAGATCCAAGCGTATATTTTCTGAATAAGAGTGTATTATAATGACGATTCATTTAATGCTAAAATTCAGAAAATAAAATTTAATGAAAAAGTAAAAAAAATTACAATGGCAACGATGGGCCTTGGTGTAAAAATATTATACTATGGCAACGATGGGCGCGGTAATTTTTTTACTATGGCAACAATGGGTCATGGTGTAAAAATATTATACTATGGCAACGATGGGCCATGTGGTAATTTTTACTATGGCAACAATGGGCCATAGTGTAAAAAATTTTCACAAAAAAATGCTATGGCAACGATGGGCCACCATAGGATATCATCTTGTTCAGCATGTCTGGAATTGACTTCATCTTGTCCTTGATTCTCCGCCTCCGTCTAATTGATTGTTTGTTCCTGAACATCGCTTATCTTGGTTGCTTGTTCTTGGACATCCATCTGATTGGTTGATTGTATGACGGCTTCACTGTTGTCTTTGTTTTCTGTCTGGCTCATATTGTTGTAATTTCTGCGGCTTGTGTTCCTCTATTCTCTGTTGATGTGTATTCTTGGTGAGTGAATATGTTGCCTTTCAAGTTATGTGCATATTCTCTTATTTCAAATGTTACATTAGAAACGTTCTCGGATAAATCATTGAGCCATTTGCTGTCATTTATTTCGGTTGCCATCGCATATGTCTCGTGGTATTCCTCTGCGCTGCACAGAGTCAGGCTTGTCATAATTTCTTCTATATCTTTGAATCCTCTGTTGATCAAAGTTATAGCTTTATTCGCCATTGTTGTTACTCTGGATTTGGCCAATGTTAGTTGTTGAAACATCTGCTTGCTTGTCAACGCCGAACTATTCATCACTGTCATTCAGTCGTCCCTATGGTTGTTGATTCATCTTTACTCTATGTGCTCTCTGTGGAACTCATCTTTGTGACTCCGATTCGTCAGTCGATCGATTGAATTTTGTTGCGAATGCATAGATGCTATACTTTTAAAACGCAGTTGAATGTCGACTGGATTCTATATTTGAAAAATTCACTAAATGAAGGTAAATACAATATAATTACTAACGCTGCACATATAAATTAAATACAAGATATTATAATGATATGATAAATTCTTACATCCGTGGCTTTTACTTCAACAACGGCTGATATTCTTTGATTGTCACGTTGGTTATTTTTTTGCTAAGTTTTAAAGGAATCGACTGCTAAATACTATACTGATGTTATAATTTACGTGCAACTTTATATACTGATTTAATGCTAAACTATTTGTTTACTAAAGTTATTCATAATACAATACATTTGCTAAGGTAAGGTGAATATCTGCTTTACTTGCAGATATCATGACAGTAATTTGTTTATAAATCATTATACTGTAGGCTACATTTAATCTCTATTGTTTACATTTGCTAAGGTCGTCATGCTGTAAATGTGCAGAATAAATATCTAATTAATAGTTATGATGTGATGTTTTCTCTGGTTTCTTTAATGTTTGCAATGGTTATATAATCTATCTAATATTTTTAAGAAATCAATTTGTACAGTTAAAACAATTATCAGAGATTTCAAAAGTTCAAGGCAAACCTTCATTAATAATTCCTCTCCTCCAACATAATCAGCTCCTGCATCTGTAGCCTCTTTTGCAAGATCTCCCTAAATAAGATAATTAAAGGGCTATTATAAATTACATTGACTATAAGACAATCTATCAGCATGGATTGTATTTCAAGGTATGTGTTCGCTTGTGACAACTTACTAAAAAAATATTAAACAATCCAAATTTAAAATAAAAATAAAGGGTCACCAGCTTAGCTTTTCAACTATGTGGCTTGAAGTGATGAAAATAACATAAAACGGAAAAATACATGACTTTTCAAAGAGGAATTTATGGATCCAGAAAATAGAATAGAAATGAGTAATTCAATACAAGCAAACTAAACTAATATAGAAGATATTTATTAAAAGTATTATATTGTTGAAAGTTTTGTTAAGTTCTCTTGTAATTCGCAATTAATTTCCATATTTAACAATCACCAAACAAACATGGTTGAAAATGATCCAAAATACACAATGTATCTCATCTTAATCAGGGTCCGACAAATGGTTTAGCCTTCTGAAATCCTAGATGCATTTCACCATTTTCTTCTGAAGTTTGTTGTTGATGTTTGACCAATAAATCATAAGAACGTTAAATTTTCTTCTGAATTTGATCCAACCTTCCAGAATCCCTACTTTTGTCGGACCCTGATTTTAATCCATAAAATACTAGGATAACAGAATAAAAATGTTTAAAGGTATTTAAAGTTGAAAAATCTCACATAATTGAGCTTAGACATGTCACAAATAAGCTTCTTAATTATCAGCAGCTTTTGTGCAGACTAGCCTCATTTCAAATCCATAATGGGGTCATGTGTACCGAACCACCTTAAGGTGAAAATTATTTTACTTCATTTGGAAGCAACAAAATTGGCATGTAATTTCCAACTGAGATCATCATCGATCAGTACACTTGTACAGATACACAGATTGACGGCAAACACTTCTAGATTAATCCACTTTCACAGCAGATATATTTGTATGCATCATATTCAACACCATAGTTTCAAGGCAATGATAAAGAGTCAAGCAATTAAATTAATAGATTCAAATTATTCAGATTATTACCTCCACAGCCACCCAAGAAAATTTTAAAAATTATTTTTACAAAGATGACCTATTTGCATTTGAAAGATATTAGCCTTTTCCCCATCAACTTTATGTATCAATTTAGAGGGGTCTCGGAACCCCATTTCCCAATGTCGAATTACGATAAAATACTAGCACAACTTATTTTTAAAGCATTCTAAACAAAAAAATTGAATCTGGAAAATTTATTATTTCAACTTACCTCTGCAAATACTAAAATAATCTTTTTGTCCCCAAAAGGATGAGGTAGAAGAACATTGCCACGAATGGATTCTGATCTGGTCTGCAAAACACATTAAGTTGTGGTCATAGAACTTGTGATCGGCATATATGCAGATAAATTTTAATCAAAACCTTTTTTGTGTGCGGCTAGAAGTAGCATTTTGTTCTTGTTACATAATTCCTGATCTGCATATAATTTATATTGCAAACATGGAAATTGCTTTTCAGCACGTTGTTGTTTTCGTACGCCACGGTTCATAGGGTCATTCTATGGCGGGAATCTGCAGCTTTTCCCGCACCCTCTTAAAATTGGTTAAAAAATATATATGCAGGAGGAGATAATCCTGCTTCTCCAGTAGCTAGGGCTAACACCTTTAGGTTGGACTTGCGTTGGCAAGGTTACCCAACCAGCGTGTACTGGTAATATTGATTATAATATTAATAATACAAATTTTAATTATTCATTTTACAGTATTTTGAAAACAATGATGATATTAAGTTGATAAATACTACATTAAAAAGATTTTGGGAAATCGAAAATATGAATGAAACTAGAGTAGAAAATCAATTATCAATGGATGAGTTAAAAGCCTTGGAGTAATGTAAAGACAGTATATAATACGAGAATAATCGATATGAGATTGGAATTCCGTGGAAGAACAACCCGGTTAATCTTCCTAGTAATTACAATATCGCTAAAAATCGTCTAAAGAGCTTGGAAAATAAATTAATGAAATCGCCTACTACAGTTATGGCTTATTCTAAGGTATTTACAAATCATCTCGAAAAAGGTTACATTAGAAAATTGAGTGGAGATATATCTCAATTATCGAATGGTTGGTATTTACCACACTTTGCTATTGTTCTGGGAAGATAAAAGTACCACAAAATTACGAGTAGTATTTGATGCTTCTGTAAAATGTGAGGATATGTCATTAAATGACATGATATTTACTGGTCCTAAATTACAGAACCATGTATTGAACGCTTTATTGAGATTTCTGAGATATCCGATAGCAATCATTAGTGATGTTGCAGAAACGTATTTGCGAATCGGATTACATCAAGACAATCATGCTTACCATCGTTTTTTATGGGAGACTACATTATATTTAGTCGAAGTTAAAAAATTACTTATTGATGGTAGCAAGTAGGAAATGGCCTGTGCAACAGGCGCTTTGTAGGTTCTGGTATGCTATTCTTTCACAGAACACACAGGTCTTGTTTTGTGATTGGTTACCTGTTGGTAAGCTAATGGACGAGCTCGTGGTTTTGAGGAAGTAGTTCACGTGATTGTCTTATAGGGAAGTATTTTGTCACAATGGGGTTTGAATGGTACAAATATCGAAGGTAAGAAAT
Organism: Haliclystus octoradiatus; assembly: GCA_916610825.1. Classification (NCBI taxonomy): domain Eukaryota; kingdom Metazoa; phylum Cnidaria; class Staurozoa; order Stauromedusae; family Haliclystidae; genus Haliclystus; species Haliclystus octoradiatus. Next base: position 27,357,048 of record OU744447.1, on the reverse strand, counting down.
TAGTAGTTTCATTCTTGTTTGAATTTCGCTACCTAACGCAACGATATTCGCTATTACGCATTTACGATAATTTATACATTCAATTTTACTGTTTATTTTAGCTGTTACAAGATGCCAGTTTTAATTCCCCTTCCACCCAACCCCTTTTCAAGTTGTTATTATTGATATTATTTTGCTTGCTTTTACTTCTTTTGTTTATTTGTTTCTGTTTGCACTATAATTTATTTTTAATAATTTTCCACTGGTTATCAGTGTGACTGGTGTTTGGGGTGGTGACAGGATCGCTAGCAGGTCTAACGCAAATACTAATTTCATTCCTCCCACCATCAAAGCACCAAACGCCAAAACACACCAATATGATGTGTTTTAATGACGTGATTGTAATCGAGATAAACCGTCAGACATATATGAATTTAATAGTCTTGTGTTTGGGGTAAATTCAATCCCATTCCAAGCTCATTAAGTCATTATGTTACGCAGTTACATGCTAAAAATAATGCAGATAAATGGCTGAGAGCAGCTGAAACAGTTTTAAAGTCAACTTATATGGACGATAGTATCGATTCTCTGAAGACAGAAGAAGAAGGAATACAATTATACAAAGAATTATCGCAAATTTGGAATTTAGCAGGCGTGTATGCGAGAAAATGGATATCTAATTCAAAAAAGGTGTTAGCTGAAATACCGGAAGAAGATCGCGCGGCAGAATTGAAATTAGACAAATGGTGTTGTATGGCAATCGGAAGATGATATGTTTTGTTTTTAAGCTGTGAAGCCAGACATACTTAGCGGTTTAACTAAACGTTTATTTTGAGTAAAATTGCATCGATTTATGATCCCTGGGGTTGTTTAATCCTTAGGCCTACATCGTTAGAGGAAAGATGGTATTGCAATATTTAAGGTTTAATTCTGTTGATTGTGATGAAATTATTGATAGTAAAGATTAAATTAAATGGCAAGGAACTATTGAGACCCGTTGCAAAGCTAAGTCAATTTAATGTTGTTACCGTACTAAAATGTCAAATAATTGATGATTTGAATTGACACTGGTAGTACCTTCCAATGTGGATGGGGAAATGTTAAGAAGGGATTTTGCATTTTAAATATATTTTTATTATTCTTTCTAGTTTATTGCTAATCTTAAGGTTAATCTTAATCTTATATCTTAATCGAAAGTATAATCCGATTGTAATCCGAATCCAGAACTGTTTTTGATCACTAGTATTAATTATGTCACGTGATATTACCATTAAAGAGTGGCAGTAACTTATTGATTGAGTAGTTTGATTCGTAGTTAGACATTCGCGCTATCGGTCATGTCGTTTTATAGTTTAATATAGTTAAAATTATAGTTCACATTTATCGTTTTTGATATTCTTTGTGATGTTTTAAGAATATTGTTGAAAATCAAATTATCGAGTCATTCTTCTTCTTCGGATATCTTTTTATTGGTTTTCCGTATCGACGTCCAATCAGTGAAGAGTTTCACGAATGGAGTGAATTTTAGAAAACTAACGTTGCAATAAAAAACTTTATTTAGAGATAGAACTTTTTGAAAGTAGAAAAGTGTAATCGCATGCACACACCTCCGCACACGCCTCGGTGTTCCAAGGCGTGCGATAGAGTGCGATCTATCGCACGCCTACTTTCCAATCAAAAGAATTTTTTTTTTTTTTTAAATTTCAAGCAAACAAAGCATATATTTTTATTGCATTGAAATTCAACACCTCCTGTACTATTGTTAGAAAAAGTTATCACCTTTCCAGGGGCGGATACAGGAAATTTCGTGACTGGCTCAAGAGGGAGAAAGTAGCGGGACGAAGCACCATCAAATTAGGGGTCTGGGTTAGGGGGAAACCTTTTAAAATTTGCCTCAAATACAGATTTCAAATATTTATTAAGCCACTTTTTTAGATACATCGAACCAAAGATAGAGCTGAGGATTATAAGCAGGATAATGTATTTCATTTAGCTTGAGTAGAGGAAAAGTGGGTATAGCGCTTGGCTCGATTTCCCAACAATCTGTGAGCATTTAGCAAGTTCTATAAGTATTTTTTTAATTCGCCATAATAAACATAAAACATTAGCTTCACAGATTTGTTCGTGTTCAATACTCAGCATGAAGCGCTATCTGTCTATTTGTCGATTTAAATTAGTTACATGTTATTTTTATAAGATATTTTTAAAAACTGTAAGATAAAAACAACATCTTACTTCGTCAGTTTTCTACCTACAGAACATCATTTGTCTTACTCCTGGCTCAGGCAAAGTGCTTCAAGTTCAATTATTTTTCTTCTGTTTTGCACAAAGTATTTACTAATTCGTCATATAATTTGAGCCAAGTTATTGCTCTTTCAAGAAAATATCCTCGTCAATCAAAAAATATTCAGCAGCTTGCCCACCATCTTGCTTAGGTAAAAGTTGACGCTGCAAGATGTTGGACGTTTTTCTATTCTGTTGTAATTTGTAGTTCTGCATCACTTATGATTTACTGGCGCCTGGCAACGTCCTCAGATATAGCATTCTTCATATTCCTAAGCATCACCTAGCCATTTCATTGGCTTTAGGCGGTTCTGCTTCACTGCTGATATATCTGAAATGACGTGTGTAGTGTATCAAGAAATGCTCTGCATAGACGTTTGATTTAATAGTAAGAACAACGTCTCATTATCATCATTTATTCGTCCATATGAAAAAGCTACATAGGGAAGGGGATAGACGACCCATGAATATATGCAATATGCTTATAAGTGATATAGGGCACTTAACAGAGTTCAGAAAAAGAATCAAGTTGGAAGAAAAGTAAAAAACGAAAAACAATTTTCTTCAAAATGTTGACTGACTGACTAACTTGAATCAGTTGCGATAGTCTGGATCCGCCCCTGCTTTCCATTTCCTGTTTTCATTAGAATCAACCAAGCGAATAATTGTGAAATGAGATCATCAAGCAGGAGTGTTTTCAAAATTATGTTTGTTTTAATATTACACCCGAAAAGCAGAATCTCTTTTTATCATGCATATAAAATCTTTAACTTTAAATAATAAACTTGATGTTTAGCTAGTATTTATCACAGTCCCAAAAACGACTTGAAACAGATTAAAATTGTGTTGCCATGACAACCGGTTATTGTGTTGCCATGGTAATAAATCGCACGCCATCCTCCAAAATCACTCTCCTACAGCTCTCCTAAACATTATGAGGAGAGTGATTTATCATTCTTCTTTCATTTAGTCCCGTAAGGTCTGATAAATTACAGTTTATTGCTGAAAGGGTTGCAAATAAAAGTAATAGAAACCATGGCTGTCAAGTGATGATTCGATGAATGATTTCTTGAAAAATTTTCACTCGCTCCGCCTGCGTATCATTTTTTTATTTTTATACTATCAATCAAATAAATTCACCACATGGTTTGTCACAATCTGTTTTGTGTTTGCATTAAAATCAAATAACGAAGGTTTAACTATTAAAATATAACACCAGAATGAACAATAGAAACCTGATGCCTATGCTTGATTCTTCAAAAAATTCGCTTTGCTCACGTTTCACTTTACTCTTTTATTAATCAATCAATCATTTGTAATTCATAACTATCATACATTCTACAGCACGTTTACCACATTATTTGTCATGTTTGGTTAGATTTGAAAATCAAATAACAGAATTTACACTCCAAAGCTCCACACTGAACATAAAACACTAGGCATGAAACTATTGAAAAGCGTCGTTAAAAACCGGCATGACGTCATCCGCACATTATTTGGGCCATTTTTCGTCAAACCGCGCAATTTTTATGATATATTTCTTTCCCTGTGCATTTACAAAGAATGCAATCTGGCTGCGCGCAGACCCAAATCTTTTTTTGATGATCAGTAGGCAGCGCCGGATTAACCGGTAAGCTAAATAAGCTTCAGCTTAGGGCCCTTCGTTTTTGAAGGGCCCTTAAAAAAAATCAATTTGTAAGATATTATTATTTTAAAAGTTGAAATTAATGGAGGAATTCAATAACCAATTATGATGAGAATTAGGGCCCTTTGTGGTTAACTGTCTACTGATTTTAATAGTATAATAAGTGCTAATCGAATAGCAACAATTCGAATAATACTTCTCAAAAGTAGGCCTAAGCATTCAACAAATTTCATCATTCGATCTTGTTTTGAATAGTGTAAAGTTAATTTAAACAGCAAAACAAATTGGGTTTGATAAAACAAATAATACTGTGTATTTTGTAATCTTTTAAAACCTTTTTAAATACTGCAAACCATCATTCTACCACTGCAATAACAACATTTTATTTTTGCGTGAATCGTTTTTCTTCGGACAAAAATAAAATGGCGACTATGTAACTTCAAACTGAGATGATAACTTGAAAGTGAGGCTAATTCTATGTTTGCCACGCCCATTTTAGGGCCCTTTGGAGAGAGAGTGCTTAGGGGCCCTGAAATGTTAATCCGGCGCTGTCAGTAGGGTCTGCATAATATCGACAGAAACCTTGCGCTGGGCGGAAGTTGAAGGGAGTGGCTGGAATGCCATTACATTTTAACTCCTGCTGTTCAGTGTTGTTCAACTGCAGACGGCGTCACAAACAACGTTTCTATGCAAGTCCGTTTTTCGAAAATAGCAAAACATTTCACAATCAAAATATGTGTACAAAATTAACATTTATTATTTAGGAAATAAAATGAGTTGATTCATAACCACATTCAAACCATTAATACTAACTTAACACAACATATTATTTCTGTTATATCAACATATTAAGTGATCTAAGTTGTCCAATGTTGTGTAATATCGAAATTAATATATTTGTTTTTGACAAAGAATCATGAAAATTGAAATCGGTATTATAACGAAAATGAAAATTATTTCTCTTGTCATTCGTAAAGAAATATTTTTATAATCCATTGCCAATGGCGCAGCGAAAAAGATCCAGAAAGAAAATCGTTCTATATCTAATAAAATGATTAGTCCTTTAGACAATTAGTCCTTTTGACCCATGACAAATTGGCTTTAACGACGAACACAAACACAATCCGGATAAATTTCAGTATGTTGAAATCAAGTCTTGTGTTGGCCGTTCTTTATCAAAAAATAACATGTCTCCGTCCTCCCATAAGAAATCGTTTTTGTCAATTTACTATGCTCACTTTATTGCAAACATAATTACAGAAAGTCTGGGGTCTCTCTCGTACAAAACTGAAACAAACACACGCAAGACAATTTTATCGAAGAAGGACAATGTTTTACTGTTGGGCTTGCGTGAGCATACTTGAAAAGGAGCTGCGTCAAGAACTTATATTTATCAACCAATCATGTTCTGGTTCTAGTTTGAAGAACTCACTAGCGATTGGCTGATGAACAATAGACAAGCAATAGATTTCTAACGTTTCAGCCACTCCCCCTAATTCAGCCCAGCGCAAGCTTTCTGTCGATATTAAGCTCTGGGCAAACGACGGCAACTTTTGCGCAACAAATCTGTTTTTGTCTGACGTGTGTTTTTCGTGTTCTGAAGCAGAATTTTCAAGAGTGGCTAAACGGATCCGACTTTCACAAGACTTTTCTAGAAAAACTCACACTGAGCTTAAAAAGAAGCCATGAAATGACCACAACATCGAAAGAGTTCGATACATTTCGAACGAAATGGTTCGAAAAGATAACAAAGACGTTCGATAACAAAAATCCGTGGAAAGACTTTGAAAATGGCCATCAAACACAATGCAACAAATAAAATACACGATGCAACACGTCAGACAAAATCGAAAGAGTAAAAACATAATAATGTAGATGGTGTCGCCCTACCGAAGGCACCCGTACCACTCCTCAATTTCCAGATGAGCGGCTTTTTTTGCTGAGAGCAATGATTTTAAACGCTCTTTGTTGATCACAGCCGCGACACTGCAGATCAATTTCAACAGATTTCATGGCAGATAGGTCTTGATTGTCAATGCGCAACGATGCGCCGCAGCTACTCACAATGCAATTCCCTCTGGACCATTCCATCCGCCATCCTCAGATGATACTCATTTGATGTTTCAGATAAAGTCAAGGCTGAGTTGACCTTAGGGGGATTTGAACCACGGTCGATCTGAAATGATCCGATCTGAAGTTAGGTTGCTTTGCCATCTGAGCCAATCCATCCGAAAGAGTGGCTAAACGACAAGGATTTTCGAAGGATTTAGAAGTTACGCAAATGTTGTCGTCGTTTGCCCAGGGCATTACGCGGACCTTACTTATCATCAAAAAAGATTTGGGTCTGCGCGCAGGCTAGGTAACTACTAGGCCTAGGCCTGCTGTTTGTTCTACCTCAAAAGTTGCTTGGAACCAATCTAGTTCAAAAATGCTAATTAAATATATAAAGTTCAGCTTTAACTATCAAACCTCACTTTATCTCTAATATTCAGTTGTAGCACAGCTACTTCGTCTCCTTCAATTGCATACGCTTGTAGCGCGGTAAATGCCTGTTTAAATTCATGCGTTCTGGGTTTTAAGTCTGATAAAAAACACACATCAGATTGAGCAGGCTGGTTTTCGACTTTTAAGCTTCTTGCTATTTGCCAGATTCTGGATTTAAATCTTCTAAATTCAATCGTAGTGGTGGGTAATCTTTTACTTTTACCCAACAATCTGGAACCCGATAATGATAACCGAGCACATTTCCAACATGTCGTGGCTGCCATTTTAGTGAGTTTCTCACTCTCGGGAATGCTGCCTCCTTTCTTTGTTTAGTTTGAAAAATTGGCGCGAAGTTTCAAACCATGTAATTCCTAAATTTAGTTAAAAACTTTTTTCTACTCCCGAAGCAAAGTTTGATTAACTTTATTTAATTCTTTTTGTTTACTTCAGGCATGAAATCCAGATAATGAAATAAATTGAAGTAAATGAAAGTTGATTTGGCAAACAAAGTTGACACATTCTAGCTAATAAGTATAAGTTAACACACAGATTTGTTTACTTGATTACTTTTCGTGTGCATTTTTTATAATAAATATAAAATTAATTCGGCTAAAACTATCTGAACAAAATAAATTTTGTGTAATATTTACAGTTCGGTTTATTTACATTAAAATTTGGGCTGAACCTATGATCAATAATCAATAAAACTTGATCAACGTTGAGTAATTGTGACCATCACAATCATGAATAACATTTTCTTCCTGGTTTGATTCTTCTTTCGTTTGTAAGTTTATAAACCAAACAAACATTCTTTTTCTTCCTTGTAAACTCATGATCTTTGAACATCAATTCCATTTCAAATAGCTAACAACGTTTTAAACGATTTTTACTTGTTTTTGTCCCAGCGATATTTTGATGTTTCGAATCAATTTTTGAGCGTGATTTTGATCTCAAGCATCGCGGTGACTGCCAGCAGATGTGATTTTCCGAAGACGACATTGTTGTATTCAATAAAGACAAACAAATCCAACAGAATTGATTTCTACATTCGTAACATGAGACGAAGTTTTCCCCTTCAATTCGACGAGAAGGTGTTGAGCATATTGGACACGCTATTAATACTTGATCACTGCAGACAGAAGGAATGATTTCATTCTGATTTCCACAAGCAATTGATGAGTCATCTTGATTTGATATCTGATCTCCAACATTCGCAGATAAATTGACAAGTGCAAGACGCTCATCACTGTTGAGCTTGGGTTGTACATAAATCAAGGTATTCTCTTTTCCTCTCTTGTTATGCAATCTTTTTCTTGACTTTATATATTTATTGACACGAATGCAATGCTTCTTGGATTCTTTCACTGCAAGGCGCCAAGTTTTACTAACATGTAAAACAGTAAGCAGTTCTTTGTTGTTTAAGAAATCGAACAGTCTCCCACAGACTGGAGTAATCATCGATCTCCTAACAAGCTCAGCAATAAAATCGATTTCATAATCATAATCAATTTTACCAATAATGATATCATCTTGTCGAGGCCGTGCTTCGAATGACTTCAGTAGTTGTTTTGCTCTGTTGAATCCAGACGACGGGGGTGTCATAAACACAGACGAATGTTTGAAATCGACAAATGGAGTGTCCGGCATTTCATCTTCAACTTTTTTAGATGAACCACAAGTACTGCTCAAGTCCACAGACATATTCCCTAAGACAGCAGTTGATTGAATAGTATTCATAATACGATTTATCATTTCACGTCTAAGCAGTATAGTTGAGCAAACGCAAACGAAGAATTATGATCTCTTCAAATGTTGGCGCGAAATAAAATGGAACCAATCGAACAATGATTGAAATTGAGGCTCTTACGTCACTTTGATAATAATGGTAGTAAACAAAGATTCTTTTGTTCTGAAGTGATCAATTCGCGACAATAGCTTCACAGCCGCTATAAATCCTGGCTATTATTACTTACGTGATACGTTCCCCAGTAATGCGCTAATCAAATTTATTAATTTTCCCGGGGTCGGAATAGTTTTATTTGTTAAAAACCGGTCCCTGTAAATTACGTTGCTTGCGGATCAATCAAGATATTGTTTCTTTGTATAGACGGTTTGGTTGGACTCAATAGTTGTAATAATTATTAGTATATAATAAAACAATTATGGAATGGGCATCCCTGGGCCTTCAACCTTGGGCATGGCATTGCAGAGCGATTTTCCTGAAGCAGGTTGCGCTTATTAGCACGTGCTACATTATGAACAAGCCTTCAAAACTCGTTGCGAAGAAACTCGTTGCAAAGAAACTGTTCGCACGATGTGTCCCCCATTTCTTTCAAACACCGCATTTACCATTATTTGACTTGTTTTATGGGAAGTTTTCAACTTTTCATCGACTATGAAAATGAAGTGGCCTATAATATATATAGGCTCTCATGATGTAATGCAAATTCGATAAATAAGGTAAGGAAATACAGCTTTAATTTATTATAAATATGCAGTATATTGAATGTTTTACCTCAATTTTTATGAACTGTCTTTGAGCTCTTACCCACTAAATTATTTATTCTCATTTCTTACGATGGGCCTCCCCTACTAGATCTAGATGCTGCTTAATAAGCCTAGCTAGCTAGTTAGACCTGTAGGCTGCAGACTCAACGAGACAGCGCTGATCGCCAAACAACGAATTTCGCGTCCCGGTCTTTGGTTGAAATAAACTTGAGTCCCCGCAGTCAGGCCTAGGTTATACAGCGTGCCAGCAGCGCACCGCGCCAGCATTTTTTTCAAGCACGCTCTTGGCGCGCTCGTCTGACTTGGATCGGCTCAGTGCCTTGATGCTGGCTCGCTCCAAATGCTCTGGCTCGCTGGTTTTGAGCGAGCCAAGCCGTGCTGTGTTTCCAGACATAACCGGAAACGCTATTTTTAGATAAACCTGGGGGTTGTGTATTTAAAATAAAATGAATCGCCTCGTTCTAGAATCGATTGCCATGGTGATGAATTTAAAATTAAAGATGGTGTTGAGTTGATTGTCGTAAATCCAAGCAATAAGCTCACAATGTAGTGATTGCACAACTGAAAGGAATTGCCATAACTAATTATGCGTTATTTTTAATAAATTACCAATAATTTATAAATTTTGGCGCGAAATTCACCATATAAAAGCAAAACGTGCACAAGAATCGCCCTCTTTCATGTTAGAAGTCGGCATTCTTATCAATTTGATAACTTAAAGTTGACATCAACATATCTCTCCTACGTTTATTTAAATTATTTGATAAAAGCAATGACTTCATATACAAAACACTCCTACTCACGCTAGCCATGTTGAATTTTGGCGCTCAAGAAAATAATCTCATGCCCCATATAAAACGCACCAAATTATAGCACGCTGTCATGGCACGCTGTATGATTTGAAACCTGAAATCAGCGCGCCAGCACCGAGCCACGACACCCTTGGCGCGGTGCGCTGCTGGCACGCTGTATAACCTAGGCCTCAAATGCGCACGCCTACAACGCCAAGCGTCAAAGCTTGTAACATCAATATCGCACTTTCATTTCTATCACGGCTTCTCAATTAAAGATGTGCGAATCCGACCCGAACCTGATCTGATCGGATTGGGTCGGATTCGGGAAGATAGTATAAGATCAACGACAAGTTGAACAACGACGACTAATTTCAGTTAATAAAACAACATATATTTCTCTAGGTCTTGCTCTCATCAAGACTACACACACTCTGACCATACGACACGCACGTGGGCGTTTACATTCTATACACACAAATGAGGCTAGCCTCAATTTATTATGAGTGTTTCAATCTGCAGTTCATACATATAATTATTCGATTACAGATAGCATATTAGGGCCAATACTCTTCAACCTGTTTTCAAATGATTTATTCCTGTTCTGCAAGACATGCTCAATTCGACAGTATGCAGATGACACCACAATATATTGTTCTGCAAAAAGCCAACCTATTCTTCAGAAAAACATTGACACTGGAGTCAAGGATGTTGTATCATGGTTTGAAAGTAATAAGCTGTCATTGAACAACAACAAGACATATGGCCTTAGGCTCTATGTCATCCATAGTTCTTGTTAACGGCATTGAACTCAAGTCACAGAAACAATCTGTAAGTGATGCTGGACAATAAACTAACATACAAAGAACATGTTGACGAGATATGTAACAAAGTGTCCGCCAAGGCATCCTGCATAGCAAGACTGCAATCATTTTTACCTGAAAATTGCAAATTTTCGCTTATAAATAAAAGTGTTTATCGTACCACATTATACTTTTGCCAATTTACTCCTATTCTCCCTTACGAAACAACTTCAAAATCGCATAGATAAATCCTTTTGTCGACCAATCAGGCTAGTGCTTCACAAGAAATCGTCATTCAGCTCATCCGAATGCTTTTCTGAAATGAAGATGCCTATAAAATCACTACGGCAGCAAAGCCTCGTCTCTGCTACAGAAATTGCATGGCAAGTGCAACACAGCTGTGCGCCAGCATATATATCAGAGTCATTCCGATTCAAAAGTAGCAACACACGGGCAGGGAAACGTCATGACTTTGAACTTGCAAGGTACAATCTTGCATGAGGTAAAAACTCGGTTGTAAGACTAGGCCTATACAATACAATGAACTTTCAAAGGATACCAATGCTGAAATGTTAAAAATTAACAACAGACATTCATTTAAAGATTAGCCTGCGTCCAGACTAAAACGTTTCTGAAGGAAAGTGTAAAGTCTGCGTAGCCGACAAAACAAAGCTGTTTTGCTGACACTGCACTAGACTTGCAAAATCAGTGACTCAATCCTATTGGTTAGCTTTGCTCACGTGATTTTAATTCAATGCAAGCCAATCAGATTGTGGGTATCAGTCATGTGATTAACAAAAATTGGGCCACATTTAGGAAGACTTTCGGATTTGGAAGGTAATCTCATTTGATGAAAATATACAACATATTTTTGAGTGAGTTAATTTGTGAGTTAAATCCAGTAACAGTTATAGTTCAGTGAAGAAAAATTCAAAGAAACTATTGACATCTCATGTTTTATTTTCACATAAATTCTGTATAAATCCTTTTCAAACGTACGGAGCACTTCGAACATTTGGTGAGCCAGTTGGAATGTCACTTTAGAAAGTCAACAAAAAATTTGCAAATATAGGAATTATAACATTGGTATTTTATAACATCGGGACACAAATGATCAATTCCTCCTTCGGTTAGACAATATACTATACAAACAACACACATTTCTACTCAATTTTTCTCTCGAATGAGTGTCATAAACTTTGTCTGTTTTCAACGATTTATTCCCAAGCTTGAGTGTTTTTTAATGTTTAACATGTAAACGTAATTTTCTCTCACACAACTGAGACCGGAAATTAAGGTTTTTATAAGGCGGCATCAGTGTAGTAGGCCTACAGTGTCAGCAAAACAGCTTTGTTCGGTCGGCTACGCAGACTTTACACTTTCCTTCAGAAACGTTTTAGTCTGGACGCAGGCTATTAAAGCTTGGCTATCAAAGAATTTGGTAGAGATGTACAATATATTTTTAAATTAACTTTTAGCAATAGGCTAACAATAGCATAATATCAAATACATATATACTTAACTTAAACTACATTATTTACATATATACATTGCTCGACATTCTGTAAAACATGCATTTGGCAACTTCACGAATTTTTTTTCTTTTTGGGATTTTTTTGTGAATGTAGAATTTGAGGTAAAATAAATAAATTGATGATGATGATATTTCAAGTCTTCAGATTGGATCGGATTTGTAGTGCTATTTTTGGTTCAGATTAAATTGAATTAAACAACGCTTTGGACATTTTATCCAAACAAAGCGCTGTTTACCATTTTAAGTGTGTGGTCAATGCGATGCTGACTATGTTGGCTACACACGCCGGCACCTACATCAACGCGTTAATGACCATCATTTTACGGCTGTTGAAAAACATTTAAGAGATGCACATAACTTTCGACACAAAAAACAATGAATTTTACCATTTTTTTAAGTTTTGTCTTGTGGTAAAACAAAATTTGACTGTTTCATAAAAGAGATGGTATTCATTTCAAAATTAAACCGTCGCTTAATACACAAAAGGATTCCTCAAAGTCCCTAGTGTTTAAATAGATATGTTTTGTCAATTTTATTTGTACTTTTATTTTGTATTATTATATTATTATCCTTTGTATATTGTATTAAATTAGCCCATATAAATAGTCCTATAATAAATTTTACACTTTAACTTGAAAGTGATTGCATGATGCGATCGAAACGTTGTTACTAAACATGAATAAAAATTTTTAAAATTTTCATTAACTTTTCTTATTAAAGTGGGAATAAACCCCCAGACTATCTTTACATATGTAGTAGAACCCGACGTGAAAAAAACAATGACGTAATTTTGTTTCGATCTGGAAATTATTTCCTGGTGAAAAATGCCTTCAAAGCGGTGTTTTGACCCAAATGTCGCTGAGAAAATAAAGGGATTGGATCTAGCTTTATGACGACAAAGTCACAAGTCGTGCGGTTTGCTGATCACGCGACGTTATCTTTGAGGTGGCCTAGCTCCGAGTAGTCACACAAAAAAGTTTCTGACAAAGCTGAGCAAACAAACATATAAACTCGCGAATTACGTAAAAAAGATGCACGTAACAAAGATACAATTTATGATTTCAGGAGCAGAATAAAATCTATTGAAACGCTCAGTCGGAAAAAATTCTCGTAGCGTCATTAAGTGCGATGAATCTGATATAGATTGCGGATTAACACAAATGTCAGGCGGTGCGACTGTTCCTTTGTAACTAGTCTAGTGACAAACATTAGTTACGTATTCTGTGTGACCGGAGTACTTCTCAAATCTTAATTAGTAGACACGTGCCCTTTGAAATAGCTTTATCCTACACTATATAAGTTATAACTATTTTTAACTCTATCTGCAAGTTGTTATTGAGTAAATATTTCTACAAGATATCCTTTTCATGATCTAAATGTGAATGTAAACTGACTCGATTTGCACAGGCATGCACAGACGACTTTTCTTCGTAATAGTTGGTACTGCAAAGTATTAATTGTACTTTTTCGGATTTATTTAAGTATTACTAAATTATTAAATAGACACTTTTCAATTATCATTTCAAAGTTTAAGTTTGAAATTGATGTTTGTCTAGGAATTCTTTGACCATGTAATCGTATAGTTTACACTACTGTAGATAGATATATAATACTCAATAGTCTAACTAAGTGTTCATCATTCATTCACCAAGCATTCAATTATTATAAAACCATTGAAAATTCTTCAGTACATTACATTGTAAAATTCTATAAAATATCGGAAAATTGTACAAACCCGATAGAGGGCTCGGACATTCTTATTCAAATTTACAGCCGTATTAGAACTACAGTACCGCAGATTCTATCATTTTTCAGTTTTGCGGTATATCTGTATTTATTATCCTCTCTATCAACGTTATCTGATTAACAAAATTAAGGTTTTGCAATGTGAAGTCTCGTTCCTGATTATACATACGCCACCAAATTTTTATACCAGTCTAGTATTCATTCCTTTGGCTAAAGTAATGTAGACGGTGTCGCCCTACCGAAGGCACCCGTACCACTCCTCTATTTCTAGATGAGTGGCTTTTTTCGCTGAGAGCAATGATTTTAAACGCTCTTGGTTGATCTCAGCCGCGACACTGCAGATCAATTTCAACAGATTTCATGGCAGATAGGTCTCGATTGTCAATGCGCAACGATGCGCCGCAGCTACTCACAATGCAATTCCCTCTTGACCATTCCATCCGCCATCCTCAGATGGTACTCATTTGATGTTTCAGATAAAGTCAAGGCTGAGTTGACCTTAGGGGGATTTGAACCACGGTCGATCAGATCTGATCCGATCTGAAGTTCAGTTGCTCTGCCATCTGAGCTAATCCTCCCTAACATTCCTTTGGCTAGAAAGTAGAACATGTTAGCATCATGTCACAATCTGTAGCTTATATGATGCGGTAATACAGTGCAGAAGTCACTTTGCACAAAATACTTTTCTACAGAGACGATAAATCAGATGGACAGATTTCGTTTCTGTGAAAAGAGGACTACAAAACCAACGGTTATGGTGTTCTTATAGCGTTTCCCACCATACATTATGATTTTTACCCTCAAAAGAATACTCCATTTTCAGTTCAGGCATATGGTTACAACAATAAATTCTACTTAGCTGGCTATTGTGGTCACCAGAGAATCTTTTGATATGTGTTAAATATGTGTGAGAATGAAATGTCAAAATATAATCTGTATAACGCGCGCTGCAAATGAAACATTTTCTGATTTTTATTTTCTTCAATTTCGTGAACTTTAAAATCATTAAATCATCTGGAATTTTGCTGCTCTTGAGTTTATATGTTCTTCCTTGCCTCAGTTTTGTGGGAGTGAAAAATAGTTTGCCGTTACAGAGCTACACCATCTCAAACGTAACATCGCGTGATTAATCCGATCTAAAGTCCATTAGAAAAACCGCACGACTTGTGACTTTGTCGTCATAAAGCTAGATCCAATCCCTTTTTTTCCTCAGCGACATTTGGGTCAAAACACCACTTTGAGTGCATTTTTCACCAAGAAATAATTTCCAGATTATGGATAGAGAGGACAGAAGAACCAACCTTGATGATGAAGGAGATCAATGAGCAGATAACCAGAGAAATGACAGTGGACATTCACCTGACGAAGAGCTCTTCCACCAGTTGACCAGAGCAATACATAATTCTGGATCTCAAAAAGTTAAAGCACCTGTTTTGATGGTAAAACTGATGTGCAAAATGTTGTAGAAACATTTGAGCAGGTTTGTCAATTTAATAATTGATCTGAAGAAGAGGAGCTGTTGCACCTGCGGTTGTATTTAAAAGAGACTGCAGCAAGATGTGTGTCATGGACCAGCTATAGTTGGATGAAGAGGTGTATATTGTCTCGTTATGAGCTATCTGCAGATGAAGCACTGAGAGAGCTAAGGTCTCTCACCATTAGATCAGCTGAAAACATATATGAATTTGCTGAATACATGAAGAGATTGGTCCGAGTAGGGCACCCCACCCTCACAGAGAACCAAAGGAAAATAACCGCAATGAAAGAATTAGTGGAGGTGATAGGGGATAAGTGGCTGAGGAGAGAATTTCGGCTGCAGCCCCCAGCAACATTCACAGATGCCTTAAAACGCATTCAAGAATTCAGTAACGATATGGATAGGGGCAGCAGGCTGGGACCAACGTCCAACAGTTACAGCATTGGGAAGAACCTAGCCAACAAAATAGTATATTTTCAAAAACTGTACAAATCTTTGACATTACTCCTGTTAGTGCCGTCACAAGAATGAAGAGTCACCAAGCCAGAACCAATCAAATCAAGCGGGAAACAACAGCGGTCGTAGACAGTAAGCCCGCTTTACTGACCAAGCCATATTCCAGGGCAGCAAGCGAAAGATCAAACCAAAGTGGGACAGTCAGAAGCACCCTGCGCAGACAGAAACTTAATCATTAGAAATGAAGAGAGTCATATTACATTAGAAAGTTTAAGCATGCTGCCCAAAACATGATACAGATACAAAATGAAGAAGATGAACAGCAACAACAACAACATGAAGAAGATGAACAACACCAACAACACAAAGAAGATATCAAACAATGCACATGGCATGGTTGGAAGGAAATATCAAGTGCTAAGAGATGGTTGAAATAATATTGGGTCAGAACTATTTATATACTGCATGATGAGGACGATAATCAAAGGTCGAAGAGAAACAATTTATACATTAGAGACACAGACAATCGGTAGGCTAGTCTATATATGAAAACAGACATTGCAGGAATAAAATGTAATAATACGATGTGTAATAATGTAATAATATGTGTCAATAGAAGTGGAAGGCCATACCAGCAGACAGTTTGAATAACAAAAGATATGGCAATTCCACCATTATTAGAAGTAATATTTGTAGCTCTGTTAAGTCATAAAAACAATGGCGAAGAAGGGATAATGGAACAATTTAACGACATTCCAGGGCTCATGGTGGCACAAACGGTGTCAAAGGCCAGTGACTGTACCATTCCTATCAGATTAATGAACACGCACGAAACGAAATTCATCTAACATCAGGCAAAGTCATAGCAGTATATACTGAAACAAGCCAAATATCCTCGAAAGTAATAAACTCGAACACCTGATCGCCTGGAGGAACAATTAGAACAGTAAAAGCAAAGACCTGAATGAAGAAGAACAGCTAAGATTAAAAGGTCTAATGATATGGTTCCAAAATGTTTTCAGTAAAGATGACAATGACATTGGAAGAACAACTCTTGCAACTTATAAAATTTCATTAACAGAAGGGATGTGTTGTGTTTGTATATTAAGAGACTTGTGAAGGGGTGACTACTCTGTGTGTGTGTTAAAGAAGAATTGATTTATATAGATTAGTTTACATGAATATAGCTAATTTGATATTGGTACAAGGAATTGAATATAATGACTATTGTTAATACACAACAGGCTGCAGACAGTAAGACAAAAAATATCGACATGGCCCTTGTCAGGAAGAAGAGATTGAGGGACAAGTAATAGAAATGAAAGAACAAGATTTGATAGAAGAAGGTTATGGAGAGGGGAGCTCAACGTTAGTATTAGTCAAAAAGAGAGTACATGGCAATTTTGCATTGACTATTCAATCAACAACATATAACTAAGAAGACAGCATTTTCTCTCTCAAGAATTGATAATACCCTGGATGCTCTTGGTGGAAGCACACTCTTCAGTACGCTAGATTTAACATCTGGATATTGGCAAATGCCTCTAGACGAAAATGCAAAAGAAAAGTCGTCATTTGTTGCATGAAGCGGACTATGGGAATGGAAAGTGTTACCTTTCGGTCTAACTGGTGCCCCTGGAACATTTGAAAGGTTGATGGAGAACGTATTCTGTGGGTCGCATTAGAAAACACTATTGATTTATTTAGATGACATAATTGAGTTCCGCAAGAATTTCAATGTCCTACATAGACTACGTCAAGCAAATCTGAAATTAAAACCACAAAAGTGTTTTCTTCTGAAAACAGAAGTTCAACTTCTTGTTCACGTGATCAGTAACAAGAGAGTACACACAGATCCAAAGAAACGTGAAGCTCTTGAAGAATGGCCTCAACCGAAAACAAAACAAGACGTGAGGGCATTTCTTGGGACAAAAATCTACTGCAGGCGTTTTATTCCTGTATACTCGAAACTAGCACAACCACTGTCTATACTCAGCTCTTCGAAAGTATTATTCAACTGGGGTAAAGCCTGTGAAAGTGCTTTTGGAGCACTGAAAGATGGATTGATCAGAGCCCCAATCTGGACACATCCCGACTTCTCCCTGCCTTTTATTGGAAACACAGATGAAAGCCAGGTGGGGACAGAAGCAGTCCTATCCGAAATTATAAAAGGCGATGAAAAAGTAATTAATTGCTTATTCAAAGACATTAACTCCAACAGAGAAAACTATTGTGTTACCCGTAAAGAGTCATTAGCTATTGTCAACGCAGTGAAACACTTCCATCCCTATCTCTATGGTCGAGCTTTTACTGTCAGAATAGATCATTCAGCCTTGGTATAAATTCTGAAAACAGAAATTCCAGAGGGACAAGTGGCAAGATGGACAGCAACCCTGAGCCAGTATGACTTTACAACATTACATCAAATAAGGACTGCTCATGGCAATGCTGACGGATTAAGCCAAAAATGTCAATTAGATTGTAAACAGTGCATTAAACTGACAGAAGACAAACTTGACAAAAGCAATCCATCATCATCAACAAGAGAACATGATCAACCTACTACAGAAGAAAGAACATCATTGGATGATCAAAACGTAATCATATAAAAGTAAAAAGTAATGTAGATGGTGTCTCCCTACCGAAGGCACCTGTACCACTCCTCTATTTTTAGAGGAGTGATATTTTGCTGAGAGCAATGATTTTAAACGCTTTTTACTGATCTCAGCTGCGACATTGCAGATCAATTCCAACAGATTTCGTGGCAGATAGGTCTCAATTGTCAATGCGCAACGATGCGCCGCAGCTACTCACAATGCAATTCCCTCTGGACCATTCCATCCGCCATCCTCAGATGGTACTCATTTGATGTTTTTAGATAAAGTCAAGGCTGAGTTGACCTTTGGGGGATGTGAACCACGGTTGATCAATTATGATCCGATCTGAAGTTCGGTTGCTCTGCCATCTGAGCTAATCCTCCCATCCGATGCCCAGAAGTAGAAAACCAGCCATTGGTAGCCAACCAGCCAACAGCAGAAAGACCCCAACATAGGTCATATATAAATGATCTTGCATACTTGCAAGTTAATGATCTTGCATACTTGCAAGTTTTCTTGTTTTTGCTCCCATCTCTGCCAATTCACCGTCAGGTATACATTTTCCTTCTCTAACATATCTGTATATATGACCTATGTTGAGGTCAGTCTGCTGTTGGCTGGTTGGCTACCAATGGCTGGTTTTCTACTGCTAGACGTTAGACGCTAGACCTTAGACGTTGGATGGGAGGATTAGCGCAGATGGCAGAGCAATCGAACTTCAGATCGGATCATATCTAATCGACCGTGGTTCACATCCCCCGAAGATCAACTTAGCCTTGACTTTATCTAAAAACATCAAATGAGTACCATCTGAGGATGGCGGATGGAATGGTCCAGAGGGAATTGCATTGTGAGTAGCTGCGGCGCATCGTTGCGCATTGACAATTGAGACCTATCTGCCACGAAATCTGTTGGAATTGATCTGCAGTGTCGTGGCTGAGATCAGTAAAGAGCGTTTAAAGTCATTGCTCTCAGCGAAAAGATCCACTCCTCTAGAAATAGAGGAGTGGTACGGGTGACTTTGGTAGGGAGACACCATCTACATTACTTTTTACCTTTATATGATTACGTTCTGATCATCCAATGATGTTCTTTCTTCTGTAGTAGGTTGATCATGTTCTCTTGTTGATGATGATGGATTGCTTTTGTCAAGTTTGTCTTCTGTCAGTTTAATGCATTGTTTACAATCTAATTGACATATTTGGCTTAATCCGTCAGCATTGCCATGAGCAGTCCCTATTTGATGTAATGTTCTACAGTCATACTGGCTCAGGGTTGCTGTCCATCTTGCCACTTGTCCCTCTGGAATTTCTGTTTTCAGAAGTTATACGAAGGCTGAATGATCTATTCTGACAGTAAAAGCTCGACCATAGAGATAGGATTGAAGTGTTTCACTGCGTTGACAATAGCTAATGACTTTTTACGGGTAGCACAATAGTTTTCTCTGTTAGAGTTAATATCTTTGAATAAGCAATTACTTTTTCATCGCCTTCTATAATTTGCAATATACAGTGAAACCTGTATATAACGGCCAGCCAAGAGAGCTAGATAAATTGACCGCTATAGACAGGTGGCCTTTATATACAGGTTTGATTCAATAGAAAATACTATTTTAGACATTGAAAGAGTGACCACTATAGACAGGTGGCCGCTGTATAGAGGTGACCGTTATAACAGGTTTGACTGTAGTTTATAATATGCAAGATCATTTCATATATTTGTACTGATGGTGTCTTGATTCTAACAGTTCCTATAAGTAACAGACGGTCACGGCAGTATGTAAGAGTTTGCCCAGAGGTATTAAGAAACGAGATTATCAACAAGAAACATGGTATGATTCACAATGGAATCCAAAGAACAATAACAAGAATCAAATTGGACTGGTACTGGCCTAGAATAACTGGCGATGTAAGAAGATATATACAAGTGTGTATTGCATGTCAGGTCAGCAAGGGTGGAAATGCTGGAAGACCTTGGCAAAAGGTGGCAATAGATGTATGTGGACCATTCCCAATAACAACTCAGGGCAATTGACAAATTCTAGTATTGACAGATCATTTTATGCGATTGTTTGATGCAATCCCCATACCCGATGGCACAGCAAAGACAGTGGCAAAGGTGTTAGACGAAAAAGTTTTACAATACTTTGGAATACCAGAACAGATTCATTCAGATCAAGGTAGACAATTTGTGTCAAAACTATTTTGGGAATGCTGCAAGCTATGGAGTGCAGATCAAACCAAAACAACACCATATCAAGTCAACAGCGTATGTAAGAGGTTAAACAGAGTGCTGGGTGGTCCTCTTTGAGCTTCACTGCTGGAAAACCCACCCCGTGAATGAGATCAATTACTACCACAGGTCATGAGGACAATAAGAGCTATGCCTAACTCAGCAACTGGTGAAACCCAAACTACTTGGTGCTTGGAAGAGAATTTCGTCTCCCAGAAGACTTGTACAAGGCAGAGACTGACGATGAAGAGCATCTGCTCTTAGATCACGGTAACCAATTGAAACAACGGCTAAAAGAAGCACACAAGAGATGTAGAGATCAACATTTTGCAGCTACAGTGGATGAGTCTGAGATGCCAAGTTTATATGAAGTTGGAGTTAGAGTCTGGTTGAAATTATGTTACCATCGTAAGGGCAAAAGACCAAGTTACTACCTAAATATGTTGGTCCTTACGTTATTGCAGAAGTATTACCCTATCATACCTACAAGATGGGAAAAAAGGGTAAACTTACCGTTCAGCACGAAGGGAGAATCAAGCTCCATATTAAGGCCAAAAGTAAACATTTACTTGACACTCAACACTATCCACAAGACCAGCCAGCACCACCTACATCTAAGGAAGTTTCGTTGGAAATTCTTACAGGCCAAAAAGATTTACCTTCAAGTTGCAAAGCATACAACAAAGCCAGTGTGAGTGTAGTATGATCAAAATATGGCAACCGAGAGCAGTGGCAACAATCGATCGGCCTCAAATACGATAGCAGCCTTGTCTAGCATAGGGCATTCTACTTCGTCAAAACATGTAACCAATTATAGGTCTGGTTTTTATGACTCTGATGGACAATCTAGATTAATATTTTAATAATTGATAATAAATTTCATATTAGTTGTAGAATCAATTAGCACAATCATTTTATTAGTAGCCAATCGTTCTGAAGGGGAGGATGATGTAGTGGATTCTCGTTAGAGGAATTCCCTTGTACATGGTCACTCCCCTCTTTTGTATTTTATACCTTGTAATAGTAATTTCACAATCGTTTTTGTGGTAGATGTTTGAGTGTGAAAGTTAAGAAAGGTAAACAGACAAAACGTTCAATGAATAGTGTATTTATTTTCTTGCATTTGTTTCTTATGTTATAATTTATTTTAAATTAATTATCCTGGAACATTACAATGTTCAACACAGAAAATAAAGGTTTTCAATGTAATTATAGCTACATTATAATATATCATTCTCTATATCAATTATTCAATTGGTTCAATTGACTCAAATGATGTGAAACGAATTACAAGTTTATGAAGGAAGTGATTAGTTAAGATTTTCGTCTATATATATACAAAGAAACAATGTGTGTTGTTCCTCATGTTCCCTCTACAGTTCATTCTCCGTATATACCGTTACTTGATTAGTACTTAATGGCAATGATAGGCTTGGTACATACAAATTTCCTAAGCTTTGAATGTTTTTTAAATGAGAAAAAGCTTTTTTAGACACATTATATCTACATTGGAAACATGAGTATTCATCAGCATATTGTTGTCTTAGTGAACTCCAAGATTTAATAAGTTTTGCAGGATTTATTATATCATCTCCGTCACAAAGCGATGGATCAACTAGAGTTTTGCTGAATTTAGAATTGACGATGATAAATTCTGTTTTTGATGAATTAAGTTGGAACATAGTGGTGTTCATCCAAATAGTGATATCTGCTGTGGAAGCTTGGATCTTTGAATCATTCGTCTAGCATGTACATATATATAGACCATCTGTCTTGAATGGTCAATGTATCTAGATGAGATAGTTACCACATCATATACAACTTGCACTGTATCAATACTTTATCTAGCATTTACCTGTGTATATAGACCACCTGTCTTCAATGGTCGGTGTATCTAGATCTGGTAGTTAGCACATTATATACATTATGCAACTTGCACAGTATAAATCGGATTAACTCCTTATGTCTAATAACATTTACGATATACTGTCTAGACATAAGTTATTTGTATGATTTAACAGTTTGAAGATGTGCTGGCAATAAAAGATTAAATCATATGGAAAATAATAAAGTCAGAGGTATAACTCGGAACATTTAGACTTACTTATTAGCCTTGTATGATTTAAATAAAGGCGTTGGAACTAATCAGTATCAACTCAACCGAAATTTATTGTTCTTGGTTGCATTCAATTCATAGCGATTTTTTATTTGATTATCTCTGGCATAGACCAACAGCATAACTTACTGCGTTGTATACCAATTATTACCAATTATATAAGGTAATAATTATATAATTGGATATAATGTATATTATTTTTATAAATTCAATTTGTAATATTATTATTATTGAACACTAGTATACTTTTTTGAATTTACTGATCCTCCATTATCATTTTTCTGAGACTTTTTAAATGGTCTATCCTGCACAGATCACACATTCACAATCACATAGATTATATAAGGAAGGCCTACTCATACGATATATTTATTATTTGATTATTATAATGATAATTAAAAAATCAGTTATATTGAATGTAAACTCGGGTACACATTATACACATTTAATATATCAAAGTGCTCAAAGTTAGATAAAGCAGAGCATAATCTAGAATAGGAAACCCAGATGCAGGCAAAGGCCTTTTCTATAACTCGTTCTATAACTCTGAGTTTCACGCATTGAATTCGCGATCTTCAGTCATTGATTTGATTATTATGTTCTTCTTCTACTCTTAGGCATTCCTTTTTCTTCGAAAAAAATTATAACCGTTCAGAAGCAAGATGCGTCATCTTTTGGCTGCCAAGCAGATGTTATAATGTTTTTATTTCTGTTTGTACTAAACCGGCATAGCTATTGGCCAATGCCAGGATAAAGGAAGATTGAAGAAAGGATAAGAAAATTCCTCACCACAATCTAACTACTCAGCGAAAGAAACATAATTTACATACCCTATTTTTATCAGCTATAGTAATTTCTGTCATGCGACCACCATTCTTTAACGTTTATTACATAGCAATAGTAAAGGAATTTAAAGGAAATAAGTAAAATATTTTGTGTTGATTGATATTTGTTGGAACTCGATTTCTGCTTAGTATGCCCTTGATATTTCAACAAGGAAAACTGTGTTTGGTAGAAATAAGAGTAAAACGTATATATTCCTTTGATTTGATTTGATGAATTCCCAGAGGGTGTTTAATTGTAAGCACCATCTTATGATTATTAAGTACTAGCTTAAGTTTTAACTCAGATGTAATTTAGTTTTTCCACAATAGATAATGATAAAATCATATTATCACATAGACATACAAGTAATATTTCACAAAAGATTTTGCCTGCAGGCTAGCAATTTTTTGAAACAACACGCTACTGTGAAAATAGATACAGAAGAGAAAGGTTTTGACTTATTTATTTTCAAAAAGTTCAATGAATAATTAACAATCTCACATTGGAAAAAATTTGCATTAGGTTAAATTAACATTTATACCTTAAGCATACCCTAAAATGTTTTTATGAATTTCAACGTACCTTCCAATAATACCTGAACTTCCCTGTATACCAAACGTATGTAAGTTGCCCCCGGAATATTCTTCTTTAGCGTCAAAGACGAATGGAAGGACATAATCTTATGTTTAATTTTCAATCTACACAATTTGTTTTCACAATAAAGTAAATTTTTATGAAAACAGATAAATAAAGGAGATACAAAGGAGAGATTTTCAAAAATTATATCTATATTCAAATTAATTTTTCATTTATTTTTACTCAATATGGTGTGGGTCCATCATTAGTTGATTGATCCTGCCACATCCGTTGCATTGGCATCTTGTAGGGTATTTGTGAATGGTGTTCGCTCGATTGATGTTTAATTAAGTAGTTATCTTCGTCAAACGTAGATCTCTCCGAAAATTTTGCATTTTAGACTAATGTCTGGCCGTTAATGGAATTTGAATCTGTAAGTCCAATTTGAAGCCCACATTTGCCCAAATATATTGACTTAATTGAAAGCGTCCAAAGGTTCTCCACTAAAAAAGTTTTCTAATGAAGTTCTCTTGACGAGATTTATTTTCCAAAAGTTCAATGATTAATTAAAAAACTCTCAGTCTTGACTAGCTTCATGGTTTCTCAAATCGCTAAATAGCGATTCCAGGAAAAACTGCTGTGTGTGAGCTAACTTGATACCAAAAAATACCAAATTTCGAGGGTGAATAGAAAGTTTGATAGACGTTAGTTAATGGTATTGACGTGCTCGATGAAAACGATGATGAGAGTAAAGGATGAGTCGTGCTATAGATTACGCTACCTCAAGTTTCGGATCGTTTCTTATGTCATATATAGATGATCATCATTTAATTTAAATTAACTATAAATCATCAAATGATCACCTTGAAGTAGGGTGATCTAGCAATCTAAATATTAATGCTCATTATAATTAAACTTTTTCAAATTTTTAGGAAGAATGGTATCAAATTCTAAGAGAAACCATGAACAAGTTTGAGTAAACTGTATATTATTTTGCTAGAAATGAATTAAAAACAGTAGAGTACAGTAGACCAAAAACAATCATATAATTATGACATTATAGTTGCACCCCCGTCAACCTGTTTTAGGTAACCCTCCCCCCGGATCCTCCACAAAGAGAGATTGATTTCAGAGCGCCCTAGGGATTAACATTATTTGATATAATTTCTAGAGCTGATAAACGTGGCAAACCAATCATCTTGTACATCGATCATTTATTTGCTGGATCGATAATTTCTATTGTTCGGGTTTTGGCGGGATTAGTTTGAGCATGCAGCATTTTATGAAAATTATTGACGAAGAAGGTGCTTCGTGGTTTGACTCTGAATTGTGAAAAATTGTGTGAGTATATCACTATATATTCAGGAACCTTAAAATTAGAACTTTAATTTAAAGGTTTGCATGCATACAGACAATTTAAAAAATATGAAAGTTTACGTCTTTTTGTATTTTTCTTTAGAGTGGACGAATTCGTTAAAACAGAATTTCAGTTGATTCATCAACTACAGCATTGGAATACTTCAGGTATATTACATTTCTGGGTTTCTGTTAAAAGTCTAATTTACAAATATGCATGCTTTAGGTATATTTTATTTCTGATTCTCTGTTAAAAGGTAAATTTCTCTATATACATGTTTTAGGTATATTTTATTTCTCATTTTCTGTTATCAAGGCTAATTTTCGTATATGCATGTTTTAGGTATATTACATTTCTGGGTTTCTGATAAAAGCTAACTTTTGCCATGCAAGAAGTGGTAAGTAAAATGTCGAAACAATGTCGAATTTTGAAGGGAACATGTGTCTATTTGCCAATTTTTTTTCTGAAAATTACAACTTTTTTCAATTGCATGTCGGACTTCAGCTGACAACTCGACCAACTCAATGCGTCCGTTGTGTATTTGATACAAGGTAATCAATATGTTTAACAGATACTTTCTTCCATGTAATAATTATGTCTGCTGTTTGTTTGATTATTCACGTTTTTATTTAAGTATATGCGAGTGTCATTCTCTTTTATTTATTAGTTCGTGCTTGGTTAAATAAAATGAATGTATGAATCCTCTTGAAATTTCTAAAGTAATGAGCAATGCAGGTACTTATAGAATGATGTAGATAAATTATTGCACTTATTGATGAAATGTTCATAAATTATCCGGGATTGTCTAGATATAAATTTAAATTCGTATACTGTTTAATGTAACTATGACCAACTAATAATTACTTGAAATTTGGAAATTGCAGGATTACGAATGCTGCCAGTTACATGTTTTAATTGATATTACAAGGGACATATTGAATTGCTTGTTTAAAATTATTCGCTTCTGATTTTCATGAAATCCCTTAAGATTGAAACTGCTATTAAATGGACTGAAATTCAAATATGTAATATCAGTAATTTGTAAGATAAGTCAAATAATTATTCTCTTATCTTTCTTTAGAACTGATAGCTTTTAAATTCGTGAATAGCGAACCATGTTATAGTAACCCAGCTAGAAGTCCTACTATCTGCAACATTCAGGTTAGAAGAATAAAAGGAACATGATTTAAATAATGAGATTTCTAATTTTCATATCTGAGAGTGTAATTATATATTATCTCTTTTTAGACAGAATTAGCTGTGAAACTGGTACAGAACGATGATGATGAATTTATATTACGATGAAAGTAATCATGAACAATGCTGCAAATCCAGGTCAGTCATTTAATATTTTTATGATATTTTTATGATTTTTATAATATCTTTGGGAATTATTCGGAAGGCAATTTTAAACCGAGAACGCAGAAGGAAATCTGTTTAGACATCCTGAAATAGACACGAATTTGGGAAGAGGTCAAACCATATGGTTATAGCTCAGTCAGTAGGCCTCAGCAGACCGGCAATTGATATAGATGAAACGGCATTTTTTGCAGTCATGCACGATGAAATCATTTTAACTTATCGGTCATAATGCAAGAATATGATATTTGATAGGATTGCCAGTGAAAATTAACTGCTTGAAGATTGACTAATTTAAGCATGAACTATTGACCATATGACATAAAATTGTTTTTTGTAGATACATGATGAAAGCTATGCAAATGGTACAAGATGAATGATAGTAACATAAAGCTGCAGATGTCAGGTGAAGTTTTATACTCCTAATGTTTATCTGTGTGGAAGAGCAATTACATGAATATTCCTCAAGTTGATTCTTACATTTCATTCGATAATTGCACGTGTTGCCGGTTGTCAAATATGGATTCATTGTTTCTTTAGTTTTGGATTCTTTAAAATTCATCAATTTATACATCGTCGTCAATAACTACTTTTAAAAATTCAGTTCTTGTAGCCAGTGAAGTAGAATAAAAGCCCGCTTGCCGTTATTGGTTACCCAAATAAGCATTTTGATAAAATCATCATGGTTTTGTTGACCTTGGCTTCTTAGTGTCCGAAACCGCTTTGATAGTGTGAGATAATGAAACCTTTCCATAAGGTAATGGTATAGTATGAGATACTACATATTTCTTTTTGCTTATTTTTCAGGCAAACGAACTTGGTTTAAAGCTAATAAAGAAATGATGATCTTTGACGTGTCTAATGTTGTCATGTAATCATGAACAAAGTTGCGAAATCAAGGTCAGTCATTTGATATTTTAATGATCAACTTTATATAATTTGCGAGAAAATAGATTTGATAGGATGACCAATGGAATATTTATAGTACTGTATAGAATGATTTTTTGTTTGAGGATTATTCGAAGGCAGTTTCATTCGGAAGCGCAGAAGGAGATTTATTTTGTTATCTGGTTATAGCTCAGTCATTAGATCTTGTAGAGCGCAATTGATATCAGTACAGTAATACGGAGTTATTTTGCAGTGGTGCACGATGAAACCCTTTTAACTGAACTATTATAATGCAAGAATAATATCTTTGATAGAATGGCCAATGAAAAATAACTTCTTGAAGATTGACTAATTTGAACATAAAATATTAACTATGTAACATAAAAACGTATATTTCTTGTAGATACATGATGAAAGCTATGCAAATGGTACAAGATGAATGATAGTAACATAAAGCTGCAGATGTCAGGTGAAGCTTTATATTCCTAATGTTTATCTGTGTGAAAGAGCAATTACTTAAATATTTCTCGAGTTGATTCTTACATTTCATTCGATAATTGCATGTGTTGCCGGTTGTCAAATATGGATTCTTTGTTTCTTTAGTTTTGGATTCTTTAAAATTCATCAATTTATACATCGTCGTCAATAACTACTTTTAATAATTCAGTTCTTGTAGCCAGCGAAGTAGAATAAAAGCCCGCTTGCCGTTATTAGTTACCCAAATAAGCATTTTGATAAAATCATCATAGTTTTGTTGGCCTTAGCTTTTTAGTGCGCGAAACCGCTTTGATAGTGTGAGATAATAAAAGACTTTTCCATAAGGTAATGGTATAGTATGAGATACTAAATATTTCTTTTTGCTTATTTTTCAGGCAAACGAACATGGTTTAAAGATAATAAAGAAATGATGATGGCGAATGATGATCTATGGCGTGTCCGATATTGTCTAGTCGAGGGTCCCAGGGGGGTGGGATTGAAGAGTTTAAATGAGCAGCAGCCATTGTACTGTTTTCGTTGTTGTTTTTGGACAAACAAGATTAAAAAGATATCAAAGGGCTAGCTAGTACTTAATTTCATAAAATCGAATTTCAAAACTTTTTTCAAGCAAGGCTGCTCGTGATTTTGAACTCTTCAAGTAGTAGATAAAGCAATTATTAGCGATTTGTTATTTAGGTTAGTTACCTTATGTGATAATGCCTTTTAATTTCACAGTTGGAATCGTCGTATGCTGATGGACGCCGGATGCTGTTGGTCGTCGGATGCTGTTGGTCGTCGGATGCTGTTGGTCGTCGGATGCTGTTGGTCGTCGGATGCTGTTGGTCGTCGAAAGAGGGTAGTATATTGTTTGTTGTGATTTTTTCCTTAGCAAGGTGGTCGTCGGAAGCTGTTAGTAAGTGGTTTGTTATTTTGTTGTTTGTTATGCTTTTCCCATGTTCAGGTCGTCGCAAATACTGTAAGTAAGGCTCTTTTTTTGTTTTTGTTGTTGCTGCAACAAAAATAACAACAACAACAACAACAATTTTGTTGTTGTTGTTGTTGCTATTTTTGTTCTTTGCTGCAACAAAAATAACAACAACAACAACAACAAAATTGTTGTTGTTGTTGCTATTTTTGTTGTTGTTGTGTTTTGTTTTTGTGGGTGGGTGGAGTTACGTAGCCTGTCTACAGGCTAAAACCTTTCTAGAGTGGTGGGAAAGGTCTTGGTCTGTCCACAGGCTATATAGTCACGTGGATAGTTGTTTATTGAGCTTGCTATTATTTCTATTTTTAGTTAGATTTTGGTCGTCTGATGCTGAATTATCGCAGAGCTGGTCAAGGCAGCTCGTAAGTATTGTAGGATGCCCCCTCCCTTTAGTCGTTTGGGACCCTCGACTAGACAATGGGACACTTCCTGGTGAGTTTGGTTCAATCTATTCCCCCAAAACAATATAATTAGCAGAAAGTGATCAAAATCTACTAGATAAGGAACAATAGATGTAAAACCTATTGTTAAAAAGGAACAATAGTTGTAAAACCTATTGTTAAAAAGGAACAATAGGTGTAAAACCTATTGAGGAACAATAGGTGTAAAACCTATTGTTAAATAAAATCTATAATTAATCTATTGTTTCGTTTGATGGCCATTGTGACGTCAGAGTGATAAGTAGCCTCGATTATTCAGCACCAGCTAGAGGTTAGGCTCCGCAATTATCAGAGGATTTGATACAAGTAATCCGGATATTTAATCTGGTCCGGTTATCTTCCTTGATCGGTTATTCCGTACAAGAATCTTTTGAACCGGTAATCCGTAACTGTCCCGGATATATTGGCTTCGGATTTTATCCGGCATTTTGATTATTATTTCCGGTTTCCGGATTATTTTTTAGTCGGATCCAATGAATCCCGAATATAAATAACGTAGCAACATTTTTATAAGCTATAATGAAGAAAATATCTTTCAAGGCTTCATACGTACCTATTGGTAACCAGGAAAGTAGAAAATCTTCATCCTTACACGTCCAGAAGTTATCCGACATGATCCGATTCAACAACACTGTCGTCATGCATTGAATGGATAATTTACACATGATATTGCGTATTTTTCGATCGTAGGATTTATTTTAGGATGTTCCATGAGTTTTCATTTGCTAACTGTTGCAAAATAGTTATTCTTGGGTCCTGTTTCCTATCATAAATTGCAATTATAATACTAGACTGCAACGTAAACTCAATGGAATGATCTGCATGAAGATATCCTGACTGATAAATATAGCACTAGGGATACCTGCATGTCCTCCACGAAGTCGAACTGCTGGACCTTGTCGTGGTGTGGAGACTCAGTTTAACCAATTACAGTTAATTCTGCCAACACAGCATCCACATTATTACAGTTATACATTGAAGTTGCTCAAGGCTGGGATAAATCTGCATCATAGAGGATGAAATGAGACCGATAAACTCACAACATGTAAATAATACTTTCTTGGTTTAACTTTTATTATTGCAGTTATTGGTTAAATGTTCATAAAGTGTAATTATATATTATCTCTTTTTAGACAGAATGTGCTACGAAACTGGTACAGAATAATGATGATGAATTTTATACTACACAGAAAATAATAATGAACAATGCTGCAAAATTCAGGTCAGTCAATTGATATTTTATGATTGTCTCTATATATAGAATGCGAATAAAATAGCTTTGACAGGATGACCAATGGAAAACTTAAAGTAAAACAGAATGATTTTTTGTCATAATATAATATAACGTCAGGTGAACTTTTATACTCTTGATGTTTATCTGTGTGAAAGAGCAATTACATGAATATTTCTCGAGCTGATTCTTACATTTCATTCGATAATTGCACGTGTTGCCGGTTGTCAAATAAGGATTCTGTAGCATTCAAAAATTCTTTAATTTATACGTCGTCGTCATGAAATACTGTTATTAACTCAGTTTTGTAATCAGCGAAGTTCTAGAATCCTGCTTGCCGTTATTGGTTACCCAAATAAGCATTTTGATAAACTCATCATAGTTTTGTTGGCCTTAGCTTTTTAGTGTCCGAAACCACTTTGATAGTGTGAGATAATGAAACCTTTCCATAAGGTAATGGTATAGTATGAGATACAAAATATTTCTTTTTGCTTATTTTTCAGGCAAACGAGCATGGTTTAAAGCTAGTCAACAAATGATGATCTTTGACGTGTCTAATGTTGTCATGTAATCATGAACAATGTTGCGAAATCCAGGTCAGTCATTTGATATTTTAATGATCATCTTTATATAATTTGCGAGGAAATAGATTGATAGGATGACCAATGGGAAATTTATAGTACTGTATAGATTGATTTTTTGTTTTGAGGATTATTCGAAAGGCAGTTTCATTTAGAAACGCAGAAGGATATTAATTTTGTTATCTGGTTATAGCTCAGTCAGTATTAGACGGCAATTGATATCAGTACAGTAATACGGAATTATTTTGCAGTGGTTCACGATGAAATACTTTTAACTGAACTATTATAATGCAAGAATAATATCTTTAATAGAATGGCCAATGAAAAATAACTTCTTGAAGATTGACTAATTTGAACATGAAATATTAACCATGTAACATAAAATTGTTTTTTGTAGATACATGATGAAAGCTATGCAAATGGTACAAGATGAATGATAGTAACATAAAGCTGCAGATGTCAGGTGAAGTTTTATACTCCTAATGTTTATCTGTGTGGAAGAGCAATTACATGAATATTCCTCAAGTTGATTCTTACATTTCATTCGATAATTGCACGTGTTGCCGGTTGTCAAATATGGATTCATTGTTTCTTTAGTTTTGGATTCTTTAAAATTCATCAATTTATACATCGTCGTCAATAACTACTTTTAAAAATTCAGTTCTTGTAGCCAGTGAAGTAGAATAAAAGCCCGCTTGCCGTTATTGGTTACCCAAATAAGCATTTTGATAAAATCATCATGGTTTTGTTGACCTTGGCTTCTTAGTGTCCGAAACCGCTTTGATAGTGTGAGATAATGAAACCTTTCCATAAGGTAATGGTATAGTATGAGATACTACATATTTCTTTTTGCTTATTTTTCAGGCAAACGAACTTGGTTTAAAGCTAATAAAGAAATGATGATCTTTGACGTGTCTAATGTTGTCATGTAATCATGAACAAAGTTGCGAAATCAAGGTCAGTCATTTGATATTTTAATGATCAACTTTATATAATTTGCGAGAAAATAGATTTGATAGGATGACCAATGGAATATTTATAGTACTGTATAGAATGATTTTTTGTTTGAGGATTATTCGAAGGCAGTTTCATTCGGAAGCGCAGAAGGAGATTTATTTTGTTATCTGGTTATAGCTCAGTCATTAGATCTTGTAGAGCGCAATTGATATCAGTACAGTAATACGGAGTTATTTTGCAGTGGTGCACGATGAAACCCTTTTAACTGAACTATTATAATGCAAGAATAATATCTTTGATAGAATGGCCAATGAAAAATAACTTCTTGAAGATTGACTAATTTGAACATAAAATATTAACTATGTAACATAAAAACGTATATTTCTTGTAGATACATGATGAAAGCTATGCAAATGGTACAAGATGAATGATAGTAACATAAAGCTGCAGATGTCAGGTGAAGTTTTATATTCCTAATGTTTATCTGTGTGAAAGAGCAATTACTTAAATATTTCTCGAGTTGATTCTTACATTTCATTCGATAATTGCATGTGTTGCCGGTTGTCAAATATGGATTCTTTGTTTCTTTAGTTTTGGATTCTTTAAAATTCATCAATTTATACATCGTCGTCAATAACTACTTTTAATAATTCAGTTCTTGTAGCCAGCGAAGTAGAATAAAAGCCCGCTTGCCGTTATTAGTTACCCAAATAAGCATTTTGATAAAATCATCATAGTTTTGTTGGCCTTAGCTTTTTAGTGTGCGAAACCGCTTTGATAGTGTGAGATAATAAAAGACTTTTCCATAAGGTAATGGTATAGTATGAGATACTAAATATTTCTTTTTGCTTATTTTTCAGGCAAACGAACATGGTTTAAAGATAATAAAGAAATGATGATGGCGAATGATGATCTATGGCGTGTCCGATATTGTCTAGTCGAGGGTCCCAGGGGGGTGGGATTGAAGAGTTTAAATGAGCAGCAGCCATTGTACTGTTTTCGTTGTTGTTTTTGGACAAACAAGATTAAAAAGATATCAAAGGGCTAGCTAGTACTTAATTTCATAAAATCGAATTTCAAAACTTTTTTCAAGCAAGGCTGCTCGTGATTTTGAACTCTTCAAGTAGTAGATAAAGCAATTATTAGCGATTTGTTATTTAGGTTAGTTACCTTATGTGATAATGCCTTTTAATTTCACAGTTGGAATCGTCGTATGCTGATGGACGCCGGATGCTGTTGGTCGTCGGATGCTGTTGGTCGTCGGATGCTGTTGGTCGTCGGATGCTGTTGGTCGTCGGATGCTGTTGGTCGTCGGATGCTGTTGGTCGTCGGATGCTGTTGGTCGTCGAAAGAGGGTAGTATATTGTTTGTTGTGATTTTTTCCTTAGCAAGGTGGTCGTCGGAAGCTGTTAGTAAGTGGTTTGTTATTTTGTTGTTTGTTATGCTTTTCCCATGTTCAGGTCGTCGCAAATACTGTAAGTAAGG
Source organism: Haliclystus octoradiatus (assembly GCA_916610825.1). NCBI lineage: Eukaryota > Metazoa > Cnidaria > Staurozoa > Stauromedusae > Haliclystidae > Haliclystus > Haliclystus octoradiatus. The sequence goes on along the minus strand of OU744447.1, from coordinate 27,323,236 downwards.
CTCTTTTTTTGTTTTTGTTGTTGCTGCAACAAAAATAACAACAACAACAACAACAAAATTGTTGTTGTTGTTGCTATTTTTGTTCTTTGCTGCAACAAAAATAACAACAACAACAACAACAAAATTGTTGTTGTTGTTGCTATTTTTGTTGTTGTTGTGTTTTGTTTTTGTGGGTGGGTGGAGTTACGTAGCCTGTCTACAGGCTAAAACCTTTCTAGAGTGGTGGGAAAGGTCTTGGTCTGTCCACAGGCTATATAGTCACGTGGATAGTTGTTTATTGAGCTTGCTATTATTTCTATTTTTAGTTAGATTTTGGTCGTCTGATGCTGAATTATCGCAGAGCTGGTCAAGGCAGCTCGTAAGTATTGTAGGATGCCCCCTCCCTTTAGTCGTTTGGGACCCTCGACTAGACAATGGGACACTTCCATGTGAGTTTGTTTCAATCTATTCCCCCAAAACAATGTAATTATCAGAAAGTGATCAAAATCTACTAGATAAGGAACAATAGATGTAAAACCTATTGTTAAAAATGAACAATAGATGTAAAACCTATTGAGGAACAATAGGTGTAGTGATCAAAATCTACTAGATAAGGAACAATAGGTGTAAAACCTTTTGTTAAATAAAATCTATAATTAATCTATTGTTTCGTTTGATGGCCATTGTGACGTCAGAGTGATGAGTAGCCTCGATTATTCAGCACCAGCTAGAGGTTAGGCTCCGCAATTGTCAGAGGATTAGGTACAAGTAATCCGGATGTTTTATCCAGTCCGGTTATCTTCCTTAATTCGTTATTCCGTACAAGAATCTTTTGAACCGGTAATCCGTAACTGTCCCGGATATATCGACTCCGGATTTTATCCGGCATTGATCATTATTTCCGGTTTCCGGATTATTTTTTAATCAGATCCAATGAATCCCGAATATAAATAACGTAGCAACATTTTTATAAGCTATAATGAATAAAATATCTTTCAAGGCATCATACATATATTGGTAACCAGGAAAGTAGAAAATCTTCATCCGTACACGTCCAGAAGTTATCCGACATGATCCGATTCAACAACACTGTCGTCATGCATTGTATGGATAAGTTACACATGATATTGCCTATTTGTCGATCGTAGGATTTATTTTAGGATGTTCCATGCGTTTTCATTTGCTAACTGTAGCAAAAATAATTATTCTTGGGCCCTGTTTCCGATCATAAATTACATTTTCAATACTAGGCTGCAACGTAAACTCAATGGAACGATCTGCATCAAGATATCCTGACTGATAAATATAGCACTAGGGATACCTGCATGTCCTCCACGCGGTCGAAATGCGGGACCATGTCGTGGTGTGGAGGCTCAGTTTAACTAATTACAGTTAATTCTGCTAACACAACATCCGCATTATTACAGGCATACATTGAAATTGCTTAAGGCTGGGATAAATTTGCACCATAGAGGATGAAATGAGACCGCTAAACTCACAACATGTAAATAATACTTTCTTTGTTTAATTTATTATAGTTTTGGAAGTACTACTGAGCACAGAATGAATGAAGATGACACACAGTACAATCATAATATGGTGGCATAATTATGTCAGGTTAGTATGATACTGCTGAAAAAGACACTTGTTTATTTGATTAAAATAGATTAAAATTGTTATTATGATTATCTGTTCTAATATTGACTAACACAGCTATTGATCGAAGGCGAGATGAATATCGGCTGATGATGACCAAGGTCCGCCAAAGTTACTTTTTCCAACTTCAACAATTGCTTCTACGGTACTATGGACTATCTCTTGTTGAGTCACTCGAGTTTTACCTTATAACATTAATATTCACAGTCATGTTGCGCGATTTACGGGTCTTTACGAGGAAGTTTATAAAAAAGTATCACATCTATTCTGTAGTTTAATTGTAGTATTTCCTTAATCTTACAGGCTGCTTTGAGTCACGACACAAACAGTTTGGTACATCGTTTTGGCTCGACAGTTTGGAATAAATGGAATTGAACATGATCGGTTTGAAGATTGGAATATTAGTATATAAAATATGCAGTAATAACTTGACAGCTTAAGCAATATATATATATATTCCATGAATATGACCGTTTTTACAAACTGGTAAAGTCAAACTTTAATTCTTATTGTAATTAAAACTACGGAATTTGAAATACTGAAGAACGATGTCATCGCAAAATCAAAACATTGAGCACGTGGCCAGTGCAGAGCAGAAGAAAACGGATTTTACAGACTTTGAGACTTTCATTGATAAAAGTAGAAGAAATATGATTCAACTATATCAATTATAATTACATGACTAACTCTTAAAATAGTAATGTATGTTAGTAATAGTAAGTTAGACAACAAAGATATAGTGTTGACATCTTTAATTATACAAATTTGATTTTTGTTATTCATAAGTATTTCAGTGTTACTGATTAAATTATGTTTGCAATACCTGTATGTATACTCTCATTTACATGTAGAACTTCCGCATAGATATAAGAAAACGCTTTCAAAATTGAAAATATTTCACATTTCATCAAGATATCTTAAAATATGTCGTATTCCATTTCCCTTTTGGACCAATATTTCATATTTCAAACATCTCTAAAGGGGTCTCATATCTAGAAGGGCTCATTCCCTACGTACATTAAATATTTAAAATAGAGATATCTCGATAGAGAGGCCCCGTTTTTCAAAAGAACACATTAGGATGCTAAAACACTACATGATGCCCAAGAAACCCCAAACTTCAAACTAGCTCGTTAGAATGATTGAAACAAAGCCCAAATCAAGAGCGGGCGGACGAAAATAAATGTTCACGGAACGTTCGTGAACGTTCACTGTTTGCCGGGTAGCTATTTGACAATTTCCCGATGACATCGTGATGGTTCTGGCTTACCTTCATCATCACGGTAAACTACTTACCGCAACTGGATCGGCTGTCGAAAAGGCACAGTAGCCCGCATATATCCTCAACGCTAGCCAAACCACAATGCCTGCCTGCTGAGCTCACCAAAAAGCTCAAAGAGGAAATATCGATCGATCTTCTGGAGGCGCAACACAGGATAACTAACGCCAACTGCAACCGACTGCAAAACGGTATACAGCACAACAAATTTGCCCTGTTAAACCTCCTGGCCACTGTCACCAATGACGTTGAATAGACATTAATTTATTATAGAGGACCCTTCTGAAAACCATCTAAGATGAGTGAGGTTTCCTCTTTAAATATCAAAAATATATATTAATCAACGGGGCACAAACTGCGATTTATAACCGAATACTATAAATGCTTTGATTATCAAAAACGGTTACCATTAAACCAATAATAATGCCGGTGATATCTCTAACAAATTAAAAATGCAGGGTTATTTTTACAAACCAATTCCTTAGTTTCTGATTTGTACTCAATGAATATGATTAGAGGTACGGTAGTAAATTTATCTGATATACGGCTCTCAAGTGACCAATTGAGGGTTCTATCTTACAGCGCAAAATTCATCACGTCTCAGTATACTTGGCCAAATTTAGCTTACATATCTAGAGACCTACAGAGTTTAATTGCCGTATAAGACAACTGGTAAGGGGCATGGTCTTATAACCAACAAAGATCCGAGCCACAAACAATGGTACAGTGCCTTTACAGATCCACACAGCATAGAGGCATTGAGCGACCATCCCACAGTGGGAGTCTCTCATTGAAAGCAACACTGCTCTAGCACGACCTCCATGTTAATCGTGTATTATACAAACGTAATCACAAACGAGTGACTGTGAGGACACACTCACACGGTCCTGAAAGAGATTAAGACATTGAATATGCAGCACACGCTTATTTTCAAACGGGAAAAGCCATATATAGGTAAAGTTCTGAAACACTTGCAGGACACTACGATATATCACCATCTAGGCATCATTGACCCCACACCCCGTATGTTCACATCAATCACGAATTTTCTAACAAGATAAGAAAGGCAAGGATTAATTGATACCAATACATTATCCTTACTCACACCCGTGCCAACCAAAACACTTTCAGGACTGTTCTATATCTTACCAAAAATCCACACGCCTGATATACGAGGGAGGCATTGTCTCTAGCTTTAACTCGCACATCGAAAGACTATCAGCGTTTGTGGACGATGCCTGGAAACCACTCAGAAGGCGTATCAAATCCCACGTCAGGGATGGGATGTTTGGATGAATCTAATCCACAGCACATAAACATGTGACTAAATACATACAAGTGTTATAATAAAATCTACGTGTTACATATTTAACAATACACAACATTTCCCCTTTTCGGAGTTTGAAATAAGTGACATTCTACAGAATTTTTTTTATTATTATTGATATTTAATTAATAGTTAAAGGATTAAAATGTCCAATAAAATTCATGAATTAAGATATGAAATTTAAGGTAAAAATGTATTAGTTGCTATTGGCGTATCTGATAGGAGTATTTATGTTACGATTTCATCTTCGCAATTGCGGAGGATCATTTGCAATAGGAATATATATCTGTTTTGTTATTATCATGTGATTGATCAAGTCGTAAAATTTACGATTACGAATTAATACACTTCCACTTGGGAGCTTACCAACATATTGTCTATGAGCTCTCTTTTCAACCAGCCTTTTCGAGTCCAGAATTTCGATACAGGATATTGGAGATATACCTTACAGCCAATAGATAAATATGGTAAATCTTTCGCTGATTCATTGTAATAAGCAACTACTTTTTCATGCAACGCAACTATTATCATCTTTCAATGAAGTGAACGCTTGCCATTTAGGGGCAAATGTTGATTTATGTACAGGTATTAATGAACGTAAATTTGTACCGTATAAAATTTGAGCCGCTGATACACCATGAAATTTAAGCGTGTTGCGCCATTCTAATAAGCGTGATAATTATCCTCATCAAAAGTAGTACCATTAAACGACTTGATAACTAATGCTTTCATCGCCTTAACGCCAGCCTCTGCATGGCCAGTACTCTGCGTTTAATGTGGAGAAGAAGGGTCATAACTAACATACCATTGTTTTAAAAAACTTATAAATTCATTTGAGTGGAATTGTGGTCCGTTGACAGACCGGAAACGAACTGGAACACAAGTATCAGAAAATATTTTCCTCAAATCTTGAATTACGGAAGATGATGTTGGATCACAGTTGCCATAGCGACAAACAATTGGCCAACGAGATAATCGATCAACATAAACCATAAAGTGTTTGCCACTATATTAAAACAAATCAGCAGATACGTCTTCAAAAGGTCTTGATGGCAAAGGATCACACTGAAAAGTCTCCTTAGGTTGAGATGGTAAATGTTCTTGACGGAGGATGATTTGCAATAGGAATAGATATATGTGTTTTGTTATTATCATGTGATTGATCAAGTCGTAAAAATCATGTGATCGTAATCGTAAAAATCGTAAAAAGTATGTTATACTACAATCAATAAGACGCCATGTAATGTCTTTATGTTGTTTCAGTAAACAAGTGGAACAGGATGAAATAATATTTGTTATATCTGAAGTAAGCGAGTGTTTGCAACAGCATCCAAAGTATAACTATCAAGTATAGGTACCAAGGGCTTGTGATCAGTAACAAAAAAATAAAATTCGGTAAGCCTAATAAATAAATTCTACATTTTTTGCATTCCCAAGCAACTGCTAGTAATTCTAATTCAATAGTACCACACCGTGATTTAGCGTCAGACAAATAACGAGAACCACAATCAACAAGACGCCATGTGATGTCTTCATGTTGTTGCAGTAAACTCCAGCCGAGACGATGTAATCTAGAAGCATCAGTATGTAAGCTGGTTGGTAAAGTGATATCAAATGGAGCTAAAATAGGGGAAGAAGCTGAGATGCGTTTTAAATTTTCAAAAGCTTCTTGATGTGTAGATGACCATAAATATTCATCAGTAATCCGCAATAAACCATGTAATGGTACAGACTGTGTAGCAATGTCCTGAGAAAAAAAGTCGTAATTGATTAACTAGTCCCATGAAAGATCTAAGTTCTGTAATGTTTGTAGGTACAGGAAATTCTTAATCGCTTCAAGCTTTATAGGGTGAACTGTAACATCGTCCTTGCCTATAATATAGCCAACATATTCAACATTTTCACCTGCAAAAGAAAATTTATCAGGGTTTAAAGTAATACCCTTTTCACGACAGCGTGTGTACGTATGTGTTCAACATGATTCGAAAAGGTGTCATCGTGTAATAGAATGTCATCAACAACCTTCTCTAAATTTGCGATGTCAGCAAATGCTTCGTCTCCCCGTCGGCAATATTCGTCGCCAGCGGACACTAAACCCATTACAGCTCGACGATATTGGAAGCGTCCCCATGGTGTTAAAAAAGTTGTCAGTGGTATGCTATCCTCATCTAACGGGACTTGCCAATAGCCAGACATAGCGTCTAGAGTGGTAAAATATTGAGATGACCGTGAAATATTTGAGACGGCCTGCCAAGGGTCCTTGAAAGGATGTACTGGTCTTTTTACAAATTTATTAAGATAAGTGAAATTAACACATAATCGTAACTTACCATTTGGTTTTTGAACCACAACCAAAGGTGATACAAAGTCAGTTGGTATATCATCAGCAACTTTAATAATACCTTTCGCTATCATCGTATCAAGGGTTGATTTGACTTCGTCTTGCCAAGCATATGGAATTTTCCGTGGTGTAGAAATGGCATATGGTGTATATTCATCTTCCATATAAATATGCATAGGTGCACCTGACATAGGCTTAAGGTGCTCATCAGCACTAAACACATCTTTAAACTCATCAAGTAAATCTTCGCGAATAGATGCACTAGTTTGAACATCGTTAGGAGACAAAATTGCCCTCTTAACAGTCAGTATTGGTTCTGGAAATGTAGCAGGAATAATCCCCATTTCGATTAATTTTTCCGTCGGTATTAGAAAGTCAGAAATATTATCACATACGTAAATCTTTAGCTTTGTTTTGTACATGTTAATTTGGGCGTGACAAGTAATTGTACCCATAACTGACAGGGGGATCCGTTTGTGGCCATTAAATTATCATCAGTAGGGTGTAGTCTAGACAAAGGTATATTATTTTCGTCTAATAATGTTCTACTAGCAACGCAAACCTCTGCACCCGTATCAGGAGTTGCAATAACTTTAATAGGTTTCTTCCTATTACCTAAAACAATGTCCAGAAAAATGTGTTTACTCCGTTTTGGATGTTGAGTAGCAGCGTTAAGGTTAATGTGGGATTTGTGCAATCTAACACCTTGAATTTGAACCACATGAGATTCGTTAACATTAACGCTATTTACTTTTGCTGGATCTCTGCAAATTGGTCTGATATGACCCTTTCGACCACAATTATGACAAAGTTTGTCCTTAGCCCAGCAATTATTACTCTCGTGAGCTGTATTTTTTATTTCCTCAATGTTTGCAATTCTAAATCAAAGGTCACAATGCAGAATAAGTTTGATGCGTTATGACCTAATGCGCATTTCATTGGGCGATTAAGGCAAACACAACGAGAGTCTTCTTAAACACTCGGGATACGGGGGAGCGTGCCTGTTACAGGGACCAATTCCCGCCTAAGAGTTGAATTAAATAGATACATTTATTGGAGTGCCGACTACAAAGTAATGAGCGATGTGGCAGCAACGATGATTTTTAAATTCTACTATGGATTATATAACTCATTACATTCAACGTATGCTGAAAAACAACTGCATATTATTTACCAGCGTTGTTTCTTCACGGTATCTGACATCCGACATCTGTTGGGTTTACAATTTAAAAAGAAAACCAAGCATTTTTATTGTATGCAAAAGATTGCTTACACTTTTGAATTTGGTCGCTGCTATTAATAAGCCAATCTTGTGAATGATTAGAAGTCCCAACACTTTCTAACAAATTTTGGAAGAAAAAATTTCAATTTACTGAGAGATTGTAAAGAGACAATCTTTCAGACTTGTATAATACATAATGCCACGAAAAACACGACTCATATATGTCATACATAGCAGCAAATACTTATGAGATACTTATGTAGTGGTTTAATATCGTATTTACGTCATTGTATATTTATCTATTGTTAATAAGTTCCTGTAAATCTATAATGTGTGTAAACTGTACCACGTAACCGTGCTCTATTACCTCATGTTGTCTTACTGTACGGTCGCGTCTGTTGTATCAAAGTGCTCTGATTAACGGCAATAGTAACCCGTAGCATCTCAATGTCAGCAGACACGGACAACCATTATTTTAATAAAGAGATTCTACATTATATTGATTGTGTCGTTATTTAATCTTGCGCAGATACACTATGTAACCAATTGAGATGTAAATCATTACTATGCAACGGCGGAAAAATGATGAAGTAACGATTTGGTAGTATGTCAATTCAGTTAGAGCTCTAATGGAGGGTCATACATGGTATTCCCTACGAGACATGCAATGATGTTTTATGCGAAATATAAAAATGACAAAACACGCCAGGAATTTCTGTCGGACACAGAATAATTGTCTATAGTGTTTCAGTCACGTGACATTTTGGCTGAACGTTTTTGTCAGCCGCCATGCTGGTTACTTGCAGCTTTCGTTCATTCTCAGACGGTGTGTGAATTTCAATTTGTTGTTTTACTTTCGATACTATGGTTTTTTGTATGATATATCAATGTGGTAATAAAAGTGATATACTTTAAGGTTGTTACTTCAGATTTCCTGCTATACTCACAACACAAGGAGATCAAAATGAGGAGCAATCACGAAGAAGGAAAACGAAATGGATAGCTGCCATAAATCGTAAGGACATAACAGAAATATTCTTAACGACGATCGGGTTTGCTTTACGCACTTTGTTTTTGGTAAGGTAGCAAAACTATTTGATGAATGAAATGTTGATTGGGTTTCCACCCTAGAGCTAGGCCATAACAAAGCAACACTAACCGAAAGTAAAATTGTTGCTTCTCAAGGACGTGCTGAACGCGGTGGGTCTAAACAGGGGAAGCGCGGAAGGGCACGGAAAAGCGCGATAATCATTGTTTTGAGCTGACGGCTTTCAAGAGAGCACAATCTAAACGCGCGGCGATAATAATAATAATAATAATAATAATAACGAAATGGATAAATCTACGTTCTTTTTTCCTTTGTTTTTAAAGTTCATCACAAAAACGGATTTAATTTTCAAGTCAGACTCGAGATAATAATAATACCAAGTTGTAATAATATAATCATATCAAGACTGTTTTGATATTTGTTTATATATATACCGATAATTAGAATCAGCGTGTGTATCCATGTTCAAAACATTTTCTTCAAAAGAGCTTAAATACATATCGCTTTATTCTGCATTCCTTCAAGTATTTGTGAACGAGCGGTTTTAGGTCACTCTTGATAACCATTCCAGCATGGCATTTAACAGGTTCAGTCCCCATACGATGTAATCTTTGTTTCAATTGTTTTTCCTTTGCTCTCAAAATCAAACTGCACCTCAATGATCAATGACAATTTAACCAAACTAAATTGAAGATGTAGCACAGTAGTATTTACTATTAATGGAAAATTTCAGAACGATTTGCACTGTTTTAGTTTATTCCAGCATAGTCACTAGAATATATGGTTAGGAAAGCGGTATTTGTCTCAAAAGATTGCCATTCATGATCAGATGGTGCCACACAGTTGCTGCCGACTATGTTGACTTGCAATATGCAACGCCTTCCATGGTGCATTTGACTTGCTCAAGTCTCACTTCTGTGTATCGCCGATCTTGATGGATTGGGAAGTGATATTGATATTCGGTAGTATAAATAAATTGATACTCGGTAGTCTTTTGCCATCATCAGTTTTTCAGTCCAGATATAAAGCGAAGGATGATTACCATAAGCAGTTACATGAGTTAAAACCATAAAAAACGAATCTATTTTGTAAAAACATACCTAAATTTTGCGACCACTATCAAACGCTGTTGAAGTGAAAAGACATATTTGCGTGTGCACCACTTCCCAATCCATCAAGATCGGCGATACACAGAAGTGAGACTTGAGCAAGTCAACGTATTTACTTGATTGCGTGAGAAATCGTGTGCACCATCAAAACCACTTGAGACGGAAAAAGTGCATCAAAGACATACCCCTTTTGATCAGTACTGCTTTCGTAACCATATATTCTAGTGACTATGATTCCAGTAAATCATTCTGCTTGCTTGCCAAGGCCGCCGAATAAACAGGCATACCAAAACAATTTGAAATGACCATCAAAAGTCGTATTTTCTTTCACCAGATACGTTTGATACGAAATTAGGAATATTATTCAATGTCTGGATTAGACAATAAAAGTTTGGGATAAATAATAACAGAATCATTTTTTATTATCCTTAAAACCAGATAAATAATAATAGAAATCCCCAAAACCAGCCTCGTCCAGCATGCATTCGCCATACGAACGATACCATCGAGGAACGATCTTCCTAATTATGTAGTGATTTGTGGAAATATCACAAGTTTTAAATCAGAACTGAATAAATTAGACCTGAGTCAATGTTGTAGTTTTTCTTCTTCAATTTAATTTAATTTAACTTATTAATTTAACTCTACTTCTCAAAAAATCATTAAAAATAAATAAATAAATAAATAAATACAATCTACTTTTAAATTTACGCTATTTTCATTTGTATGTGTGTATTTACGATGCCGTTTTAGATGCAATATACTTGAAACACATATCATTGATAAAGCGGAACTTTGTGACAGCAACGCCTTTGAAAATTATCATAAGACACAAAGCAACTATTTTGTAATCATAAAAGTAATTTGAAAAGTAACGTCAATTACTTTCTCTCAAATAATACTCGTTACTTCAAAAAGTAATCAATTAGATTACTTATTACTTTTCTCAAAAAAGTAACAAATTACTCCTAAAATTACACCAAAAGTAACGAGTAACGAGTAACGCGTTACTTTAGTAACGAGTATTTACAACACTGCATATCAATAGATTCGTCATTAATTGGAGGGGTACTTGGCCGGCTTCATTTTTCAAATAAATGCATCCAAGTTAAGATAAACCAATGAAAACTGTTACCTTTTTCAATAACAATCATGTCTCAGACTGAAGCGCTGATTAAAATAGTTCGCACTTGAAGGAATTTCTATTGTCTCGCAAGTGCAAAACAAACATGATTCTTTGTTTTGTGACTTCAAAGATAATTTGTGTATTGTCTAATTCTCAAAATGAAATTCAAACGTATAAAAATGAAAAAAAATTAAGATGTCTTTTTCGTCAGATCTTTAGTTTAAAATTATATAATCATAAATTATTATTGGAAATTGACTTGGAATAAAACGTTATAAATTTGTAAACAAACCCGCGCTGGAAATTAAACTACAACGGTATAAAATACTTCCTGAAAATTACTGCCAGTAATTGTACTTAAATGAAAAGAAATAAAATGTAAAAACAATTGCAATGCGTCAGTGGCAACAAATAAATTTAAATATGTAGAAAGTACTGTTCATGGTTGAATTGATGAAATAAGATGTAAAGAAATAATAAATAGTTTTCCGATTCTATACTTATTCAGAAGTCACTTGAATCAAATGTTGAAGAAACACGTTATGAGTAGTGAACAATTATTGGAATTTTTCCGGGCTGTGCTGGTGTTGTATAGGTGAAACATAATTTAATTTAGAAAAGCCCCCGATAAATTGTTACCTTGCAACTTGAACTTTATGACGCTCAGTATGACACTTGGGTTTGTAATGTTTGATTGTTTTTTTGGGGGGGCTATGGCTAGTACTTCCACGAGCTTTGGGATAAACTGAATAGTACCAAATTTTGTAAATAAAATCATGTGCGTTCCAGTTCTCACTTTGAAACCTTCTGCTTCTTTCAACAGCAAAATATGAAATAGAATATTTTCTCAATTAAATTGCGGCTTCGATCGGCTTTTCTACATAAATTTGTTCATGCATTTATTTTGAACCAGTTAACCAGAAGATTCACAACTCAATACAAGCATGCATTTGCATGCAACTCGAAGTTTAGTAAGAATAAATAAATAAATACAATAAAAATTATCACATTATTCGTTATATAAATGATTACAAATAGATTAAACTACTTGTATTTAGCTATTAATCATTCATCGGCATGATACATAAGTGGATGTACATCCCTGTGTGCTCGCGTCATATTTGACAAAAATACATACATACATACAAATAAACAATAATAATAATATAATTAATTTGGTAACGGTCAATTTCAATGGAGTGCGCATGCTCGGTAAACTTCCGTATCTTTATCCAAACCGTTAAGGCTACGGCAACCGTAGCTTTATCCTCGTCCTAATAATAATAATAATAGCCTATAGCTTATGTCTGTTGAGTTTGGGTTGTACTCAATATTAATATAATACAAGAGACAATAGACAAGACCTGATAGTTGTGATAACTAAACATTAAACTGCTTTCTTAAGATTAAACACTAAGCTAGCCTCATTCCATCACGGCCCGCATTTCCGCGTGGCGCTCCAGTGAGGGCCTAATAAAATTTAAGGTTAAAAAGTGTGCCAGAAACCAAAAATATGGTGTGCCCAATCACAGCGCACCTTGATATCACGTGAAGTTTTATCGAGCGCTGGTTGGTGAATAAAATACTAAAAATGTAAACAAACTTGCTTGAATCATTCTCAGAGATTATATTTCGATCGTTTATTCTATCATATAGTCAATTTTGAACCATATATTTACGGAGAAGTGGAAGTCGGAATTAGAGCAATGCTGTATATTGGTGAATCGATCTTAAATTTTAAATATTTTTTTGATTTTGATTATTTAAATCAAGATTCAAAACGACGGAAGTGCTTACAATTTCCCAACGGTGGCGATCGCTCCGTCAAAACAAGATGTTTTCTCCTTTTCCTTTATATTCTACGCCCACAACAACCATCATAATGTTCATACAGTCCTTCGAGATAAACGTAATATATTATTTCTATTTTTGTTACTCCAATTTGATCCGAAATAATCCCGTAAACTTGGCGTTTTAAGTTTTCTTCCACAGTTTGTTTACAAAATGTTGAAATTCAAAATAGCTGAATTCAGCAAATTTCAATTTTTGTTCACACCTCGTTGTATTGTTTTTCGATGGGCCGACCAACCAACACCTGGCTGTAACTCACATGACATCAAGGTGCGCTGTGATTGGGCACACCATATTTTTGGTTTCTGGCACACTTTTTAACCTTAAATTTTATTAGGCCCTCACTGGAGAGCCGCGCGGAAATGAGGGCCGTGATGGAGTGAGGCTAACACTAAGCTTATATATGAAGATAAACGAGGCTAGACCTAAAGGAGGTTGATATAGCTGCAAGCACTGCAGTCATCTTCAGAAATTTATTTAAAAAGAAAAATTATTTAAATTATTTATTTAACTGATTAGAAGTTTCTTCTTGAAACATTTTAAAGCAAAAGTCAATGGAAACAGTTTCTCAATTTTATTAGTAATCTCAACGTCGTTTCGGCTAATGTCTCTAGCCATTTTAAAGAGAATAAAATTTTAAAGTGTACATAAATATATGTAACCGTCAGCTCTATGATTTTCATTTGGGTTGGCGCAGCGAATGACAGTAACATTAGAATGATAGGAAAGACACAATAAATAGACACAATTTGTTACGATAACGATATTAAATGTTGTTTTCTTTGATAGAGAAACGTTGAATATGACTTGTAATGATTTACCGATTTACGAATTATCGTTTTACCGTTTTAAACTATAAAAATGAAATAAATGAAAGTTATGTTAAAATACTAATAAAATGCTGTAAAAGGATAGAATATATAGATATGTAAGATTATTGTTATAATTAATGTAAATAATTCATACCGTGTGTCCGATGGTGGAAAGCTGTTGTTGATCTTTCGGTGATATTTTGCCAACTAAAGTTTAATATATGCGCTATGCAATATATTATGAGCATGCGCAGTAGTATATATAATTTAAGTTAATTTAGTAGGAATCGGTGCTTACATTAGGCCTCCCCAATGTACGACTTTATGAGTACATTATTTAACAAGGTAAGCAACAATTAATTTAAACTAGACACTAAATTTAATATAGATATGAAAAGGATATTGCTTTGACATCTTCATCATAATGTTGTCACGTCTTCTTCATCAGATTGTTTGGATTCATCATCATCAATGGTGAATAGTTGATCAAACCAAATAATATAGAATTAACCAACATCGTAATTGTGATAGTTATAATACTAGTAAAAATAAACCAATACTAATAACGTAGTAATAATTCCAGTAATAAACCAATATTATAGTATAAAGTATATGCTGTTGTAAATAAACCAATACCAATTTTCATGTGGATGTTGCTTCAAGAGAACATAAGAGTGTAATAGTTCAACTATAATACTTTGGGCAAATCAATAGTTAAGGCCTGTAAGAAAACGATGGTTTGTTTCTCTCTAATCTCTGCTGTGGTAAACGTTTCCATTTCTTGTCATGTATGATGTTTATAGCGGTTTCTTTATCCGACTTAATTGCGTATCCATCATTGGCACATTTATTGGGAACATTTGTTGTTGATTTGTCCGGGCACCCAATTAAACTCCAGCCAAACATAGTTTTTACTGCAATTGGTTGCTGTTGCTTGCCGGCTTTTACCTCTGTGTGCACTAATGCTCGTGGCACATTAGTTCCTATTATTAAACCCACTTCATTCACATTGTGTGCTTCAGGGAACTTCACGTCTTTTAAATGTGGGAATTTTGAGAGGTCAAATGATCGCGGAAGCGTTGTCATAGGGACGTTTAATTTGTTTATTACCCAGATTTTTGGTAGATCAATTGTTACATCGTCCTCTACTGATTTTGCTGTTAGTGAGGTCGTAAAAGCGCTGACCTTCTCCCTTTGTTCTGCCACTGTTGAAAATTGCAATGTTTGCCGTTCACCACTTATTTCTAGTTGTTTAGCAATAGCATTACCACACATAGTTATTGACGAACCCTAAAAGTGCATACGTTTCTATACTTTTGCCATTCCGTGCTTCTAATTTGATTGGGACAATTTGTACAATAGCACGCTCATTTGTGTTTGTTACACCGACCGTCTCATAAGTGCTATTGTTTTCGTCTGAATAATCTGAATTAACGGTATCTTCGACTGTTTCAACTACCGCTGCGGATGTGTTGCTAGGCAACGATAGACGATGAAGTAATGAATGATGTAGTTGTTTGCACATCGTACAACGATTAGGACTTTTGCATTGCCTGGCTGTATGATTGAAGCCTAGACAGTTGTAGCATAACTTATTTTCTCTGACAAAGTTTTCACGCTGTTGTTGAGATTTTTCAATAAATTGTGCACACTTATTTAATCTGTGTTCCTCGTTACAAATAACGCATTGTTTTCTGTTGTTGTTATAATTTGTCGTTGGTTCAATACTGTGTATAGTCTCAGATTCCGTTGTTTGTGTTGAATATACTTTATGAGCTTTTCGACGATTGTCATTAATTATTCCAAATATAGGATCATTCATGGCTTCAGCTTGAGTGGACATGAAATTTGAATTATCTGAAAGCAACGGATTTCGTCCGGTTCTCCGTATTTTTATTGCGGTCGCTGACCATATATCTCTCATAGAATCAGGCATTTTGCTGACAACCTTTTGCAAAGTTATGTTTGAGTTCATGTCTGCTTCATAACCGATTTGATTTAGCGTGTCAACACAATCTTGAATATTATCAGAAAATCGTTGAATAGCTTTTGCATCATGACGTTCAATTTGCCCTCCTGCTATTACTGTTTTGATTGCTGCAGCGGCAACTTCAAAGGCATTTCCAAAGCGTTGTTTTAGTTTTTTCAGTGCTCGTTCTAAACCACCCTCTAAACCAAGACAGTTTCTTATTGAGGTTTTAGCTTCTCCTATACAACAGTTTTCTAAATGCCAGAGTTTTTCATTATCGGTTAGCCCTTTATCCTTTGCTCAAATGTTTTTATGAAACGCGGATAATCAACAGGATTACCAGAGAATTCCGGTGGCTTGACTTTAGGAAGACTTAACTTAGCTACTAAGGATGTTAAGTTGTTATCACAGTGATTATCCTCTGTTTTGATATTGCCATCGTTAATAGATTGGACCCAATTTTGCAAGTTAGATTTCTTATCTTCGTTTGATTTAATATCATCATATAAATTGAAGGATTGGTTATCATCATTATCTAGTACAAAGTCCTCACAGTATTTTAGTTCTAATTCTGCTTTTTTCATCTCTAAATCAGCGGCATTCATTTTCTTTTGAATAGCTAATGTCGCTTCTTGTTGGGCTATTATAAGTTTATTATCACGTTTGAATTTTGCTAATTCAAGCACTTGCATTGCCTGACGTCTTCTTGATTGAAACCCGTCGCTTGAGGCGCGGCTGCTTACAGGCCGATCATGTAATAAAATATTGTCAATTGTTACTGCTCTTAGAGATTGAGTGGTCCTTCTTCTCTCATCTCTAGGAGTGCCTTGGATTGGTAATGAACTTGCATAATCCATAGTTGATATGATACTAATAATAAACGTTTAAAACTTTATTGTAACCGCCAGTTCTATGATTTTCATTTGGGTTGGCGCAGCGAATGACAGTAACATTAGAATGATAGGAAAGACACAATAAATAGACACAATTTGTTACGATAACGATATTAAATGTTGTTTTCTTTGATAGAGAAACGTTGAATATGACTTGCAATGATTTACCGATTTACGAATTATCGTTTTACCGTTTTAAACTATAAAAATGAAATAAATGAAAGTTATGTTAAAATACTAATTAAATGCTGTAAAAGGATAGAGTATATAGATATGTAAGATTATTGTTATAATTAATGTAAATAATTCATACCGTGTGTCCGATGGTGGAAAGCTGTTGTTGATCTTTCGGTGATATTTTGCCAACTAAAGTTTAATATATGCGCTATGCAATATATTATGAGCATGCGCAGTAGTATATATAATTTAAGTTAATTTAGTAGGAATTGGTGCTTACAATATATATGTTTAAATTCAATAGATTTTGTAATTTACATAGTATATAAGTTTTAACAATGAAATAGATTTTATAATTTGTATGTTAAGAATTTATATTTTAACAATTAAAACAATACTGAGCGGGTTGAATCCGCTTGGGAGTTTAAGTTCGGTTTTAAGTCCTTAATAAATAGCATTTCTTAAATTAAACAATCCCATTTTGAATTGCAGTGTCTTAAAACGCTAAATTGGTTAATATTGACATTAATTTTATTACAAAGTGATGATATTTCATGCGTTAATTTGTTACTTGGGCTTTGATCCCTGAAAGGCAACTTAAGAATGACGTCAGGATCTACTTTAAAATTGATTTCAAATTTTTAAAATAATTAAAGTTAAAACGGTTAAGATGAAAAGTATTTATCTATCGCTCACTTTTATTACACAATTAAGAAGTAGAAACTTACTATAATTTGATTTCACTAATTACACTATAACGCGCGGTGACACTATTGTCACGCTCTGTGATACCTTCTATTGATTATTACGATACACTATGACGATTGTTGCTTGCACGTTAGAGTTGACAAAACTCTAGTATCCAATATTTAAATTATCGTAGATTTAACATATTTGCTGTGATCTCTATACTTTTTTGTCTTTTCAGCATATGATGAACCTGTACTTTGATCGAAATCATCGTTCATCAAATCGCATCTAATTGATATCAGCCGCAACCAATATCGAAGCATGACAGCAGTTTAGGAGATAAGAATCAAAGAAATATATATAATTATATGATGTTCTAAATTATGTATTTAATATTTAACTGCCAAATGATTGGCAAATACGTCATTTCAATTGATAATTTTAACAAAGCAATTTTCTTTGAACGTTATAATATTAAAAGGATGTATTTGGCAGTTAGATATTGTCGTATAGCTGGCTTGGCTATAAAGACATTGAGTCCCAGCGAACACGACGACGGTCAAACTGGAACTAATTTATTATTCACATTTAAACACAGATATCTTACAGAATTCACATAGGGGGATGACGTTAATTACACATAGAATACAAGTTCACATATATATGAGATAACAGCATGATTAAAAATTACATTACACAACATATACTAAGTACATAATTTAGACTAAACTTATAGAACGTCATATAGTAAATCCATGCATTATTTTTCTTTGATTGTTGTCTTCTAAAGTTCTGTCATGCTCTGATGTTGGTTGCGATTGATATCAATTAGACACAATTTAATGAACGATGATTTCGATCAAAGTAGAGTTTCATTCTATCATGATTCTATAATGAAAATGCACATAAGTATAGAGATCACATCAAATATGTTAAATCTACTATAATAACGCTATAATATATTTAACACTACAATTTCGTAAGCCAATCCAACTCATGGCTATCATTCGTATAAAAACGCAAAATTCAAAATAGCTCTTTACAATCATTGAAACATTGCCCAATTCACGATTTAACTATTTTTTTCAATGGCGATTGTTTGTGCTCAAAGTTGATTAGAGATAATGAATGCAAGGAATAGTCAATTATAATTTTATGTTTTACTTTATTTACGAGATTAATAGTGATTACAAGTTAACGATAAATAATTGCATATAATATACAAAAAGAATAAACGTTCATACGACCCGGATACGCAACTCGTACGACCAATATTAACTTTAATATTTGTCGGCATTCAAGCGAGGCTTTAATTAAAAGAATCCAAAATTATTTACGCTATTTTCAACAACCAACCCTGGTATGACCAACGACTCTAGGGACATCACACTTATCGTTATTGTCCAGTAATAATTTGACAACTTTGCAAACAGGACGAATTAATTGATGTTTTGATATCTTCAATTGCACGGAGCGAACACCGTCGTCCTTACCAGGAAAGAAGTTTTCAATTTTTCCGAGCATCCATTGTGCACGATGTTGCATATGATAGATATAGACACTATATTAATACACGTCTGTTGTAGTTGAACTCAATATCTAATAAGCCTGACGCATGCGTAGTCAGATACATCATCTCCCTTTTTAAGACGTTAATAGTAAAGTTAAATGAAATGCAATGTTACTAAATATGGTTATAATAAAATGAATAATGGTAACAGTAAATGTTAAACTGGAAGATGACTGCTAATGCCAGTACTAATCATAGTAAGTAAGTAATACTATTATATCTATTATCTATGAACTCTTTTCTTTTGTAGAGTCATTATATCTATTATGAATTATGGATAAACTCTTTTCTTTTGTAGAATACAATATACGAAATCTAATAATAGTAGATATATCTTGATGGTATAAAACTATTTGCTTGGATTAGTTGTCTTTTATAGTAGTAAGATTAATGAGTAAGTATTTTGGGTAATATATTTGCGTAGCATAGTTATGATTATGATAATGTTCATTCCATTGACGGGCTTGAGTTTGCGTATCGACGTGGAGGATTGTGAACGCGTCGTGGTCTGCTTTGAGGGGACATAGAAGGAAGTACCTCAGTTGTAAAAGATCGTTCTTCGGGTTCTGTCATCTGTATCGGTCGTAAAAACCGTCTATTGCGGCGTAATGATGATCCGGAGTCTAATAGAATTTCATAATCACGGTCGCGCAATATTTTTGTGACTTTTCCACGATGGTGCCATCTTTTTGTAGAAGTATCTTGCAGTAATATTTTATCTCCTACATGGAGAACGGGTAACATCTTTGACGTTTTGTCATAGTCGATTTTGGTTTTTTCGAGGTGTTGCTTTGCCTTTATAGCGGAGGATGATACTGATGACTCCCATTGCGGTAGAAATGACGAATAATGGGCTGGAACCCGACTGCGGATGGAGTTGCCAAATACGAGTTGCGCAGGCGATTTACCATGAAAAGAAGGAGTGTTTCGCAATTCTAATAATCCTTCGTAGAAGTCTTCAGTATGAATAATACCGTTTTTGCAAGTTTTCATAATGAGATATTTCGTTTTCTTCACATTTATCTCGGCATGACCATTTGATTGTGGGTAATGCGGAGAAGATGGTGAGTGTTGAATGCCCCATTTCTTGCAGAAATTAGCGAATTCATAGCTTGTGAATTGAGGCCCCCCATCTGATCGAAGGCGAACAGGAATGCCAGTGTTAGCAAATAGCTGCATTAATGCCAGACACAATGGTGAAGTCGTAGTATCTTTGCCGAACTTTACTAGACTTGGCCACCCAGAATAACGATCTACATACACCAGAAAATGCTGACCTTGAACTTCGAAGAAGTCGGCTGAAGTTGACTCAAAAATGCGAGTTGGTAGCTCATCTTCTTTGTATGGCTCCTTTACCTGACTTGGGAGTAATTGCTGACAAGCTGTACACGTTTGAATAATTCGATCAATGTCATTTGATATTTTTGGCCACCAAACAGTTTGACGTGCCCGTTGTTTAGTGCAAGTAATCCCTTGATGGGATGAATGCAGTCTTGACAGTATGTCAGAGCGACAGCAGGAAGGGATAACAATTTGCGAACCACGCAATACAAGTCCATTTTCAATTGAGAGTTCATGATGGATTTTATGAAATGGTTGTAGGCTCGTTGGAAGAGCATTGGCATGTTTAGGAAAACCATTTGTGATCAGATTTTTAAGTGATGAATAGTCAGTATCATTCTTGGCTGTATCTTGAAGAGACTCTAGAGTGCGATCAGGCCAAGGTGATGTTTGGTGTGACGTGGAATTAACAAATGAGGTCATCATTGCTTCGATTTGAAGATTACATTCTTCTGCCAATTCATCTCCTGGTTGAGGCTGAGAAATTGGTGACCTAGAAAGGGCGTCTGCTATATGGTGGTCTTTTCCTTTGGTCCACTCAGTCTTGAAACTGAATGGAGATAATTTGTATAGAAGTCGTTGTAGTCGAGGATTGTCTGTATCCGTGATTGAATAACTGTTCAAAATTGGAAGAAGTGGCTTATGATCCGTCACGACGGTGAAATTCGATTGACCCTGTAGATACAGACGACATTTAAGAGCTGCCCATGAGACTGCCAGACATTCTAGCTCAATGGTGGCGTATCGCTTCTCAGCATCACTTAGGAAACGAGATCCGCATTCTAAAAGTCGCCATTGACCATTCTGTCGTTGTAGCAGGGCGTATCCCAAACCATGAAGTCTAGAAGCATCAGTCTGCAGAACTAATGGAAGATCTTGTTGATAAAACGATAAAATTGGAGGCTTTTGAATAGCCTCTTTGACTGCTTGGAAAGCCGTATCGTGAATTGGCAGCCACTGGAATACATTAGTTGACTTAAGTAAAGGTCTCATTGGCTCTTTGAGAGCAGCTATGGATGGACAGAAGTTCGACAATTGTTCAACCAACCCCAAAAACGATCTCAGTTCTGTCAAGTTTAATGGGGTTGGGAAATCAGTTATAGCTTTGATTCTTTCTGTACTTGGTGTAATGCCTGAATGACTTATGTTATAGCCGACATACTTGACCGACGACTGTGCGAATATAAATTTGGTAGGATTCAAAGTGATGCCATGATGACGGCATTGCTGTAACAAAGATTGCATGTGCTCAACATGATCCCCGAATGATGTATCATACAACAGTATGTCGTCAACCACTTTGCATGTTCGTGGTATTCCTTTCAGTGCCTGATCACCACGAAGGTTGTATTCGTCCCCACTGCTGATCAAACCCATGGTGGCACGTAAATATTTATATCTACCCCAAGGGGTTATAAATGTTGTTAGGGATTGACTAGACTCTTCCAAGGGGACTTGCCAGTACCCACTAGTTGCATCAAGTGTGGAAAAGTAAGTAGCTTCTTGGTCTATTGTAGCTATGGCTTCTTTGGGTGTAACTAAAGGGTACACAGGACGTTTGATATTTTGATTGAGAGCCCTCATATCCCCTACTATGCGCAGGTCACCATTTGATTTGGTTGTGATATGCATAGGGGAGCACCAATCCGTGGGTTCAGATACAGGGCAAATAATCCCTTTTTGTACCATAGAATTCAAAGTTTCTTGAGCTTTGACATGCCATGCGAATGGTAATGATCTGGCTGCTCGGACATGAACAGGCTTAGCATCAGGTTTTAATTGTATTTTCATTGGTTGTGTATTCATAGGCTTCAAATGTTCAGTTGAGTCAAAAACATCGTGAAAGTCATTCAATAGTTGTTGTCGTATCGTGTTTATTTCTGTAGCAGTAGGTGGTACTGATATGTTTTGCTGTACGGTATTAACAGTTGTGGTCATGCTTTGTTGAGGATAATTTGGAGGTAATATTCCTAGATCTAAGGAAGCATACCAGCTAAGTAGCATACCCTCGAGTTCATAAAATACTTTAATGGTTTCAGCTGTGTTTTTACGTCCGTGGGAAATTGTAGACTCAAAAGTGCCTATGCACTGAAGAGGTTGACCGTTGGCAGCTTTAATCGTTGGTCCCTTGTATTTCTTTAGGTCAGAATGTTTAATACCCATACGCTGTGCATTCCGCCATCCCAGACATGTAGCTTCAGCCCCAGAATCAGGAAGACAGATCATTGTCTTAGTAACCGTCTGATTAGGAATAGTAATTTTACATTCAATCCGTGGGGCTTTACGGCCAGAGCTTAATGCCATGACTATTGTATTCACGTCATCTGGTCTGTTAGTAGTGCTTTGTTCGTCAAGTGAATTAACTGCTTTTGGCTGTCGGCAAACTTTTGAAAAATGATTTGATGTTGTACAATTCCGACATTGTTTTCCCCAAGCCGGGCATTGCGTGGGGCGATGTGTGCACTTCGCCCCGCATCCAGGGCATGTTTTGTTGTTGCTACGCGGGACATCCGATCGTCTAGGCTTTGTGCTCGCTGCATTAACAACAACCTGAGACCCTATTGTCAATTGTTCCGAGTCATTTTTTGACGCTTGAAATGTCTCGCATAAGTCAATACAAGTAGTTAGTGACGTGAGTTTTTTCTCAAGTAGGCGTTTACGCAATTCACGATCATTAACACCTCTAATTATGGTCGTTATGAAACGATCGTCCCGACTACACAAACAAAAATCACAGTTGTTTGCTAAAGCGTACAACGAAACTAAATAGGCGTGAAATGACTCACCCTCCTGTTGTCGACGGTCTTGAAATTCTACACGATCACGTATTATATTTCTTTGACTTCTGAGCCAGTCTTTGATTCTTAATAATATTTCATCCATGGAAAGTTCTGTGGTGTTGTTTATACCAAGACGAGTCTCCAGTGTAATGAGCATATCGTGACTTTTAATAGCCTTTTTGTTGATCTAACCATTCTTTCCTAAATGCCACCAAAATGAGGTCCAAATGGAGGGCTATAATGCCAATTTATCTTTAAAAGCACCAAAAGAGTTATTATTTTATCTTCATCAATGTATAGTAAACATTTCTTAATTCTTTTTCACCACTGACTAGATTCGTGCCGTTATCACTCCATATAACTTTGGGATTTCCACGTCGAAATATCATACGACGAATAGCAGATATGAGACTGTCGGTGTCTAAGGTGTAGGCTATTTCAAGATGAACAACCTTCGTTACCAAGCAAGTGAACAATGCACCGTATCGCTTTTCTTTACGACGACCAACTTTAGTTTTCAAAGGTCCGATGCCAACATTTGTGAAAGGAGGCGAATAGCATTCAAGTCTTGATATTGCTATATCAGCCATCATAAGTATTTGAGGTTGTGTATCCCTTCTGCGTCATATCATGCAGTCGTGAACAATTTTTCTGGTTATACTTCTGGATTTTGATATCCAGTACCTCTGACGGACTTCACTTATTACTTGTTCAGTTCCAACATGATGCAACTTTTCGTGAATATCTTTGAGGACCAGTTTTGTCAGATGGTTAGTTGGTGATAAAACAAACTTTACTGAGCCTACCATGAGCCTTATGATGCCTTTTGTGTCACAGAATGGCACCAGAGGAACGATAGAGCTGTTCTTGCTTACTGCTAATCCTTTCTTCAGCAGTTCAAGATCTTCATGGTAGCTCTCACGTTGGGTAAGACTAATTGCAAATGATCCAATTTCAATCATCGCTGTCGCTGTTTTTGGAGATGACATACTGGCAGAATTAGTCTTCGTTGCAGAGGCGTGTCTTTGTGAACGTCTACGAATTCTTGAAGTTGCACGTAAGATTCTTGTGATTTACTAAATCTAAGTCATTCGATAATTGACTTCCTTTGAGTAGATATTGTTGCTAGCGAAGTCGTCTTGATTTCTTCTGTTTTTGTACTTAACAAAGGTGATGATGCCCAGTTTCCTATGCAGTCATGCAGGAATGCCGGTCCATTCAACCACCTTTCATCTTGGAGTTGTTGCGCTATTTTTTGTTTCGCTTCATCAGACAGATTGTTTATACTAGGGACATATTTCCATTCCGCTTCGTCGTCCCTAAGTTCTTGAATTTCTGAAATTCGATTTGCCACAAAGGAAGGATAAGTTCTACTTTCACTATTGGTCCAGCCAAGCACTGTAGTAGAGTCTGTCCATAACGTGACGTTGAAATTCAAGTGGTTTAATTCACGTTTGATGAATACAGAAAGTCGTGATACTAGTAACGAAGTTTGAA
Source organism: Haliclystus octoradiatus (assembly GCA_916610825.1). Taxonomy (NCBI): domain Eukaryota; kingdom Metazoa; phylum Cnidaria; class Staurozoa; order Stauromedusae; family Haliclystidae; genus Haliclystus; species Haliclystus octoradiatus. The sequence continues at coordinate 27,298,569 of OU744447.1, read as the reverse complement.
ATTCTTGGCGTGGTAATGATAATGCATTTAACTGTGCAAGCCTCGATTTTGCCATGATAAAATGGCAACGGACTTCTCCTTCTTTGGAAATACATCTCAGGTAGATCACATCAGCGAATGAGTTTTCGGAGGCATCACCAAATACATGTTAACTGTACCCCGTTGTGTCTTTAGGTAGAAACTGACGAGGAATACTGAGATTATGCAGATCGTCTTTATCTCTTATGTAAGAATTCCATTTTGTTAATACTTCTGTTGGAAAGATGTCATCCCAACCAAGACCATTTCTCCATAGCGACTGAAAGAGTATCTTTGCAATTATGGTTAATTGTACCAGGAATCCAAGTGGATCGAACAATGCAGGCAACTCCGATAGAATTTCTCTTTTTGTTGTAGACATTTTTGCTTGCTTGACATTAACTTGAATATATCTTTTGAAGCGTTCCATTTCACACCCAAAGTTTTTTGCATATGTCGTGGTTCTAGCTCTAGGTCTCGAATTGACCTTTGTTCTGGCGGGAATGATTTCAACACTTCCTTTGATAAGCTTATCCATTTGGTGATTTCGAAACCTGATGCTGACAGCATATCCATAGTTCAGTCACAAGCTTCCTCCCTTCTGTTATGGACTCAATCCTAACAAGGCATCATCAGCATAAGAGATTTCTGACGATGCAGAAGTGCTGACGATGCAAGCGGATGTTGGTCTGCACCATTCTTTGCTATTTGGTTCAATGCATATATTGCAATTGATTGTGATGATTTGCCATCAAATACGTTGACCAACCTTTGTAATACTTCTGGCTCTTTTGTGTTATCGCAATCACGCGCAATCACGCTCCAATCTAGATCACGCAATAGAAATCGAAGAGACGGTTGATCTTCTTCGTTGATTTTAGATACATTTCTCCAATATCCGCCACGATTGCCACTGACTTTTCCCTGAACCGTAGTAACACAACTGACAAATTTTGTAGCAGGTCAGGTCCAGCAAGCAACATGCTATTAAGCGATATAACGTGTTGCTTTGCAACCGTAACCTAACACCACACATAAATTAACCGGTTTATCTGGGTTCAGTACAGCATGATGCGACAGATACCATTTTGTTGCGTGTGGTGGCATTATTTCTTCAGCAGTCAATATGTTTGCATAACCCTTTTCTTTATAATTGTGACATCTTTTGTACTTTTGAGCTACATTTTCATCACCTTCCAATTTTCTTTCAACTGCTACAAGTCTTTTCATAAAAATGTCATAATTATTTGGAAAATTGATATTATTCTTTATCCAAGGTAGACCACATGTAAACTTGCCATCAATCAATTTCATATTTTTGAGGGTATTTAATGCTTTAATGTCTTGTTTTGGTCTTGTGTCGATTGGCGCAGTACCGAATACTTATGTTTTCCAAAAATCCTCTACTCTTTTATGCAGCTCTTTAGTTGTGCACATGAAGGACTGTCTTGTGATACTTTTCGAATCTATCTCTGGGATCTTTCCAGCTGCCGTCCAATCCAATTTAGTTAAATATGCTACAGGATCCGTGTCTCCGCCCATTCTGACCGCGAAAGACGTGATAAATGCAGCCCATCCACTCCCAATTTGTCTGCTAATGATTGACCAATCAAACTTATTTCGCTTCAAGTATCTAACAATGCCGTGGTTTGTATTTCGTTTCCATCCATTGTTCATAATTTTATGGCTGGCGACGACTTGCAATGCAACTTGACTGCGACAGTTGATTTTTAATGCCTGTACCATTTCCACAGTGCCAAATACACAATGAGCACCACAAAGTAGTGGGTCGCGTAAGTTTTACAATTTTCGAGTCCACATTGCTTAGTTGAAGAACAGAAACGAGAACGATGTCCTGTCTAACATCGGCTTTCTCTTCTACTGACTTTTCTTTGAATATGCTACAATTTTGAACTTCATGATGACTGTCATTGCAGCATTGGCACGGTTTCTGTGAAGTTCCTTCCTTCGTTATTGTTAGCGTAGATACTTTAACTGGTCTTGAATACGTCATTTTCGCTCTCGTTGGAGTCGGGGCGAAAGTCGGAGCTGGTTTCGTCAACGAGCTGACAGCTCTTGCGGCACTCACTTTACTCTTCAGTCATTTATGGAATGCACTCAAGTGATCACGACGGTCAAACTGGAACAGATTTATTGTTCACATTTAAACACAGATATATTACAGAATTCACATAGGATGATGACGTTAATTATACATAGATTACAAGTTCACATATACAAGAAATAACAGGTTGATGATTACAAATTACATTACACAACATCCCCCCTCCAACTTTAAGGAGTGGCAATAATTTTCAAACCTCAACAAACAATTATTTTAAACAAACTAATCTAATAAGATTACCTACAATTAATCTAAACTTAAAACATAAACATCATCAAACAAAATCTTTCATTTTCTAGACAAGTCCCTGCGTGTTTCAGCAGTTTAATAGTCAATTGCATGTTACGTTAATCATACATAGATTACAAGTTCACATATACAAGAAATAACAGGTCGATGATTACAAATTACATTACACAACAGATACTTAGTATATAGTTTAGACTAAACTTATATAGCGTCATATAATTAAATCTATGCAATATTTTTTTTGATGGTTGTTTTCTAAACTATTTTCTAAACTTTTATATTGGTCGGCATTTAAGCGAGGCCTAATATATTAACGCTATTTTCAACAGACAATTTAGGATGCTTAAAACAATAGAGAGGCCCATTTGTCAAAAGAACGCTTTCCGATGCTTTAAACATTCCTAATTCCAAAGAAACCGCAAATTTCAGAAAAGCTATTTACAAGCATTGAAGCAATGCCAAACTCAGAATGACGAGGCCCGTTTGTCAAAAGAACACTTTTGGATACTTAAAACATTACACAATTCCCAATAAACCACAAATTTCAGAAAAGCAATTTTCCATCTTGGAAACAATTCTCAATTCACAATAGAGAAGCCCGTTTCTCCAAAGAACACTTTGCGATGCTTAAAACATTCCCTAATTTCCAGCTGTTCAAAAGCATTGAAACAATGCCCAACTCATAATGATGAGGCTCGTTTGTCCAAATAATACTTTGCGATGCTTCAAACATTCCTAATTCCAAAGAAACTGCAAATTTAGAAAAGCTATTTACAAATTTAGAAAAGCTATTTACAAATATTGAAACAATGCCCTATTCATAACGATCGGGCCCGTTTGTCAAAAGAGCACTCTAGGATGTTTGAAACATTACGTAATTCCCAACAAACCCCAAATTTCAGAAAAATGATTTTCATCTAGGAAACAATGCTGATTTTACAATGGAGAAGCCCGTTTGTCCGAAGAACACTTTGCAATGCTTAAAACATTCCCTAATTCCAGTAAACCTGGAATTTCAAAATAGCTGTTCAAAAGCATTGAAACAATGCCCAATTCATAATGATGAGGCTCGTTTGTCCAAATAATACTTTGCGATGCTTCAAACATTCCTAATTCCGAAGAAGCCGCAAATTTCAGAAAAGCTATTCACTAACATTGAAACAATGCCCTATTCATAATGAGCAGTCCCGTTTGTCAAAAGCAAACTTGAGGATGTTTGAAACATTACACAATTTCCAAGAAACCGCAAATCTTAGAATCGCTGTTTAGAAGCATTGAAACAGTGCCAAACTCAGAATGACCAGGCCCGTTTGACAAAAGAACATTTTTGGATACTTAAAACATTACACAATCCCCAATAAAGCACAAATTTCAAGAAAGCTAGTTACAATCATTGAAGCAATGCCCAATTCGCTATAGAGAGGCCTGATTGTCGAATGAACACTTTGCGACGCATATACATTACATAATTCCCTAAATACCCTGAATTTCAAAACAGCAATTTACAAGCATTGAAACAATGCGCAATTCTCTATATTGACGCCTGCTTGTCGAAACAACACTTTGCGATGCTTAAACATTCCCTAATTCCAAAGAAACCGCAAATTACAGGGAAGCCATTTACAAGCATTGAAACAATGCGCAATTCATAATGATGATGCCCGTATGTCAAAAGAACACTCTATGATGTTTAAAACTTTCCCTGATTCAAGAGAAACCGCAAATTTCAGAAAAGATATTTACAAGCATTGAAGCAATGTCCAATTCATATTGATGAGGCCCATTTGTCAAAAGAACACTATAGGAGGCTTGAAACCATACATTATTCCCAAGAAACTGCAAATTTCAGAATAGCTGTTTAGAAGCATTGAAACAATGCCCAACTCACAATGACGAGGCGCGTTTGTCAAAAGAACGTTATAGGAAGTTTGAACCATTCCCTAATTCCCAAGAAACCGCAAATTTCAGAAAAGATATTTACAAGCACTTGATTTCGAGTTACATGCAAATGCATGCTTATATTGAGTTGTGAATCATCCGGTTTAACTGGTTCACATTAAATGCATGAAGAAAAATCTATGTAGAAAAGCCGATCGAAGCCGCAATTTAATTGAGAAAATTTACAAAATTTGGTACTATCTAGTTTATTCCAAAGCACGTGGAAGTAGTAGCCATAGCTCCCCCAAAAAATCCAAGAAACCTTACAAACCCGAGTATCATACTGAGTATCATAAAGTTCAAGTTGCAAGGTAACAATTTGTCGGTGGATTTTCTAAAGTAAATTGTGTTTCACCTATACAACACCGGCATAGCCCGGAGAAATTCCAATAATTGTTCACTACTCATAACGTGTTTATTCAACATTTGATTCAAGTGACTTTTGAATAAGTATAGAATGGGAAAAATATTTATTACTTCTTTACATTTGATATTATCAATTATTTTCAGCCATGAACAGTGCTTTCCACATATTTCAAGTCATATAGTGTCGATAATCATGCTAGCAAAATACTTTTCCAATTTTTCTACTTTTAAACACTAAACAGCGTGCCAAATAATAACATTTCGTTGCCACTATACGTAGGGGGTGATTTTGCTTGAACACTACACTGATTCAGGATAGATCATCGCCATGTGAAAACACATCATCACCATGTGAATCGAGTTTGACCCTAATTCAGTTTCATACGCATGAAACAGTCCTGTCTTTAATAGCATGATTATTGGTTTTATTTAGTTTCATCATTAAACATTGGAAAACAACACTCAAATCATGGCAACATTTATAAATCCATCGATATGATTATTCAATAATTTAATCAATCCACTTTCCCGAAAGCAAAAACTATTTATTATTGTTTACATTTTTTATTTCAATACATTGATCCCATCAAACTGTTCAATCGAGTTTCATCGCATTTGAGTCCACGTTAAATCTATATGCAATCGCTCATATATGATAAGAATAATAATTTGTTGTCGATGATGAAGTGGAAGTTTGTATGTCTATTGTTTTCTATATTAATGTCTTTTCATTGCAGTAAAATTGACGGCTATCACTATCAGTAAACTATGTGAGATTATGTTGAATAAATTAGAATTTCCCCAGCGTGGGTTTGTTTACAAATGTGATATCGTTCCTATCCGAATAGTTTGTAAATAGTTTTCAAAAAACATTGATTATATAATTTCCATTCTGACGCATGACCAAACACAAAACAAAAGATCGATCAGAACTGTTGCTGAGAAACAATAGAAAGTCATTGAAACTGCTTAGTTAGCGCTTCAGTCTGAGAAGGGATTGTTTTTGAAAAAGGAAACAGTTTTCATTGGTTTTTATCAACTTAGATGTATTTATTTATAAAACAAAGCCGGCCATGTACGCCTCTGGTTAATAACGATTCCATTGATATGTGTTTCAAGTCAATTACATCAAAAATGGCATCGTGAATCCCCGCCTTACATACGGACATACAAATGGAAATAGCGTAAAATTAAAAGTAGATTAAAACAATGCTCAATTCAAAATAATGAGGCTCGGTTTTTCAAAGACCACTCCAGGATGTTTGAAACATTACACAATTCCAAAGCTACCACAAATATTGGAATAGCTGTTTAGAAGCATTGAAACAATGCCGAACTCAGAATGACCGTTTGTCAAAAGAACACTTTTGGATAGTTAAAACATTACACATTTCCCAATGAACCACAAATTTCAGGAAATCTATTTACAATAATTGAAACAATGCCCAATTCACAATAGGGAGGCTGGTTTGTCCAGATAAGATTTTGCGATGCCTAGAAATTACACAATTCGCAAATAACCGCAAATTTTAGAAAAACAATTTTCCATCTTGCAAACAATTCCCAATTCACAATAGGGAAGCCCGTTTCTACAAAGAACGCTTTGTGATGCTTAAAACATTCCTTAATTTCCGGGAAACCAGAAAATTCAATATAGCTATTTACAAACATTGAAACAATGTCCAATTCATAATGATTGGGCCCGTTTGTCAAAAGAACACTCTAGGATGTTTGAAACATTACATAATTCTCGAGAAATGGCAAATTTTAGAAAAGCGATTTTCCACATTGAAAAAATGCCCATTTAACTATAGAGAAGCCCATTTGTCCAATGAGCGATCTAGGATGTTTGAAACATTCCCTAATTCCAAAGCAACATCAAATTTCAAAATAGCTGTTTAGAAAAAGTGAAACAATGCCCAATTCACAACGATGAGACCAATTTGTCCAAAGAACATTCTGCGATGCCTAAAAATTATACAATTCCCAAAAAACCGCAAATTTCAGAAAAGCAATGTTCCATTTTGCAAACAATTCCCAATTCACAATACAGAAACCCGTTTCTACAAAGACCACCGTGTATACTTAAAACATTCCATAATTTCCAGGAAACCTGAAATTTCAAAATAGCAATTTACAAGCATTGAAACAATGCCCAACTCAAAATGATGAGGCCAATTTGTCGAAAGAACACTCTAGGATGTTTGACTACAATACATTATTCCCAATAAACCGGAAATTTTAGCACAGCTTTTTAGACTCATTGAAACAATGTCCAATTCATATTGATTAGGCCAATTTGTCAAAAGAACACTCTAAGATATTTAAAACATTACAGACTTCCCAAGAAACCGCAAATTCTAGATAAGCAATTTTCCACCCTGGAAGCAATGGCAATTCACGATAGAGGGGCTCCTTTGTCCATAGAAGACATTGCGATGCTAAAAAATTATACAATTCCCAAAAAATTGCAAATTTCAAAATAGCTGTTTAGAAGGATTAAAAGTTTGCCCAATTATCTATTGAGAGGTCAGTTTGTCGAAAGAGCTCTTTGCCATGCTTAAAATATTCCTTAATTCCAAAGAAGCCGCAAATTCCAGAAAAGCCATTTACAAGCATTGAAACAATGCGCAATTCTTAATGATGAGGCCTGTTTGTTCAAAGAATACTGTGTGATGCTTGATGCATTCCATAATTCCAAAGACACCAGAAATTTTTAAAGAGCTATTTACAAATCTATATTGAGGCCTGCTTGTCGAATCAACACTTTGCAATGCTTAGATAATCCCTAATTCCAAAGAAACCGCAAATTATAGAGAAGCCATTTGCAAGCATTGAAACAATGCGCAATTAATAATGATGAAGCCCATTTGTCCAAAGAATACTCTGTGATGCTTGATGCATTCCATAATTCCAAAGAGACCAGAAATTTCTAAAGAGCTATTTACAAGCATTGAAACAATTTCCAATTCATATTTATTAGGCCAATTTGACAAAATAACACTCTAGGACGTTTAAAACATTACATAATTCCCAAGAAGCCGCAACGTTTAGATAAGCAATTTTCCATTCTGGAAGCAATGGCATCTCACGATAGAGGGGACCGTTTGTCCATAGAAGACATTGCGATGCTAAAAAGTTATACAATTCCCAAGAAATCGCAAATTTCAAAATAGCTGTTTAGAAGGATTAAAAATTTGCCCAATTCTCTATAGAGAGGTCAGTTTTTCGAAAGAGCTCTTTGCCATGCTTAAAATATTCCTTAATTCAAAAGAAACCGCAAATTCCAGAAAAGCCATTTACAAGCATTGAAACAATGCGCAATTCTTAATGATGAAGCCTGTTTGTCAAAAGAACAGTGTGTGATGATTGATGCATTCCATAATTCCAAACAGACCGGAAATTTTTAAAGAGCTATTTACATCTCTATATTGAGGCCTGCTTGTCGAATCAACACTTTGCGATGCTTAAACATTCCCTAATTCCAAAGAAACCGCTAATTACAGAGAATACATTTACAAGCATTGAAACAATGCGCAATTCATATTGATTAGGCCAATTTGTCAAAAGAACACTCTAGGACGTTTGAAACATTACAGAATTCCCAAGAAGCCGCTAATTTTAGATTTGAAATTTTCCATCTTGGAAGTAATGCCCAATTCACGATAGAGGGGCCCCTTTGTCGATAGAAGACATTGCGATGCAAAAAAATTATACAATTACAGAGAAACTGCAAATTCCAAAATAGGTGTTTAGAAGGATTAAAGCTGTGCCCAATTCTCTATAAAGAGGTCAGTTTTCGAAAGAGCTCTTTACAATGCTTAAAAAATTCCTTAATTCCAAAGAAATCGCAAATTACAGAAAAGCCATTTACAAGCATTTAAACAATGCGCACTCCTCTATATTGAGTCCTGCTTGTCGAAACACCAATTTCCAATGCTTAAACATTCCCTAATTCCAAAGAAACCGCTAATTACAGAGAAGAAATTTAAGCACATTGAAACAATGCGCAATTCATCATGATGAAGCCTGTTTGTCCAAAGAACACTGTGTGATGCTTGATGCATTCCATAATTCCAAACAGACCGGATTTTTTAATGAGCTATTTACATCTCTATATTGAGGCCTGCTTGTCGAATCAACACTTTGTGATGCTTAAACATTCCCTAATTCCAAAGAAACCGCTAATTACAGAGAAGAAATTTAAGTGCATTGAAACAATGCGCAATTCATCATGATGAAGCCTGTTTGTCCAAAGAACAGTCTGTGATGCTTGATGCATTCCATAATTCCAAAGTGACGGAAATTTCTAAAGAGCTATTTACAAGCTTTGAAATAATTCCTGATTCATATTGATCAGGCAAATTTGTCAAAAGAACACTCTAGGACGTTTGGAACATTACAGAATTCCCAAGAAGCCACAATATTCAGAAAAGCAATTTTCCATCTTGGAAGCAATGCGCAATTCACGATAGAGGAGCCCCTTTGTCCATAGAAGAAATTGCGATGCTATAAAATTATAGAATTCCCAAGAAACTGCAAATTTCAAAATAGTTGTTTTGAAGGATTAAATCTGTGTCCAATCATCTATAGAGAGGTCAGTTTGTCGAAAGAGCTCTTTCCCTTGCTTAGAATATTTCTTAATTCCAAAGAAATTGCAAATTACAGAAAAACCATTTACAAGCATTGAAACAATGCGCAATTCTCTATATTGAGGCCTGCGTGTCGAAACAACACTTTGCGATGCTTAAACATTCCCTAATTCCAAGGAAGCCGCAAATTACAGAGAAGAAATTTAAGCGCATTGAAACAATGCGCAATTCATCATGATGAAGCCTGTTTGTCCAAAGAACAGTCTGTGATGCTTGATGCATTCCATAATTGCAAAGTGACCGGAAATTTCTAAAGAGCTATTTACAAGCTTTGAAATAATTCCCAATTCATATTGATTAGTCCAATTTGTCAAAAGAACACTCTAGGACGTTTGGAACATTACAGAATTCCCAAGAAGCCACAATATTCAGAAAAGCAATTTTCCATCTTGGAAGCAATGCGCAATTCACGGTAGAGGAGCCCCTTTGTCAATAGAAGAAATTTCGATGCTATAAAATTATAGAATTTCCAAGAAACTGCAAATTTCAAAATAATTGTTTTGAAGGATTAAATCTGTGCCCAATTCTCTATAGAGAGGTAAGTTTGTGGAAACAGCTCTTTGCCTTGCTTAGAATATTTCTTATTTCCAAAGAAATTGCAACTTACAGAAAAGCCATTTACAAGCATTGAAACAATGCGCAATTCATATTGATTAGGCCAATTTGTCAAAAGAACACTATAGGACGTTTGAAACATTACAGAATTCCCAAGAAGCTGCAAATTTTAGAAAAGCAATTTTCCATCTTGGAAGCAATGCACAATTCACGATAGAGGAGCCCCTTTGTCCATAGAAGACATTGCGATGCTATAAAATTATAGAATTCCCAAGAAACAGCTAATTTCAAAATAGTTGTTTTGAAGGATTAAATCTGTGCCCAATTCTCTATAGAGAGGTCAGTTTGTCGAAAGAGCTCTTTGCCTTGCTTAGAATATTTCTTAATTCCAAAGAAATTGCAAATAACAGAAAAGCCATTTACAAGCATTGAAACAATGCGCAATTCTTAATGATGAAGCCTGTTTGTCCAAAGAACACTGTGTGATGCTTGATGCATTCCATAATTCCAAACAGACCGGGATTTTTTAATGAGCTATTTACATCTCTATATTGAGGCCTGCTTGTCGAATCAACACTTTGTGATGCTTAAACATTCCCTAATTCCAAAGAAACCGCTAATTACAGAGAAGAAATTTAAGTGCATTGAAACAATGCGCAATTCATCATGATGAAGCCTGTTTGTCCAAAGAACAGTCTGTGATGCTTGATGCATTCCATAATTCCAAAGTGATGGAAATTTCTAAAGAGCTATTTACAAGCTTTGAAATAATTCCCTATTCATATTGATCAGGCCAATTTGTCAAAAGAACACTCTAGGACGTTTGGAACATTACAGAATTCCCAAGAAGCCACAATATTCAGAAAAGCAATTTTCCATCTTGGAAGCAATGCACAATTCACGATAGAGGAGCCCCTTTGTCCATAGAAGAAATTGCGATGCTATAAAATTATAGAATTCCCAAGAAACTGCAAATTTCAAAATAGTTGTTTTGAAGGATTAAATCTGTGTCCAATCATCTATAGAGAGGTCAGATTGTCGAAAGAGCTCTTTGCCTTGCTTAGAATATTTCTTAATTCCAAAGAAATTGCAAATTACAGAAAAACCATTTACAAGCATTGAAACAATGCACAATTCTCTATATTGAGGCCTGTGTGTCGAAACAACACTTTGCGATGCTTAAACATTCCCTAATTCCAAGGAAGCCGCAAATTACAGAGAAGAAATTTAAGCGCATTGAAACAATGGGCAATTCATCATGATGAAGCCTGTTTGTCCAAAGAACAGTCTGTGATGCTTGATGCATTCCATAATTACAAAGTGACCGGAAATTTCTAAAGAGCTATTTACAAGCTTGGAAATAATTCCCAATTCATATTGATTAGTCCAATTTGTCAAAAGAACACTCTAGGACGTTTGGAACGTTACAGAATTCCCAAGAAGCCACAATATTCAGAAAAGCAATTTTCCATCTTGGAAGCAATGCGCAATTCACGATAGAGGAGCCCCTTTGTCCATAGAAGAAATTGCGATGCTATAAAATTATAGAATTCCCAAGAAACTGCAAATTTCAAAATAATTGTTTTGAAGGATTAAATCTGTTGCCAATTCTCTATAGAGAGGTAAGTTTGTGGAAACAGCTCTTTGCCTTGCTTAGAATATTTCTTATTTCCAAAGAAATTGCAACTTACAGAAAAGCCATTTACAAGCATTGAAACAATGCGCAATTCATATTGATTAGGCCAATTTGTCAAAAGAACACTATAGGACGTTTGAAACATTACAGAATTCCCAAGAAGCTGCAAATTTTAGAAAAGCAATTTTCCATCTTGGAAGCAATGCACAATTCACGATAGAGGAGCCCCTTTGTCCATAGAAGACATTGCGATGCTATAAAATTATAGAATTCCCAAGAAACAGCTAATTTCAAAATAGTTGTTTTGAAGGATTAAATCTGTGCCCAATTCTCTATAGAGAGGTCAGTTTGTCGAAAGAGCTCTTTGCCTTGCTTAGAATATTTCTTAATTCCAAAGAAATTGCAAATAACAGAAAAGCCATTTACAAGCATTGAAACAATGCGCAATTCTTAATGATGAAGCCTGTTTGTCCAAAGAACACTGTGTGATGCTTGATGCATTCCATAATTCCAAACAGACCGGGATTTTTTAATGAGCTATTTACATCTCTATATTGAGGCCTGCTTGTCGAATCAACACTTTGTGATGCTTAAACATTCCCTAATTCCAAAGAAACCGCTAATTACAGAGAAGAAATTTAAGTGCATTGAAACAATGCGCAATTCATCATGATGAAGCCTGTTTGTCCAAAGAACAGTCTGTGATGCTTGATGCATTCCATAATTCCAAAGTGATGGAAATTTCTAAAGAGCTATTTACAAGCTTTGAAATAATTCCCTATTCATATTGATCAGGCCAATTTGTCAAAAGAACACTCTAGGACGTTTGGAACATTACAGAATTCCCAAGAAGCCACAATATTCAGAAAAGCAATTTTCCATCTTGGAAGCAATGCACAATTCACGATAGAGGAGCCCCTTTGTCCATAGAAGAAATTGCGATGCTATAAAATTATAGAATTCCCAAGAAACTGCAAATTTCAAAATAGTTGTTTTGAAGGATTAAATCTGTGTCCAATCATCTATAGAGAGGTCAGATTGTCGAAAGAGCTCTTTGCCTTGCTTAGAATATTTCTTAATTCCAAAGAAATTGCAAATTACAGAAAAACCATTTACAAGCATTGAAACAATGCACAATTCTCTATATTGAGGCCTGTGTGTCGAAACAACACTTTGCGATGCTTAAACATTCCCTAATTCCAAGGAAGCCGCAAATTACAGAGAAGAAATTTAAGCGCATTGAAACAATGGGCAATTCATCATGATGAAGCCTGTTTGTCCAAAGAACAGTCTGTGATGCTTGATGCATTCCATAATTACAAAGTGACCGGAAATTTCTAAAGAGCTATTTACAAGCTTGGAAATAATTCCCAATTCATATTGATTAGTCCAATTTGTCAAAAGAACACTCTAGGACGTTTGGAACGTTACAGAATTCCCAAGAAGCCACAATATTCAGAAAAGCAATTTTCCATCTTGGAAGCAATGCGCAATTCACGATAGAGGAGCCCCTTTGTCCATAGAAGAAATTGCGATGCTATAAAATTATAGAATTCCCAAGAAACTGCAAATTTCAAAATAATTGTTTTGAAGGATTAAATCTGTTGCCAATTCTCTATAGAGAGGTCAGTTTGTGGAAAGAGCTCTTTGCCTTGCTTAGAATATTTCTTATTTCCAAAGAAATTGCAACTTACAGAAAAGCCATTTACAAGCATTGAAACAATGCGCAATTCATATTGATTAGGCCAATTTGTCAAAAGAACACTATAGGACGTTTGAAACATTACAGAATTCCCAAGAAGCTGCAAATTTTAGAAAAGCAATTTTCCATCTTGGAAGCAATGCGCAATTCACGATAGAGGAGCCCCTTTGTCCATAGAAGACATTGCGATGCTATAAAATTATAGAATTCCCAAGAAACAGCTAATTTCAAAATAGTTGTTTTGAAGGATTAAATCTGTGCCCAATTCTCTATAGAGAGGTCAGTTTGTCGAAAGAGCTCTTTGCCTTGCTTAGAATATTTCTTAATTCCAAAGAAATTGCAAATAACAGAAAAGCCATTTACAAGCATTGAAAGAATGTGCAATTCATCATGATGAAGCCTGTTTGTCCAAAGAACAGTCTGTGATGCTTGATGCATTCCATAATTACAAAGTGACCGGAAATTTCTAAAGAGCTATTTACAAGCTTGGAAATAATTCCCAATTCATATTGATTAGTCCAATTTGTCAAAAGAACACTCTAGGACGTTTGGAACGTTACAGAATTCCCAAGAAGCCACAATATTCAGAAAAGCAATTTTCCATCTTGGAAGCAATGCGCAATTCACGATAGAGGAGCCCCTTTGTCCATAGAAGAAATTGCGATGCTATAAAATTATAGAATTCCCAAGAAACTGCAAATTTCAAAATAATTGTTTTGAAGGATTAAATCTGTTGCCAATTCTCTATAGAGAGGTCAGTTTGTGGAAAGAGCTCTTTGCCTTGCTTAGAATATTTCTTATTTCCAAAGAAATTGCAACTTACAGAAAAGCCATTTACAAGCATTGAAACAATGCGCAATTCATATTGATTAGGCCAATTTGTCAAAAGAACACTATAGGACGTTTGAAACATTACAGAATTCCCAAGAAGCTGCAAATTTTAGAAAAGCAATTTTCCATATTGGAAGCAATGCGCAATTCACGATAGAGGAGCCCCTTTGTCCATAGAAGACATTGCGATGCTATAAAATTATAGAATTCCCAAGAAACAGCTAATTTCAAAATAGTTGTTTTGAAGGATTAAATCTGTGCCCAATTCTCTATAGAGAGGTCAGTTTGTCGAAAGAGCTCTTTGCCTTGCTTAGAATATTTCTTAATTCCAAAGAAATTGCAAATAACAGAAAAGCCATTTACAAGCATTGAAAGAATGTGCAATTCTCCATATTGAGGCCTGCTTGTCGAAACAACACTTTGCCATGCTTAAACATTCCCTAATTCCAAGGAAGCCGCAAATTACAGAGAAGAAATTTAAGCGCATTGAAACAATGCGCAATTCATCATGATGAAGCCTGTTTGTCCAAAGAACAGTCTGTGATGCTTGATGCATTCCATAATTGCAAAGTGACCGGAAATTTCTAAAGAGTTATTTACAAGCTTTGAAATAATTCCCAATTCATATTGATTAGGCCAATTTGTCAAAAGAACACTCTAGGACGTTTGGAACATTACAGAATTCCCAAGAAGCCACAATATTCAGAAAAGTAATTTTCCATCTTGGAAGCAATGCGCAATTCACGATAGAGGAACCCCTTTGTCCATAGAAGAAATTGCGATGCTATAAAATTATAGAATTCCCAAGAAACTGCAAATTTTAAAATTGCTGTTTTGAAGGATTAAATCTGTGCCCAATTCTCTATAGAGAGGTCAGCTTGTGGAAAGAGCTCTTTGCCTTGCTTAGAATATTTCTTATTTCCAAAGAAATTGCAAATTACAGAAAAGCCATTTACAAGCATTGAAACAATGCGCAATTCATATTGATTAGGCCAATTTGTCAAAAGAACACTATAGGATGTTTGAAACATTACAGAATTCCCAAGAAGCTGCACATTTTAGAAAAGCAATTTTCCATCTTGGAAGCAATGCGAAATTCACGATAGAGGAGCTCCTTTGTCCATAGAAGACATTGGGATGCTATAAAATTATAGAATTCCCAAGAAACAGCAAATTACAAAATAATTGTTTTGTAGGATTAAATCTGTGCCCAATTCTCTATAGAGAGGTCAGTTTGTCGAAAGAGCTCTTTGCCTTGCTTAGAATATTTCTTAATTCCAAAGAAATTGCAAATAACAGAAAAGCCATTTACAAGCATTGAAAGAATGTGCAATTCTCCATATTGAGGCCTGCTTGTCGAAACAACACTTTGCCATGCTTAAACATTCCCTAATTCCAAGGAAGCCGCAAATTACAGAGAAGAAATTTAAGCGCATTGAAACAATGCGCAATTCATCATGATGAAGCCTGTTTGTCCAAAGAACAGTCTGTGATGCTTGATGCATTCCATAATTGCAAAGTGACCGGAAATTTCTAAAGAGTTATTTACAAGCTTTGAAATAATTCCCAATTCATATTGATTAGGCCAATTTGTCAAAAGAACACTCTAGGACGTTTGGAACATTACAGAATTCCCAAGAAGCCATAATATTCAGAAAAGTAATTTTCCATCTTGGAAGCAATGCGCAATTCACGATAGAGGAGCTCCTTTGTCCATAGAAGACATTGGGATGCTATAAAATTATAGAATTCCCAAGAAACAGCAAATTACAAAATAATTGTTTTGTAGGATTAAATCTGTGCCCAATTCTCTATAGAGAGGTCAGTTTGTCGAAAGAGCTCTTTGCCTTGCTTAGAATATTTCTTAATTCCAAAGAAATTGCAAATAACAGAAAAGCCATTTACAAGCATTGAAACAATGCGCAATTCTTAATGATGAAGCCTGTTTGTCCAAAGAACACTGTGTGATGCTTGATGCATTCCATAATTCCAAACAGACCGGAATTTTTTAATGAGCTATTTACATCTCTATATTGAGGCCTGCTTGTCGAATCAACACTTTGTGATGTTTAAACATTCCCTAATTCCAGAGAAACCGCTAATTACAGAGAAGAAATTTAAGTGCATTGAAACAATGCGCAATTCATCATGATGAAGCCTGTTTGTCCGAAGAACAGTCTGTGATGCTTCATGCATTCCATAATTCCAAAGTGGCGGAAATTTCTAAAGAGCTATTTACAAGCTTTGAAATAATTCCCTATTCATATTGATCAGGCCAATTTGTCAAAAGAACACTCTAGGACGTTTGGAACATTACAGAATTCCCAAGAAGTCACAATATTCAGAAAAGCAATTTTCCATCTTGGAAGCAATGCGCAATTCACGATAGAGGAGCCCCTTTGTCCATAGAAGAAATTGCGATGCTATAAAATTATAGAATTCCCAAGAAACTGCAAATTTCAAAATAGTTGTTTTGAAGGATTAAATCTGTGTCCAATCATCTATAGAGAGGTCAGTTTGTCGAAAGAGCTCTTTCCCTTGCTTAGAATATTTCTTATTTCCAAAGAAATTGCAACTTACAGAAAAGCCATTTACAAGCATTGAAACAATGCGCAATTCATATTGATTAGGCCAATTTGTCAAAAGAACACTATAGGACGTTTGAAACATTACAGAATTCCCAAGAAGCTGTAAATTTTAGAAAAGCAATTTTCCATCTTGGAAGCAATGCGCAATTCACGATAGAGGAGCCCCTTTGTCCATAGAAGACATTGCGATGCTATAAAATTATAGAATTCCCAAGAAACAGCTAATTTCAAAATAGTTGTTTTGAAGGATTAAATCTGTGCCCAATTCTCTATAGAGAGGTCAGTTTGTCGAAAGAGCTCTTTGCCTTGCTTAGAATATTTCTTAATTCCAAAGAAATTGCAAATAACAGAAAAGCCATTTACAAGCATTGAAAGAATGTGCAATTCTCCATATTGAGGCCTGCTTGTCGAAACAACACTTTGCGATGCTTAAACATTCCCTAATTCCAAGGAAGCCGCAAATTACAGAGAAGAAATTTAAGCGCATTGAAACAATGGGCAATTCATCATGATGAAGCCTGTTTGTCCAAAGAACAGTCTGTGATTCTTGATGCATTCCATAATTAAAAAGTGACCGGAAATTTCTAAAGAGCTATTTACAAGCTTGGAAATAATTCCCAATTCATATTTATTAGTCCAATTTGTCAAAAGAACACTCTAGGACGTTTGGAACGTTACAGAATTCCCAAGAAGCCACAATATTCAGAAAAGCAATTTTCCATCTTGGAAGCAATGCGCAATTCACGATAGAGGAGCCCCTTTGTCCATAGAAGAAATTGCGATGCTATAAAATTATAGAATTCCCAAGAAACTGCAAATTTCAAAATAATTGTTTTGAAGGATTAAATCTGTTGCCAATTCTCTATAGAGAGGTCAGTTTGTGGAAAGAGCTCTTTGCCTTGCTTAGAATATTTCTTATTTCCAAAGAAATTGCAACTTACAGAAAAGCCATTTACAAGCATTGAAACAATGCGCAATTCATATTGATTAGGCCAATTTGTCAAAAGAACACTATAGGACGTTTGAAACATTACAGAATTCCCAAGAAGCTGCAAATTTTAGAAAAGCAATTTTCCATCTTGGAAGCAATGCACAATTCACGATAGAGGAGCGCCTTTGTCCATAGAAGACATTGCGATGCTATAAAATTATAGAATTCCCAAGAAACAGCTAATTTCAAAATAGTTGTTTTGAAGGATTAAATCTGTGCCCAATTCTCTATAGAGAGGTCAGTTTGTCGAAAGAGCTCTTTGCCTTGCTTAGAATATTTCTTAATTCCAAAGAAATTGCAAATAACAGAAAAGCCATTTACAAGCATTGAAACAATGCGCAATTCTTAATGATGAAGCCTGTTTGTCCAAAGAACACTGTGTGATGCTTGATGCATTCCATAATTCCAAACAGACCGGGATTTTTTAATGAGCTATTTACATCTCTATATTGAGGCCTGCTTGTCGAATCAACACTTTGTGATGCTTAAACATTCCCTAATTCCAAAGAAACCGCTAATTACAGAGAAGAAATTTAAGTGCATTGAAACAATGCGCAATTCATCATGATGAAGCCTGTTTGTCCAAAGAACAGTCTGTGATGCTTGATGCATTCCATAATTCCAAAGTGATGGAAATTTCTAAAGAGCTATTTACAAGCTTTGAAATAATTCCCTATTCATATTGATCAGGCCAATTTGTCAAAAGAACACTCTAGGACGTTTGGAACATTACAGAATTCCCAAGAAGCCACAATATTCAGAAAAGCAATTTTCCATCTTGGAAGCAATGCACAATTCACGATAGAGGAGCCCCTTTGTCCATAGAAGAAATTGCGATGCTATAAAATTATAGAATTCCCAAGAAACTGCAAATTTCAAAATAGTTGTTTTGAAGGATTAAATCTGTGTCCAATCATCTATAGAGAGGTCAGATTGTCGAAAGAGCTCTTTGCCTTGCTTAGAATATTTCTTAATTCCAAAGAAATTGCAAATTACAGAAAAACCATTTACAAGCATTGAAACAATGCACAATTCTCTATATTGAGGCCTGTGTGTCGAAACAACACTTTGCGATGCTTAAACATTCCCTAATTCCAAGGAAGCCGCAAATTACAGAGAAGAAATTTAAGCGCATTGAAACAATGGGCAATTCATCATGATGAAGCCTGTTTGTCCAAAGAACAGTCTGTGATGCTTGATGCATTCCATAATTACAAAGTGACCGGAAATTTCTAAAGAGCTATTTACAAGCTTGGAAATAATTCCCAATTCATATTGATTAGTCCAATTTGTCAAAAGAACACTCTAGGACGTTTGGAACGTTACAGAATTCCCAAGAAGCCACAATATTCAGAAAAGCAATTTTCCATCTTGGAAGCAATGCGCAATTCACGATAGAGGAGCCCCTTTGTCCATAGAAGAAATTGCGATGCTATAAAATTATAGAATTCCCAAGAAACTGCAAATTTCAAAATAATTGTTTTGAAGGATTAAATCTGTTGCCAATTCTCTATAGAGAGGTCAGTTTGTGGAAAGAGCTCTTTGCCTTGCTTAGAATATTTCTTAATTCCAAAGAAATTGCAACTTACAGAAAAGCCATTTACAAGCATTGAAACAATGCGCAATTCATATTGATTAGGCCAATTTGTCAAAAGAACACTATAGGACGTTTGAAACATTACAGAATTCCCAAGAAGCTGCAAATTTTAGAAAAGCAATTTTCCATCTTGGAAGCAATGCGCAATTCACGATAGAGGAGCCCCTTTGTCCATAGAAGACATTGCGATGCTATAAAATTATAGAATTCCCAAGAAACAGCTAATTTCAAAATAGTTGTTTTGAAGGATTAAATCTGTGCCCAATTCTCTATAGAGAGGTCAGTTTGTCGAAAGAGCTCTTTGCCTTGCTTAGAATATTTCTTAATTCCAAAGAAATTGCAAATAACAGAAAAGCCATTTACAAGCATTGAAAGAATGTGCAATTCATCATGATGAAGCCTGTTTGTCCAAAGAACAGTCTGTGATGCTTGATGCATTCCATAATTACAAAGTGACCGGAAATTTCTAAAGAGCTATTTACAAGCTTGGAAATAATTCCCAATTCATATTGATTAGTCCAATTTGTCAAAAGAACACTCTAGGACGTTTGGAACGTTACAGAATTCCCAAGAAGCCACAATATTCAGAAAAGCAATTTTCCATCTTGGAAGCAATGCGCAATTCACGATAGAGGAGCCCCTTTGTCCATAGAAGAAATTGCGATGCTATAAAATTATAGAATTCCCAAGAAACTGCAAATTTCAAAATAATTGTTTTGAAGGATTAAATCTGTTGCCAATTCTCTATAGAGAGGTCAGTTTGTGGAAAGAGCTCTTTGCCTTGCTTAGAATATTTCTTATTTCCAAAGAAATTGCAACTTACAGAAAAGCCATTTACAAGCATTGAAACAATGCGCAATTCATATTGATTAGGCCAATTTGTCAAAAGAACACTATAGGACGTTTGAAACATTACAGAATTCCCAAGAAGCTGCAAATTTTAGAAAAGCAATTTTCCATATTGGAAGCAATGCGCAATTCACGATAGAGGAGCCCCTTTGTCCATAGAAGACATTGCGATGCTATAAAATTATAGAATTCCCAAGAAACAGCTAATTTCAAAATAGTTGTTTTGAAGGATTAAATCTGTGCCCAATTCTCTATAGAGAGGTCAGTTTGTCGAAAGAGCTCTTTGCCTTGCTTAGAATATTTCTTAATTCCAAAGAAATTGCAAATAACAGAAAAGCCATTTACAAGCATTGAAAGAATGTGCAATTCTCCATATTGAGGCCTGCTTGTCGAAACAACACTTTGCCATGCTTAAACATTCCCTAATTCCAAGGAAGCCGCAAATTACAGAGAAGAAATTTAAGCGCATTGAAACAATGCGCAATTCATCATGATGAAGCCTGTTTGTCCAAAGAACAGTCTGTGATGCTTGATGCATTCCATAATTGCAAAGTGACCGGAAATTTCTAAAGAGTTATTTACAAGCTTTGAAATAATTCCCAATTCATATTGATTAGGCCAATTTGTCAAAAGAACACTCTAGGACGTTTGGAACATTACAGAATTCCCAAGAAGCCACAATATTCAGAAAAGTAATTTTCCATCTTGGAAGCAATGCGCAATTCACGATAGAGGAACCCCTTTGTCCATAGAAGAAATTGCGATGCTATAAAATTATAGAATTCCCAAGAAACTGCAAATTTTAAAATTGCTGTTTTGAAGGATTAAATCTGTGCCCAATTCTCTATAGAGAGGTCAGCTTGTGGAAAGAGCTCTTTGCCTTGCTTAGAATATTTCTTATTTCCAAAGAAATTGCAAATTACAGAAAAGCCATTTACAAGCATTGAAACAATGCGCAATTCATATTGATTAGGCCAATTTGTCAAAAGAACACTATAGGATGTTTGAAACATTACAGAATTCCCAAGAAGCTGCACATTTTAGAAAAGCAATTTTCCATCTTGGAAGCAATGCGAAATTCACGATAGAGGAGCTCCTTTGTCCATAGAAGACATTGGGATGCTATAAAATTATAGAATTCCCAAGAAACAGCAAATTACAAAATAATTGTTTTGTAGGATTAAATCTGTGCCCAATTCTCTATAGAGAGGTCAGTTTGTCGAAAGAGCTCTTTGCCTTGCTTAGAATATTTCTTAATTCCAAAGAAATTGCAAATAACAGAAAAGCCATTTACAAGCATTGAAAGAATGTGCAATTCTCCATATTGAGGCCTGCTTGTCGAAACAACACTTTGCCATGCTTAAACATTCCCTAATTCCAAGGAAGCCGCAAATTACAGAGAAGAAATTTAAGCGCATTGAAACAATGCGCAATTCATCATGATGAAGCCTGTTTGTCCAAAGAACAGTCTGTGATGCTTGATGCATTCCATAATTGCAAAGTGACCGGAAATTTCTAAAGAGTTATTTACAAGCTTTGAAATAATTCCCAATTCATATTGATTAGGCCAATTTGTCAAAAGAACACTCTAGGACGTTTGGAACATTACAGAATTCCCAAGAAGCCATAATATTCAGAAAAGTAATTTTCCATCTTGGAAGCAATGCGCAATTCACGATAGAGGAGCTCCTTTGTCCATAGAAGACATTGGGATGCTATAAAATTATAGAATTCCCAAGAAACAGCAAATTACAAAATAATTGTTTTGTAGGATTAAATCTGTGCCCAATTCTCTATAGAGAGGTCAGTTTGTCGAAAGAGCTCTTTGCCTTGCTTAGAATATTTCTTAATTCCAAAGAAATTGCAAATAACAGAAAAGCCATTTACAAGCATTGAAACAATGCGCAATTCTTAATGATGAAGCCTGTTTGTCCAAAGAACACTGTGTGATGCTTGATGCATTCCATAATTCCAAACAGACCGGAATTTTTTAATGAGCTATTTACATCTCTATATTGAGGCCTGCTTGTCGAATCAACACTTTGTGATGTTTAAACATTCCCTAATTCCAGAGAAACCGCTAATTACAGAGAAGAAATTTAAGTGCATTGAAACAATGCGCAATTCATCATGATGAAGCCTGTTTGTCCGAAGAACAGTCTGTGATGCTTCATGCATTCCATAATTCCAAAGTGGCGGAAATTTCTAAAGAGCTATTTACAAGCTTTGAAATAATTCCCTATTCATATTGATCAGGCCAATTTGTCAAAAGAACACTCTAGGACGTTTGGAACATTACAGAATTCCCAAGAAGTCACAATATTCAGAAAAGCAATTTTCCATCTTGGAAGCAATGCGCAATTCACGATAGAGGAGCCCCTTTGTCCATAGAAGAAATTGCGATGCTATAAAATTATAGAATTCCCAAGAAACTGCAAATTTCAAAATAGTTGTTTTGAAGGATTAAATCTGTGTCCAATCATCTATAGAGAGGTCAGATTGTCGAAAGAGCTCTTTGCCTTGCTTAGAATATTTCTTAATTCCAAAGAAATTGCAAATTACAGAAAAACCATTTACAAGCATTGAAACAATGCACAATTCTCTATATTGAGGCCTGTGTGTCGAAACAACACTTTGCGATGCTTAAACATTCCCTAATTCCAAGGAAGCCGCAAATTACAGAGAAGAAATTTAAGCGCATTGAAACAATGGGCAATTCATCATGATGAAGCCTGTTTGTCCAAAGAACAGTCTGTGATGCTTGATGCATTCCATAATTACAAAGTGACCGGAAATTTCTAAAGAGCTATTTACAAGCTTGGAAATAATTCCCAATTCATATTGATTAGTCCAATTTGTCAAAAGAACACTCTAGGACGTTTGGAACGTTACAGAATTCCCAAGAAGCCACAATATTCAGAAAAGCAATTTTCCATCTTGGAAGCAATGCGCAATTCACGATAGAGGAGCCCCTTTGTCCATAGAAGAAATTGCGATGCTATAAAATTATAGAATTCCCAAGAAACTGCAAATTTCAAAATAATTGTTTTGAAGGATTAAATCTGTTGCCAATTCTCTATAGAGAGGTCAGTTTGTGGAAAGAGCTCTTTGCCTTGCTTAGAATATTTCTTATTTCCAAAGAAATTGCAACTTACAGAAAAGCCATTTACAAGCATTGAAACAATGCGCAATTCATATTGATTAGGCCAATTTGTCAAAAGAACACTATAGGACGTTTGAAACATTACAGAATTCCCAAGAAGCTGCAAATTTTAGAAAAGCAATTTTCCATCTTGGAAGCAATGCGCAATTCACGATAGAGGAGCCCCTTTGTCCATAGAAGACATTGCGATGCTATAAAATTATAGAATTCCCAAGAAACAGCTAATTTCAAAATAGTTGTTTTGAAGGATTAAATCTGTGCCCAATTCTCTATAGAGAGGTCAGTTTGTCGAAAGAGCTCTTTGCCTTGCTTAGAATATTTCTTAATTCCAAAGAAATTGCAAATAACAGAAAAGCCATTTACAAGCATTGAAAGAATGTGCAATTCATCATGATGAAGCCTGTTTGTCCAAAGAACAGTCTGTGATGCTTGATGCATTCCATAATTACAAAGTGACCGGAAATTTCTAAAGAGCTATTTACAAGCTTGGAAATAATTCCCAATTCATATTGATTAGTCCAATTTGTCAAAAGAACACTCTAGGACGTTTGGAACGTTACAGAATTCCCAAGAAGCCACAATATTCAGAAAAGCAATTTTCCATCTTGGAAGCAATGCGCAATTCACGATAGAGGAGCCCCTTTGTCCATAGAAGAAATTGCGATGCTATAAAATTATAGAATTCCCAAGAAACTGCAAATTTCAAAATAATTGTTTTGAAGGATTAAATCTGTTGCCAATTCTCTATAGAGAGGTCAGTTTGTGGAAAGAGCTCTTTGCCTTGCTTAGAATATTTCTTATTTCCAAAGAAATTGCAACTTACAGAAAAGCCATTTACAAGCATTGAAACAATGCGCAATTCATATTGATTAGGCCAATTTGTCAAAAGAACACTATAGGACGTTTGAAACATTACAGAATTCCCAAGAAGCTGCAAATTTTAGAAAAGCAATTTTCCATATTGGAAGCAATGCGCAATTCACGATAGAGGAGCCCCTTTGTCCATAGAAGACATTGCGATGCTATAAAATTATAGAATTCCCAAGAAACAGCTAATTTCAAAATAGTTGTTTTGAAGGATTAAATCTGTGCCCAATTCTCTATAGAGAGGTCAGTTTGTCGAAAGAGCTCTTTGCCTTGCTTAGAATATTTCTTAATTCCAAAGAAATTGCAAATAACAGAAAAGCCATTTACAAGCATTGAAAGAATGTGCAATTCTCCATATTGAGGCCTGCTTGTCGAAACAACACTTTGCCATGCTTAAACATTCCCTAATTCCAAGGAAGCCGCAAATTACAGAGAAGAAATTTAAGCGCATTGAAACAATGCGCAATTCATCATGATGAAGCCTGTTTGTCCAAAGAACAGTCTGTGATGCTTGATGCATTCCATAATTGCAAAGTGACCGGAAATTTCTAAAGAGTTATTTACAAGCTTTGAAATAATTCCCAATTCATATTGATTAGGCCAATTTGTCAAAAGAACACTCTAGGACGTTTGGAACATTACAGAATTCCCAAGAAGCCACAATATTCAGAAAAGTAATTTTCCATCTTGGAAGCAATGCGCAATTCACGATAGAGGAACCCCTTTGTCCATAGAAGAAATTGCGATGCTATAAAATTATAGAATTCCCAAGAAACTGCAAATTTTAAAATTGCTGTTTTGAAGGATTAAATCTGTGCCCAATTCTCTATAGAGAGGTCAGCTTGTGGAAAGAGCTCTTTGCCTTGCTTAGAATATTTCTTATTTCCAAAGAAATTGCAAATTACAGAAAAGCCATTTACAAGCATTGAAACAATGCGCAATTCATATTGATTAGGCCAATTTGTCAAAAGAACACTATAGGATGTTTGAAACATTACAGAATTCCCAAGAAGCTGCACATTTTAGAAAAGCAATTTTCCATCTTGGAAGCAATGCGAAATTCACGATAGAGGAGCTCCTTTGTCCATAGAAGACATTGGGATGCTATAAAATTATAGAATTCCCAAGAAACAGCAAATTACAAAATAATTGTTTTGTAGGATTAAATCTGTGCCCAATTCTCTATAGAGAGGTCAGTTTGTCGAAAGAGCTCTTTGCCTTGCTTAGAATATTTCTTAATTCCAAAGAAATTGCAAATAACAGAAAAGCCATTTACAAGCATTGAAAGAATGTGCAATTCTCCATATTGAGGCCTGCTTGTCGAAACAACACTTTGCCATGCTTAAACATTCCCTAATTCCAAGGAAGCCGCAAATTACAGAGAAGAAATTTAAGCGCATTGAAACAATGCGCAATTCATCATGATGAAGCCTGTTTGTCCAAAGAACAGTCTGTGATGCTTGATGCATTCCATAATTGCAAAGTGACCGGAAATTTCTAAAGAGTTATTTACAAGCTTTGAAATAATTCCCAATTCATATTGATTAGGCCAATTTGTCAAAAGAACACTCTAGGACGTTTGGAACATTACAGAATTCCCAAGAAGCCATAATATTCAGAAAAGTAATTTTCCATCTTGGAAGCAATGCGCAATTCACGATAGAGGAGCTCCTTTGTCCATAGAAGACATTGGGATGCTATAAAATTATAGAATTCCCAAGAAACAGCAAATTACAAAATAATTGTTTTGTAGGATTAAATCTGTGCCCAATTCTCTATAGAGAGGTCAGTTTGTCGAAAGAGCTCTTTGCCTTGCTTAGAATATTTCTTAATTCCAAAGAAATTGCAAATAACAGAAAAGCCATTTACAAGCATTGAAAGAATGTGCAATTCTCCATATTGAGGCCTGCTTGTCGAAACAACACTGTGTGATGCTTGATGCATTCCATAATTCCAAACAGACCGGAATTTTTTAATGAGCTATTTACATCTCTATATTGAGGCCTGCTTGTCGAATCAACACTTTGTGATGTTTAAACATTCCCTAATTCCAGAGAAACCGCTAATTACAGAGAAGAAATTTAAGTGCATTGAAACAATGCGCAATTCATCATGATGAAGCCTGTTTGTCCGAAGAACAGTC
Organism: Haliclystus octoradiatus; assembly: GCA_916610825.1. Classification (NCBI taxonomy): domain Eukaryota; kingdom Metazoa; phylum Cnidaria; class Staurozoa; order Stauromedusae; family Haliclystidae; genus Haliclystus; species Haliclystus octoradiatus. Next base: position 27,272,299 of record OU744447.1, on the reverse strand, counting down.
TGTGATGCTTCATGCATTCCATAATTCCAAAGTGGCGGAAATTTCTAAAGAGCTATTTACAAGCTTTGAAATAATTCCCTATTCATATTGATCAGGCCAATTTGTCAAAAGAACACTCTAGGACGTTTGGAACATTACAGAATTCCCAAGAAGTCACAATATTCAGAAAAGCAATTTTCCATCTTGGAAGCAATGCGCAATTCACGATAGAGGAGCCCCTTTGTCCATAGAAGAAATTGCGATGCTATAAAATTATAGAATTCCCAAGAAACTGCAAATTTCAAAATAGTTGTTTTGAAGGATTAAATCTGTGTCCAATCATCTATAGAGAGGTCAGTTTGTCGAAAGAGCTCTTTCCCTTGCTTAGAATATTTCTTATTTCCAAAGAAATTGCAACTTACAGAAAAGCCATTTACAAGCATTGAAACAATGCGCAATTCATATTGATTAGGCCAATTTGTCAAAAGAACACTATAGGACGTTTGAAACATTACAGAATTCCCAAGAAGCTGTAAATTTTAGAAAAGCAATTTTCCATCTTGGAAGCAATGCGCAATTCACGATAGAGGAGCCCCTTTGTCCATAGAAGACATTGCGATGCTATAAAATTATAGAATTCCCAAGAAACAGCTAATTTCAAAATAGTTGTTTTGAAGGATTAAATCTGTGCCCAATTCTCTATAGAGAGGTCAGTTTGTCGAAAGAGCTCTTTGCCTTGCTTAGAATATTTCTTAATTCCAAAGAAATTGCAAATAACAGAAAAGCCATTTACAAGCATTGAAAGAATGTGCAATTCTCCATATTGAGGCCTGCTTGTCGAAACAACACTTTGCGATGCTTAAACATTCCCTAATTCCAAGGAAGCCGCAAATTACAGAGAAGAAATTTAAGCGCATTGAAACAATGGGCAATTCATCATGATGAAGCCTGTTTGTCCAAAGAACAGTCTGTGATTCTTGATGCATTCCATAATTAAAAAGTGACCGGAAATTTCTAAAGAGCTATTTACAAGCTTGGAAATAATTCCCAATTCATATTTATTAGTCCAATTTGTCAAAAGAACACTCTAGGACGTTTGGAACGTTACAGAATTCCCAAGAAGCCACAATATTCAGAAAAGCAATTTTCCATCTTGGAAGCAATGCGCAATTCACGATAGAGGAGCCCCTTTGTCCATAGAAGAAATTGCGATGCTATAAAATTATAGAATTCCCAAGAAACTGCAAATTTCAAAATAATTGTTTTGAAGGATTAAATCTGTTGCCAATTCTCTATAGAGAGGTCAGTTTGTGGAAAGAGCTCTTTGCCTTGCTTAGAATATTTCTTATTTCCAAAGAAATTGCAACTTACAGAAAAGCCATTTACAAGCATTGAAACAATGCGCAATTCATATTGATTAGGCCAATTTGTCAAAAGAACACTATAGGACGTTTGAAACATTACAGAATTCCCAAGAAGCTGCAAATTTTAGAAAAGCAATTTTCCATCTTGGAAGCAATGCACAATTCACGATAGAGGAGCCCCTTTGTCCATAGAAGACATTGCGATGCTATAAAATTATAGAATTCCCAAGAAACAGCTAATTTCAAAATAGTTGTTTTGAAGGATTAAATCTGTGCCCAATTCTCTATAGAGAGGTCAGTTTGTCGAAAGAGCTCTTTGCCTTGCTTAGAATATTTCTTAATTCCAAAGAAATTGCAAATAACAGAAAAGCCATTTACAAGCATTGAAACAATGCGCAATTCTTAATGATGAAGCCTGTTTGTCCAAAGAACACTGTGTGATGCTTGATGCATTCCATAATTCCAAACAGACCGGGATTTTTTAATGAGCTATTTACATCTCTATATTGAGGCCTGCTTGTCGAATCAACACTTTGTGATGCTTAAACATTCCCTAATTCCAAAGAAACCGCTAATTACAGAGAAGAAATTTAAGTGCATTGAAACAATGCGCAATTCATCATGATGAAGCCTGTTTGTCCAAAGAACAGTCTGTGATGCTTGATGCATTCCATAATTCCAAAGTGATGGAAATTTCTAAAGAGCTATTTACAAGCTTTGAAATAATTCCCTATTCATATTGATCAGGCCAATTTGTCAAAAGAACACTCTAGGACGTTTGGAACATTACAGAATTCCCAAGAAGCCACAATATTCAGAAAAGCAATTTTCCATCTTGGAAGCAATGCACAATTCACGATAGAGGAGCCCCTTTGTCCATAGAAGAAATTGCGATGCTATAAAATTATAGAATTCCCAAGAAACTGCAAATTTCAAAATAGTTGTTTTGAAGGATTAAATCTGTGTCCAATCATCTATAGAGAGGTCAGATTGTCGAAAGAGCTCTTTGCCTTGCTTAGAATATTTCTTAATTCCAAAGAAATTGCAAATTACAGAAAAACCATTTACAAGCATTGAAACAATGCACAATTCTCTATATTGAGGCCTGTGTGTCGAAACAACACTTTGCGATGCTTAAACATTCCCTAATTCCAAGGAAGCCGCAAATTACAGAGAAGAAATTTAAGCGCATTGAAACAATGGGCAATTCATCATGATGAAGCCTGTTTGTCCAAAGAACAGTCTGTGATGCTTGATGCATTCCATAATTACAAAGTGACCGGAAATTTCTAAAGAGCTATTTACAAGCTTGGAAATAATTCCCAATTCATATTGATTAGTCCAATTTGTCAAAAGAACACTCTAGGACGTTTGGAACGTTACAGAATTCCCAAGAAGCCACAATATTCAGAAAAGCAATTTTCCATCTTGGAAGCAATGCGCAATTCACGATAGAGGAGCCCCTTTGTCCATAGAAGAAATTGCGATGCTATAAAATTATAGAATTCCCAAGAAACTGCAAATTTCAAAATAATTGTTTTGAAGGATTAAATCTGTTGCCAATTCTCTATAGAGAGGTCAGTTTGTGGAAAGAGCTCTTTGCCTTGCTTAGAATATTTCTTATTTCCAAAGAAATTGCAACTTACAGAAAAGCCATTTACAAGCATTGAAACAATGCGCAATTCATATTGATTAGGCCAATTTGTCAAAAGAACACTATAGGACGTTTGAAACATTACAGAATTCCCAAGAAGCTGCAAATTTTAGAAAAGCAATTTTCCATCTTGGAAGCAATGCGCAATTCACGATAGAGGAGCCCCTTTGTCCATAGAAGACATTGCGATGCTATAAAATTATAGAATTCCCAAGAAACAGCTAATTTCAAAATAGTTGTTTTGAAGGATTAAATCTGTGCCCAATTCTCTATAGAGAGGTCAGTTTGTCGAAAGAGCTCTTTGCCTTGCTTAGAATATTTCTTAATTCCAAAGAAATTGCAAATAACAGAAAAGCCATTTACAAGCATTGAAAGAATGTGCAATTCATCATGATGAAGCCTGTTTGTCCAAAGAACAGTCTGTGATGCTTGATGCATTCCATAATTACAAAGTGACCGGAAATTTCTAAAGAGCTATTTACAAGCTTGGAAATAATTCCCAATTCATATTGATTAGTCCAATTTGTCAAAAGAACACTCTAGGACGTTTGGAACGTTACAGAATTCCCAAGAAGCCACAATATTCAGAAAAGCAATTTTCCATCTTGGAAGCAATGCGCAATTCACGATAGAGGAGCCCCTTTGTCCATAGAAGAAATTGCGATGCTATAAAATTATAGAATTCCCAAGAAACTGCAAATTTCAAAATAATTGTTTTGAAGGATTAAATCTGTTGCCAATTCTCTATAGAGAGGTCAGTTTGTGGAAAGAGCTCTTTGCCTTGCTTAGAATATTTCTTATTTCCAAAGAAATTGCAACTTACAGAAAAGCCATTTACAAGCATTGAAACAATGCGCAATTCATATTGATTAGGCCAATTTGTCAAAAGAACACTATAGGACGTTTGAAACATTACAGAATTCCCAAGAAGCTGCAAATTTTAGAAAAGCAATTTTCCATATTGGAAGCAATGCGCAATTCACGATAGAGGAGCCCCTTTGTCCATAGAAGACATTGCGATGCTATAAAATTATAGAATTCCCAAGAAACAGCTAATTTCAAAATAGTTGTTTTGAAGGATTAAATCTGTGCCCAATTCTCTATAGAGAGGTCAGTTTGTCGAAAGAGCTCTTTGCCTTGCTTAGAATATTTCTTAATTCCAAAGAAATTGCAAATAACAGAAAAGCCATTTACAAGCATTGAAAGAATGTGCAATTCTCCATATTGAGGCCTGCTTGTCGAAACAACACTTTGCCATGCTTAAACATTCCCTAATTCCAAGGAAGCCGCAAATTACAGAGAAGAAATTTAAGCGCATTGAAACAATGCGCAATTCATCATGATGAAGCCTGTTTGTCCAAAGAACAGTCTGTGATGCTTGATGCATTCCATAATTGCAAAGTGACCGGAAATTTCTAAAGAGTTATTTACAAGCTTTGAAATAATTCCCAATTCATATTGATTAGGCCAATTTGTCAAAAGAACACTCTAGGACGTTTGGAACATTACAGAATTCCCAAGAAGCCACAATATTCAGAAAAGTAATTTTCCATCTTGGAAGCAATGCGCAATTCACGATAGAGGAACCCCTTTGTCCATAGAAGAAATTGCGATGCTATAAAATTATAGAATTCCCAAGAAACTGCAAATTTTAAAATTGCTGTTTTGAAGGATTAAATCTGTGCCCAATTCTCTATAGAGAGGTCAGCTTGTGGAAAGAGCTCTTTGCCTTGCTTAGAATATTTCTTATTTCCAAAGAAATTGCAAATTACAGAAAAGCCATTTACAAGCATTGAAACAATGCGCAATTCATATTGATTAGGCCAATTTGTCAAAAGAACACTATAGGATGTTTGAAACATTACAGAATTCCCAAGAAGCTGCACATTTTAGAAAAGCAATTTTCCATCTTGGAAGCAATGCGAAATTCACGATAGAGGAGCTCCTTTGTCCATAGAAGACATTGGGATGCTATAAAATTATAGAATTCCCAAGAAACAGCAAATTACAAAATAATTGTTTTGTAGGATTAAATCTGTGCCCAATTCTCTATAGAGAGGTCAGTTTGTCGAAAGAGCTCTTTGCCTTGCTTAGAATATTTCTTAATTCCAAAGAAATTGCAAATAACAGAAAAGCCATTTACAAGCATTGAAAGAATGTGCAATTCTCCATATTGAGGCCTGCTTGTCGAAACAACACTTTGCCATGCTTAAACATTCCCTAATTCCAAGGAAGCCGCAAATTACAGAGAAGAAATTTAAGCGCATTGAAACAATGCGCAATTCATCATGATGAAGCCTGTTTGTCCAAAGAACAGTCTGTGATGCTTGATGCATTCCATAATTGCAAAGTGACCGGAAATTTCTAAAGAGTTATTTACAAGCTTTGAAATAATTCCCAATTCATATTGATTAGGCCAATTTGTCAAAAGAACACTCTAGGACGTTTGGAACATTACAGAATTCCCAAGAAGCCATAATATTCAGAAAAGTAATTTTCCATCTTGGAAGCAATGCGCAATTCACGATAGAGGAGCTCCTTTGTCCATAGAAGACATTGGGATGCTATAAAATTATAGAATTCCCAAGAAACAGCAAATTACAAAATAATTGTTTTGTAGGATTAAATCTGTGCCCAATTCTCTATAGAGAGGTCAGTTTGTCGAAAGAGCTCTTTGCCTTGCTTAGAATATTTCTTAATTCCAAAGAAATTGCAAATAACAGAAAAGCCATTTACAAGCATTGAAACAATGCGCAATTCTTAATGATGAAGCCTGTTTGTCCAAAGAACACTGTGTGATGCTTGATGCATTCCATAATTCCAAACAGACCGGAATTTTTTAATGAGCTATTTACATCTCTATATTGAGGCCTGCTTGTCGAATCAACACTTTGTGATGTTTAAACATTCCCTAATTCCAGAGAAACCGCTAATTACAGAGAAGAAATTTAAGTGCATTGAAACAATGCGCAATTCATCATGATGAAGCCTGTTTGTCCGAAGAACAGTCTGTGATGCTTCATGCATTCCATAATTCCAAAGTGGCGGAAATTTCTAAAGAGCTATTTACAAGCTTTGAAATAATTCCCTATTCATATTGATCAGGCCAATTTGTCAAAAGAACACTCTAGGACGTTTGGAACATTACAGAATTCCCAAGAAGTCACAATATTCAGAAAAGCAATTTTCCATCTTGGAAGCAATGCGCAATTCACGATAGAGGAGCCCCTTTGTCCATAGAAGAAATTGCGATGCTATAAAATTATAGAATTCCCAAGAAACTGCAAATTTCAAAATAGTTGTTTTGAAGGATTAAATCTGTGTCCAATCATCTATAGAGAGGTCAGTTTGTCGAAAGAGCTCTTTCCCTTGCTTAGAATATTTCTTATTTCCAAAGAAATTGCAACTTACAGAAAAGCCATTTACAAGCATTGAAACAATGCGCAATTCATATTGATTAGGCCAATTTGTCAAAAGAACACTATAGGACGTTTGAAACATTACAGAATTCCCAAGAAGCTGTAAATTTTAGAAAAGCAATTTTCCATCTTGGAAGCAATGCGCAATTCACGATAGAGGAGCCCCTTTGTCCATAGAAGACATTGCGATGCTATAAAATTATAGAATTCCCAAGAAACAGCTAATTTCAAAATAGTTGTTTTGAAGGATTAAATCTGTGCCCAATTCTCTATAGAGAGGTCAGTTTGTCGAAAGAGCTCTTTGCCTTGCTTAGAATATTTCTTAATTCCAAAGAAATTGCAAATAACAGAAAAGCCATTTACAAGCATTGAAAGAATGTGCAATTCTCCATATTGAGGCCTGCTTGTCGAAACAACACTTTGCGATGCTTAAACATTCCCTAATTCCAAGGAAGCCGCAAATTACAGAGAAGAAATTTAAGCGCATTGAAACAATGGGCAATTCATCATGATGAAGCCTGTTTGTCCAAAGAACAGTCTGTGATTCTTGATGCATTCCATAATTAAAAAGTGACCGGAAATTTCTAAAGAGCTATTTACAAGCTTGGAAATAATTCCCAATTCATATTTATTAGTCCAATTTGTCAAAAGAACACTCTAGGACGTTTGGAACGTTACAGAATTCCCAAGAAGCCACAATATTCAGAAAAGCAATTTTCCATCTTGGAAGCAATGCGCAATTCACGATAGAGGAGCCCCTTTGTCCATAGAAGAAATTGCGATGCTATAAAATTATAGAATTCCCAAGAAACTGCAAATTTCAAAATAATTGTTTTGAAGGATTAAATCTGTTGCCAATTCTCTATAGAGAGGTCAGTTTGTGGAAAGAGCTCTTTGCCTTGCTTAGAATATTTCTTAATTCCAAAGAAATTGCAACTTACAGAAAAGCCATTTACAAGCATTGAAACAATGCGCAATTCATATTGATTAGGCCAATTTGTCAAAAGAACACTATAGGACGTTTGAAACATTACAGAATTCCCAAGAAGCTGCAAATTTTAGAAAAGCAATTTTCCATCTTGGAAGCAATGCGCAATTCACGATAGAGGAGCCCCTTTGTCCATAGAAGACATTGCGATGCTATAAAATTATAGAATTCCCAAGAAACAGCTAATTTCAAAATAGTTGTTTTGAAGGATTAAATCTGTGCCCAATTCTCTATAGAGAGGTCAGTTTGTCGAAAGAGCTCTTTGCCTTGCTTAGAATATTTCTTAATTCCAACGAAATTGCAAATAACAGAAAAGCCATTTACAAGCATTGAAAGAATGTGCAATTCTCCATATTGAGGCCTGCTTGTCGAAACAACACTTTGCCATGCTTAAACATTCCCTAATTCCAAGGAAGCAGCAAATTACAGAGAAGAAATTTAAGCGCATTGAAACAATGCGCAATTCATCATGATGAAGCCTGTTTGTCCAAAGAACAGTCTGTGATGCTTGATGCATTCCATAATTGCAAAGTGACCGGAAATTTCTAAAGAGTTATTTACAAGCTTTGAAATAATTCCCAATTCATATTGATTAGGCCAATTTGTCAAAAGAACACTCTAGGACGTTTGGAACATTACAGAATTCCCAAGAAGCCACAATATTCAGAAAAGTAATTTTCCATCTTGGAAGCAATGCGCAATTCACGATAGAGGAGCCCCTTTGTCCATAGAAGAAATTGCGATGCTATAAAATTATAGAATTCCCAAGAAACTGCAAATTTCAAAATTGCTGTTTTGAAGGATTAAATCTGTGCCCAATTCTCTATAGAGAGGTCAGTTTGTGGAAAGAGCTCTTTGCCTTGCTTAGAATATTTCTTATTTCCAAAAAAATTGCAAATTACAGAAAAGCCATTTACAAGCATTGAAACAATGCGCAATTCATATTGATTAGGCCAATTTGTCAAAAGAACACTATAGGACGTTTGAAACATTACAGAATTCCCAAGAAGCTGCAAATTTTAGAAAAGCAATTTTCCATCTTGGAAGCAATGCGAAATTCACGATAGAGGAGCTCCTTTGTCCATAGAAGACATTGGGATGCTATAAAATTATAGAATTCCCAAGAAACAGCAAATTACAAAATAATTGTTTTGTAGGATTAAATCTGTGCCCAATTCTCTATAGAGAGGTCAGTTTGTCGAAAGAGCTCTTTGCCTTGCTTAGAATATTTCTTAATTCCAAAGAAATTGCAAATAACAGAAAAGCCATTTACAAGCATTGAAACAATGCGCAATTCTTAATGATGAAGCCTGTTTCTCCAAAGAACACTGTGTGATGCTTGATGCATTCCATAATTCCAAACAGACCGGAATTTTTTAATGAGCTATTTACATCTCTATATTGAGGCCTGCTTGTCGAATCAACACTTTGTGATGCTTAAACATTCCCTAATTCCAGAGAAACCGCTAATTACAGAGAAGAAATTTAAGTGCATTGAAACAATGCGCAATTCATCATGATGAAGCCTGTTTGTCCAAAGAACAGTCTGTGATGCTTCATGCATTCCATAATTCCAAAGTGGCGGAAATTTCTAAAGAGCTATTTACAAGCTTTGAAATAATTCCCTATTCATATTGATCAGGCCAATTTGTCAAAAGAACACTCTAGGACGTTTGGAACATTACAGAATTCCCAAGAAGCCACAATATTCAGAAAAGCAATTTTCCATCTTGGAAGCAATGCGCAATTCACGATAGAGGAGCCCCTTTGTCCATAGAAGAAATTGCGATGCTATAAAATTATAGAATTCCCAAGAAACTGCAAATTTCAAAATAGTTGTTTTGAAGGATTAAATCTGTGTCCAATCATCTATAGAGAGGTCAGTTTGTCGAAAGAGCTCTTTCCCTTGCTTAGAATATTTCTTAATTCCAAAGAAATTGCAAATTACAGAAAAACCATTTACAAGCATTGAAACAATGCGCAATTCTCTATATTGAGGCCTGCTTGTCGAAACAACACTTTGCGATGCTTAAACATTCCCTAATTCCAAGGAAGCCGCAAATTACAGAGAAGAAATTTAAGCGCATTGAAACAATGCGCAATTCATATTGATTAGGCCAATTTGTCAAAAGAACACTATAGGACGTTTGAAACATTACAGAATTCCCAAGAAGCTGCAAATTTTAGAAAAGCAATTTTCCATCTTGGAAGCAATGCGCAATTCACGATAGAGGAGCCCCTTTGTCCATAGAAGACATTGCGATGCTATAAAATTATAGAATTCCCAAGAAACAGCTAATTTCAAAATAGTTGTTTTGAAGGATTAAATCTGTGCCCAATTCTCTATAGAGAGGTCAGTTTGTCGAAAGAGCTCTTTGCCTTGCTTAGAATATTTCTTAATTCCAAAGAAATTGCAAATAACAGAAAAGCCATTTACAAGCATTGAAAGAATGTGCAATTCTCCATATTGAGGCCTGCTTGTCGAAACAACACTTTGCGATGCTTAAACATTCCCTAATTCCAAGGAAGCCGCAAATTACAGAGAAGAAATTTAAGCGCATTGAAACAATGGGCAATTCATCATGATGAAGCCTGTTTGTCCAAAGAACAGTCTGTGATGCTTGATGCATTCCATAATTACAAAGTGACCGGAAATTTCTAAAGAGCTATTTACAAGCTTGGAAATAATTCCCAATTCATATTGATTAGTCCAATTTGTCAAAAGAACACTCTAGGACGTTTGGAACGTTACAGAATTCCCAAGAAGCCACAATATTCAGAAAAGCAATTTTCCATCTTGGAAGCAATGCGCAATTCACGATAGAGGAGCCCCTTTGTCCATAGAAGAAATTGCGATGCTATAAAATTATAGAATTCCCAAGAAACTGCAAATTTCAAAATAATTGTTTTGAAGGATTAAATCTGTTGCCAATTCTCTATAGAGAGGTCAGTTTGTGGAAAGAGCTCTTTGCCTTGCTTAGAATATTTCTTATTTCCAAAGAAATTGCAACAGAAAAGCCATTTACAAGCATTGAAACAATGCGCAATTCATATTGATTAGGCCAATTTGTCAAAAGAACACTATAGGACGTTTGAAACATTACAGAATTCCCAAGAAGCTGCAAATTTTAGAAAAGCAATTTTCCATCTTGGAAGCAATGCGCAATTCACGATAGAGGAGCCCCTTTGTCCATAGAAGACATTGCGATGCTATAAAATTATAGAATTCCCAAGAAACAGCTAATTTCAAAATAGTTGTTTTGAAGGATTAAATCTGTGCCCAATTCTCTATAGAGAGGTCAGTTTGTCGAAAGAGCTCTTTGCCTTGCTTAGAATATTTCTTAATTCCAAAGAAATTGCAAATAACAGAAAAGCCATTTACAAGCATTGAAAGAATGTGCAATTCTCCATATTGAGGCCTGCTTGTCGAAACAACACTTTGCGATGCTTAAACATTCCCTAATTCCAAGGAAGCCGCAAATTACAGAGAAGAAATTTAAGCGCATTGAAACAATGGGCAATTCATCATGATGAAGCCTGTTTGTCCAAAGAACAGTCTGTGATGCTTGATGCATTCCATAATTACAAAGTGACCGGAAATTTCTAAAGAGCTATTTACAAGCTTGGAAATAATTCCCAATTCATATTGATTAGTCCAATTTGTCAAAAGAACACTCTAGGACGTTTGGAACGTTACAGAATTCCCAAGAAGCCACAATATTCAGAAAAGCAATTTTCCATCTTGGAAGCAATGCGCAATTCACGATAGAGGAGCCCCTTTGTCCATAGAAGAAATTGCGATGCTATAAAATTATAGAATTCCCAAGAAACTGCAAATTTCAAAATAATTGTTTTGAAGGATTAAATCTGTTGCCAATTCTCTATAGAGAGGTCAGTTTGTGGAAAGAGCTCTTTGCCTTGCTTAGAATATTTCTTATTTCCAAAGAAATTGCAACTTACAGAAAAGCCATTTACAAGCATTGAAACAATGCGCAATTCATATTGATTAGGCCAATTTGTCAAAAGAACACTATAGGACGTTTGAAACATTACAGAATTCCCAAGAAGCTGCAAATTTTAGAAAAGCAATTTTCCATCTTGGAAGCAATGCGCAATTCACGATAGAGGAGCCCCTTTGTCCATAGAAGACATTGCGATGCTATAAAATTATAGAATTCCCAAGAAACAGCTAATTTCAAAATAGTTGTTTTGAAGGATTAAATCTGTGCCCAATTCTCTATAGAGAGGTCAGTTTGTCGAAAGAGCTCTTTGCCTTGCTTAGAATATTTCTTAATTCCAAAGAAATTGCAAATAACAGAAAAGCCATTTACAAGCATTGAAAGAATGTGCAATTCTCCATATTGAGGCCTGCTTGTCGAAACAACACTTTGCCATGCTTAAACATTCCCTAATTCCAAGGAAGCCACAAATTACAGAGAAGAAATTTAAGCGCATTGAAACAATGCGCAATTCATCATGATGAAGCCTGTTTGTCCAAAGAACAGTCTGTGATGCTTGATGCATTCCATAATTGCAAAGTGACCGGAAATTTCTAAAGAGTTATTTACAAGCTTTGAAATAATTCCCAATTCATATTGATTAGGCCAATTTGTCAAAAGAACACTTTAGGACGTTTGGAACATTACAGAATTCCCAAGAAGCCACAATATTCAGAAAAGTAATTTTCCATCTTGGAAGCAATGCGCAATTCACGATAGAGGAACCCCTTTGTCCATAGAAGAAATTGCGATGCTATAAAATTATAGAATTCCCAAGAAACTGCAAATTTCAAAATTGCTGTTCTGAAGGATTAAATATGTGCCCAATTCTCTATAGAGAGGTCAGTTTGTGGAAAGAGCTCTTTGCCTTGCTTAGAATATTTCTTATTTCCAAAGAAATTGCAAATCACAGAAAAGCCATTTACAAGCATTGAAACAATGCGCAATTCATATTGATTAGGCCAATTTGTCAAAAGAACACTATAGGACGTTTGAAACATTACAGAATTCCCAAGAAGCTGCAAATTTTAGAAAAGCAATTTTCCATCTTGGAAGCAATGCGAAATTCACGATAGAGGAGCTCCTTTGTCCATAGAAGACATTGGGATGCTATAAAATTATAGAATTCCCAAGAAACAGCAAATTACAAAATAATTGTTTTGTAGGATTAAATCTGTGCCCAATTCTCTATAGAGAGGTCAGTTTGTCGAAAGAGCTCTTTGCCTTGCTTAGAATATTTCTTAATTCCAAAGAAATTGCAAATAACAGAAAAGCCATTTACAAGCATTGAAACAATGCGCAATTATTAATAATGAAGCCTGTTTGTCCAAAGAACACTGTGTGATGCTTGATGCATTCCATAATTCCAAACAGACCGGAATTTTTTAATGAGCTATTTACATCTCTATATTGAGGCCTGCTTGTCGAATCAACACTTTGTGATGCTTAAACATTCCCTAATTCCAGAGAAACCGCTAATTACAGAGAAGAAATTTAAGTGCATTGAAACAATGCGCCATTCATCATGATGAAGCCTGTTTGTCAAAAGAACAGTCTGTGATGCTTCATGCATTCCATAATTCCAAAGTGGCGGAAATTTCTAAAGAGCTATTTACAAGCTTTGAAATAATTCCCTATTCATATTGATCAGGCCAATTTGTCAAAAGAACACTCTAGGACGTTTGGAACATTACAGAATTCCCAAGAAGCCACAATATTCAGAAAAGCAATTCTCCATCTTGGAAGCAATGCGCAATTCACTATAGAGGAGCCCCTTTGTCCATAGAAGACATTGCGATGCTATAAAATTATAGAATTCCCAAGAAACAGCTAATTTCAAAATAGTTGTTTTGAAGGATTAAATCTGTGCCCAATTCTCTATAGAGAGGTCAGTTTGTCGAAAGAGCTCTTTGCCTTGCTTAGAATATTTCTTAATTCCAAAGAAATTGCAAATAACAGAAAAGCCATTTACAAGCATTGAAAGAATGTGCAATTCTCCATATTGAGGCCTGCTTGTCGAAACAACACTTTGCCATGCTTAAACATTCCCTAATTCCAAGGAAGCCGCAAATTACAGAGAAGAAATTTAAGCGCATTGAAACAATGCGCAATTCATCATGATGAAGCCTGTTTGTCCAAAGAACAGTCTGTGATGCTTGATGCATTCCATAATTGCAAAGTGACCGGAAATTTCTAAAGAGTTATTTACAAGCTTTGAAATAATTCCCAATTCATATTGATTAGGCAAATTTGTCAAAAGAACACTCTAGGACGTTTGGAACATTACAGAATTCCCAAGAAGCCACAATATTCCGAAAAGTAATTTTCCATCTTTGAAGCAATGCGCAATTCACGATAGAGGAGCCCCTTTGTCCATAGAAGAAATTGCGATGCTATAAAATTATAGAATTCCCAAGAAACTGCAAATTTCAAAATTGCTGTTTTTAAGGATTAAATCTGTGCCCAATTCTCTATAGAGAGGTCAGTTTGTGGAAAGAGCTCTTTGCCTTGCTTAGAATATTTCTTATTTCCAAAGAAATTGCAAATTACAGAAAAGCCATTTACAAGCATTGAAACAATGCGCAATTCATATTGATTAGGCCAATTTGTCAAAAGAACACTATAGGACGTTTGAAACATTACAGAATTCCCAAGAAGCTGCAAATTTTAGAAAAGCAATTTTCCATCTTGGAAGCAATGCGAAATTCACGATAGAGGAGCTCCTTTGTCCATAGAAGACATTGGGATGCTATAAAATTATAGAATTCCCGAGAAACAGCAAATTACAAAATAATTGTTTTGTAGGATTAAATCTGTGCCTAATTCTCTATAGAGAGGTCAGTTTGTCGAAAGAGCTCTTTGCCTTGCTTAGAATATTTCTTAATTCCAAAGAAATTGCAAATAACAGAAAAGCCATTTACAAGCATTGAAACAATGCGCAATTCTTAATGATGAAGCCTGTTTGTCCAAAGAACACTGTGTGATGCTTGATGCATTCCATAATTCTAAACAGACCGGAATTTTTTAATGAGCTATTTACATCTCTATATTGAGGCCTGCTTGTCGAATCAACACTTTGTGATGCTTAAACATTCCCTAATTCCAGAGAAACCGCTAATTACAGAGAAGAAATTTAAGTGCATTGAAACAATGCGCAATTCATCATGATGAAGCCTGTTTGTCCAAAGAACAGTCTGTTATGCTTCATGCATTCCATAATTCCAAAGTGGCGGAAATTTCTAAAGAGCTATTTACAAGCTTTGAAATAATTCCCTATTCATATTGATCAGGCCAATTTGTCAAAAGAACACTCTAGGACGTTTGGAACATTACAGAATTCCCAAGAAGCCACAATATTCAGAAAAGCAATTTTCCATCTTGGAAGCAATGCGCAATTCACGATAGAGGAGCCCCTTTGTCCATAGAAGAAATTGCGATGCTATAAAATTATAGAATTCCCAAGAAACTGCAAATTTCAAAATAGTTGTTTTGAAGGATTAAATCTGTGTCCAATCATCTATAGAGAGGTCAGTTTGTCGAAATAGCTCTTTCCCTTGCTTAGAATATTTCTTAATTCCAAAGAAATTGCAAATAACAGAAAAGCCATTTACAAGCATTGAAAGAATGTGCAATTCTCCATATTGAGGCCTGCTTGTCGAAACAACACTTTGCGATGCTTAAACATTCCCTAATTCCAAGGAAGCCGCAAATTACAGAGAAGAAATTTAAGCGCATTGAAACAATGGGCAATTCATCATGATGAAGCCTGTTTGTCCAAAGAACAGTCTGTGATGCTTGATGCATTCCATAATTGCAAAGTGACCGGAAATTTCTAAAGAGTTATTTACAAGCTTGGAAATAATTCCCAATTCATATTGATTAGTCCAATTTGTCAAAAGAACACTCTAGGACGTTTGGAACGTTACAGAATTCCCAAGAAGCCACAATATTCAGAAAAGCAATTTTCCATCTTGGAAGCAATGCGCAATTCACGATAGAGGAGCCCCTTTGTCCATAGAAGGAATTGCGATGCTATAAAATTATAGAATTCCCAAGAAACTGCAAATTTCAAAATAATTGTTTTGAAGGATTAAATCTGTTGCCAATTCTCTATAGAGAGGTCAGTTTGTGGAAAGAGCTCTTTACCTTGCTTAGAATATTTCTTATTTCCAAAGAAATTGCAACTTACAGAAAAGCCATTTACAAGCATTGAAACAATGCGCAATTCATATTGATTAGGCCAATTTGTCAAAAGAACACTATAGGACGTTTGAAACATTACAGAATTCCCAAGAAGCTGCAAATTTTAGAAAAGCAATTTTCCATCTTGGAAGCAATGCGCAATTCACGATAGAGGAGCCCCTTTGTCCATAGAAGACATTGCGATGCTATAAAATTATAGAATTCCCAAGAAACAGCTAATTTCAAAATAGTTGTTTTGAAGGAATAAATCTGTGCCCAATTCTCTATAGAGAGGTCAGTTTGTCGAAAGAGCTCTTTGCCTTGCTTAGAATATTTCTTAATTCCAAAGAAATTGCAAATAACAGAAAAGCCATTTACAAGCATTGAAAGAATGTGCAATTCTCCATATTGAGGCCTGCTTGTCGAAACAACACTTTGCCATGCTTAAACATTCCCTAATTCCAAGGAAGCCGCAAATTATAGAGAAGAAATTTAAGCGCATTGAAACAATGCGCAATTTATCATGATGAAGCCTGTTTGTCCAAAGAACAGTCTGTGATGTTTGATGCATTCCATAATTGCAAAGTGACCGGAAATTTCTAAAGAGTTATTTACAAGCTTTGAAATAATTCCCAATTCATATTGATTAGGCCAATTTGTCAAAAGAACACTCTAGGACGTTTGGAACATTACAGAATTCCCAAGAAGCCACAATATTCAGAAAAGTAATTTTCCATCTTGGAAGCAATGCGCAATTCACGATAGAGGAGCCCCTTTGTCCATAGAAGAAATTGCGATGCTATAAAATTTTAGAATTCCCAAGAAACTGCAAATTTCAAAATTGTTGTTTTGAAGGATTAAATCTGTGCCCAATTCTCTATAGAGAGGTCAGTTTGTGGAAAGAGCTCTTTGCCTTGCTTAGAATATTTCTTATTTCCAAAGAAATTGCAAATTACAGAAAAGCCATTTACAAGCATTGAAAGAATGTGCAATTCTCTATATTGAGGCCTGCTTGTCGAAACAACACTTTGCGATGCTTAAACATTCCCTAATTCCAAGGAAGCCGCAAATTACAGAGAAGAAATTTAAGCGCATTGAAACAATGCGCAATTCATCATGATGAAGCCTGTTTGTCCAAAGAACAGTCCGTGATGCTTGATGCATTCCATAATTCCAAAGTGACCGGAAATTTCTAAAGAGCTATTTACAAGCTTTGAAATTATTCCCAATTCATATTGATTAGGCCAATTTGTCAAAAGAACACTCTAGTACGTTTGGAACATTACAGAATTACCAAGAAGCCACAATATTCAGAAAAGCAATTTTCCATCTTGGAAGCAATGCGCAATTCACGATAGAGGAGCCCCTTTGTCCATAGAAGAAATTGCGATGCTATAAAATTATAGAATTCCCAAGAAACTGCAAATTTCAAAATAGTTGTTTTGAAGGATTAAATCTGTGCCCAATTCTCTATAGAGAGGTCAGTTTGTTGAAAGAGCTCTTTGCCTTGCTTAGAATATTTCTTATTTCCAAAGAAATTGCAAATTACAGAAAAGCCATTTACAAGCATTGAAACAATGCGCAATTCATATTGATTAGGCCAATTTGTCAAAAGAACACTGTAGGACGTTTGAAACATTACAGAATTCCCAAGAAGCCGCAAATTTTAGAAAAGCAATTTTCCATCTTGGAATCAATGCGCAATTCACGATAAAGGAGCCCCTTTGTCCATAGAAGACATTGCGATGCTATAAAATTATAGAATTCCCAAGAAACTGCAAATTTCAAAATAGTTGTTTTGAAGGATTAAATCTGTGCCCAATTCTCTATAGAGAGGTCAGTTTGTGGAAAGAGCTATTTGCCTTGCTTAGAATATTTCTTATTTCCAAAGAAATTGCAAATTACAGAAAAGCCATTTACAAGCATTGAAACAATGCGCAATTCATATTGATTAGGCCAATTTGTCAAAAGAACACTATAGGACGTTTGAAACATTACAGAATTCCCAAGAAGCCGCAAATTTTAGAAAAGCAATTTTCCATCTTGGAAGCAATGCGCAATTCACGAGAAAGGAGCCCCTTTGTCCATAGAAGACATTGCGATGCTATAAAATTATAGAATTCCCAAGAAACAGCAAATTCCAAAATAGTTGTTTTGAAAGATTAAATCTGTTCCCAATTCTCTATAGAGAGGTCAGTTTGTCGAAAGAGCTCTTTGCCTTGCTTAGAATATTTCTTAATTCCAAAGAAATTGCAAATAACAGAAAAGCCATTTACAAGCATTGAAAGAATGTGCAATTCTCTATATTGAGGCCTACTTGTCGAAACAACACTTTGCGATGCTTAAACATTCCCTAATTCCAAGGAAGCCGCAAATTACAGAGAAGAAATTTAAGCGCATTGAAACAATGCGCAATTCATCATGATGAAGCCTGTTTGTCCAAAGAACAGTCTGTGATGCTTGATGCATTCCATAATTCTAAAGTGACTGGAAATTTCTAAAGAGCTATTTACAAGCATTGAAACAATTCCCAATTCATATTGATTAGTCCAATTTGTCAAAAGAACACTCTAGGACGTTTGAAACATTACAGAATTCCCAAGAAGCCGCAAAATTTAGAATAGCAATTTTCCATCTTGGAAGCAATGCGCAATTCACGATAGAGGAGCCCCTTTGTCCATAGAAGAAATTGCGATGCTATAAAATTATAGAATTCCCAAGAAACTGCAAATTTCAAAATAGTTGTTTTGAAGGATTAAATCTGTGCCCAATTCTCTATAGAGAGGTCAGTTTGTGGAAAGAGCTCTTTGCCTTGCTTAGAATATTTCTTATTTCCAAAGAAATTGCAAATTACAGAAAAGCCATTTACAAGCATTGAAACAATGCGCAATTCATATTGATTATGCCAATTTGTCAAAAGAACACTGTAGGACGTTTGAAACATTACAGAATTCCCAAGAAGCCGCAAATTTTAGAAAAGTAATTTTCCATCTTGGAAGCAATGCGCAATTCACGATAGAGGAGCCCCTTTGCCCATAGAAGACATTGGGATGCTAAAAATTATAGAATTCCCAAGAAACAGCAAATTTCAAAATATTTGTTTTGAAGGATTAAATCTGTGCCCAATTCTCTATAGAGAGGTCAGTTTGTCGAAAGAGCTCTTTGCCTTGCTTAGAATATTTCTTAATTTCAAAGAAATTGCAAATTGCAGAAAAACCATTTACAAGCATTGAAACAATGCGCAATTCTCTATATTGAGGCCTGCGTGTCGAAACAACACTTTGCGATGCTTAAACATTCCCTAATTCCAAGGAAACCGCAAATTACAGAGAAGAAATTTAAGCGCATTGAAACAATGCGCAATTCATCATGATGAAGCCTGTTTGTCCAAAGAACAGTCTGTGATGCTCGATGCATTCCATAATTGCAAAGTGACCGGAAATTTCTAAAGAGCTGTTTACAAGCTTTGAAATAATTCCCAATTCATATTGATTAGGCCAATTTGTCAAAAGATCACTCTAGGACGTTTGGAACATTACAGAATTCCCAAGAAGCCACAATATTTAGAAAAGCAATTTTCCATCTTGGAAGCAATGCGCAATTCACGATAGAGGAGCCCCTTTGTCAATAGAAGAAATTGCGATGCTATAAAATTATAGAATTCCCAAGAAACTGCAAATTTCAAAATAGTTGTTTTGAAGGATTAAATCTGTGCCCAATTCTCTATAGAGAGGTCAGTTTGTGGAAAGAGCTCTTTGCCTTGCTTAGAATATTTCTTATTTCCAAAGAAATTGCAAATTACAGAAAAGCCATTTACATGCATTGAAACAATGCGCAATTCATATTGATTAGGCCAATTTGTCAAAAGAACACTATAGGACGTTTGAAACATTACAGAATTCCCAAGAAGCCGCAAAATTTAGAAAAGCAATTTTCCATCTTGGAAGCAATGCGCAATTCACGATAGAGGAGCCCCTTTGCCCATAGAAGACATTGGGATGCTAAAAATTATAGAATTCCCAAGAAACAGCAAATTTCAAAATAGTTGTTTTGAAGGATTAAATCTGTGCCCAATTCTCTATAGAGAGGTCAGTTTGTGGAAAGAGCTCTTTGCCTTGCTTAGAATATTTCTTAATTTCAAAGAAATTGCAAATTGCATAAAAACCATTTACAAGCATTGAAACAATGCGCAATTCTCTATATTGAGGCCTGCGTGTCGAAACAACACTTTGCGATGCTTAAACATTCCCTAATTCCAAGGAAGCCGCAAATTACAGAGAAGAAATTTAAGCGCATTGAAACAATGCGCAATTCATCATGATGAAGCCTGTTTGTCCAAAGAACAGTCTGTGATGCTTGATGCATTCCATAATTGCAAAGTGACCGGAAATTTCTAAAGAGCTATTTACAAGCTTTGAAATAATTCCCAATTCATATTGATTAGGCCAATTTGTCAAAAGATCACTCTAGGACGTCTGGAACATTACAGAATTCCCAAGAAGCCACAATTTTTATAAAAGCAATTTTCCATTTCGGAAGCAATGCGCAATTCACGATAGAGGAGCCCCTTTGTCAATAGAAGAAATTGCGATGCTATAAAATTATAGAATTCCCAAGAAACTGCAAATTTCAAAATAGTTGTTTTGAAGGATTAAATCTGTGCCCAATTCTCTATAGAGAGGTCAGTTTGTGGAAAGAGCTCTTTGCCTTGCTTAGAATATTTCTTATTTCCAAAGAAATTGCAAATTACAGAAAGGCCATTTACAAGCATTGAAACAATGCGCAATTCATATTGATTAGGCCAATTTGTCAAAAGAACACTATAGGACGTTTGAAACATTACAGAATTCCCAAGAAGCCGCAAATTTTAGAAAAGCAATTTTCCATCTTGGAAGCAATGCGCAATTCACGATAGAGGAGCCCCTTTGTCCATAGAAGACATTGCGATGCTATAAAATTATAGAATTCCCAAGAAACAGCAAATTTCAAAACAGTTGTTTTGAAGGATTAAATCTGTGCCCAATTCTCTATAGAGAGGTCAGTTTGTGGAAAGAGCTCTTTGCCTTGCTTAGAATATTTCTTAATTCCAAAGCAATTGCAAATTACAGAAAAACCATTTACAAGCATTGAAACAATGCGCAATTCTCTATATCGAGGCCTGCGTGTCGAAACAACACTTTGCGATGCTTAAACATTCCCTAATTCCAAGGAAGCCGCAAATTACAGAGAATAAATTTAAGCGCATTGAAACAATGCGCAATTCATCATGATGAAGCCTGTTTGTCCAAATAACAGTCTGTTATGCTTGATGCATTCCATAATTGCAAAGTGACCGGAAATTTCTAAAGAGCTATTTACAAGCTTTGAAATAATTCCCAATTCATATTGATTAGGCCAATTTGTCAAAAGATCAATCTAGGACGTTTGGAACATTACAGAATTCCCAAGAAGCCACAATATTCAGAATAGCAATTTTCCATCTTGGAAGCAATGCGCAATTCACGATAGAGGAGCCCCTTTGTCCATAGAAGAAATTGCGATGCTATAGAATTATAGAATTCCCAAGAAACTGCAAATTTCAAAATAGTTGTTTTGAAGGATTAAATCTGTGCCCAATTCTCTATAGAGAGGTCAGTTTGTGGAAAGAGCTCTTTGCCTTGCTTAGAATATTTCTTATTTCCAAAGAAATTGCAAATTACAGAAAAGCCATTTACAAGCATTGAAACAATGCGCAATTCATATTGATTATGCCAATTTGTCAAAAGAACACTGTAGGACGTTTGAAACATTACAGAATTCCCAAGAAGCCGCAAATTTTAGAAAAGCAATTTTCCATCTTGGAAGCAATGCGCAATTCACGATAGAGGAGCCCCTTTGTCCATAGAAGACATTGCGATGCTATAAAATTATAGAATTCCCAAGAAACAGCAAATTTCAAAATAGTTGTTTTGAAGGATTAAATCTGTGCCCAATTCTCTATAGAGAGGTCAGTTTGTCGAAAGAGCTCTTTGCCTTGCTTAGAATATTTATTAATTCCAAAGAAATTGCAAATAACAGAAAAGCCATTTACAAGCATTGAAAGAATGTGCAATTCTCTATATTGAGGCCTGCTTGTCGAAACAACACTTTGCGATGCTTAAACATTCCCTAATTCCAAGGAAGCCGCAAATTACAGAGAAGAAATTTAAGCGCATTGAAACAATGCGCAATTCATCATGATGAAGCCTGTTTGTCCAAAGAACAGTCCGTGATGCTTGATGCATTCCATAATTCCAAAGTGACCGGAAATTTCTAAAGAGCTATTTACAAGCTTTGAAATTATTCCCAATTCATATTGATTAGGCCAATTTGTCAAAAGAACACTCTAGTACGTTTGGAACATTACAGAATTCCCAAGAAGCCACAATATTCAGAAAAGCAATTTTCCATCTTGGAAGCAATGCGCAATTCACGATAGAGGAGCCCCTTTGTCCATAGAAGAAATTGCGATGCTATAAAATTATAGAATTCCCAAGAAACTGCAAATTTCAAAATAGTTGTTTTGAAGGATTAAATCTGTGCCCAATTCTCTATAGAGAGTTCAGTTTGTGGAAAGAGCTCTTTGCCTTGCTTAGAATATTTCTTATTTCCAAAGAAATTGCAAATTACAGAAAAGCCATTTACAAGCATTGAAACAATGCGCAATTCATATTGATTAGGCCAATTTGTCAAAAGAACACTGTAGGACGTTTGAAACATTACAGAATTCCCAAGAAGCCGCAAATTTTAGAAAAGCAATTTTCCATCTTGGAAGCAATGCGCAATTCACGATAAAGGAGCCCCTTTGTCCATAGAAGACATTGCGATGCTATAAAATTATAGAATTCCCAAGAAACTGCAAATTTCAAAATAGTTGTTTTGAAGGATTAAATCTGTGCCCAATTCTCTATAGAGAGGTCAGTTTGTGGAAAGAGCTCTTTGCCTTGCTTAGAATATTTCTTATTTCCAAAGAAATTGCAAATTACAGAAAAGCCATTTACAAGCATTGAAACAATGCGCAATTCATATTGATTAGGCCAATTTGTCAAAAGAACACTATAGGACGTTTGAAACATTACAGAATTCCCAAGAAGCCGCAAATTTTAGAAAAGCAATTTTCCATCTTGGAAGCAATGCGCAATTCACGATAGAGGAGCCCCTTTGTCCATAGAAGACATTGCGATGCTATAAAATTATAGAATTCCCAAGAAACAGCAAATTTCAAAACAGTTGTTTTGAAGGATTAAATCTGTGCCCAATTCTCTATAGAGAGGTCAGTTTGTGGAAAGAGCTCTTTGCCTTGCTTAGAATATTTCTTAATTCCAAAGCAATTGCAAATTACAGAAAAACCATTTACAAGCATTGAAACAATGCGCAATTCTCTATATCGAGGCCTGCGTGTCGAAACAACACTTTGCGATGCTTAAACATTCCCTAATTCCAAGGAAGCCGCAAATTACAGAGAATAAATTTAAGCGCATTGAAACAATGCGCAATTCATCATGATGAAGCCTGTTTGTCCAAATAACAGTCTGTTATGCTTGATGCATTCCATAATTGCAAAGTGACCGGAAATTTCTAAAGAGCTATTTACAAGCTTTGAAATAATTCCCAATTCATATTGATTAGGCCAATTTGTCAAAAGATCAATCTAGGACGTTTGGAACATTACAGAATTCCCAAGAAGCCACAATATTCAGAATAGCAATTTTCCATCTTGGAAGCAATGCGCAATTCACGATAGAGGAGCCCCTTTGTCCATAGAAGAAATTGCGATGCTATAGAATTATAGAATTCCCAAGAAACTGCAAATTTCAAAATAGTTGTTTTGAAGGATTAAATCTGTGCCCAATTCTCTATAGAGAGGTCAGTTTGTGGAAAGAGCTCTTTGCCTTGCTTAGAATATTTCTTATTTCCAAAGAAATTGCAAATTACAGAAAAGCCATTTACAAGCATTGAAACAATGCGCAATTCATATTGATTATGCCAATTTGTCAAAAGAACACTGTAGGACGTTTGAAACATTACAAAATTCCCAAGAAGCCGCAAATTTTAGAAAAGCAATTTTCCATCGTGGAAGCAATGCGCAATTCACGATAGGGGGGCCCCTTTGTCCATAGAAGACATTGCGATGCTATAAAATTATAGAATTCCCAAGAAACAGCAAATTTCAAAATAGTTGTTTTGAAGGATTAAATCTGTGCCCAATTCTCTATAGAGAGGTCAGTTTGTCGAAAGAGCTCTTTGCCTTGCTTAGAATATTTATTAATTCCAAAGAAATTGCAAATAACAGAAAAGCCATTTACAAGCATTGAAAGAATGTGCAATTCTCTATATTGAGGCCTGCTTGTCGAAACAACACTTTGCGATGCTTAAACATTCCCTAATTCCAAGGAAGCCGCAAATTACAGAGAAGAAATTTAAGCGCATTGAAACAATGCGCAATTCATCATGATGAAGCCTGTTTGTCCAAAGAACAGTCCGTGATGCTTGATGCATTCCATAATTCCAAAGTGACCGGAAATTTCTAAAGAGCTATTTACAAGCTTTGAAATTATTCCCAATTCATATTGATTAGGCCAATTTGTCAAAAGAACACTCTAGTACGTTTGGAACATTACAGAATTCCCAAGAAGCCACAATATTCAGAAAAGCAATTTTCCATCTTGGAAGCAATGCGCAATTCACGATAGAGGAGCCCCTTTGTCCATAGAAGAAATTGCGATGCTATAAAATTATAGAATTCCCAAGAAACTGCAAATTTCAAAATAGTTGTTTTGAAGGATTAAATCTGTGCCCAATTCTCTATAGAGAGTTCAGTTTGTGGAAAGAGCTCTTTGCCTTGCTTAGAATATTTCTTATTTCCAAAGAAATTGCAAATTACAGAAAAGCCATTTACAAGCATTGAAACAATGCGCAATTCATATTGATTAGGCCAATTTGTCAAAAGAACACTGTAGGACGTTTGAAACATTACAGAATTCCCAAGAAGCCGCAAATTTTAGAAAAGCAATTTTCCATCTTGGAAGCAATGCGCAATTCACGATAAAGGAGCCCCTTTGTCCATAGAAGACATTGCGATGCTATAAAATTATAGAATTCCCAAGAAACTGCAAATTTCAAAATAGTTGTTTTGAAGGATTAAATCTGTGCCCAATTCTCTATAGAGAGGTCAGTTTGTGGAAAGAGCTCTTTGCCTTGCTTAGAATATTTCTTATTTCCAAAGAAATTGCAAATTACAGAAAAGCCATTTACAAGCATTGAAACAATGCGCAATTCATATTGATTAGGCCAATTTGTCAAAAGAACACTATAGGACGTTTGAAACATTACAGAATTCCCAAGAAGCCGCAAATTTTAGAAAAGCAATTTTCCATCTTGGAAGCAATGCGCAATTCACGAGAAAGGAGCCCCTTTGTCCATAGAAGACATTGCGATGCTATAAAATTATAGAATTCCCAAGAAACAGCAAATTCCAAAATAGTTGTTTTGAAAGATTAAATCTGTTCCCAATTCTCTATAGAGAGGTCAGTTTGTCGAAAGAGCTCTTTGCCTTGCTTAGAATATTTCTTAATTCCAAAGAAATTGCAAATAACAGAAAAGCCATTTACAAGCATTGAAAGAATGTGCAATTCTCTATATTGAGGCAAACTTGTCGAAACAACACTTTGCGATGCTTAAACATTCCCTAATTCCAAGGAAGCCGCAAATTACAGAGAAGAAATTTAAGCGCATTGAAACAATGCGCAATTCATCATGATGAAGCCTGTTTGTCCAAAGAACAGTCTGTGATGCTTGATGCATTCCATAATTCTAAAGTGACCGGAAATTTCTAAAGAGCTATTTACAAGCATTGAAACAATTCCCAATTCATATTGATTAGTCCAATTTGTCAAAAGAACACTCTAGGACGTTTGAAACATTACAGAATTACCAAGAAGCCGCAAAATTTAGAATAGCAATTTTCCATCTTGGAAGCAATGCGCAATTCACGATAGAGGAGCCCCTTTGTCCATAGAAGAAATTGCGATGCTATAAAATTATAGAATTCCCAAGAAACTGCAAATTTCAAAATAGTTGTTTTGAAGGATTAAATCTGTGCCCAATTCTCTATAGAGAGGTCAGTTTGTGGAAAGAGCTCTTTGCCTTGCTTAGAATATTTCTTATTTCCAAAGAAATTGAAAATTACAGAAAAGCCATTTACAAGCATTGAAACAATGCGCAATTCATATTGATTATGCCAATTTGTCAAAAGAACACTGTAGGACGTTTGAAACAATACAGAATTCCCAAGAAGCCGCAAATTTTAGAAAAGTAATTTTCCATCTTGGAAGCAATGCGCAATTCACGATAGAGGAGCCCCTTTGTCCATAGAAGAAATTGCGATGCTATAGAATTATAGAATTCCCAAGAAACTGCAAATTTCAAAATAGTTGTTTTGAAGGATTAAATCTGTGCCCAATTCTCTATAGAGAGGTCAGTTTGTCGAAAGAGCTCTTTGCCTTGCTTAGAATATTTATTAATTCCAAAGAAATTGCAAATAACAGAAAAGCCATTTACAAGCATTGAAAGAATGTGCAATTCTCTATATTGAGGCCTGCTTGTCGAAACAACACTTTGCGATGCTTAAACATTCCCTAATTCCAAGGAAGCCGCAAATTACAGAGAAGAAATTTAAGCGCATTGAAACAATGCGCAATTCATCATGATGAAGCCTGTTTGTCCAAAGAACAGTCCGTGATGCTTGATGCATTCCATAATTCCAAAGTGACCGGAAATTTCTAAAGAGCTATTTACAAGCTTTGAAATTATTCCCAATTCATATTGATTAGGCCAATTTGTCAAAAGAACACTCTAGTACGTTTGGAACATTACAGAATTCCCAAGAAGCCACAATATTCAGAAAAGCAATTTTCCATCTTGGAAGCAATGCGCAATTCACGATAGAGGAGCCCCTTTGTCCATAGAAGAAATTGCGATGCTATAAAATTATAGAATTCCCAAGAAACTGCAAATTTCAAAATAGTTGTTTTGAAGGATTAAATCTGTGCCCAATTCTCTATAGAGAGGTCAGTTTGTCGAAAGAGCTGTTTGCCTTGCTTAGAATATTTATTAATTCCAAAGAAATTGCAAATAACAGAAAAGCCATTTACAAGCATTGAAAGAATGTGCAATTCTCTATATTGAGGCCTGCTTGTCGAAACAACACTTTGCGATGCTTAAACATTCCCTAATTCCAAGGAAGCCGCAAATTACAGAGAAGAAATTTAATCGCATTGAAACAATGCGCAATTCATCATGATGAAGCCTGTTTGTCCAAAGAACAGTCTGTGATGCTTGATGCATTCCATAATTCCAAAGTGACCGGAAATTTCTAAAGAGCTATTTACAAGCTTTGAAATTATTCCCAATTCATATTGATTAGGCCAATTTGTCAAAAGAACACTCTAGTACGTTTGGAACATTACAGAATTCCCAAGAAGCCACAATATTCAGAAAAGCAATTTTCCATCTTGGAAGCAATGCGCAATTCACGATAGAGGAGCCCCTTTGTCCATAGAAGAAATTGCGATGCTATAAAATTATAGAATTCCCAAGAAACTGCAAATTTCAAAATAGTTGTTTTGAAGGATTAAATCTGTGCCCAATTCTCTATAGAGAGGTCAGTTTGTGGAAAGAGCTCTTTGCCTTGCTTAGAATATTTCTTATTTCCAAAGAAATTGCAAATTACAGAAAAGCCATTTACAAGCATTGAAACAATGCGCAATTCATATTGATTAGGCCAATTTGTCAAAAGAACACTATAGGACGTTTGAAACATTACAGAATTCCCAAGAAGCCGCAAATTTTAGAAAAGCAATTTTCCATCTTGGAAGCAATGCGCAATTCACGAGAGAGGAGCCCCTTTGTCCATAGAAGACATTGCGATGCTATAAAATTATAGAATTCCCAAGAAACAGCAAATTCCAAAATAGTTGTTTTGAAAGATTAAATCTGTTCCCAATTCTCTATAGAGAGGTCAGTTTGTCGAAAGAGCTCTTTGCCTTGCTTAGAATATTTCTTAATTCCAAAGAAATTGCAAATAACAGAAAAGCCATTTACAAGCATTGAAAGAATGTGCAATTCTCTATATTGAGGCCTGCTTGTCGAAACAACACTTTGCGATGCTTAAACATTCCCTAATTCCAAGGAAGCCGCAAATTACAGAGAAGAAATTTAATCGCATTGAAACAATGCGCAATTCATCATGATGAAGCCTGTTTGTCCAAAGAACAGTCTGTGATGCTTGATGCGTTCCATAATTCCAAAGTGACCGGAAATTTCTAAAGAGCTATTTACAAGCTTTGAAATTATTCCCAATTCATATTGATTAGGCCAATTTGTCAAAAGAACACTCTAGTACGTTTGGAACATTACAGAATTCCCAAGAAGCCACAATATTCAGAAAAGCAATTTTCCATCTTGGAAGCAATGCGCAATTCACGATAGAGGAGCCCCTTTGTCCATAGAAGAAATTGCGATGCTATAAAATTATAGAATTCCCAAGAAACTGCAAATTTCAAAATAGTTGTTTTGAAGGATTAAATCTGTGCCCAATTCTCTATAGAGAGGTCAGTTTGTGGAAAGAGCTCTTTGCCTTGCTTAGAATATTTCTTATTTCCAAAGAAATTGCAAATTACAGAAAAGCCATTTACAAGCATTGAAACAATGCGCAATTCATATTGATTAGGCCAATTTGTCAAAAGAACACTATAGGACGTTTGAAACATTACAGAATTCCCAAGAAGCCGCAAATTTTAGAAAAGCAATTTTCCATCTTGGAAGCAATGCGCAATTCACGAGAGAGGAGCCCCTTTGTCCATAGAAGACATTGCGATGCTATAAAATTATAGAATTCCCAAGAAACAGCAAATTCCAAAATAGTTGTTTTGAAAGATTAAATCTGTTCCCAATTTTCTATAGAGAGGTCAGTTTGTCGAAAGAGCTCTTTGCCTTGCTTAGAATATTTCTTAATTCCAAAGAAATTGCAAATAACAGAAAAGCCATTTACAAGCATTGAAAGAATGTGCAATTCTCTATATTGAGGCCTGCTTGTCGAAACAACACTTTGCGATGCTTAAACATTCCCTAATTCCAAGGAAGCCGCAAATTACAGAGAAGAAATTTAATCGCATTGAAACAATGCGCAATTCATCATGATGAAGCATGTTTGTCCAAAGAACAGTCTGTGATGCTTGATGCATTCCATAATTCCAAAGTGACCGGAAATTTCTAAAGAGCTATTTACAAGCTTTGAAATTATTCCCAATTCATATTGATTAGGCCAATTTGTCAAAAAAACACTCTAGGACGTTTGGAACATTACAGAATTCCCAAGAAGCCACAATATTCAGAAAAGCAATTTTCCATCTTGGAAGCAATGCGCAATTCACGATAGAGGAGCCCCTTTGTCCATAGAAGAAATTGCGATGCTATAAAATTATAGAATTCCCAAGAAACTGAAAATTTCAAAATAGTTGTTTTGAAGGATTAGATCTGTGGCCAATTCTTTATAGAGAGGTCAGTTTGTCGAAAGAGCTCTTTGCCTTGCTTAGAATATTTCTTATTTCCAAAGAAATTGCAAATTACAGAAAAGCCATTTACAAGCATTGAAACAATGCGCAATTCATATTGATTAGGCCAATTTGTCAAAAGAACACTGTAGGACGTTTGAAACATTACAGAATTCCCAAGAAGCCGCAAATTTTAGAAAAGCAATTTTCCATCTTGGAAGCAATGCGCAATTCACGATAAAGGAGCCCCTTTGTCCATAGAAGACATTGCGATGCTATAAAATTATAGAATTCCCAAGAAACTGCAAATTTCAAAATAGTTGTTTTGAAGGATTAAATCTGTGCCCAATTCTCTATAGAGAGGTCAGTTTGTGGAAAGAGCTCTTTGCCTTGCTTAGAATATTTCTTATTTCCAAAGAAATTGCAAATTACAGAAAAGCCATTTACAAGCATTGAAACAATGCGCAATTCATATTGATTAGGCCAATTTGTCAAAAGAACACTATAGGACGTTTGAAACATTACAGAATTCCCAAGAAGCCGCAAATTTTAGAAAAGCAATTTTCCATCTTGGAAGCAATGCGCAATTCACGATAGAGGAGCCCCTTTGTCCATAGAAGACATTGCGATGCTATAAAATTATAGAATTCCCAAGAAACAGCAAATTTCAAAACAGTTGTTTTGAAGGATTAAATCTGTGCCCAATTCTCTATAGAGAGGTCAGTTTGTGGAAAGAGCTCTTTGCCTTGCTTAGAATATTTCTTAATTCCAAAGCAATTGCAAATTACAGAAAAACCATTTACAAGCATTGAAACAATGCGCAATTCTCTATATCGAGGCCTGCGTGTCGAAACAACACTTTGCGATGCTTAAACATTCCCTAATTCCAAGGAAGCCGCAAATTACAGAGAATAAATTTAAGCGCATTGAAACAATGCGCAATTCATCATGATGAAGCCTGTTTGTCCAAATAACAGTCTGTTATGCTTGATGCATTCCATAATTGCAAAGTGACCGGAAATTTCTAAAGAGCTATTTACAAGCTTTGAAATAATTCCCAATTCATATTGATTAGGCCAATTTGTCAAAAGATCAATCTAGGACGTTTGGAACATTACAGAATTCCCAAGAAGCCACAATATTCAGAATAGCAATTTTCCATCTTGGAAGCAATGCGCAATTCACGATAGAGGAG
Organism: Haliclystus octoradiatus; assembly: GCA_916610825.1. Classification (NCBI taxonomy): domain Eukaryota; kingdom Metazoa; phylum Cnidaria; class Staurozoa; order Stauromedusae; family Haliclystidae; genus Haliclystus; species Haliclystus octoradiatus. The sequence continues at coordinate 27,241,949 of OU744447.1, read as the reverse complement.
CCCCTTTGTCCATAGAAGAAATTGCGATGCTATAGAATTATAGAATTCCCAAGAAACTGCAAATTTCAAAATAGTTGTTTTGAAGGATTAAATCTGTGCCCAATTCTCTATAGAGAGGTCAGTTTGTGGAAAGAGCTCTTTGCCTTGCTTAGAATATTTCTTATTTCCAAAGAAATTGCAAATTACAGAAAAGCCATTTACAAGCATTGAAACAATGCGCAATTCATATTGATTATGCCAATTTGTCAAAAGAACACTGTAGGACGTTTGAAACATTACAGAATTCCCAAGAAGCCGCAAATTTTAGAAAAGCAATTTTCCATCTTGGAAGCAATGCGCAATTCACGATAGAGGAGCCCCTTTGTCCATAGAAGACATTGCGATGCTATAAAATTATAGAATTCCCAAGAAACAGCAAATTTCAAAATAGTTGTTTTGAAGGATTAAATCTGTGCCCAATTCTCTATAGAGAGGTCAGTTTGTCGAAAGAGCTCTTTGCCTTGCTTAGAATATTTATTAATTCCAAAGAAATTGCAAATAACAGAAAAGCCATTTACAAGCATTGAAAGAATGTGCAATTCTCTATATTGAGGCCTGCTTGTCGAAACAACACTTTGCGATGCTTAAACATTCCCTAATTCCAAGGAAGCCGCAAATTACAGAGAAGAAATTTAAGCGCATTGAAACAATGCGCAATTCATCATGATGAAGCCTGTTTGTCCAAAGAACAGTCCGTGATGCTTGATGCATTCCATAATTCCAAAGTGACCGGAAATTTCTAAAGAGCTATTTACAAGCTTTGAAATTATTCCCAATTCATATTGATTAGGCCAATTTGTCAAAAGAACACTCTAGTACGTTTGGAACATTACAGAATTCCCAAGAAGCCACAATATTCAGAAAAGCAATTTTCCATCTTGGAAGCAATGCGCAATTCACGATAGAGGAGCCCCTTTGTCCATAGAAGAAATTGCGATGCTATAAAATTATAGAATTCCCAAGAAACTGCAAATTTCAAAATAGTTGTTTTGAAGGATTAAATCTGTGCCCAATTCTCTATAGAGAGTTCAGTTTGTGGAAAGAGCTCTTTGCCTTGCTTAGAATATTTCTTATTTCCAAAGAAATTGCAAATTACAGAAAAGCCATTTACAAGCATTGAAACAATGCGCAATTCATATTGATTAGGCCAATTTGTCAAAAGAACACTGTAGGACGTTTGAAACATTACAGAATTCCCAAGAAGCCGCAAATTTTAGAAAAGCAATTTTCCATCTTGGAAGCAATGCGCAATTCACGATAAAGGAGCCCCTTTGTCCATAGAAGACATTGCGATGCTATAAAATTATAGAATTCCCAAGAAACTGCAAATTTCAAAATAGTTGTTTTGAAGGATTAAATCTGTGCCCAATTTTCTATAGAGAGGTCAGTTTGTGGAAAGAGCTCTTTGCCTTGCTTAGAATATTTCTTATTTCCAAAGAAATTGCAAATTACAGAAAAGCCATTTACAAGCATTGAAACAATGCGCAATTCATATTGATTAGGCCAATTTGTCAAAAGAACACTATAGGACGTTTGAAACATTACAGAATTCCCAAGAAGCCGCAAATTTTAGAAAAGCAATTTTCCATCTTGGAAGCAATGCGCAATTCACGAGAAAGGAGCCCCTTTGTCCATAGAAGACATTGCGATGCTATAAAATTATAGAATTCCCAAGAAACAGCAAATTCCAAAATAGTTGTTTTGAAAGATTAAATCTGTTCCCAATTCTCTATAGAGAGGTCAGTTTGTCGAAAGAGCTCTTTGCCTTGCTTAGAATATTTCTTAATTCCAAAGAAATTGCAAATAACAGAAAAGCCATTTACAAGCATTGAAAGAATGTGCAATTCTCTATATTGAGGCAAACTTGTCGAAACAACACTTTGCGATGCTTAAACATTCCCTAATTCCAAGGAAGCCGCAAATTACAGAGAAGAAATTTAAGCGCATTGAAACAATGCGCAATTCATCATGATGAAGCCTGTTTGTCCAAAGAACAGTCTGTGATGCTTGATGCATTCCATAATTCTAAAGTGACCGGAAATTTCTAAAGAGCTATTTACAAGCATTGAAACAATTCCCAATTCATATTGATTAGTCCAATTTGTCAAAAGAACACTCTAGGACGTTTGAAACATTACAGAATTACCAAGAAGCCGCAAAATTTAGAATAGCAATTTTCCATCTTGGAAGCAATGCGCAATTCACGATAGAGGAGCCCCTTTGTCCATAGAAGAAATTGCGATGCTATAAAATTATAGAATTCCCAAGAAACTGCAAATTTCAAAATAGTTGTTTTGAAGGATTAAATCTGTGCCCAATTCTCTATAGAGAGGTCAGTTTGTGGAAAGAGCTCTTTGCCTTGCTTAGAATATTTCTTATTTCCAAAGAAATTGAAAATTACAGAAAAGCCATTTACAAGCATTGAAACAATGCGCAATTCATATTGATTATGCCAATTTGTCAAAAGAACACTGTAGGACGTTTGAAACAATACAGAATTCCCAAGAAGCCGCAAATTTTAGAAAAGTAATTTTCCATCTTGGAAGCAATGCGCAATTCACGATAGAGGAGCCCCTTTGTCCATAGAAGAAATTGCGATGCTATAGAATTATAGAATTCCCAAGAAACTGCAAATTTCAAAATAGTTGTTTTGAAGGATTAAATCTGTGCCCAATTCTCTATAGAGAGGTCAGTTTGTCGAAAGAGCTCTTTGCCTTGCTTAGAATATTTATTAATTCCAAAGAAATTGCAAATAACAGAAAAGCCATTTACAAGCATTGAAAGAATGTGCAATTCTCTATATTGAGGCCTGCTTGTCGAAACAACACTTTGCGATGCTTAAACATTCCCTAATTCCAAGGAAGCCGCAAATTACAGAGAAGAAATTTAAGCGCATTGAAACAATGCGCAATTCATCATGATGAAGCCTGTTTGTCCAAAGAACAGTCCGTGATGCTTGATGCATTCCATAATTCCAAAGTGACCGGAAATTTCTAAAGAGCTATTTACAAGCTTTGAAATTATTCCCAATTCATATTGATTAGGCCAATTTGTCAAAAGAACACTCTAGTACGTTTGGAACATTACAGAATTCCCAAGAAGCCACAATATTCAGAAAAGCAATTTTCCATCTTGGAAGCAATGCGCAATTCACGATAGAGGAGCCCCTTTGTCCATAGAAGAAATTGCGATGCTATAAAATTATAGAATTCCCAAGAAACTGCAAATTTCAAAATAGTTGTTTTGAAGGATTAAATCTGTGCCCAATTCTCTATAGAGAGGTCAGTTTGTCGAAAGAGCTGTTTGCCTTGCTTAGAATATTTATTAATTCCAAAGAAATTGCAAATAACAGAAAAGCCATTTACAAGCATTGAAAGAATGTGCAATTCTCTATATTGAGGCCTGCTTGTCGAAACAACACTTTGCGATGCTTAAACATTCCCTAATTCCAAGGAAGCCGCAAATTACAGAGAAGAAATTTAATCGCATTGAAACAATGCGCAATTCATCATGATGAAGCCTGTTTGTCCAAAGAACAGTCTGTGATGCTTGATGCATTCCATAATTCCAAAGTGACCGGAAATTTCTAAAGAGCTATTTACAAGCTTTGAAATTATTCCCAATTCATATTGATTAGGCCAATTTGTCAAAAGAACACTCTAGTACGTTTGGAACATTACAGAATTCCCAAGAAGCCACAATATTCAGAAAAGCAATTTTCCATCTTGGAAGCAATGCGCAATTCACGATAGAGGAGCCCCTTTGTCCATAGAAGAAATTGCGATGCTATAAAATTATAGAATTCCCAAGAAACTGCAAATTTCAAAATAGTTGTTTTGAAGGATTAAATCTGTGCCCAATTCTCTATAGAGAGGTCAGTTTGTGGAAAGAGCTCTTTGCCTTGCTTAGAATATTTCTTATTTCCAAAGAAATTGCAAATTACAGAAAAGCCATTTACAAGCATTGAAACAATGCGCAATTCATATTGATTAGGCCAATTTGTCAAAAGAACACTATAGGACGTTTGAAACATTACAGAATTCCCAAGAAGCCGCAAATTTTAGAAAAGCAATTTTCCATCTTGGAAGCAATGCGCAATTCACGAGAGAGGAGCCCCTTTGTCCATAGAAGACATTGCGATGCTATAAAATTATAGAATTCCCAAGAAACAGCAAATTCCAAAATAGTTGTTTTGAAAGATTAAATCTGTTCCCAATTCTCTATAGAGAGGTCAGTTTGTCGAAAGAGCTCTTTGCCTTGCTTAGAATATTTCTTAATTCCAAAGAAATTGCAAATAACAGAAAAGCCATTTACAAGCATTGAAAGAATGTGCAATTCTCTATATTGAGGCCTGCTTGTCGAAACAACACTTTGCGATGCTTAAACATTCCCTAATTCCAAGGAAGCCGCAAATTACAGAGAAGAAATTTAATCGCATTGAAACAATGCGCAATTCATCATGATGAAGCCTGTTTGTCCAAAGAACAGTCTGTGATGCTTGATGCATTCCATAATTCCAAAGTGACCGGAAATTTCTAAAGAGCTATTTACAAGCTTTGAAATTATTCCCAATTCATATTGATTAGGCCAATTTGTCAAAAGAACACTCTAGTACGTTTGGAACATTACAGAATTCCCAAGAAGCCACAATATTCAGAAAAGCAATTTTCCATCTTGGAAGCAATGCGCAATTCACGATAGAGGAGCCCCTTTGTCCATAGAAGAAATTGCGATGCTATAAAATTATAGAATTCCCAAGAAACTGCAAATTTCAAAATAGTTGTTTTGAAGGATTAAATCTGTGCCCAATTCTCTATAGAGAGGTCAGTTTGTGGAAAGAGCTCTTTGCCTTGCTTAGAATATTTCTTATTTCCAAAGAAATTGCAAATTACAGAAAAGCCATTTACAAGCATTGAAACAATGCGCAATTCATATTGATTAGGCCAATTTGTCAAAAGAACACTATAGGACGTTTGAAACATTACAGAATTCCCAAGAAGCCGCAAATTTTAGAAAAGCAATTTTCCATCTTGGAAGCAATGCGCAATTCACGAGAGAGGAGCCCCTTTGTCCATAGAAGACATTGCGATGCTATAAAATTATAGAATTCCCAAGAAACAGCAAATTCCAAAATAGTTGTTTTGAAAGATTAAATCTGTTCCCAATTTTCTATAGAGAGGTCAGTTTGTCGAAAGAGCTCTTTGCCTTGCTTAGAATATTTCTTAATTCCAAAGAAATTGCAAATAACAGAAAAGCCATTTACAAGCATTGAAAGAATGTGCAATTCTCTATATTGAGGCCTGCTTGTCGAAACAACACTTTGCGATGCTTAAACATTCCCTAATTCCAAGGAAGCCGCAAATTACAGAGAAGAAATTTAATCGCATTGAAACAATGCGCAATTCATCATGATGAAGCATGTTTGTCCAAAGAACAGTCTGTGATGCTTGATGCATTCCATAATTCCAAAGTGACCGGAAATTTCTAAAGAGCTATTTACAAGCTTTGAAATTATTCCCAATTCATATTGATTAGGCCAATTTGTCAAAAAAACACTCTAGGACGTTTGGAACATTACAGAATTCCCAAGAAGCCACAATATTCAGAAAAGCAATTTTCCATCTTGGAAGCAATGCGCAATTCACGATAGAGGAGCCCCTTTGTCCATAGAAGAAATTGCGATGCTATAAAATTATAGAATTCCCAAGAAACTGAAAATTTCAAAATAGTTGTTTTGAAGGATTAGATCTGTGGCCAATTCTTTATAGAGAGGTCAGTTTGTCGAAAGAGCTCTTTGCCTTGCTTAGAATATTTCTTATTTCCAAAGAAATTGCAAATTACAGAAAAGTCATTTACAAGCATTGAAACAATGTGCAATTCATATTGATTAGGCCAATTTGTTAAAAGAACACTCTAGGACGTTTGAAACATTACAGAATTCCCAAGAAACCACAATATTTAGAAAAGCAATTTGGAATGGTGGAAGCAATGCGCAATTCACGATAGAGGAGCCCTTTTGCCCATAAAAGACATTGCAATGCTAAAAATTATAGAATGCCCAAGAAACAGCAAATTTAAAAATAGTTGTTTTGAAGGATTAAATCTGTGCCCAACCCAATTCTCTATAGAGAGGTCAGTTTGTCGAATTAGCTCTTTGCCTTGCTTAGAATATTTCTTAATTCCAAAGAAATTGCAAATTACAGAAAAACCATTTACAAGCATTGAAACAATGCGCAATTCTCTATATTGAGGCCTGCGTGTCGAAACAACACTTTACGATGCTTAAACATTCCCTAATTCCAAGGAAGCCGCAAATTACAGAGAAGAAATTTAAGCGCATTGAAACAATGCGCAATTCATCATGATGAAGCCTGTTTGTCCAAAGAACAGTCTGTGATGCTTGATGCATTCCATAATTCCAAAGTGACCGGAAATTTCTAAAGAGCTATTTACAAGCTTTGAAATTATTCCCAATTCATATTGATTAGGCCAATTTGTCAAAAGAACACTCTAGTACGTTTGGAACATTACAGAATTCCCAAGAAGCCACAATATTCAGAAAAGCAATTTTCCATCTTGGAAGCAATGCGCAATTCACGATAGAGGAGCCCCTTTGTCCATAGAAGAAATTGCGATGCTATAAAATTATAGAATTCCCAAGAAACTGCAAATTTCAAAATAGTTGTTTTGAAGGATTAAATCTGTGCCCAATTCTCTATAGAGAGGTCAGTTTGTGGAAAGAGCTCTTTGCCTTGCTTAGAATATTTCTTATTTCCAAAGAAATTGCAAATTACAGAAAAGCCATTTACAAGCATTGAAACAATGCGCAATTCATATTGATTAGGCCAATTTGTCAAAAGAACACTATAGGACGTTTGAAACATTACAGAATTCCCAAGAAGCCGCAAATTTTAGAAAAGCAATTTTCCATCTTGGAAGCAATGCGCAATTCACGAGAGAGGAGCCCCTTTGTCCATAGAAGACATTGCGATGCTATAAAATTATAGAATTCCCAAGAAACAGCAAATTCCAAAATAGTTGTTTTGAAAGATTAAATCTGTTCCCAATTTTCTATAGAGAGGTCAGTTTGTCGAAAGAGCTCTTTGCCTTGCTTAGAATATTTCTTAATTCCAAAGAAATTGCAAATAACAGAAAAGCCATTTACAAGCATTGAAAGAATGTGCAATTCTCTATATTGAGGCCTGCTTGTCGAAACAACACTTTGCGATGCTTAAACATTCCCTAATTCCAAGGAAGCCGCAAATTACAGAGAAGAAATTTAATCGCATTGAAACAATGCGCAATTCATCATGATGAAGCATGTTTGTCCAAAGAACAGTCTGTGATGCTTGATGCATTCCATAATTCCAAAGTGACCGGAAATTTCTAAAGAGCTATTTACAAGCTTTGAAATTATTCCCAATTCATATTGATTAGGCCAATTTGTCAAAAAAACACTCTAGGACGTTTGGAACATTACAGAATTCCCAAGAAGCCACAATATTCAGAAAAGCAATTTTCCATCTTGGAAGCAATGCGCAATTCACGATAGAGGAGCCCCTTTGTCCATAGAAGAAATTGCGATGCTATAAAATTATAGAATTCCCAAGAAACTGAAAATTTCAAAATAGTTGTTTTGAAGGATTAGATCTGTGGCCAATTCTTTATAGAGAGGTCAGTTTGTCGAAAGAGCTCTTTGCCTTGCTTAGAATATTTCTTATTTCCAAAGAAATTGCAAATTACAGAAAAGTCATTTACAAGCATTGAAACAATGTGCAATTCATATTGATTAGGCCAATTTGTTAAAAGAACACTCTAGGACGTTTGAAACATTACAGAATTCCCAAGAAACCACAATATTTAGAAAAGCAATTTTGAATGGTGGAAGCAATGCGCAATTCACGATAGAGGAGCCCTTTTGCCCATAAAAGACATTGCAATGCTAAAAATTATAGAATGCCCAAGAAACAGCAAATTTAAAAATAGTTGTTTTGAAGGATTAAATCTGTGCCCAACCCAATTCTCTATAGAGAGGTCAGTTTGTCGAATTAGCTCTTTGCCTTGCTTAGAATATTTCTTAATTCCAAAGAAATTGCAAATTACAGAAAAACCATTTACAAGCATTGAAACAATGCGCAATTCTCTATATTGAGGCCTGCGTGTCGAAACAACACTTTACGATGCTTAAACATTCCCTAATTCCAAGGAAGCCGCAAATTACAGAGAAGAAATTTAAGCGCATTGAAACAATGCGCAATTCATCATGATGAAGCCTGTTTGTCCAAAGAACAGTCTGTGATGCTTGATGCATTCCATAATTCCAAAGTGACCGGAAATTTCTAAAGAGCTATTTACAAGCTTTGAAATTATTCCCAATTCATATTGATTAGGCCAATTTGTCAAAAGAACACTCTAGTACGTTTGGAACATTACAGAATTCCCAAGAAGCCACAATATTCAGAAAAGCAATTTTCCATCTTGGAAGCAATGCGCAATTCACGATAGAGGAGCCCCTTTGTCCATAGAAGAAATTGCGATGCTATAAAATTATAGAATTCCCAAGAAACTGCAAATTTCAAAATAGTTGTTTTGAAGGATTAAATCTGTGCCCAATTCTCTATAGAGAGGTCAGTTTGTGGAAAGAGCTCTTTGCCTTGCTTAGAATATTTCTTATTTCCAAAGAAATTGCAAATTACAGAAAAGCCATTTACAAGCATTGAAACAATGCGCAATTCATATTGATTAGGCCAATTTGTCAAAAGAACACTATAGGACGTTTGAAACATTACAGAATTCCCAAGAAGCTGCAAATTTTAGAAAAGCAATTTTCCATCTTGGAAGCAATGCGCAATTCACGAGAGAGGAGCCCCTTTGTCCATAGAAGACATTGCGATGCTATAAAATTATAGAATTCCCAAGAAACAGCAAATTCCAAAATAGTTGTTTTGAAAGATTAAATCTGTTCCCAATTCTCTATAGAGAGGTCAGTTTGTCGAAAGAGCTCTTTGCCTTGCTTAGAATATTTCTTAATTCCAAAGAAATTGCAAATAACAGAAAAGCCATTTACAAGCATTGAAAGAATGTGCAATTCTCTATATTGAGGCCTGCTTGTCGAAACAACACTTTGCGATGCTTAAACATTCCCTAATTCCAAGGAAGCCGCAAATTACAGAGAAGAAATTTAATCGCATTGAAACAATGCGCAATTCATCATGATGAAGCCTGTTTGTCCAAAGAACAGTCTGTGATGCTTGATGCATTCCATAATTCCAAAGTGACCGGAAATTTCTAAAGAGCTATTTACAAGCTTTGAAATTATTCCCAATTCATATTGATTAGGCCAATTTGTCAAAAGAACACTCTAGTACGTTTGGAACATTACAGAATTCCCAAGAAGCCACAATATTCAGAAAAGCAATTTTCCATCTTGGAAGCAATGCGCAATTCACGATAGAGGAGCCCCTTTGTCCATAGAAGAAATTGCGATGCTATAAAATTATAGAATTCCCAAGAAACTGCAAATTTCAAAATAGTTGTTTTGAAGGATTAAATCTGTGCCCAATTCTCTATAGAGAGGTCAGTTTGTGGAAAGAGCTCTTTGCCTTGCTTAGAATATTTCTTATTTCCAAAGAAATTGCAAATTACAGAAAAGCCATTTACAAGCATTGAAACAATGCGCAATTCATATTGATTAGGCCAATTTGTCAAAAGAACACTATAGGACGTTTGAAACATTACAGAATTCCCAAGAAGCTGCAAATTTTAGAAAAGCAATTTTCCATCTTGGAAGCAATGCGCAATTCACGAGAGAGGAGCCCCTTTGTCCATAGAAGACATTGCGATGCTATAAAATTATAGAATTCCCAAGAAACAGCAAATTCCAAAATAGTTGTTTTGAAAGATTAAATCTGTTCCCAATTCTCTATAGAGAGGTCAGTTTGTCGAAAGAGCTCTTTGCCTTGCTTAGAATATTTCTTAATTCCAAAGAAATTGCAAATAACAGAAAAGCCATTTACAAGCATTGAAAGAATGTGCAATTCTCTATATTGAGGCCTGCTTGTCGAAACAACACTTTGCGATGCTTAAACATTCCCTAATTCCAAGGAAGCCGCAAATTACAGAGAAGAAATTTAATCGCATTGAAACAATGCGCAATTCATCATGATGAAGCCTGTTTGTCCAAAGAACAGTCTGTGATGCTTGATGCATTCCATAATTCCAAAGTGACCGGAAATTTCTAAAGAGCTATTTACAAGCTTTGAAATTATTCCCAATTCATATTGATTAGGCCAATTTGTCAAAAGAACACTCTAGTACGTTTGGAACATTACAGAATTCCCAAGAAGCCACAATATTCAGAAAAGCAATTTTCCATCTTGGAAGCAATGCGCAATTCACGATAGAGGAGCCCCTTTGTCCATAGAAGAAATTGCGATGCTATAAAATTATAGAATTCCCAAGAAACTGCAAATTTCAAAATAGTTGTTTTGAAGGATTAAATCTGTGCCCAATTCTCTATAGAGAGGTCAGTTTGTGGAAAGAGCTCTTTGCCTTGCTTAGAATATTTCTTATTTCCAAAGAAATTGCAAATTACAGAAAAGCCATTTACAAGCATTGAAACAATGCGCAATTCATATTGATTAGGCCAATTTGTCAAAAGAACACTATAGGACGTTTGAAACATTACAGAATTCCCAAGAAGCCGCAAATTTTAGAAAAGCAATTTTCCATCTTGGAAGCAATGCGCAATTCACGAGAGAGGAGCCCCTTTGTCCATAGAAGACATTGCGATGCTATAAAATTATAGAATTCCCAAGAAACAGCAAATTCCAAAATAGTTGTTTTGAAAGATTAAATCTGTTCCCAATTCTCTATAGAGAGGTCAGTTTGTCGAAAGAGCTCTTTGCCTTGCTTAGAATATTACTTAATTCCAAAGAAATTGCAAATAACAGAAAAGCCATTTACAAGCATTGAAAGAATGTGCAATTCTCTATATTGAGGCCTGCTTGTCGAAACAACACTTTGCGATGCTTAAACATTCCCTAATTCCAAGGAAGCCGCAAATTACAGAGAAGAAATTTAATCGCATTGAAACAATGCGCAATTCATCATGATGAAGCATGTTTGTCCAAAGAACAGTCTGTGATGCTTGATGCATTCCATAATTCCAAAGTGACCGGAAATTTCTAAAGAGCTATTTACAAGCTTTGAAATTATTCCCAATTCATATTGATTAGGCCAATTTGTCAAAAAAACACTCTAGGACGTTTGGAACATTACAGAATTCCCAAGAAGCCACAATATTCAGAAAAGCAATTTTCCATCTTGGAAGCAATGCGCAATTCACGATAGAGGAGCCCCTTTGTCCATAGAAGAAATTGCGATGCTATAAAATTATAGAATTCCCAAGAAACTGAAAATTTCAAAATAGTTGTTTTGAAGGATTAGATCTGTGGCCAATTCTTTATAGAGAGGTCAGTTTGTCGAAAGAGCTCTTTGCCTTGCTTAGAATATTTCTTATTTCCAAAGAAATTGCAAATTACAGAAAAGTCATTTACAAGCATTGAAACAATGTGCAATTCATATTGATTAGGCCAATTTGTTAAAAGAACACTCTAGGACGTTTGAAACATTACAGAATTCCCAAGAAACCACAATATTTAGAAAAGCAATTTTGAATGGTGGAAGCAATGCGCAATTCACGATAGAGGAGCCCTTTTGCCCATAAAAGACATTGCAATGCTAAAAATTATAGAATGCCCAAGAAACAGCAAATTTAAAAATAGTTGTTTTGAAGGATTAAATCTGTGCCCAACCCAATTCTCTATAGAGAGGTCGGTCAGTTTGTCGAATTAGCTCTTTGCCTTGCTTAGAATATTTCTTAATTCCAAAGAAATTGCAAATTACAGAAAAACCATTTACAAGCATTGAAACAATGCGCAATTCTCTATATTGAGGCCTGCGTGTCGAAACAACACTTTACGATGCTTAAACATTCCCTAATTCCAAGGAAGCCGCAAATTACAGAGAAGAAATTTAAGCGCATTGAAACAACGCGCAATTCATCATGATGAAGCCTGTTTGTCCAAAGAACAGTCTGTGATGCTTGATGCATTTCATAATTGCAAAGTGACCGGAAATTTCTAAAGAGCTATTTACAAGCTTTGAAATAATTCCTAATTCATATTGATTAGTCCAACTTGTCAAAAGAACACTCTAGGACGTTTGGAACATTACAGAATTCCCAAGAAGCCACAATATTCAGACAAGCAATTTTCCATCTTGGAAGCAATGCGCAATTCACGATAGAGGAGCCCCTTTGTCCATAGAAGAAATTGCGATGCTATAAAATTATAGAATTCCCAAGAAACTGCAAATTTCAAAATAGTTGTTTTGAAGGATTAAATCTGTGTCCAATCATCTATAGAGAGGTCAGTTTGTCGAAAGAGCTCTTTCCCTTGCTTAGAATATTTCTTAATTCCAAAGAAATTGCAAATTACAGAAAAACCATTTACAAGCATTGAAACAATGCGCAATTCTCTATATTGAGGCCTGCGTGTCGAAACAACACTTTACGATGCTTAAACATTCCCTAATTCCAAGGAAGCCGCAAATTACAGAGAAGAAATTTAAGCGCATTGAAACAACGCGCAATTCATCATGATGAAGCCTGTTTGTTTAAAGAACAGTCTGTGATGCTTGATGCATTCCATAATTCCAAAGTGACCGGAAATTTCTAAAGAGCTATTTACAAGCTTTGAAATTATTCCCAATTCATATTGATTAGGCCAATTTGTCAAAAGAACACTCTAGTACGTTTGGAACATTACAGAATTCCCAAGAAGCCACAATATTCAGAAAAGCAATTTTCCATCTTGGAAGCAATGCGCAATTCACGATAGAGGAGCCCCTTTGTCCATAGAAGAAATTGCGATGCTATAAAATTATAGAATTCCCAAGAAACTGCAAATTTCAAAATAGTTGTTTTGAAGGACTAAATCTGTGCCCAATTCTCTATAGAGAGGTCAGTTTGTGGAAAGAGCTCTTTGCCTTGCTTAGAATATTTCTTATTTCCAAAGAAATTGCAAATTACAGAAAAGCCATTTACAAGCATTGAAACAATGCGCAATTCATATTGATTAGGCCAATTTGTCAAAAGAACACTATAGGACGTTTGAAACATTACAGAATTCCCAAGAAGCCGCAAATTTTAGAAAAGCAATTTTCCATCTTGGAAGCAATGCGCAATTCACGAGAGAGGAGCCCCTTTGTCCATAGAAGACATTGCGATGCTATAAAATTATAGAATTCCCAAGAAACAGCAAATTCCAAAATAGTTGTTTTGAAAGATTAAATCTGTTCCCAATTCTCTATAGAGAGGTCAGTTTGTCGAAAGAGCTCTTTGCCTTGCTTAGAATATTTCTTAATTCCAAAGAAATTGCAAATAACAGAAAAGCCATTTACAAGCATTGAAAGAATGTGCAATTCTCTATATTGAGGCCTGCTTGTCGAAACAACACTTTGCGATGCTTAAACATTCCCTAATTCCAAGGAAGCCGCAAATTACAGAGAAGAAATTTAAGCGCATTGAAACAATGCGCAATTCATCATGATGAAGCCTGTTTGTCCAAAGAACAGTCTGTGATGCTTGATGCATTCCATAATTGCAAAGTGACCGGAAATTTCTAAAGAGCTATTTACAAGCTTTGAAATAATTCCTAATTCATATTGATTAGTCCAACTTGTCAAAAGAACACTCTAGGACGTTTGGAACATTACAGAATTCCCAAGAAGCCACAATATTCAGACAAGCAATTTTCCATCTTGGAAGCAATGCGCAATTCACGATAGAGGAGCCCCTTTGTCCATAGAAGAAATTGCGATGCTATAAAATTATAGAATTCCCAAGAAACTGCAAATTTCAAAATAGTTGTTTTGAAGGATTAAATCTGTGCCCAATTCTCTATAGAGAGGTCAGTTTGTGGAAAGAGCTCTTTGCCTTGCTTAGAATATTTCTTATTTCCAAAAAAATTGCAAATTATAGAAAAGCCATTTACAAGCATTGAAACAATGCGCAATTCATATTTATTAGGCCAATTTGTCAAAAGAACACTATAGGACGTTTGAAACATTACAGAATTCCCAAGAATTCGCAAATTTTAGAAAAGCAATTTTCCATCTTGGAAGCATGCGCAATTCACGATAGAGGAGCCCCTTTGTCCATAGAAGACATTGCGATGCTATAAAATTATAGAATTCCCAAGAAAATGCAAATTTCAAAATAGCTGTTTTGAAGGATTAAATCTGTGCCCAATTATCTATAGAGAGGTCAGTTTGTGGAAAGAGCTCCTTGCCTTGCTTAGAATATTTCTTATTTCCAAAGAAATTGCAAATTACAGAAAAGCCACTTACAAGCATTGAAACAATGCGCAATTCATATTAATTAGGCCAATTTGTCATAAGAACACTATAGGACGTTTGAAACATTACAGAATTCCCAAGAAGCCGCAAATTTTAGAAAAGCAATTTTCCATCTTGGAAGCAATGCGCAATTCACGATAGAGGAGCCCCTTTGTCCATAGAAGACATTGCGATGCTATAAAATTATAGAATTCCCAAGAAACAGCAAATTTCAAAATAGTTGTTTTGAAGGATTAAATCTGTGCCCAATTCTTTATAGAGAGGTCAGTTTGTCGAAAGAGCTCTTTGCCTTGCTTAGAATATTTCTTATTTCCAAAGAAATTGCAAATTACAGAAAAGTCATTTACAAGCATTGAAACAATGCGCAATTCATATTGATTAGGCCAATTTGTTAAAAGAACACTCTAGGACGTTTGAAAAATTACAGAATTCCCAAGAAGCCACAATATTTAGAAAAGCAATTTTGAATGGTGGAAGCAATGCGCAATTCACGATAGAGGAGCCCTTTTGCCCATAGAAGACATTGGAAAGCTAAAAATTATAGAATTCCCAAGAAACAGCAAATTTCAAAATAGTTGTTTTGATGGATTAAATCTGTGCCCAATTCTCTATAGAGAGGTCAGTTTGTCGAAAGAGCTCTTTGCCTTGCTTAGAATATTTCTTAATTCCAAAGAAATTGCAAATTACAGAAAAACCATTTACAAGCATTGAAACAATGCGCAATTCTCTATATTGAGGCCTGCGTGTCGAAACAACACTTTGCGATGCTTAAACATTCCCTAATTCCAAGGAAGCCGCAAATTACAGAGAAGAAATTTAAGCGCATTGAAACAATGCGCAATTCATCATGATGAAGCCTGTTTGTCCAAAGAACAGTCTGTGATGCTTGATGCATTCCATAATTGCAAAGTGACCGGAAATTTCTAAAGAGCTATTTACAAGCTTTGAAATAATTCCCAATTCATATTGATTAGGCCAATTTGTCAAAAGATCACTCTAGGACGTTTAGAACATTACAGAATTCCCAAGAAGCCACAATATTCAGAAAAGCAATTTTCCATCTTGGAAGCAATGCGCAATTCACGATAGAGGAGCCCCTTTGTCCATAGAAGAAATTGCGATGCTATAAAATTATAGAATTCCCAAGAAACTGCAAATTTCAAAATAGTTGTTTTGAAGGATTAAATCTGTGCCCAATTCTCTATAGAGAGATCAGTTTATGGAAAGAGCTCTTTGCCTTGCTTAGAATATTTCTTATTTCCAAAGAAATTGCAAATTACAGAAAAGCCATTTACAAGCATTGAAACAATGCGCAATTCATATTGATTAGCCAATTTGTCAAAAGAACACTATAGGACGTTTGAAACATTACAGAATTCCCAAGAAGCCGCAAATTTTAGAAAAGCAATTTTCCATCTTGGAAGCAATAGGCAATTCACGATAGAGGAGCCCCTTTGTCAATAAAAGACATTGCGATGCTATAAAATTATAGGATTCCCAAGAAACAGCTAATTTCAAAATAGTTGTTTTGAAGGATTAAATCTGTGCCCAATTCTCTATAGAGAGGTCAGTTTGTCGAAAGAGCTCTTTGCCTTGCTTAGAATATTTCTTAATTCCAAAGAAATTGCAAATAACAGAAAAGCCATTTACAAGCATTGAAAGAATGTGCAATTCTCTATATTGAGGCCTGCTTTTCGAAACAACACTTTGCGATGCTTAAACATTCCCTAATTCCAAGGAAGCCGCAAATTACAGAGAAGAAATTTAAGCGCATTGAAACAATGCGCAATTCATCATGATGAAGCCTGTTTGTCCAAAGAACAGTCTGTGATGCTTGATGCATTCCATAATTGCAAAGTGACCGGAAATTTCTAAAGAGCTATTTACAAGCTTTGAAATAATTCCCAATTCATATTGATTAGTCCAATTTGTCAAAAGAACACTCTAGGACGTTTGGAACATTACAAATATCCCAAGAAGCCACAATATTCAGAAAAGTAATTTTCCATCTTGAAAGCAATGCGCAATTCACGATAGAGGAGCCCCTTTGTCCATAGAAGAAATTGCGATGCTATAAAATTATAGAAATCCCAAGAAACTGCAAATTTCAAAATAGTTGTTTTGAAGGATTAAATCTGTGCCCAATTCTCTATAGAGAGGTCAGTTTGTCGAAAGAGCTCTTTGCCTTGCTTAGAATATTTCTTAATTCCAAAGAAATTGCAAATAACAGAAAAGCCATTTACAAGCATTGAAAGAATGTGCAATTCTCTATATTGAGACCTGCTTTTCGAAACAACACTTTGCGATGCTTAAACATTCCCTAATTCCAAGGAAGCCGCAAATTACAGAGAAGAAATTTAAGCGCATTGAAACAATGCGCAATTCATCATGATGAAGCCTGTTTGTCCAAAGAACAGTCTGTGATGCTTGATGCATTCCATAATTCCAAAGTGACCGGAAATTTCTAAAGAGCTATTTACAAGCTTTGAAATTATTCCCAATTCATATTGATTAGGCCAATTTGTCAAAAAAACACTCTAGGACGTTTGGAACATTACAGAATTCCCAAGAAGCCACAATATTCAGAAAAGCAATTTTCCATCTTGGAAGCAATGCGCAATTCACGATAGAGGAGCCCCTTTGTCCATAGAAGAAATTGCGATGCTATAAAATTATAGAATTCCCAAGAAACTGAAAATTTCAAAATAGTTGTTTTGAAGGATTAGATCTGTGGCCAATTCTTTATAGAGAGGTCAGTTTGTCGAAAGAGCTCTTTGCCTTGCTTAGAATATTTCTTATTTCCAAAGAAATTGCAAATTACAGAAAAGTCATTTACAAGCATTGAAACAATGTGCAATTCATATTGATTAGGCCAATTTGTTAAAAGAACACTCTAGGACGTTTGAAACATTACAGAATTCCCAAGAAGCCACAATATTTAGAAAAGCAATTTTGAATGGTGGAAGCAATGCGCAATTCACGATAGAGGAGCCCTTTTGCCCATAAAAGACATTGCAATGCTAAAAATTATAGAATTCCCAAGAAACAGCAAATTTAAAAATAGTTGTTTTGAAGGATTAAATCTGTGCCCAACCCAATTCTCTATAGAGAGGTCAGTTTGTCGAATTAGCTCTTTGCCTTGCTTAGAATATTTCTTAATTCCAAAGAAATTGCAAATTACAGAAAAACCATTTACAAGCATTGAAACAATGCGCAATTCTCTATATTGAGGCCTGCGTGTCGAAACAACACTTTACGATGCTTAAACATTCCCTAATTCCAAGGAAGCCGCAAATTACAGAGAAGAAATTTAAGCGCATTGAAACAACGCGCAATTCATCATGATGAAGCCTGTTTGTCCAAAGAACAGTCTGTGATGCTTGATGCATTTCATAATTGCAAAGTGACCGGAAATTTCTAAAGAGCTATTTACAAGCTTTGAAATAATTCCTAATTCATATTGATTAGTCCAACTTGTCAAAAGAACACTCTAGGACGTTTGGAACATTACAGAATTCCCAAGAAGCCACAATATTCAGACAAGCAATTTTCCATCTTGGAAGCAATGCGCAATTCACGATAGAGGAGCCCCTTTGTCCATAGAAGAAATTGCGATGCTATAAAATTATAGAATTCCCAAGAAACTGCAAATTTCAAAATAGTTGTTTTGAAGGATTAAATCTGTGTCCAATCATCTATAGAGAGGTCAGTTTGTCGAAAGAGCTCTTTCCCTTGCTTAGAATATTTCTTAATTCCAAAGAAAATGCAAATTACAGAAAAACCATTTACAAGCATTGAAACAATGCGCAATTCTCTATATTGAGGCCTGCGTGTCGAAACAACACTTTACGATGCTTAAACATTCCCTAATTCCAAGGAAGCCGCAAATTACAGAGAAGAAATTTAAGCGCATTGAAACAACGCGCAATTCATCATGATGAAGCCTGTTTGTCCAAAGAACAGTCTGTGATGCTTGATGCATTCCATAATTCCAAAGTGACCGGAAATTTCTAAAGAGCTATTTACAAGCTTTGAAATTATTCCCAATTCATATTGATTAGGCCAATTTGTCAAAAGAACACTCTAGTACGTTTGGAACATTACAGAATTCCCAAGAAGCCACAATATTCAGAAAAGCAATTTTCCATCTTGGAAGCAATGCGCAATTCACGATAGAGGAGCCCCTTTGTCCATAGAAGAAATTGCGATGCTATAAAATTATAGAATTCCCAAGAAACTGCAAATTTCAAAATAGTTGTTTTGAAGGATTAAATCTGTGCCCAATTCTCTATAGAGAGGTCAGTTTGTGGAAAGAGCTCTTTGCCTTGCTTAGAATATTTCTTATTTCCAAAGAAATTGCAAATTACAGAAAAGCCATTTACAAGCATTGAAACAATGCGCAATTCATATTGATTAGGCCAATTTGTCAAAAGAACACTATAGGACGTTTGAAACATTACAGAATTCCCAAGAAGCCGCAAATTTTAGAAAAGCAATTTTCCATCTTGGAAGCAATGCGCAATTCACGAGAGAGGAGCCCCTTTGTCCATAGAAGACATTGCGATGCTATAAAATTATAGAATTCCCAAGAAACAGCAAATTCCAAAATAGTTGTTTTGAAAGATTAAATCTGTTCCCAATTCTCTATAGAGAGGTCAGTTTGTCGAAAGAGCTCTTTGCCTTGCTTAGAATATTTCTTAATTCCAAAGAAATTGCAAATAACAGAAAAGCCATTTACAAGCATTGAAAGAATGTGCAATTCTCTATATTGAGGCCTGCTTGTCGAAACAACACTTTGCGATGCTTAAACATTCCCTAATTCCAAGGAAGCCGCAAATTACAGAGAAGAAATTTAAGCGCATTGAAACAATGCGCAATTCATCATGATGAAGCCTGTTTGTCCAAAGAACAGTCTGTGATGCTTGATGCATTCCATAATTGCAAAGTGACCGGAAATTTCTAAAGAGCTATTTACAAGCTTTGAAATAATTCCTAATTCATATTGATTAGTCCAACTTGTCAAAAGAACACTCTAGGACGTTTGGAACATTACAGAATTCCCAAGAAGCCACAATATTCAGACAAGAAATTTTCCATCTTGGAAGCAATGCGCAATTCACGATAGAGGAGCCCCTTTGTCCAAAGAAGAAATTGCGATGCTATAAAATTATAGAATTCCCAAGAAACTGCAAATTTCAAAATAGTTGTTTTGAAGGATTAAATCTGTGCCCAATTCTCTATAGAGAGGTCAGTTTGTGGAAAGAGCTCTTTGCCTTGCTTAGAATATTTCTTATTTCCAAAAAAATTGCAAATTATAGAAAAGCCATTTACAAGCATTGAAACAATGCGCAATTCATATTGATTAGGCCAATTTGTCAAAAGAACACTATAGGACGTTTGAAACATTACAGAATTCCCAAGAATTCGCAAATTTTAGAAAAGCAATTTTCCATCTTGGAAGCATGCGCAATTCACGATAGAGGAGCCCCTTTGTCCATAGAAGACATTGCGATGCTATAAAATTATAGAATTCCCAAGAAAATGCAAATTTCAAAATAGCTGTTTTGAAGGATTAAATCTGTGCCCAATTATCTATAGAGAGGTCAGTTTGTGGAAAGAGCTCCTTGCCTTGCTTAGAATATTTCTTATTTCCAAAGAAATTGCAAATTACAGAAAAGCCACTTACAAGCATTGAAACAATGCGCAATTCATATTAATTAGGCCAATTTGTCATAAGAACATTATAGGACGTTTGAAACATTACAGAATTCCCAAGAAGCCGCAAATTTTAGAAAAGCAATTTTCCATCTTGGAAGCAATGCGCAATTCACGATAGAGGAGCCCCTTTGTCCATAGAAGACATTGCGATGCTATAAAATTATAGAATTCCCAAGAAACAGCAAATTTCAAAATAGTTGTTTTGAAGGATTAAATCTGTGCCCAATTCTTTATAGAGAGGTCAGTTTGTCGAAAGAGCTCTTTGCCTTGCTTAGAATATTTCTTATTTCCAAAGAAATTGCAAATTACAGAAAAGTCATTTACAAGCATTGAAACAATGCGCAATTCATATTGATTAGGCCAATTTTTTAAAAGAACACTCTAGGACGTTTGAAAAATTACAGAATTCCCAAGAAGCCACAATATTTAGAAAAGCAATTTTGAATGGTGGAAGCAATGCGCAATTCACGATAGAGGAGCCCTTTTGCCCATAGAAGACATTGGAAAGCTAAAAATTATAGAATTCCCAAGAAACAGCAAATTTCAAAATAGTTGTTTTGATGGATTAAATCTGTGCCCAATTCTCTATAGAGAGGTCAGTTTGTCGAAAGAGCTCTTTGCCTTGCTTAGAATATTTCTTAATTCCAAAGAAATTGCAAATTACAGAAAAACCATTTACAAGCATTGAAACAATGCGCAATTCTCTATATTGAGGCCTGCGTGTCGAAACAACACTTTGCGATGCTTAAACATTCCCTAATTCCAAGGAAGCCGCAAATTACAGAGAAGAAATTTAAGCGCATTGAAACAATGCGCAATTCATCATGATGAAGCCTGTTTGTCCAAAGAACAGTCTGTGATGCTTGATGCATTCCATAATTGCAAAGTGACCGGAAATTTCTAAAGAGCTATTTACAAGCTTTGAAATAATTCCCAATTCATATTGATTAGTCCAATTTGTCAAAAGAACACTCTAGGACGTTTGGAACATTACAGAATTCCCAAGAAGGCACAATATTCAGAAAAGCAATTTTCCATCTTGGAAGCAATGCGCAATTCACGATAGAGGAGCCCCTTTGTCCATAGAAGAAATTGCGATGCTATAAAATTATAGAATTCCCAAGAAACTGCAAATTTCAAAATAGTTGTTTTGAAGGATTAAATCTGTGCCCAATTCTCTATAGAGAGGTCAGTTTGTGGAAAGAGCTCTTTGCCTTGCTTAGAATATTTCTTATTTCCAAAGAAATTGCAAATTACAGAAAAGCCATTTACATGCATTGAAACAATGCGCAATTCATATTGATTAGGCCAATTTGTCAAAAGAACACTATAGAACGTTTGAAACATTACAGAATTCCCAAGAAGCCGCAAATTTTAGAAAAGCAATTTTCCATCTTGGAAGCAATGCGCAATTCACGATATAGGAGACCCTTTGTCCATAGAAGACATTGCGATGCTATAAAATTATAGAGTTCTCAAGAAACAGCTAATTTCAAAATAGTTGTTTTGAAGGATTAAATCTGTGCCCAATTCTCTATAGAGAGGTCAGTTTGTCGAAAGAGCTCTTTGCCTTGCTTAGAATATTTCTTAATTCCAAAGAAATTGCAAATAACAGAAAAGCCATTTACAAGCATTGAAAGAATGTGCAATTCTCTATATTGAGGCCTGCTTTTTGAAACAACACTTTGCGATGCTTAAACATTCCCTAATTCCAAGGAAGCCGCAAATTACAGAGAAGAAACTTAAGCGCATTGAAACAATGCGCAATTCATCATGATGAAGCCTGTTTGTCCAAAGAACAGTCTGTGATGCTTGATGCATTCCATAATTGCAAAGTGACCGGAAATTTCTAAAGAGCTATTTACAAGCTTTGAAATAATTCCCAATTCATATTGATTAGTCCAATTTGTCAAAAGAACACTCTAGGACGTTTGGAACATTACAAATATCCCAAGAAGCCACAATATTCAGAAAAGTAATTTTCCATCTTGAAAGCAATGCGCAATTCACGATAGAGGAGCCCCTTTGTCCATAGAAGAAATTGCGATGCTATAAAATTATAGAATTCCCAAGAAACTGCAAATTTCAAAATAGTTGTTTTGAAGGATTAAATCTGTGCCCAACTCTCTATAGAGAGGTCAGTTTGTGTAAAGAGCTCTTTTCCTTGCTTAGAATATTTCTTATTTCCAAAGAAATTGCAAATTACAGAAAAGCCATTTACATGCATTGAAACAATGCGCAATTCATATTGATTAGGCCAATTTGTCAAAAGAACACTATAGGACGTTTGAAACATTACAGAATTCCCAAGAAGCCGCAAATTTTTGAAAAGCAATTTTCCATCTTGGAAGCAATGCGCAATTCACGATATAGGAGCCCCTTTGTCCATAGAAGACATTGCGATGCTATAAAATTATAGAATTTTCAAGAAACACCTTATTTCAAAATAGTTGTTTTGAAGGATTAAGTCTGTGCCCAATTCTCTATAGAGAGGTCAGTTTGTCGAAAGAGCTCTTTGCCTTGCTTAGAATATTTCTTAATTCCAAAGAAATTGCAAATAACAGAAAAGCCATTTACAAGCATTGAAAGAATGTGCAATTCTCTATATTGAGGCCTGCTTGTCGAAACAACACTTTGCGATGCTTAAACATTCCCTAATTCCAAGGAAGCCGCAAATTTCAGAGAAGAAATTTAAGCGCATTGAAATATGCGCAATTCATCATGATGAAGCCTGTTTGTCCAAAGAACAGTCTGTGATGCTTGATGCATTCCATAATTGCAAAATGACCGGAAATTTCTAAAGAGCTATTTACAAGCTTTGAAATAATTCCCAATTCATATTGATTAGGCCAATTTGTCAAAAGATCACTCTAGGACGTTTGGAACATTACAGAATTCCCAAGAAGCCACAATATTCAGAAAAGCAATTTTCCATCTTAGAAGCAATGCGCAATTCACGATAGAGGAGCCCCTTTGTCCATAGAAGAAATTGCGATGCTATAAAATTATAGAATTCCCAAGAAACTGCAAATTTCAAAATAGTTGTTTTGAAGGATTAAATCTGTGCCCAATTCTCTATAGAGAGATCAGTTTATGGAAAGAGCTCTTTGCCTTGCTTAGAATATTTCTTATTTCCAAAGAAATTGCAAATTACAGAAAAGCCATTTACAAGCATTGAAACAATGCGCAATTCATATTGATTAGCCAATTTGTCAAAAGAACACTATAGGACGTTTGAAACATTACAGAATTCCCAAGAAGCCGCAAATTTTAGAAAAGCAATTTTCCATCTTGGAAGCAATAGGCAATTCACGATAGAGGAGCCCCTTTGTCAATAAAAGACATTGCGATGCTATAAAATTATAGGATTCCCAAGAAACAGCTAATTTCAAAATAGTTGTTTTGAAGGATTAAATCTGTGCCCAATTCTCTATAGAGAGGTCAGTTTGTCGAAAGAGCTCTTTGCCTTGCTTAGAATATTTCTTAATTCCAAAGAAATTGCAAATAATAGAAAAGCCATTTACAAGCATTGAAAGAATGTGCAATTCTCTATATTGAGGCCTGCTTGTCGAAACAACACTTTGCGATGCTTAAACATTCCCTAATTCCAAGGAAGCCGCAAATTACAGAGAAGAAATTTAAGCGCATTGAAACAATGCGAAATTCATCATGATGAAGCCTGTTTGTCCAAAGAACAGTCTGTGATGCTTGATGCATTCCATAATTCCAAAGTGACCGGAAATTTCTAAAGAGCTATTTACAAGCTTTGAAATAATTCCCGATTCATATTGATTAGGCCAATTTGTCAAAAGAACACTCTAGGAAGTTTGGAACATTACAGAATTCCCAAGGAGCCACAATATTCAGAAAAGCAATCTTCCATCTTGGAAGCAATTCGCAATTCACAATAGAGGAGCCCCTTTGTCTATAAAGACTTTGCGATGCCATAAAATTATAGAATACCCAAGAAACAGTAAATTTCAAAATAGTTGTTTTGAAGGATTAAATCTGTGCCCAATTCTCTATAGAGAGGTCAGTTTGTCGAAAGAGCTCTTTGCCTTGCTTAGAATATTTCTTAATTCCAAAGAAATTGCAAATAACAGAAAAGCCATTTACAAGCATTGAAAGAATGTGCAATTCTCTATATTGAGGCCTGCTTGTCGAAACAACACTTTGCGATGCTTAAACATTCCCTAATTCCAAGGAAGCCGCAAATTTCAGAGAAGAAATTTAAGCGCATTGAAATATGCGCAATTCATCATGATGAAGCCTGTTTGTCCAAAGAACAGTCTGTGATGCTTGATGCATTCCATAATTGCAAAATGACCGGAAATTTCTAAAGAGCTATTTACAAGCTTTGAAATAATTCCCAATTCATATTGATTAGGCCAATTTGTCAAAAGATCACTCTAGGACGTTTGGAACATTACAGAATTCCCAAGAAGCCACAATATTCAGAAAAGCAATTTTCCATCTTAGAAGCAATGCGCAATTCACGATAGAGGAGCCCCTTTGTCCATAGAAGAAATTGCGATGCTATAAAATTATAGAATTCCCAAGAAACTGCAAATTTCAAAATAGTTGTTTTGAAGGATTAAATCTGTGCCCAATTCTCTATAGAGAGATCAGTTTATGGAAAGAGCTCTTTGCCTTGCTTAGAATATTTCTTATTTCCAAAGAAATTGCAAATTACAGAAAAGCCATTTACAAGCATTGAAACAATGCGCAATTCATATTGATTAGCCAATTTGTCAAAAGAACACTATAGGACGTTTGAAACATTACAGAATTCCCAAGAAGCCGCAAATTTTAGAAAAGCAATTTTCCATCTTGGAAGCAATAGGCAATTCACGATAGAGGAGCCCCTTTGTCAATAAAAGACATTGCGATGCTATAAAATTATAGGATTCCCAAGAAACAGCTAATTTCAAAATAGTTGTTTTGAAGGATTAAATCTGTGCCCAATTCTCTATAGAGAGGTCAGTTTGTCGAAAGAGCTCTTTGCCTTGCTTAGAATATTTCTTAATTCCAAAGAAATTGCAAATAATAGAAAAGCCATTTACAAGCATTGAAAGAATGTGCAATTCTCTATATTGAGGCCTGCTTGTCGAAACAACACTTTGCGATGCTTAAACATTCCCTAATTCCAAGGAAGCCGCAAATTACAGAGAAGAAATTTAAGCGCATTGAAACAATGCGAAATTCATCATGATGAAGCCTGTTTGTCCAAAGAACAGTCTGTGATGCTTGATGCATTCCATAATTCCAAAGTGACCGGAAATTTCTAAAGAGCTATTTACAAGCTTTGAAATAATTCCCGATTCATATTGATTAGGCCAATTTGTCAAAAGAACACTCTAGGACGTTTGGAACATTACAGAATTCCCAAGGAGCCACAATATTCAGAAAAGCAATCTTCCATCTTGGAAGCAATTCGCAATTCACAATAGAGGAGCCCCTTTGTCTATAAAGACTTTGCGATGCCATAAAATTATAGAATACCCAAGAAACAGTAAATTTCAAAATAGTTGTTTTGAAGGATTAAATCTGTGCCCAATTCTTTATAGAGAGGTCAGTTTGTCGAAAGAGCTCTTTGCCTTGCTTAGAATTTTTCTTAATTCAAAAGAAATCTCAAATTACAGAAAAGCCATTTACAAGCATTGAAACAATGCGCAATTCTCTATATTGAGGCCTGCTTGTCGAAACAACACTTTGTG
Organism: Haliclystus octoradiatus; assembly: GCA_916610825.1. Lineage (NCBI taxonomy): Eukaryota > Metazoa > Cnidaria > Staurozoa > Stauromedusae > Haliclystidae > Haliclystus > Haliclystus octoradiatus. The sequence goes on along the minus strand of OU744447.1, from coordinate 27,216,054 downwards.
ATGCTTAAACATTCCCTAATTCCAAGGAAGCAGCAAATTACAGAGAAGAAATTTACAAGCATTGAAACAATGCGCAATTCATCAGGATGAAGCCTCTTTGTCCAAAGAACAGTCTGTGATGCTTGATGCATTTCATAATTACAATGTGATCGGGAATTTCTAAAGAGCTATTTACAAACATTGAAACAATTCGCAATTCATATTGATTAGGCCAATTTGTCAAAAGAACACTCTAGTACGTTTGAAACATTACAGAATTCCCAAGAAGCTTCAAGTTTTAGAAAAGCAATTTTCCATTATGGAAGCAATGCGCAATTCACGATAGAGGTACCCCTTTATCCATAGAAGACATTGCGATGCTAAAATAGTATACAAATCCCAAGAAACTGCAAATTTCAAAATAGCTGTTTTGAAGGATTAAATCTGTGCCCAATTCTCTATAGAGTGGTCAGTTTGTGGAAAGAGCTCTTTGCCTTGCTTAGAATATTTCTTAATTCCAAAGAAATTGCAAATAACAGAAAAGCCATTTACAAGCATTGAAAGAATGTGCAATTCTCTATATTGAGGCCTGCTTTTCGAAACAACACTTTGCGATGCTTAAACATTCCCTAATTCCAAGGAAGCCGCAAATTACAGAGAAGAAACTTAAGCGCATTGAAACAATGCGCAATTCATCATGATGAAGCCTGTTTGTCCAAAGAACAGTCTGTGATGCTTGATGCATTCCATAATTGCAAAGTGACCGGAAATTTCTAAAGAGCTATTTACAAGCTTTGAAATAATTCCCAATTCATATTGATTAGTCCAATTTGTCAAAAGAACACTCTAGGACGTTTGGAACATTACAAATATCCCAAGAAGCCACAATATTCAGAAAAGTAATTTTCCATCTTGAAAGCAATGCGCAATTCACGATAGAGGAGCCCCTTTGTCCATAGAAGAAATTGCGATGCTATAAAATTATAGAATTCCCAAGAAACTGCAAATTTCAAAATAGTTGTTTTGAAGGATTAAATCTGTGCCCAATTCTCTATAGAGAGGTCAGTTTGTGTAAAGAGCTCTTTTCCTTGCTTAGAATATTTCTTATTTCCAAAGAAATTGCAAATTACAGAAAAGCCATTTACATGCATTGAAACAATTCCCAATTCATATTGATTTGGCCAATTTGTCAAAAGAACACTTTAGGACGTTTGAAACATTACAAAATTCCCAAGAAGCCGCAAATTTTAGAAAAGCAATTTTCCATCGTGGAAGCAATGCGCAATTCACGATATAGGAGCCCCTTTGTCCATAGAAGACATTGCGATGCTATAAAATTATAGAATTTTCAAGAAACACCTTATTTCAAAATAGTTGTTTTGAAGGATTAAATCTGTGCCCAATTCTCTATAGAGAGGTCAGTTTGTCGAAAGAGGTCTTTGCCTTGCTTAGAATATTTCTTAATTCCAAAGAAATTGCAAATAACAGAAAAGCCATTTACAAGCATTGAAAGAATGTGCAATTCTCTATATTGAGGCCTGCTTGTCGAAACAACACTTTGCGATGCTTAAACATTCCCTAATTCCAAGGAAGCCGCAAATTTCAGAGAAGAAATTTAAGCGCATTGAAATATGCGCAATTCATCATGATGAAGCCTGTTTGTCCAAAGAACAGTCTGTGATGCTTGATGCATTCCATAATTGCAAAATGACCGGAAATTTCTAAAGAGCTATTTACAAGCTTTGAAATAATTCCCAATTCATATTGATTAGGCCAATTTGTCAAAAGATCACTCTAGGACGTTTGGAACATTACAGAATTCCCAAGAAGCCACAATATTCAGAAAAGCAATTTTCCATCTTGGAAGCAATGCGCAATTCACGATAGAGGAGCCCCTTTGTCCATAGAAGAAATTGCGATGCTATAAAATTATAGAATTCCCAAGAAACTGCAAATTTCAAAATAGTTGTTTTGAAGGATTAAATCTGTGCCCAATTCTCTATAGAGAGGTCAGTTTGTGTAAAGAGCTCTTTTCCTTGCTTAGAATATTTCTTATTTCCAAAGAAATTGCAAATTACAGAAAAGCCATTTACATGCATTGAAACAATGCGCAATTCATATTGATTAGGCCAATTTGTAAAAAGAACACTATAGGACGTTTGAAACATTACAGAATTCCCAAGAAGCCGCAAATTTTAGAAAAGCAATTTTCCATCTTGGAAGCAATGCGCAATTCACGATATAGGAGCCCCTTTGTCCATAGAAGACATTGCGATGCTATAAAATTATAGAATTTTCAAGAAACACCTTATTTCAAAATAGTTGTTTTGAAAGATTAAATCTGTGCCCAATTCTCTATAGAGAGGTCAGTTTGTCGAAAGAGGTCTTTGCCTTGCTTAGAATATTTCTTAATTCCAAAGAAATTGCAAATAACAGAAAAGCCATTTACAAGCATTGAAAGAATGTGCAATTCTCTATATTGAGGCCTGCTTGTCGAAACAACACTTTGCGATGCTTAAACATTCCCTAATTCCAAGGAAGCCGCAAATTTCAGAGAAGAAATTTAAGCGCATTGAAATATGCGCAATTCATCATGATGAAGCCTGTTTGTCCAAAGAACAGTCTGTGATGCTTGATGCATTCCATAATTGCAAAATGACCGGAAATTTCTAAAGAGCTATTTACAAGCTTTGAAATAATTCCCAATTCATATTGATTAGGCCAATTTGTCAAAAGATCACTCTAGGACGTTTGGAACATTACAGAATTCCCAAGAAGCCACAATATTCAGAAAAGCAATTTTCCATCTTGGAAGCAATGCGCAATTCACGATAGAGGAGCCCCTTTGTCCATAGAAGAAATTGCGATGCTATAAAATTATAGAATTCCCAAGAAACTGCAAATTTCAAAATGGTTGTTTTGAAGGATTAAATCTGTGCCCAATTCTCTATAGAGAGGTCAGTTTGTGTAAAGAGCTCTTTTCCTTGCTTAGAATATTTCTTATTTCCAAAGAAATTGCAAATTACAGAAAAGCCATTTACATGCATTGAAACAATGCGCAATTCATATTGATTAGGCCAATTTGTCAAAAGAACACTATAGGACGTTTGAAACATTACAGAATTCCCAAGAAGCCGCAAATTTTAGAAAAGCAATTTTCCATCTTGGAAGCAATGCGCAATTCACGATATAGGAGCCCCTTTGTCCATAGAAGACATTGCGATGCTATAAAATTATAGAATTTTCAAGAAACACCTTATTTCAAAATAGTTGTTTTGAAGGATTAAATCTGTGCCCAATTCTCTATAGAGAGGTCAGTTTGTCGAAAGAGCTCTTTGCCTTGCTTAGAATATTTCTTAATTCCAAAGAAATTGCAAATAACAGAAAATCCATTTACAAGCATTGAAAGAATGTGCAATTCTCTATATTGAGGCCTGCTTGTCGAAACAACACTTTGCGATGCTTAAACATTCCCTAATTCCAAGGAAGCCGCAAATTTCAGAGAAGAAATTTAAGCGCATTGAAATAATGCGCAATTCATCATGATGAAGCCTGTTTGTCCAAAGAACAGTCTGTGATGCTTGATGCATTCCATAATTGCAAAATGACCGGAAATTTCTAAAGAGCTATTTACAAGCTTTGAAATAATTCGCAATTCATATTGATTAGGCCAATTTGTCAAAAGAACACTCTAGGACGTTTGAAACATTACAGAATTCCCAAGAAGCTTCAAGTTTTAGAAAAGCAATTTTCCATTATGGAAGCAATGCGCAATTCACGATAGAGGTACCCCTTTATCCATAGAAGACATTGCGATGCTAAAATAGTATACAAATCCCAAGAAACTGCAAATTTCAAAATAGCTGTTTTGAAGGATTAAATCTGTGCCCAATTCTCTATAGAGTGGTCAGTTTGTGGAAAGAGCTCTTTGCCTTGCTTAGAATATTTCTCATCTCCAAAGAAATTGCAAATTACAGAAAAGCCATTTACAAGCATTGAAACAATGCGCAATTCATATTGATTAGGCCAATTTGTCAAAAGAACACTATAGGACGTTTGAAACATTACAAAATTCCCAAGAAGCCGCAAATTTTAGAAAAGCAATTTTCCATCTTGGAAGCAATAGGCAATCCACGATAGAGGAGCTCCTTTGTCAATAAAAGACATTGCGATGCTATAAAATTATAGGATTCCCAAGAAGCAGCAAATTTCAAAATAGTTGTTTTGAAGGATTAAATCTGTGCCCAATTCTCTATAGAGAGGTCAGTTTGTCGAAAGAGCTCTTTGCCTTGCTTAGAATATTTCTTAATTCCAAAGAAATTGCAAATAACAAAAAAGCCATTTACAAGCATTGAAAGAATGTGCAATTCTCTATATTGAGGCCTGCTTGTCGAAACAACACTTTGCGATGCTTAAACATTCCCTAATTCCAAGGAAGCCGCAAATTACAGAGAAGAAATTTAAGCGCATTGAAACAATGCGCAATTCATCATGATGAAGCCTGTTTGTCCAAAGAACAGTCTGTGATGCTTGATGCATTCCATAATTCCAAAGTGACCGGAAATTTCTAAAGAGCTATTTACAAGCTTTGAAATAATTCCCGATTCATATTGATTAGGCCAATTTGTCAAAAGAACACTCTAGGACGTTTGGAACATTACAGAATTCCCAAGGAGCCACAATATTCAGAAAAGCAATCTTCCATCTTGGAAGCAATTCGCAATTCACGATAGAGGAGCCCCTTTGTCTATAAAGACTTTGCGATGCCATAAAATTATAGAATACCCAAGAAACAGCAAATTTCAAAATAGTTGTTTTGAAGGATTAAATCTGTGCCCAATTCTTTATAGAGAGGTCAGTTTGTCGAAAGAGCTCTTTGCCTTGCTTAGAATTTTTCTTAATTCAAAAGAAATCTCAAATTACAGAAAAGCCATTTACAAGCATTGAAACAATGCGCAATTCTCTATATTGAGGCCTGCTTGTCGAAACAACACTTTGTGATGCTTAAACATTCCCTAATTCCAAGGAAGCAGCAAATTACAGAGAAGAAATTTACAAGCATTGAAACAATGCGCAATTCATCAGGATGAAGCCTCTTTGTCCAAAGAACAGTCTGTGATGCTTGATGCATTTCATAATTACAATGTGATCGGGAATTTCTAAAGAGCTATTTACAAACATTGAAACAATTCGCAATTCATATTGATTAGGCCAATTTGTCAAAAGAACACTCTAGGACGTTTGAAACATTACAGAATTCCCAAGAAGCTTCAAGTTTTAGAAAAGCAATTTTCCATTATGGAAGCAATGCGCAATTCACGATAGAGGTACCCCTTTATCCATAGAAGACATTGCGATGCTAAAATAGTATACAAATCCCAAGAAACTGCAAATTTCAAAATAGCTGTTTTGAAGGATTAAATCTGTGCCCAATTCTCTATAGAGTGGTCAGTTTGTGGAAAGAGCTCTTTGCCTTGCTTAGAATATTTCTCATCTCCAAAGAAATTGCAAATTACAGAAAAGCCATTTACAAGCATTGAAACAATGCACAATTCATATTGATTAGGCCAATTTGTCAAAAGAACACTCTAGGACGTTTGGAAAATTACAGAACTCCCAAGAAGCCATAATATTCAGAAAAGCAATTTTCCATCTTGAAAACAATGCGCAATTCACGATAGAGAAGCCCCTTTGTCCATAGAAGAAATTGCGATGCTTAAAATTATAGAATTCCCAAGAAGCAGCAAATTTCAAAATAGTTGTTTTGAAGGATTAAATCTGTGCCCAATTCTCTATAGAGAGGTCAGTTTGTCGAAAGAGCTCTTTGCCTTGCTTAGAATATTTCTTGATTCAAAAGAAATTGCAAATTACAGAAAGACCATTTACAAGCATTGAAACAATGCGCAATTCTCTATATTGAGGCCTGCGTGTCGAAACAACAATTTGCGATGCTTAAACATCCCCTAATTCCAAGGAAGCTGCAAATTACAGAGAAGAAATTTAAGCGCATTGAAACAATGCGCAATTCATCATAATGAAGCCTGTTTGTCCAAAGAACAGTCTGTGATGCTTGATGCATTCCATAATTGCAAATTGACCGGAAATTTCTAAAGAGCTATTTACAGGCTTTGAAATAATTCCCAATTCATATTGATTAGGCCAATTTGTCAAAAGAACACTCTAGGACGTTTGGAACATTACAGAATTCCCAAGAAGCCACAATATTCAGAAAAGCAATTTTCCATCTTGGAAGCAATGCGCAATTCACGATAGAGGAGCCCCTTTGTCCATTGAAGAAATTGCGATGCTATAAAATTATAGAATTCCCAAGAAACTGCAAATTTCAAAATAGTTGTTTTGAAGGATTAAATCTGTGCCCAATTCTCTATAGAGAGGTCAGTTTGTGGAAAGAGCTCTTCGTCTTGCTTAGAATATTTCTTATTTCCAAAGAAATTGCAAATTACGGAAAAGCCATTTACAAGCATTGAAACAATGCGCAATTCATATTGATTAGGCCAATTTGTCATAAGAACACTATAGGACGTTTGAAACATTACAGAATTCCCAGGAAGCCACAATATTCAGAAAAGTAATTTTCCATCTTGGAAGCAATGCGCAATTCACGATAGAGGAGCCCCTTTGTCCATAGAAGAAATTGCGATGCTATAAAATTATAGAATTCCCAAGAAACTGCAAATTTCAAAATAGCTGTTTTGAAGGATTAAATCTGTGCCCAATTCTCTATAGAGAGGTCAGTTTGTGGAAAGAGCTCTTTGCCTTGCTTAGAATATTTCTTATTTCCAAAGAAATTGCAAATTACAGAAAAGCCATTTACAAGCATTGAAACAATGCGCAATTCATATTGATTAGGCCAATGTGTCATAAGAACACTATAGGACGTTTGAAACATTACAGAATTCACAAGAAGCCGCAAATGTTTGAAAAGCAATTTTCCATCTTGGAAGCAATGCGCAATTCACGATAGAGGAGCTCCTTTGTCCATAGAAGACATTGCGATGCTATAAAATTATAGAATTCCAAAGAAACAGCAAATTTCAAAATAGTTGTTTTAAAGGATTAAATCTGTGCCCAATTCTCTATAGAGAGGTCAGTTTGTGGAAAGAGCTCTTTGCCTTGCTTAGAATATTTCTTAATTCCAAAGAAATTGCAAATAACAGAAAAGCCATTTACAAGCATTGAAAGAATGTGCAATTCTCTATATTGAGGCCTGCTTGTCGAAACAACACTTTGCGATGCTTAAACATTCCCTAATTCCAAGGAAGCCGCAAATTACAGAGAAGAAATTTAAGCACATTGAAACAATGCGCAATTCATCATGATGAAGCCTGTTTGTCCAAAGAACAGTCTGTGATGCTTGATGCATTCCATAATTGCAAAGTGACCGAAAATTTCTAAAGAGCTATTTACAAGCTTTGAAATAATTCCCAATTCATATTGATTAGTCCAATTTGTCAAAAGAACACTCTAGGACGTTTGGAACATTACAGAATTCCCAAAAAGCCACAATATTCAGAAAAGTAATTTTCCATCTTGGAAGCAATGCGCAATTCACGATAGAGGAGCCCTTTTGTCCATAGAAGAAATTGCGATGCTATAAAATTATAGAATTCCCAAGAAACTGCAAATTTCAAAATAGTTGTTTTGAAGGATTAAATCTGTGCCCAATTCTCTATAGAGAGGTCAGTTTGTGTAAAGAGCTCTTTTCCTTGCTTAGAATATTTCTTATTTCCAAAGAAATTGCAAATTACAGAAAAGCCATTTACATGCATTGAAACAATGCGCAATTCATATTGATTAGGCCAATTTGTCAAAAGAACACTATAGGACGTTTGAAACATTACAGAATTCCCAAGAAGCCGCAAATTTTAGAAAAGCAATTTTCCATCTTGGAAGCAATGCGCAATTCACGATATAGGAGCCCCTTTGTCCATAGAAGACATTGTGATGCTATAAAATTATAGAATTTTCAAGAAACACCTTATTTCAAAATAGTTGTTTTGAAGGATTAAATCTGTGCCCAATTCTCTATAGAGAGGTCAGTTTGTCGAAAGAGCTCTTTGCCTTGCTTAGAATATTTCTTAATTCCAAAGAAATTGCAAATAACAGAAAAGCCATTTACAAGCATTGAAAGAATGTGCAATTCTCTATATTGAGGCCTGCTTGTCGAAACAACACTTTGCGATGCTTAAACATTCCCTAATTCCAAGGAAGCCGCAAATTTCAGAGAAGAAATTTAAGCGCATTGAAACAATGCGCAATTCATCATGATGAAGCCTGTTTGTCCAAAGAACAGTCTGTGATGCTTGATGCATTCCATAATTGCAAAGTGACCGGAAATTTCTAAAGAGCTATTTACAAGCTTTGAAATAATTCCCAATTCATATTGATTAGGCCAATTTGTCAAAAGATCACTCTAGGACGTTTGGAACATTACAGAATTCCCAAGAAGCCACAATATTCAGAAAAGCAATTTTCCATCTTGGAAGCAATGCACAATTCACGATAGAGGAGCCCCTTTGTCCATAGAAGAAATTGGGATGCTATAAAATTATAGAATTCCCAAGAAACTGCAAATTTCAAAATAGTTGTTTTGAAGGATTAAATCTGTGCCCAATTCTCTATAGAGAGGTCAGTTTGTGGAAAGAGCTCTTTGCCTTGCTTAGAATATTTCTTATTTCCAAAGAAATTGCAAATTACAGAAAAGCCATTTATAAGCATTGAAACAATGCGCAATTCATATTGATTAGGCCAATTTGTCAAAAGAACACTATAGGACGTTTGAAACATTACAGAATTCCCAAGAAGCCGCAAATTTTAGAAAAGCAATTTTCCATCTTGGAAGCAATAGGCAATTCACGATAGAGGAGCCCCTTTGTCAATAAAAGACATTGCGATGCTATAAAATTATAGGATTCCCAAGAAACAGCTAATTTCAAAATAGTTGTTTTGAAGGATTAAATCTGTGCCCAATTCTCTATAGAGAGGTCAGTTTGTCGAAAGAGCTCTTTGCCTTGCTTAGAATATTTCTTAATTCCAAAGAAATTGCAAATTACAGAAAAGTCATTTACAAGCATTGAAACAATGCGCAATTCATATTGATTAGGCCAATTTGTTAAAAGAACACTCTAGGACGTTTGAAAAATTACAGAATTCCCAAGAAGCCACAATATTTAGAAAAGCAATTTTGAATGGTGGAAGCAATGCGCAATTCACGATAGAGGAGCCCTTTTACTTTGCGATGCTTAAACATTCCCTAATTCCAAGGAAGCCGCAAATTACAGAGAAGAAACTTAAGCGCATTGAAACAATGCGCAATTCATCATGATGAAGCCTGTTTGTCCAAAGAACAGTCTGTGATGCTTGATGCATTCCATAATTGCAAAGTGACCGGAAATTTCTAAAGAGCTATTTACAAGCTTTGAAATAATTCCCAATTCATATTGATTAGTCCAATTTGTCAAAAGAACACTCTAGGACGTTTGGAACATTACAAATATCCCAAGAAGCCACAATATTCAGAAAAGTAATTTTCCATCTTGAAAGCAATGCGCAATTCACGATAGAGGAGCCCCTTTGTCCATAGAAGAAATTGCGATGCTATAAAATTATAGAATTCCCAAGAAACTGCAAATTTCAAAATAGTTGTTTTGAAGGATTAAATCTGTGCCCAACTCTCTATAGAGAGGTCAGTTTGTGTAAAGAGCTCTTTTCCTTGCTTAGAATATTTCTTATTTCCAAAGAAATTGCAAATTACAGAAAAGCCATTTACATGCATTGAAACAATGCGCAATTCATATTGATTAGGCCAATTTGTCAAAAGAACACTATAGGACGTTTGAAACATTACAGAATTCCCAAGAAGCCGCAAATTTTAGAAAAGCAATTTTCCATCTTGGAAGCAATGCACAATTCACGATATAGGAGCCCCTTTGTCCATAGAAGACATTGCGATGCTATAAAATTATAGAATTTTCAAGAAACACCTTATTTCAAAATAGTTGTTTTGAAGGATTAAATCTGTGCCCAATTCTCTATAGAGAGGTCAGTTTGTCGAAAGAGCTCTTTGCCTTGCTTAGAATATTTCTTAATTCCAAAGAAATTGCAAATAACAGAAAAGCCATTTACAAGCATTGAAAGAATGTGCAATTCTCTATATTGAGGCCTGCTTGTCGAAACAACACTTTGCGATGCTTAAACATTCCCTAATTCCAAGGAAGCCGCAAATTTCAGAGAAGAAATTTAAGCGCATTGAAATATGCGCAATTCATCATGATGAAGCCTGTTTGTCCAAAGAACAGTCTGTGATGCTTGATGCATTCCATAATTGCAAAATGACCGGAAATTTCTAAAGAGCTATTTACAAGCTTTGAAATAATTCCCAATTCATATTGATTAGGCCAATTTGTCAAAAGATCACTCTAGGACGTTTGGAACATTACAGAATTCCCAAGAAGCCACAATATTCAGAAAAGCAATTTTCCATCTTAGAAGCAATGCGCAATTCACGATAGAGGAGCCCCTTTGTCCATAGAAGAAATTGCGATGCTATAAAATTATAGAATTCCCAAGAAACTGCAAATTTCAAAATAGTTGTTTTGAAGGATTAAATCTGTGCCCAATTCTCTATAGAGAGATCAGTTTATGGAAAGAGCTCTTTGCCTTGCTTAGAATATTTCTTATTTCCAAAGAAATTGCAAATTACAGAAAAGCCATTTACAAGCATTGAAACAATGCGCAATTCATATTGATTAGCCAATTTGTCAAAAGAACACTATAGGACGTTTGAAACATTACAGAATTCCCAAGAAGCCGCAAATTTTAGAAAAGCAATTTTCCATCTTGGAAGCAATAGGCAATTCACGATAGAGGAGCCCCTTTGTCAATAAAAGACATTGCAATGCTATAAAATTATAGGATTCCCAAGAAACAGCTAATTTCAAAATAGTTGTTTTGAAGGATTAAATCTGTGCCCAATTCTCTATAGAGAGGTCAGTTTGTCGAAAGAGCTCTTTGCCTTGCTTAGAATATTTCTTAATTCCAAAGAAATTGCAAATAATAGAAAAGCCATTTACAAGCATTGAAAGAATGTGCAATTCTCTATATTGAGGCCTGCTTGTCGAAACAACACTTTGCGATGCTTAAACATTCCCTAATTCCAAGGAAGCCGCAAATTACAGAGAAGAAATTTAAGCGCATTGAAACAATGCGAAATTCATCATGATGAAGCCTGTTTGTCCAAAGAACAGTCTGTGATGCTTGATGCATTCCATAATTCCAAAGTGACCGGAAATTTCTAAAGAGCTATTTACAAGCTTTGAAATAATTCCCGATTCATATTGATTAGGCCAATTTGTCAAAAGAACACTCTAGGACGTTTGGAACATTACAGAATTCCCAAGGAGCCACAATATTCAGAAAAGCAATCTTCCATCTTGGAAGCAATTCGCAATTCACGATAGAGGAGCCCCTTTGTCTATAAAGACTTTGCGATGCCATAAAATTATAGAATACCCAAGAAACAGTAAATTTCAAAATAGTTGTTTTGAAGGATTAAATCTGTGCCCAATTCTTTATAGAGAGGTCAGTTTGTCGAAAGAGCTCTTTGCCTTGCTTAGAATTTTTCTTAATTCAAAAGAAATCTCAAATTACAGAAAAGCCATTTACAAGCATTGAAACAATGCGCAATTCTCTATATTGAGGCCTGCTTGTCGAAACAACACTTTGTGATGCTTAAACATTCCCTAATTCCAAGGAAGCAGCAAATTACAGAGAAGAAATTTACAAGCATTGAAACAATGCGCAATTCATCAGGATGAAGCCTCTTTGTCCAAAGAACAGTCTGTGATGCTTGATGCATTTCATAATTACAATTTGATCGGGAATTTCTAAAGAGCTATTTACAAACATTGAAACAATTCGCAATTCATATTGATTAGGCCAATTTGTCAAAAGAACACTCTAGGACGTTTGAAACATTACAGAATTCCCAAGAAGCTTCAAGTTTTAGAAAAGCAATTTTCCATTATGGAAGCAATGCGCAATTCACGATAGAGGTACCCCTTTATCCATAGAAGACATTGCGATGCTAAAATAGTATACAAATCCCAAGAAACTGCAAATTTCAAAATAGCTGTTTTGAAGGATTAAATCTGTGCCCAATTCTCTATAGAGTGGTCAGTTTGTGGAAAGAGCTCTTTGCCTTGCTTAGAATATTTCTTAATTCCAAAGAAATTGCAAATAACAGAAAAGCCATTTACAAGCATTGAAAGAATGTGCAATTCTCTATATTGAGGCCTGCTTTTCGAAACAACACTTTGCGATGCTTAAACATTCCCTAATTCCAAGGAAGCCGCAAATTACAGAGAAGAAACTTAAGCGCATTGAAACAATGCGCAATTCATCATGATGAAGCCTGTTTGTCCAAAGAACAGTCTGTGATGCTTGATGCATTCCATAATTGCAAAGTGACAGGAAATTTCTAAAGAGCTATTTACAAGCTTTGAAATAATTCCCAATTCATATTGATTAGTCCAATTTGTCAAAAGAACACTCTAGGACGTTTGGAACATTACAAATATCCCAAGAAGCCACAATATTCAGAAAAGTAATTTTCCATCTTGAAAGCAATGCGCAATTCACGATAGAGGAGCCCCTTTGTCCATAGAAGAAATTGCGATGCTATAAAATTATAGAATTCCCAAGAAACTGCAAATTTCAAAATAGTTGTTTTGAAGGATTAAATCTGTGCCCAATTCTCTATAGAGAGGTCAGTTTGTGTAAAGAGCTCTTTTCCTTGCTTAGAATATTTCTTATTTCCAAAGAAATTGCAAATTACAGAAAAGCCATTTACATGCATTGAAACAATGCGCAATTCATATTGATTAGGCCAATTTGTCAAAAGAACACTATAGGACGTTTGAAACATTACAGAATTCCCAAGAAGCCGCAAATTTTAGAAAAGCAATTTTCCATCTTGGAAGCAATGCGCAATTCACGATATAGGAGCCCCTTTGTCCATAGAAGACATTGCGATGCTATAAAATTATAGAATTTTCAAGAAACACCTTATTTCAAAATAGTTGTTTTGAAGGATTAAATCTGTGCCCAATTCTCTATAGAGAGGTCAGTTTGTCGAAAGAGGTCTTTGCCTTGCTTAGAATATTTCTTAATTCCAAAGAAATTGCAAATAACAGAAAAGCCATTTACAAGCATTGAAAGAATGTGCAATTCTCTATATTGAGGCCTGCTTGTCGAAACAACACTTTGCGATGCTTAAACATTCCCTAATTCCAAGGAAGCCGCAAATTTCAGAGAAGAAATTTAAGCGCATTGAAATATGCGCAATTCATCATGATGAAGCCTGTTTGTCCAAAGAACAGTCTGTGATGCTTGATGCATTCCATAATTGCAAAATGACCGGAAATTTCTAAAGAGCTATTTACAAGCTTTGAAATAATTCCCAATTCATATTGATTAGGCCAATTTGTCAAAAGATCACTCTAGGACGTTTGGAACATTACAGAATTCCCAAGAAGCCACAATATTCAGAAAAGCAATTTTCCATCTTGGAAGCAATGCGCAATTCACGATAGAGGAGCCCCTTTGTCCATAGAAGAAATTGCGATGCTATAAAATTATAGAATTCCCAAGAAACTGCAAATTTCAAAATAGTTGTTTTGAAGGATTAAATCTGTGCCCAATTCTCTATAGAGAGGTCAGTTTGTGTAAAGAGCTCTTTTCCTTGCTTAGAATATTTCTTATTTCCAAAGAAATTGCAAATTACAGAAAAGCCATTTACATGCATTGAAACAATTCCCAATTCATATTGATTTGGCCAATTTGTCAAAAGAACACTTTAGGACGTTTGAAACATTACAAAATTCCCAAGAAGCCGCAAATTTTAGAAAAGCAATTTTCCATCGTGGAAGCAATGCGCAATTCACGATATAGGAGCCCCTTTGTCCATAGAAGACATTGCGATGCTATAAAATTATAGAATTTTCAAGAAACACCTTATTTCAAAATAGTTGTTTTGAAGGATTAAATCTGTGCCCAATTCTCTATAGAGAGGTCAGTTTGTCGAAAGAGGTCTTTGCCTTGCTTAGAATATTTCTTAATTCCAAAGAAATTGCAAATAACAGAAAAGCCATTTACAAGCATTGAAAGAATGTGCAATTCTCTATATTGAGGCCTGCTTGTCGAAACAACACTTTGCGATGCTTAAACATTCCCTAATTCCAAGGAAGCCGCAAATTTCAGAGAAGAAATTTAAGCGCATTGAAATATGCGCAATTCATCATGATGAAGCCTGTTTGTCCAAAGAACAGTCTGTGATGCTTGATGCATTCCATAATTGCAAAATGACCGGAAATTTCTAAAGAGCTATTTACAAGCTTTGAAATAATTCCCAATTCATATTGATTAGGCCAATTTGTCAAAAGATCACTCTAGGACGTTTGGAACATTACAGAATTCCCAAGAAGCCACAATATTCAGAAAAGCAATTTTCCATCTTGGAAGCAATGCGCAATTCACGATAGAGGAGCCCCTTTGTCCATAGAAGAAATTGCGATGCTATAAAATTATAGAATTCCCAAGAAACTGCAAATTTCAAAATAGTTGTTTTGAAGGATTAAATCTGTGCCCAATTCTCTATAGAGAGGTCAGTTTGTGTAAAGAGCTCTTTTCCTTGCTTAGAATATTTCTTATTTCCAAAGAAATTGCAAATTACAGAAAAGCCATTTACATGCATTGAAACAATGCGCAATTCATATTGATTAGGCCAATTTGTCAAAAGAACACTATAGGACGTTTGAAACATTACAGAATTCCCAAGAAGCCGCAAATTTTAGAAAAGCAATTTTCCATCTTGGAAGCAATGCGCAATTCACGATATAGGAGCCCCTTTGTCCATAGAAGACATTGCGATGCTATAAAATTATAGAATTTTCAAGAAACACCTTATTTCAAAATAGTTGTTTTGAAGGATTAAATCTGTGCCCAATTCTCTATAGAGAGGTCAGTTTGTCGAAAGAGCTCTTTGCCTTGCTTAGAATATTTCTTAATTCCAAAGAAATTGCAAATAACAGAAAATCCATTTACAAGCATTGAAAGAATGTGCAATTCTCTATATTGAGGCCTGCTTGTCGAAACAACACTTTGCGATGCTTAAACATTCCCTAATTCCAAGGAAGCCGCAAATTTCAGAGAAGAAATTTAAGCGCATTGAAATAATGCGCAATTCATCATGATGAAGCCTGTTTGTCCAAAGAACAGTCTGTGATGCTTGATGCATTCCATAATTGCAAAATGACCGGAAATTTCTAAAGAGCTATTTACAAGCTTTGAAATAATTCGCAATTCATATTGATTAGGCCAATTTGTCAAAAGAACACTCTAGGACGTTTGAAACATTACAGAATTCCCAAGAAGCTTCAAGTTTTAGAAAAGCAATTTTCCATTATGGAAGCAATGCGCAATTCACGATAGAGGTACCCCTTTATCCATAGAAGACATTGCGATGCTAAAATAGTATACAAATCCCAAGAAACTGCAAATTTCAAAATAGCTGTTTTGAAGGATTAAATCTGTGCCCAATTCTCTATAGAGTGGTCAGTTTGTGGAAAGAGCTCTTTGCCTTGCTTAGAATATTTCTCATCTCCAAAGAAATTGCAAATTACAGAAAAGCCATTTACAAGCATTGAAACAATGCACAATTCATATTGATTAGGCCAATTTGTCAAAAGAACACTATAGGACGTTTGAAACATTACAAAATTCCCAAGAAGCCGCAAATTTTAGAAAAGCAATTTTCCATCTTGGAAGCAATAGGCAATCCACGATAGAGGAGCTCCTTTGTCAATAAAAGACATTGCGATGCTATAAAATTATAGGATTCCCAAGAAGCAGCAAATTTCAAAATAGTTGTTTTGAAGGATTAAATCTGTGCCCAATTCTCTATAGAGAGGTCAGTTTGTCGAAAGAGCTCTTTGCCTTGCTTAGAATATTTCTTAATTCCAAAGAAATTGCAAATAACAAAAAAGCCATTTACAAGCATTGAAAGAATGTGCAATTCTCTATATTGAGGCCTACTTGTCGAAACAACACTTTGCGATGCTTAAACATTCCCTAATTCCAAGGAAGCCGCAAATTACAGAGAAGAAATTTAAGCGCATTGAAACAATGCGCAATTCATCATGATGAAGCCTGTTTGTCCAAAGAACAGTCTGTGATGCTTGATGCATTCCATAATTCCAAAGTGACCGGAAATTTCTAAAGAGCTATTTACAAGCTTTGAAATAATTCCCGATTCATATTGATTAGGCCAATTTGTCAAAAGAACACTCTAGGACGTTTGGAACATTACAGAATTCCCAAGGAGCCACAATATTCAGAAAAGCAATCTTCCATCTTGGAAGCAATTCGCAATTCACGATAGAGGAGCCCCTTTGTCTATAAAGACTTTGCGATGCCATAAAATTATAGAATACCCAAGAAACAGCAAATTTCAAAATAGTTGTTTTGAAGGATTAAATCTGTGCCCAATTCTTTATAGAGAGGTCAGTTTGTCGAAAGAGCTCTTTGCCTTGCTTAGAATTTTTCTTAATTCAAAAGAAATCTCAAATTACAGAAAAGCCATTTACAAGCATTGAAACAATGCGCAATTCTCTATATTGAGGCCTGCTTGTCGAAACAACACTTTGTGATGCTTAAACATTCCCTAATTCCAAGGAAGCAGCAAATTACAGAGAAGAAATTTACAAGCATTGAAACAATGCGCAATTCATCAGGATGAAGCCTCTTTGTCCAAAGAACAGTCTGTGATGCTTGATGCATTTCATAATTACAATGTGATCGGGAATTTCTAAAGAGCTATTTACAAACATTGAAACAATTCGCAATTCATATTGATTAGGCCAATTTGTCAAAAGAACACTCTAGGACGTTTGAAACATTACAGAATTCCCAAGAAGCTTCAAGTTTTAGAAAAGCAATTTTCCATTATGGAAGCAATGCGCAATTCACGATAGAGGTACCCCTTTATCCATAGAAGACATTGCGATGCTAAAATAGTATACAAATCCCAAGAAACTGCAAATTTCAAAATAGCTGTTTTGAAGGATTAAATCTGTGCCCAATTCTCTATAGAGTGGTCAGTTTGTGGAAAGAGCTCTTTGCCTTGCTTAGAATATTTCTCATCTCCAAAGAAATTGCAAATTACAGAAAAGCCATTTACAAGCATTGAAACAATGCACAATTCATATTGATTAGGCCAATTTGTCAAAAGAACACTCTAGGACGTTTGGAAAATTACAGAACTCCCAAGAAGCCATAATATTCAGAAAAGCAATTTTCCATCTTGAAAACAATGCGCAATTCACGATAGAGAAGCCCCTTTGTCCATAGAAGAAATTGCGATGCTTAAAATTATAGAATTCCCAAGAAGCAGCAAATTTCAAAATAGTTGTTTTGAAGGATTAAATCTGTGCCCAATTCTCTATAGAGAGGTCAGTTTGTCGAAAGAGCTCTTTGCCTTGCTTAGAATATTTCTTGATTCAAAAGAAATTGCAAATTACAGAAAGACCATTTACAAGCATTGAAACAATGCGCAATTCTCTATATTGAGGCCTGCGTGTCGAAACAACAATTTGCGATGCTTAAACATCCCCTAATTCCAAGGAAGCTGCAAATTACAGAGAAGAAATTTAAGCGCATTGAAACAATGCGCAATTCATCATAATGAAGCCTGTTTGTCCAAAGAACAGTCTGTGATGCTTGATGCATTCCATAATTGCAAATTGACCGGAAATTTCTAAAGAGCTATTTACAGGCTTTGAAATAATTCCCAATTCATATTGATTAGGCCAATTTGTCAAAAGAACACTCTAGGACGTTTGGAACATTACAGAATTCCCAAGAAGCCACAATATTCAGAAAAGCAATTTTCCATCTTGGAAGCAATGCGCAATTCACGATAGAGGAGCCCCTTTGTCCATTGAAGAAATTGCGATGCTATAAAATTATAGAATTCCCAAGAAACTGCAAATTTCAAAATAGTTGTTTTGAAGGATTAAATCTGTGCCCAATTCTCTATAGAGAGGTCAGTTTGTGGAAAGAGCTCTTCGTCTTGCTTAGAATATTTCTTATTTCCAAAGAAATTGCAAATTACGGAAAAGCCATTTACAAGCATTGAAACAATGCGCAATTCATATTGATTAGGCCAATTTGTCATAAGAACACTATAGGACGTTTGAAACATTACAGAATTCCCAGGAAGCCACAATATTCAGAAAAGTAATTTTCCATCTTGGAAGCAATGCGCAATTCACGATAGAGGAGCCCCTTTGTCCATAGAAGAAATTGCGATGCTATAAAATTATAGAATTCCCAAGAAACTGCAAATTTCAAAATAGCTGTTTTGAAGGATTAAATCTGTGCCCAATTCTCTATAGAGAGGTCAGTTTGTGGAAAGAGCTCTTTGCCTTGCTTAGAATATTTCTTATTTCCAAAGAAATTGCAAATTACAGAAAAGCCATTTACAAGCATTGAAACAATGCGCAATTCATATTGATTAGGCCAATGTGTCATAAGAACACTATAGGACGTTTGAAACATTACAGAATTCACAAGAAGCCGCAAATGTTTGAAAAGCAATTTTCCATCTTGGAAGCAATGCGCAATTCACGATAGAGGAGCTCCTTTGTCCATAGAAGACATTGCGATGCTATAAAATTATAGAATTCCAAAGAAACAGCAAATTTCAAAATAGTTGTTTTAAAGGATTAAATCTGTGCCCAATTCTCTATAGAGAGGTCAGTTTGTGGAAAGAGCTCTTTGCCTTGCTTAGAATATTTCTTAATTCCAAAGAAATTGCAAATAACAGAAAAGCCATTTACAAGCATTGAAAGAATGTGCAATTCTCTATATTGAGGCCTGCTTGTCGAAACAACACTTTGCGATGCTTAAACATTCCCTAATTCCAAGGAAGCCGCAAATTACAGAGAAGAAATTTAAGCACATTGAAACAAAGCGCAATTCATCATGATGAAGCCTGTTTGTCCAAAGAACAGTCTGTGATGCTTGATGCATTCCATAATTGCAAAGTGACCGAAAATTTCTAAAGAGCTATTTACAAGCTTTGAAATAATTCCCAATTCATATTGATTAGTCCAATTTGTCAAAAGAACACTCTAGGACGTTTGGAACATTACAGAATTCCCAAAAAGCCACAATATTCAGAAAAGTAATTTTCCATCTTGGAAGCAATGCGCAATTCACGATAGAGGAGCCCTTTTGTCCATAGAAGAAATTGCGATGCTATAAAATTATAGAATTCCCAAGAAACTGCAAATTTCAAAATAGTTGTTTTGAAGGATTAAATCTGTGCCCAATTCTCTATAGAGAGGTCAGTTTGTGTAAAGAGCTCTTTTCCTTGCTTAGAATATTTCTTATTTCCAAAGAAATTGCAAATTACAGAAAAGCCATTTACATGCATTGAAACAATGCGCAATTCATATTGATTAGGCCAATTTGTCAAAAGAACACTATAGGACGTTTGAAACATTACAGAATTCCCAAGAAGCCGCAAATTTTAGAAAAGCAATTTTCCATCTTGGAAGCAATGCGCAATTCACGATATAGGAGCCCCTTTGTCCATAGAAGACATTGTGATGCTATAAAATTATAGAATTTTCAAGAAACACCTTATTTCAAAATAGTTGTTTTGAAGGATTAAATCTGTGCCCAATTCTCTATAGAGAGGTCAGTTTGTCGAAAGAGCTCTTTGCCTTGCTTAGAATATTTCTTAATTCCAAAGAAATTGCAAATAACAGAAAAGCCATTTACAAGCATTGAAAGAATGTGCAATTCTCTATATTGAGGCCTGCTTGTCGAAACAACACTTTGCGATGCTTAAACATTCCCTAATTCCAAGGAAGCCGCAAATTTCAGAGAAGAAATTTAAGCGCATTGAAACAATGCGCAATTCATCATGATGAAGCCTGTTTGTCCAAAGAACAGTCTGTGATGCTTGATGCATTCCATAATTGCAAAGTGACCGGAAATTTCTAAAGAGCTATTTACAAGCTTTGAAATAATTCCCAATTCATATTGATTAGGCCAATTTGTCAAAAGATCACTCTAGGACGTTTGGAACATTACAGAATTCCCAAGAAGCCACAATATTCAGAAAAGCAATTTTCCATCTTGGAAGCAATGCACAATTCACGATAGAGGAGCCCCTTTGTCCATAGAAGAAATTGGGATGCTATAAAATTATAGAATTCCCAAGAAACTGCAAATTTCAAAATAGTTGTTTTGAAGGATTAAATCTGTGCCCAATTCTCTATAGAGAGGTCAGTTTGTGGAAAGAGCTCTTTGCCTTGCTTAGAATATTTCTTATTTCCAAAGAAATTGCAAATTACAGAAAAGCCATTTATAAGCATTGAAACAATGCGCAATTCATATTGATTAGGCCAATTTGTCAAAAGAACACTATAGGACGTTTGAAACATTACAGAATTCCCAAGAAGCCGCAAATTTTAGAAAAGCAATTTTCCATCTTGGAAGCAATAGGCAATTCACGATAGAGGAGCCCCTTTGTCAATAAAAGACATTGCGATGCTATAAAATTATAGGATTCCCAAGAAACAGCTAATTTCAAAATAGTTGTTTTGAAGGATTAAATCTGTGCCCAATTCTCTATAGAGAGGTCAGTTTGTCGAAAGAGCTCTTTGCCTTGCTTAGAATATTTCTTAATTCCAAAGAAATTGCAAATAACAGAAAAGCCATTTACAAGCATTCAAAGAATGTGCAATTCTCTATATTGAGGCCTGCTTGTCGAAACAACACTTTGCGATGCTTAAACATTCCCTAATTCCAAGGAAGCTGCAAATTACAGAGAAGAAATTTAAGCGCATTGAAACAATGCGAAATTCATCATGATGAAGCCTGTTTGTCCAAAGAACAGTCTGTGATGCTTGATGCATTCCATAATTCCAAAGTGACCGGAAATTTCTAAAGAGCTATTTACAAGCTTTGAAATAATTCCCAATTCATATTGATTAGGCCAATTTGTCAAAAGAACACTCTAGGACGTTTGGAACATTACAGAATTCCCAAGAAGCCACAATATTCAGAAAAGCAATTTTCCATCTTGGAAGCAATGCGCAATTCACGATAGAGGAGCCCCTTTGTCCATTGAAGAAATTGCGATGCTATAAAATTATAGAATTCCCAAGAAACTGCAAATTTCAAAATAGTTGTTTTGAAGGATTAAATCTGTGCCCAATTCTCTATAGAGAGGTCAGTTTGTGGAAAGAGCTTTTTGCCTTGCTTAGAATATTTCTTATTTCCAAAGAAATTGCAAATTACAGAAAAGCCATATACAAGCATTGAAACAATGCGCAATTCATATTGATTAGGCCAATTTGTCAAAAGAACACTATAGGACGTTTTAAACATTACAGAATTCCCAAGAAGCTGCGAATTTTAGAAAAGCAATTTTCCATCTTGGAAGCAATGCGAAATTCACGATAGAGGAGCTCCTTTGTCCATAGAAGACATTGGGATGCTATAAAATTATAGAATTCCCAAGAAACAGCAAATTACAAAATAATTGTTTTGTAGGATTAAGTCTGTGCCCAATTCTCTATAGAGAGGTCAGTTTGTCGAAAGAGCTCTTTGCCTTGCTTAGAATATTTCTTAATTCCAAAGAAATTGCAAATTACAGAAAAGCCATTTACAAGCATTGAAACAATGCACAATTCATATTGATTAGGCCAATTTGTCAAAAGAACACTATAGGACGTTTGAAACATTAAAGAATTCCCAAGAAGCCGCAAATTTTAGAAAAGCAATTTTCCATCTAGGAAGCAACGCGCAATTCACGATAGAGGAGCTCCTTTGTCCATAGAAGACATTGCGATGCTATAAAATTATAGAATTCCCAAGAAGCAGCAAATTTCAAAATAGTTGTTTTGAAGGATTAAATCTGTGCCCAATTCTCTATAGAGAGGTCAGTTTGTCGAAAGAGCTCTTTGCCTTGCTTAGAATATTTCTTAATTCCAAAGAAATTGCAAATAACAGAAAAGCCATTTACAAGCATTGAAAGAATGTGCAATTCTCTATATTGATGCCTGCTTGTCGAAACAACACTTTGCGATGCTTAAACATTCCCTAATTCCAACGAAGCAGCAAATTACAGAGAAGAAATTTAAGTGCATTGAAATAATGCGCAATTCATCATGATGAAGCCTGTTTGTCCAAAGAACAGTCTGTGATGCTTGATTCATTTCATAATTCCAAAGTGACCAGAAATTTCTAAAGAGCTATTTACAAGCTTTGAAATAATTCCCAATTCATATTGATTATGCCAATTTGTCAAAAGAACACTCTAGGACGTTTGGAAAATTACAGAACTCCCAAGAAGCCACAATATTCAGAAAAGCAATTTTCCATCTTGGAAACAATGCGCAATTCACGATAGAGGAGCCCCTTTGTCCATAGAAGAAATTGCGTTGCTTAAAATTATAGAATTCCCAAGAAACAGCAAATTTCAAAATAGTTGTTTTGAAGGATTAAATCTGTGCCCAATTCTCTATAGAGAGGTCAGTTTGTGTAAAGAGCTCTTTTCCTTGCTTAGAATATTTCTTATTTCCAAAGAAATTGCAAATTACAGAAAAGCCATTTACATGCATTGAAACAATGCGCAATTCATATTGATTAGGCCAATTTGTCAAAAGAACACTATAGGACGTTTGAAACATTACAGAATTCCCAAGAAGCCGCAAATTTTAGAAAAGCAATTTTCCATCTTGGAAGCAATGCACAATTCAAGATATAGGAGCCCCTTTGTCCATAGAAGACATTGCGATGCTATAAAATTATAGAATTTTCAAGAAACACCTTATTTCAAAATAGTTGTTTTGAAGGATTAAATCTGTGCCCAATTCTCTATAGAGAGGTCAGTTTGTCGAAAGAGCTCTTTGCCTTGCTTAGAATATTTCTTAATTTCAAAGAAATTGCAAATAACAGAAAAGCCATTTACAAGCATTGAAAGAATGTGCAATTCTCTATATTGAGGCCTGCTTGTCGAAACAACACTTTGCGATGCTTAAACATTCCCTAATTCCAACGAAGCCGCAAATTACAGAGAAGAAATTTAAGTGCATTGAAATAATGCGCAATTCATCATGATGAAGCCTGTTTGTCCAAAGAACAGTCTGTGATGCTTGATTCATTTCATAATTCCAAAGTGACCGGAAATTTCTAAAGAGCTATTTACAAGCTTTGAAATAATTCCCAATTCATATTGATTAGGCCAATTTGTCAAAAGAACACTCTAGGACGTTTGGAAAATTACAGAACTCCCAAGAAGCCACAATATTCAGAAAAGCAATTTTCCATCTTGGAAACAATGCCCAATTCACGATAGAGGAGCCCCTTTGTCCATAGAAGAAATTGCGATGCTTAAAATTATAGAATTCCCAAGAAACAGCAAATTTCAAAATAGTTGTTTTGAAGGATTAAATCTGTGCCCAATTCTCTATAGAGAGGTCAGTTTGTCGAAAGAGCTCTTTGCCTTGCTTAGAATATTTCTTGATTCCAAAGAAATTGCAAATTACAGAAATACCATTTACAAGCATTGAAACAATGCGCAATTCTCTATATTGAGGCCTGCGTGTCGAAACAACACTTTGCGATGCTTAAACATTCCCTAATTCCAAGGAAGCCGCAAATTACAGATAAGAAATTTACAAGCATTGAAACAATGCGCAATTAATCATGATGAAGCCTCTTTTTCCAAAGAACAGTCTGTGATGCTTGATGCATTTCATAATTACAAAGTGATCGGGAATTTCTAAAGAGCTATTTACAAACATTGAAACAATTCCCAATTCAAATTGATTAGGCCAATTTGTCAAAAGAACACTCTTGGACGTTTGGAACATTACAGAATTCCCAAGAAGCCACAATATTCAGAAAAGCAATTTTCCATCTTGGAAGCAATGCGCAATTCACGATATAGGAGCCCCTTTGTCCATAGAAGAAATTGCGAGGCTATAAAATTATAGAATTCCCAAGAAACTGCAAATTTCAAAATAGCTGTTTTGAAGGATTAAATCTGTGCCCAATTCTCTATAGAGAGGTCAGTTTGTGGAAAGAGCTCTTTTCCTTGCTTAGAATATTTCTTATTTCCAAAGAAATTGCAAATTACAGAAAAGCCATTTACAAGCATTGAAACAATGCACAATTCATATTGATTAGGCCAATTTGTCAAAAGAACACTATAGGACGTTTGAAACATTAAAGAATTCCCAAGAAGCCGCAAATTTTAGAAAAGCAATTTTCCATCTTGGAAGCAACGCGCAATTCACGATAGAGGAGCTCCTTTGTCCATAGAAGACATTGCGATGCTATAAAATTATAGAATTCCCAAGAAGCAGCAAATTTCAAAATAGTTGTTTTGAAGGATTAAATCTGTGCCCAATTCTCTATAGAGAGGTCAGTTTGTCGAAAGAGCTCTTTGCCTTGCTTAGAATATTTCTTAATTCCAAAGAAATTGCAAATAACAGAAAAGCCATTTACAAGCATTGAAACAATGTGCAATTCTCTATATTGAGGCCTGCTTGTCGAAACAACACTTTGCGATGCTTAAACATTCCCTAATTCCAACGAAGCCGCAAATTACAGAGAAGAAATTTAAGTGCATTGAAATAATGCGCAATTCATCATGATAAAGCCTGTTTGTCCAAAGAACAGTCTGTGATGCTTGATTCATTTCATAATTCCAAAGTGACCGGAAATTTCTAAAGAGCTATTTACAAGCTTTGAAATAATTCCCAATTCATATTGATTAGGCCAATTTGTCAAAAGAACACTCTAGGACGTTTGGAAAATTACAGAACTCCCAAGAAGCCACAATATTCAGAAAAGCAATTTTCCATCTTGGAAACAATGCGCAATTCACGATAGAGGAGCCCCTTTGTCCATAGAAGAAATTGCGATGCTTAAAATAATAGAATTCCCAAGAAACAGCAAATTTCAAAATAGTTGTTTTGAAGGATTAAATCTGTGCCCAATTCTCTATAGAGAGGTCAGTTTGTCGAAAGAGCTCTTTGCCTTGCTTAGAATATTTCTTGATTCCAAAGAAATTGCAAATTACAGAAATACCATTTACAAGCATTGAAACAATGCGCAATTCTCTATATTGAGGCCTGCGTGTCGAAACAACACTTTGCGATGCTTAAACATTCCCTAATTCCAAGGAAGCCGCAAATTACAGATAAGAAATTTACAAGCATTGAAACAATGCGCAATTAATCATGATGAAGCCTCTTTTTCCAAAGAACAGTCTGTGATGCTTGATGCATTTCATAATTACAAAGTGATCGGGAATTTCTAAAGAGCTATTTACAAACATTGAAACAATTCCCAATTCAAATTGATTAGGCCAATTTGTCAAAAGAACACTCTTGGACGTTTGGAACATTACAGAATTCCCAAGAAGCCACAATATTCAGAAAAGCAATTTTCCATCTTGGAAGCAATGCGCAATTCACGATATAGGAGCCCCTTTGTCCATAGAAGAAATTGCGAGGCTATAAAATTATAGAATTCCCAAGAAACTGCAAATTTCAAAATAGCTGTTTTGAAGGATTAAATCTGTGCCCAATTCTCTATAGAGAGGTCAGTTTGTGGAAAGAGCTCTTTTCCTTGCTTAGAATATTTCTTATTTCCAAAGAAATTGCAAATTACAGAAAAGCCATTTACAAGCATTGAAACAATGCACAATTCATATTGATTAGGCCAATTTGTCAAAAGAACACTATAGGACGTTTGAAACATTAAAGAATTCCCAAGAAGCCGCAAATTTTAGAAAAGCAATTTTCCATCTTGGAAGCAACGCGCAATTCACGATAGAGGAGCTCCTTTGTCCATAGAAGACATTGCGATGCTATAAAATTATAGAATTCCCAAGAAGCAGCAAATTTCAAAATAGTTGTTTTGAAGGATTAAATCTGTGCCCAATTCTCTATAGAGAGGTCAGTTTGTCGAAAGAGCTCTTTGCCTTGCTTAGAATATTTCTTAATTCCAAAGAAATTGCAAATAACAGAAAAGCCATTTACAAGCATTGAAACAATGTGCAATTCTCTATATTGAGGCCTGCTTGTCGAAACAACACTTTGCGATGCTTAAACATTCCCTAATTCCAACGAAGCCGCAAATTACAGAGAAGAAATTTAAGTGCATTGAAATAATGCGCAATTCATCATGATAAAGCCTGTTTGTCCAAAGAACAGTCTGTGATGCTTGATTCATTTCATAATTCCAAAGTGACCGGAAATTTCTAAAGAGCTATTTACAAGCTTTGAAATAATTCCCAATTCATATTGATTAGGCCAATTTGTCAAAAGAACACTCTAGGACGTTTGGAAAATTACAGAACTCCCAAGAAGCCACAATATTCAGAAAAGCAATTTTCCATCTTGGAAACAATGCGCAATTCACGATAGAGGAGCCCCTTTGTCCATAGAAGAAATTGCGATGCTTAAAATAATAGAATTCCCAAGAAACAGCAAATTTCAAAATAGTTGTTTTGAAGGATTAAATCTGTGCCCAATTCTCTATAGAGAGGTCAGTTTGTCGAAAGAGCTCTTTGCCTTGCTTAGAATATTTCTTGATTCCAAAGAAATTGTAAATTACAGAAATACCATTTACAAGCATTGAAACAATGCGCAATTCTCTATATTGAGGCCTGCTGGTCGAAACAACACTTTGCGATGCTTAAACATTCCCTAATTCCAAGGAAGCCGCACATTACAGAGAAGAAATTTAAGTGCATTGAAATAATGCGCAATTCATCATGATGAAGCCTGTTTGTCCAAAGAACAGTCTGTGATGCTTGATTCATTTCATAATTCCAAAGTGACCGGAAATTTCTAAAGAGCTATTTACAAGCTTTGAAATAATTCCCAATTCATATTGATTATGCCAATTTGTCAAAAGAACACTCTAGGACGTTTGGAAAATTACAGAACTCCCAAGAAGCCACAATATTCAGAAAAGCAATTTTCCATCTTGGAAACAATGCGCAATTCACGATAGAGGAGCCCCTTTGTCCATAGAAGAAATTGCGATGCTTAAAATTATAGAATTCCCAAGAAACAGCAAATTTCAAAATAGTTGTTTTGAAGGATTAAATCTGTGCCCAATTCTCTATAGAGAGGTCAGTTTGTCGAAAGAGCTCTTTGCCTTGCTTAGAATATTTCTTGATTCCAAAGAAATTGCAAATTACAGAAATACCATTTACAAGCATTGAAACAATGCGCAATTCTCTATATTGAGGCCTGCGTGTCGAAACAACACTTTGCGATGCTTAAACATTCCCTAATTCCAAGGAAGCCGCAAATTACAGATAAGAAATTTACAAGCATTGAAACAATGCGCAATTAATCATGATGAAGCCTCTTTTTCCAAAGAACAGTCTGTGATGCTTGATGCATTTCATAATTACAAAGTGATCGGGAATTTCTAAAGAGCTATTTACAAACATTGAAACAATTCCCAATTCAAATTGATTAGGCCAATTTGTCAAAAGAACACTCTTGGACGTTTGGAACATTACAGAATTCCCAAGAAGCCACAATATTCAGAAAAGCAATTTTCCATCTTGGAAGCAATGCGCAATTCACGATATAGGAGCCCCTTTGTCCATAGAAGAAATTGCGAGGCTATAAAATTATAGAATTCCCAAGAAACTGCAAATTTCAAAATAGCTGTTTTGAAGGATTAAATCTGTGCCCAATTCTCTATAGAGAGGTCAGTTTGTGGAAAGAGCTCTTTTCCTTGCTTAGAATATTTCTTATTTCCAAAGAAATTGCAAATTACAGAAAAGCCATTTACAAGCATTGAAACAATGCACAATTCATATTGATTAGGCCAATTTGTCAAAAGAACACTATAGGACGTTTGAAACATTAAAGAATTCCCAAGAAGCCGCAAATTTTAGAAAAGCAATTTTCCATCTTGGAAGCAACGCGCAATTCACGATAGAGGAGCTCCTTTGTCCATAGAAGACATTGCGATGCTATAAAATTATAGAATTCCCAAGAAGCAGCAAATTTCAAAATAGTTGTTTTGAAGGATTAAATCTGTGCCCAATTCTCTATAGAGAGGTCAGTTTGTCGAAAGAGCTCTTTGCCTTGCTTAGAATATTTCTTAATTCCAAAGAAATTGCAAATAACAGAAAAGCCATTTACAAGCATTGAAACAATGTGCAATTCTCTATATTGAGGCCTGCTTGTCGAAACAACACTTTGCGATGCTTAAACATTCCCTAATTCCAACGAAGCCGCAAATTACAGAGAAGAAATTTAAGTGCATTGAAATAATGCGCAATTCATCATGATAAAGCCTGTTTGTCCAAAGAACAGTCTGTGATGCTTGATTCATTTCATAATTCCAAAGTGACCGGAAATTTCTAAAGAGCTATTTACAAGCTTTGAAATAATTCCCAATTCATATTGATTAGGCCAATTTGTCAAAAGAACACTCTAGGACGTTTGGAAAATTACAGAACTCCCAAGAAGCCACAATATTCAGAAAAGCAATTTTCCATCTTGGAAACAATGCGCAATTCACGATAGAGGAGCCCCTTTGTCCATAGAAGAAATTGCGATGCTTAAAATAATAGAATTCCCAAGAAACAGCAAATTTCAAAATAGTTGTTTTGAAGGATTAAATCTGTGCCCAATTCTCTATAGAGAGGTCAGTTTGTCGAAAGAGCTCTTTGCCTTGCTTAGAATATTTCTTGATTCCAAAGAAATTGCAAATTACAGAAATACCATTTACAAGCATTGAAACAATGCGCAATTCTCTATATTGAGGCCTGCGTGTCGAAACAACACTTTGCGATGCTTAAACATTCCCTAATTCCAAGGAAGCCGCAAATTACAGATAAGAAATTTACAAGCATTGAAACAATGCGCAATTAATCATGATGAAGCCTCTTTTTCCAAAGAACAGTCTGTGATGCTTGATGCATTTCATAATTACAAAGTGATCGGGAATTTCTAAAGAGCTATTTACAAACATTGAAACAATTCCCAATTCAAATTGATTAGGCCAATTTGTCAAAAGAACACTCTTGGACGTTTGGAACATTACAGAATTCCCAAGAAGCCACAATATTCAGAAAAGCAATTTTCCATCTTGGAAGCAATGCGCAATTCACGATATAGGAGCCCCTTTGTCCATAGAAGAAATTGCGAGGCTATAAAATTATAGAATTCCCAAGAAACTGCAAATTTCAAAATAGCTGTTTTGAAGGATTAAATCTGTGCCCAATTCTCTATAGAGAGGTCAGTTTGTGGAAAGAGCTCTTTTCCTTGCTTAGAATATTTCTTATTTCCAAAGAAATTGCAAATTACAGAAAAGCCATTTACAAGCATTGAAACAATGCACAATTCATATTGATTAGGCCAATTTGTCAAAAGAACACTATAGGACGTTTGAAACATTAAAGAATTCCCAAGAAGCCGCAAATTTTAGAAAAGCAATTTTCCATCTTGGAAGCAACGCGCAATTCACGATAGAGGAGCTCCTTTGTCCATAGAAGACATTGCGATGCTATAAAATTATAGAATTCCCAAGAAGCAGCAAATTTCAAAATAGTTGTTTTGAAGGATTAAATCTGTGCCCAATTCTCTATAGAGAGGTCAGTTTGTCGAAAGAGCTCTTTGCCTTGCTTAGAATATTTCTTAATTCCAAAGAAATTGCAAATAACAGAAAAGCCATTTACAAGCATTGAAACAATGTGCAATTCTCTATATTGAGGCCTGCTTGTCGAAACAACACTTTGCGATGCTTAAACATTCCCTAATTCCAACGAAGCCGCAAATTACAGAGAAGAAATTTAAGTGCATTGAAATAATGCGCAATTCATCATGATAAAGCCTGTTTGTCCAAAGAACAGTCTGTGATGCTTGATTCATTTCATAATTCCAAAGTGACCGGAAATTTCTAAAGAGCTATTTACAAGCTTTGAAATAATTCCCAATTCATATTGATTAGGCCAATTTGTCAAAAGAACACTCTAGGACGTTTGGAAAATTACAGAACTCCCAAGAAGCCACAATATTCAGAAAAGCAATTTTCCATCTTGGAAACAATGCGCAATTCACGATAGAGGAGCCCCTTTGTCCATAGAAGAAATTGCGATGCTTAAAATAATAGAATTCCCAAGAAACAGCAAATTTCAAAATAGTTGTTTTGAAGGATTAAATCTGTGCCCAATTCTCTATAGAGAGGTCAGTTTGTCGAAAGAGCTCTTTGCCTTGCTTAGAATATTTCTTGATTCCAAAGAAATTGTAAATTACAGAAATACCATTTACAAGCATTGAAACAATGCGCAATTCTCTATATTGAGGCCTGCTGGTCGAAACAACACTTTGCGATGCTTAAACATTCCCTAATTCCAAGGAAGCCGCACATTACAGAGAAGAAATTTAAGTGCATTGAAATAATGCGCAATTCATCATGATGAAGCCTGTTTGTCCAAAGAACAGTCTGTGATGCTTGATTCATTTCATAATTCCAAAGTGACCGGAAATTTCTAAAGAGCTATTTACAAGCTTTGAAATAATTCCCAATTCATATTGATTATGCCAATTTGTCAAAAGAACACTCTAGGACGTTTGGAAAATTACAGAACTCCCAAGAAGCCACAATATTCAGAAAAGCAATTTTCCATCTTGGAAACAATGCGCAATTCACGATAGAGGAGCCCCTTTGTCCATAGAAGAAATTGCGATGCTTAAAATTATAGAATTCCCAAGAAACAGCAAATTTCAAAATAGTTGTTTTGAAGGATTAAATCTGTGCCCAATTCTCTATAGAGAGGTCAGTTTGTCGAAAGAGCTCTTTGCCTTGCTTAGAATATTTCTTGATTCCAAAGAAATTGCAAATTACAGAAATACCATTTACAAGCATTGAAACAATGCGCAATTCTCTATATTGAGGCCTGCGTGTCTAAACAACACTTTGCGATGCTTAAACATTCCCTAATTCCAAGGAAGCCGCAAATTACAGATAAGAAATTTACAAGCATTGAAACAATGCGCAATTAATCATGATGAAGCCTCTTTTTCCAAAGAACAGTCTGTGATGCTTGATGCATTTCATAATTACAAAGTGATCGGGAATTTCTAAAGAGCTATTTACAAACATTGAAACAATTCCCAATTCAAATTGATTAGGCCAATTTGTCAAAAGAACACTCTTGGACGTTTGGAACATTACAGAATTCCCAAGAAGCCACAATATTCAGAAAAGCAATTTTCCATCTTGGAAGCAATGCGCAATTCACGATATAGGAGCCCCTTTGTCCATAGAAGAAATTGCGAGGCTATAAAATTATAGAATTCCCAAGAAACTGCAAATTTCAAAATAGCTGTTTTGAAGGATTAAATCTGTGCCCAATTCTCTATAGAGAGGTCAGTTTGTGGAAAGAGCTCTTTTCCTTGCTTAGAATATTTCTTATTTCCAAAGAAATTGCAAATTACAGAAAAGCCATTTACAAGCATTGAAACAATGCACAATTCATATTGATTAGGCCAATTTGTCAAAAGAACACTATAGGACGTTTGAAACATTAAAGAATTCCCAAGAAGCCGCAAATTTTAGAAAAGCAATTTTCCATCTTGGAAGCAACGCGCAATTCACGATAGAGGAGCTCCTTTGTCCATAGAAGACATTGCGATGCTATAAAATTATAGAATTCCCAAGAAGCAGCAAATTTCAAAATAGTTGTTTTGAAGGATTAAATCTGTGCCCAATTCTCTATAGAGAGGTCAGTTTGTCGAAAGAGCTCTTTGCCTTGCTTAGAATATTTCTTAATTCCAAAGAAATTGCAAATAACAGAAAAGCCATTTACAAGCATTGAAACAATGTGCAATTCTCTATATTGAGGCCTGCTTGTCGAAACAACACTTTGCGATGCTTAAACATTCCCTAATTCCAACGAAGCCGCAAATTACAGAGAAGAAATTTAAGTGCATTGAAATAATGCACAATTCATCATGATAAAGCCTGTTTGTCCAAAGAACAGTCTGTGATGCTTGATTTATTTCATAATTCCAAAGTGACCGGAAATTTCTAAAGAGCTATTTACAAGCTTTGAAATAATTCCCAATTCATATTGATTAGGCCAATTTGTCAAAAGAACACTCTAGGACGTTTGGAAAATTACAGAACTCCCAAGAAGCCACAATATTCAGAAAAGCAATTTTCCATCTTGGAAACAATGCGCAATTCACGATAGAGGAGCCCCTTTGTCCATAGACGAAATTGCGATGCTTAAAATTATAGAATTCCCAAGAAACAGCAAATTTCAAAATAGTTGTTTTGAAGGATTAAATCTGTGCCCAATTCTCTATAGAGAGGTCAGTTTGTCGAAAGAGCTCTTTGCCTTGCTTAGAATATTTCTTGATTCCAAAGAAATTGCAAATTACAGAAATACCATTTACAAGCATTGAAACAATGCGCAATTCTCTATATTGAGGCCTGCGTGTCGAAACAACACTTTGAGATGCTTAAACATTCCCTAATTCCAAGGAAGCCGCAAATTACAGATAAGAAATTTAAGCGCATTGAAACAATGTGCAATTCATCATAATGAAGCCTGTTTCTCCAAAGAACAGTCTGTGATGCTTGATGCATTCCATAATTGCAAAGTGACCGGAAATTTCTAAAGAGCTATTTACAAGCTTTGAAATAATTCCCAATTCATATTGATTAGGCCAAT
The DNA here is from genome assembly GCA_916610825.1 of Haliclystus octoradiatus. Classification (NCBI taxonomy): domain Eukaryota; kingdom Metazoa; phylum Cnidaria; class Staurozoa; order Stauromedusae; family Haliclystidae; genus Haliclystus; species Haliclystus octoradiatus. The sequence continues at coordinate 27,183,248 of OU744447.1, read as the reverse complement.
TTGTCAAAAGAACACTCTAGGACGTTTGGAACATTACAGAATTCCAAAGAAGCCACAATATTCAGAAAAGCAATTTTCCATCTTGGAAGCAATGCGCAATTCACGATAGAGGAGCCCCTTTGTCCATTGAAGAAATTGCGATGCTATAAAATTATAGAATTCCCAAGAAACTGCAAATTTCAAAATAGTTGTTTTGAAGGATTAAATCTGTGCCCAATTCTCTATAGAGAGGTCAGTTTGTGGAAAGAGCTCTTTGCCTTGCTTAGAATATTTCTTATTTCCAAAGAAATTGCAAATTACAGAAAAGCCATTTACAAGCATTGAAACAATGCGCAATTCATATTGATTAGGCCAATTTGTCATAAGAACACTATAGGACGTTTGAAACATTACAGAATTCCCAAGAAGCCACAATATTCAGAAAAGTAATTTTCCATCTTGGAAGCAATGCGCAATTCACGATAGAGGAGCCCCTTTGTCCATAGAAGAAATTGCGATGCTATAAAATTATAGAATTCCCAAGAAACTGCAAATTTCAAAATAGTTGTTTTGAAGGATTAAATCTGTGCCCAATTCTCTATAGAGAGGTCAGTTTGTGTAAAGAGCTCTTTTCCTTGCTTAGAATATTTCTTATTTCCAAAGAAATTGCAAATTACAGAAAAGCCATTTACATGCATTGAAACAATGCGCAATTCATATTGATTAGGCCAATTTGTCAAAAGAACACTATAGGACGTTTGAAACATTACAGAATTCCCAAGAAGCCGCAAATTTTAGAAAAGCAATTTTCCATCTTGGAAGCAATGCGCAATTCACGATATAGGAGCCCCTTTGTCCATAGAAGACATTGCGATGCTATAAAATTATAGAATTTTCAAGAAACACCTTATTTCAAAATAGTTGTTTTGAAGGATTAAATCTGTGCCCAATTCTCTATAGAGAGGTCAGTTTGTCGAAAGAGCTCTTTGCCTTGCTTAGAATATTTCTTAATTCCAAAGAAATTGCAAATAACAGAAAAGCCATTTACAAGCATTGAAAGAATGTGCAATTCTCTATATTGAGGCCTGCTTGTCGAAACAACACTTTGCGATGCTTAAACATTCCCTAATTCCTACGAAGCCGCAAATTACAGAGAAGAAATTTAAGTGCATTGAAATAATGCGCAATTCATCATGATGAAGCCTGTTTGTCCAAAGAACAGTCTGTGATGCTTGATTCATTTCATAATTCCAAAGTGACCGGAAATTTCTAAAGAGCTATTTACAAGCTTTGAAATAATTCCCAATTCATATTGATTAGGCCAATTTGTCAAAAGAACACTCTAGGACGTTTGGAAAATTACAGAACTCCCAAGAAGCCACAATATTCAGAAAAGCAATTTTCCATCTTGGAAACAATGCGCAATTCACGATAGAGGAGCCCCTTTGTCCATAGAAGAAATTGCGATGCTTAAAATTATAGAATTCCCAAGAAACAGCAAATTTCAAAATAGTTGTTTTGAAGGATTAAATCTGTGCCCAATTCTCTATAGAGAGGTCAGTTTGTCGAAAGAGCTCTTTGCCTTGCTTAGAATATTTCTTGATTCCAAAGAAATTGCAAATTACAGAAATACCATTTACAAGCATTGAAACAATGCGCAATTCTCTATATTGAGGCCTGCGTGTCGAAACAACACTTTGCGATGCTTAAACATTCCCTAATTCCAAGGAAGCCGCAAATTACAGATAAGAAATTTAAGCGCATTGAAACAATGCTCAATTCATCATAATGAAGCCTGTTTCTCCAAAGAACAGTCTGTGATGCTTGATGCATTCCATAATTGCAAAGTGACCGGAAATTTCTAAAGAGCTATTTACAAGCTTTGAAATAATTCCCAATTCATATTGATTAGGCCAATTTGTCAAAAGAACACTCTAGGACGTTTGGAACATTACAGAATTCCCAAGAAGCCACAATATTCAGAAAAGCAATTTTCCATCTTGGAAGCAATGCGCAATTCACGATAGAGGAGCCCCTTTGTCCATTGAAGACATTGCGATGCTATAAAATTATAGAATTTTCAAGAAACACCTTATTTCAAAATAGTTGTTTTGAAGGATTAAATCTGTGCCCAATTCTCTATAGAGAGGTCAGTTTGTCGAAAGAGCTCTTTGCCTTGCTTAGAATATTTCTTAATTCCAAAGAAATTGCAAATTACAGAAAAGCCATTTACAAGCATTGAAACAATGCGCAATTCATATTGATTAGGCCAATTTGTCAAAAGAACACTATAGGACGTTTGAAACATTACAGAATTCCCAAGAAGCCGCAAATTTTAGAAAAGCAATTTTCCATCTTGGAAGCAATAGGCAATTCACGATAGAGGAGCCCCTTTGTCCATAGAAGAAATTGCGATGCTAAAAATTATAGAATTCCCAAGAAACAGCAAATTTCAAAATAGTTGTTTTGAAGGATTAAATATGTGCCCAATTCTCTATAGAGAGGTCAGTTTGTCGGAAGAGCTCTTTGCCTTGCTTAGAATATTTTTTAATTCCAAAGAAATTGCAAATAACAGAAAAGCCATTTACAAGCATTGAAACAATGTGCAATTCTCTATATTGAGGCCTGCTTGTCGAAACAACACTTTGCGATGCTTAAACATTCCCTAATTCCAAGGAAGCCGCAAATTAAAGAGAAGAAATTTAAGCGCATTGAAACAATGCGCAATTCATCATGATGAAGCATGTTTGTCCAAAGAACAGTCTGTGATGCTTGATGCATTTCATAATTCCAAAGTGACCGGAAATTTCTAAAGAGCTATTTACAAGCTTTGAAATAATTCCCAATTCATATTGATTAGGCCAATTTGTCAAAAGAACACTTTAGGACGTTTGGAACATTACAGAACTCCCGAGAAGCCACAATATTCAGAAAAGCAATTTTCCATCTTGGAAGCAATGCGCAATTCACGATAGAGGAGTCCCTTTGTCCATAGAAGAAATTGCGATGCTATAAAATTATAGAATTCCCAAGAAACTGCAAATTTCAAAATAGTTGTTTTGAAGGATTAAATCTGTGCCCAATTCTCTATAGAGAGGTCAGTTTGTGGAAAGAGCTCTTTGCCTTGCTTAGAATATTTCTTATTTCCAAAGAAATTGCAAATTACAGAAAAGCCATTTACAAGCATTGAAACAATGCGCAATTCATATTGATTAGGCCAATTTGTCATAAGAACACTATAGGACGTTTGAAACATTACAGAATTCCCAAGAAGCCACAATATTCAGAAAAGTAATTTTCCATCTTGGAAGCAATGCGCAATTCACGATAGAGGAGCCCCTTTGTCCATAGAAGAAATTGCGATGCTATAAAATTATAGAATTCCCAAGAAACTGCAAATTTCCAAATTGTTGTTTTGAAGGATTAAATCTGTGCCCAATTCTCTATAGAGAGGTCAGTTTGTGTAAAGAGCTCTTTTCCTTGCTTAGAATATTTCTTATTTCCAAAGAAATTGCAAATTACAGAAAAGCCATTTACATGCAGTGAAACAATGCGCAATTCATATTGATTAGGCCAATTTGTCAAAAGAACACTATAGGACGTTTGAAACATTACAGAATTCCCAAGAAGCCGCAAATTTTAGAAAAGCAATTTTCCATCTTGGAAGCAATGCGCAATTCACGATATAGGAGCCCCTTTGTCCATAGAAGACATTGCGATGCTATAAAATTATAGAATTTTCAAGAAACACCTTATTTCAAAATAGTTGTTTTGAAGGATTAAATCTGTGCCCAATTCTCTATAGAGAGGTCAGTTTGTCGAAAGAGCTCTTTGCCTTGCTTAGAATATTTCTTAATTCCAAAGAAATTGCAAATAACAGAAAAGCCATTTACAAGCATTGAAAGAATGTGCAATTCTCTATATTGAGGCCTGCTTGTCGAAACAACACTTTGCGATGCTTAAACATTCCCTAATTCCAAGGAAGCCGCAAATTTCAGAGAAGAAATTTAAGCGCATTGAAACAATGCGCAATTCATCATGATGAAGCCTGTTTGTCCAAAGAACAGTCTGTGATGCTTGATGCATTCCATAATTGCAAAGTGACCGGAAATTTCTAAAGAGCTATTTACAAGCTTTGAAATAATTCCCAATTCATATTGATTAGGCCAATTTGTCAAAAGATCACTCTAGGACGTTTGGAACATTACAGAATTCCCAAGAAGCCACAATATTCAGAAAAGCAATTTTCCATCTTGGAAGCAATGCGCAATTCACGATAGAGGAGCTCCTTTGTCCATAGAAGAAATTGCGATGCTATAAAATTATAGAATTCCCATGAAACTGCAAATTTCAAAATAGTTGTTTTGAAGGATTAAATCTGTGCCCAATTCTCTATAGAGAGATCAGTTTGTGGAAAGAGCTCTTTGCCTTGCTTAGAATATTTCTTATTTCCGAAGAAATTGCAAATTACAGAAAAGCCATTTACAAGCATTGAAACAATGCGCAATTCATATTGATTAGGCCAATTTGTCAAAAGAACACTATAGGACGTTTGAAACATTACAGAATTCCCAAGAAGCCGCAAATTTTAGAAAAGCAATTTTCCATCTTGGAAGCAATAGGCAATTCACGATAGAGGAGCCCCTTTGTCCATAGAAGAAATTGCGATGCTAAAAATTATAGAATTCCCAAGAAACAGCAAATTTCAAAATAGTTGTTTTGAAGGATTAAATCTGTGCCCAATTCTCTGTAGAGAGGTCAGTTTGTCGAAAGAGCTCTTTGCCTTGCTTAGAATATTTCTTAATTCCAAAGAAATTGCAAATAACAGAAAAGCCATTTACAAGCATTGAAACAATGTGCAATTCTCTATATTGAGGCCTGCTTGTCGAAACAACACTTTGCGATGCTTAAACATTCCCTAATTCCAACGAAGCCGCAAATTACAGAGAAGAAATTTAAGTGCATTGAAACAATGCGCAATTCATCATGATGAAGCCTGTTTGTCCAAAGAACAGTCTGTGATGTTTGATGCATTTCATAATTCCAAAGTGACCGGAAATTTCTAAAGAGCTATTTACAAGCTTTGAAATAATTCCCAATTCATATTGATTAGGCCAATTTGTCAAAAGAACACTATAGGACGTTTGAAACATTACAGAATTCCCAAGAAGCCGCAATATTCAGAAAAGCAATTTTCAATCTTGGAAGCAATGCGCAATTCACGATAGAGGAGCCCCTTTGTCCATAGAAGACATTGCGATGCTATAAAATTATAGAATTTTCAAGAAACACCTTATTTCAAAATAGTTGTTTTGAAGGATTAAATCTGTGCCCAATTCTCTATAGAGAGGTCAGTTTGTCGAAAGAGCTCTTTGCCTTGCTTAGAATATTTCTTAATTCCAAAGAAATTGCAAATAACAGAAAAGCCATTTACAAGCATTGAAAGAATGTGCAATTCTCTATATTGAGGCCTGCTTGTCGAAACAACACTTTGCGATGCTTAAACATTCCCTAATTCCAAGGAAGACGCAAATTTCAGAGAAGAAATTTAAGCGCATTGAAACAATGCGCAATTCATCATGATGAAGCCTGTTTGTCCAAAGAACAGTCTGTGATGCTTGATGCATTCCATAATTGCAAAGTGACCGGAAATTTCTAAAGAGCTATTTACAAGCTTTGAAATAATTCCCAATTCATATTGATTAGGCCAATTTGTCAAAAGATCACTCTAGGACGTTTGGAACATTACAGAATTCCCAAGAAGCCACAATATTCAGAAAAGCAATTTTCCATCTTGGAAGCAATGCGCAATTCACGATAGAGGAGCCCCTTTGTCCATAGAAGAAATTGCGATGCTATAAAATTATAGAATTCCCATGAAACTGCAAATTTCAAAATAGTTGTTTTGAAGGATTAAATCTGTGCCCAATTCTCTATAGAGAGATCAGTTTGTGGAAAGAGCTCTTTGCCTTGCTTAGAATATTTCTTATTTCCGAAGAAATTGCAAATTACAGAAAAGCCATTTACAAGCATTGAAACAATGCGCAATTCATATTGATTAGGCCAATTTGTCAAAAGAACACTATAGGACGTTTGAAACATTACAGAATTCCCAAGAAGCCGCAAATTTTAGAAAAGCAATTTTCCATCTTGGAAGCAATAGGCAATTCACGATAGAGGAGCCCCTTTGTCCATAGAAGAAATTGCGATGCTAAAAATTATAGAATTCCCAAGAAACAGCAAATTTCAAAATAGTTGTTTTGAAGGATTAAATCTGTGCCCAATTCTCTGTAGAGAGGTCAGTTTGTCGAAAGAGCTCTTTGCCTTGCTTAGAATATTTCTTAATTCCAAAGAAATTGCAAATAACAGAAAAGCCATTTACAAGCATTGAAACAATGTGCAATTCTCTATATTGGGGCCTGCTTGTCGAAACAACACTTTGCGATGCTTAAACATTCCCTAATTCCAAGGAAGCCGCAAATTACAGAGAAGAAATTTAAGCGCATTGAAACAATGCGCAATTCATCATGATGAAGCATGTTTGTCCAAAGAACAGTCTGTGATGCTTGATGCATTTCATTATTCCAAAGTGACCGGAAATTTCTAAAGAGCTATTTACAAGCTTTGAAATAATTCCCAATTCATATTGATTAGGCCAATTTGTCAAAAGAACACTTTAGGACGTTTGGAACATTACAGAACTCCCAAGAAGCCACAATATTCAGAAAAGCAATTTTCCATCTTGACAGCAATGCGCATTTCACGATAGAGGAGTCCCTTTGTCCATAGAAGAAATTGCGATGCTATAAAATTATAGAATTCCCAAGAAACTGCAAATTTCAAAATAGTTGTTTTGAAGGATTAAATCTGTGCCCAATTCTCTATAGAGAGGTCAGTTTGTGGAAAGAGCTCTTTGCCTTGCTTAGAATATTTCTTATTTCCAAAGAAATTGCAAATTACAGAAAAGCCATTTACAAGCATTGAAACAATGCGCAATTCATATTGATTAGGCCAATTTGTCATAAGAACACTATAGGACGTTTGAAACATTACAGAATTCCCAAGAAGCCACAATATTCAGAAAAGTAATTTTCCATCTTGGAAGCAATGCGCAATTCACGATAGAGGAGCCCCTTTGTCCATAGAAGAAATTGCGATGCTATAAAATTATAGAATTCCCAAGAAACTGCAAATTTCCAAATTGTTGTTTTGAAGGATTAAATCTGTGCCCAATTCTCTATAGAGAGGTCAGTTTGTGTAAAGAGCTCTTTTCCTTGCTTAGAATATTTCTTATTTCCAAAGAAATTGCAAATTACAGAAAAGCCATTTACATGCAGTGAAACAATGCGCAATTCATATTGATTAGGCCAATTTGTCAAAAGAACACTATAGGACGTTTGAAACATTACAGAATTCCCAAGAAGCCGCAAATTTTAGAAAAGCAATTTTCCATCTTGGAAGCAATGCGCAATTCACGATATAGGAGCCCCTTTGTCCATAGAAGACATTGCGATGCTATAAAATTATAGAATTTTCAAGAAACACCTTATTTCAAAATAGTTGTTTTGAAGGATTAAATCTGTGCCCAATTCTCTATAGAGAGGTCAGTTTGTCGAAAGAGCTCTTTGCCTTGCTTAGAATATTTCTTAATTCCAAAGAAATTGCAAATAACAGAAAAGCCATTTACAAGCATTGAAAGAATGTGCAATTCTCTATATTGAGGCCTGCTTGTCGAAACAACACTTTGCGATGCTTAAACATTCCCTAATTCCAAGGAAGCCGCAAATTTCAGAGAAGAAATTTAAGCGCATTGAAACAATGCGCAATTCATCATGATGAAGCCTGTTTGTCCAAAGAACAGTCTGTGATGCTTGATGCATTCCATAATTGCAAAGTGACCGGAAATTTCTAAAGAGCTATTTACAAGCTTTGAAATAATTCCCAATTCATATTGATTAGGCCAATTTGTCAAAAGATCACTCTAGGACGTTTGGAACATTACAGAATTCCCAAGAAGCCACAATATTCAGAAAAGCAATTTTCCATCTTGGAAGCAATGCGCAATTCACGATAGAGGAGCTCCTTTGTCCATAGAAGAAATTGCGATGCTATAAAATTATAGAATTCCCATGAAACTGCAAATTTCAAAATAGTTGTTTTGAAGGATTAAATCTGTGCCCAATTCTCTATAGAGAGATCAGTTTGTGGAAAGAGCTCTTTGCCTTGCTTAGAATATTTCTTATTTCCGAAGAAATTGCAAATTACAGAAAAGCCATTTACAAGCATTGAAACAATGCGCAATTCATATTGATTAGGCCAATTTGTCAAAAGAACACTATAGGACGTTTGAAACATTACAGAATTCCCAAGAAGCCGCAAATTTTAGAAAAGCAATTTTCCATCTTGGAAGCAATAGGCAATTCACGATAGAGGAGCCCCTTTGTCCATAGAAGAAATTGCGATGCTAAAAATTATAGAATTCCCAAGAAACAGCAAATTTCAAAATAGTTGTTTTGAAGGATTAAATCTGTGCCCAATTCTCTGTAGAGAGGTCAGTTTGTCGAAAGAGCTCTTTGCCTTGCTTAGAATATTTCTTAATTCCAAAGAAATTGCAAATAACAGAAAAGCCATTTACAAGCATTGAAACAATGTGCAATTCTCTATATTGAGGCCTGCTTGTCGAAACAACACTTTGCGATGCTTAAACATTCCCTAATTCCAACGAAGCCGCAAATTACAGAGAAGAAATTTAAGTGCATTGAAACAATGCGCAATTCATCATGATGAAGCCTGTTTGTCCAAAGAACAGTCTGTGATGTTTGATGCATTTCATAATTCCAAAGTGACCGGAAATTTCTAAAGAGCTATTTACAAGCTTTGAAATAATTCCCAATTCATATTGATTAGGCCAATTTGTCAAAAGAACACTCTAGGACGTTTGGAACATTACAGAATTCCCAAGAAGCCACAATATTCAGAAAAGCAATTTTCAATCTTGGAAGCAATGCGCAATTCACGATAGAGGAGCCCCTTTGTCCATAGAAGACATTGCGATGCTATAAAATTATAGAATTTTCAAGAAACACCTTATTTCAAAATAGTTGTTTTGAAGGATTAAATCTGTGCCCAATTCTCTATAGAGAGGTCAATTTGTCGAAAGAGCTCTTTGCCTTGCTTAGAATATTTCTTAATTCCAAAGAAATTGCAAATAACAGAAAAGCCATTTACAAGCATTGAAAGAATGTGCAATTCTCTATATTGAGGCCTGCTTGTCGAAACAACACTTTGCGATGCTTAAACATTCCCTAATTCCAAGGAAGCCGCAAATTTCAGAGAAGAAATTTAAGCGCATTGAAACAATGCGCAATTCATCATGATGAAGCCTGTTTGTCCAAAGAACAGTCTGTTATGCTTGATGCATTCCATAATTGCAAAGTGACCGGAAATTTCTAAAGAGCTATTTACAAGCTTTGAAATAATTCCCAATTCATATTGATTAGGCCAATTTGTCAAAAGATCACTCTAGGACGTTTGGAACATTACAGAATTCCCAAGAAGCCACAATATTCAGAAAAGCAATTTTCCATCTTGGAAGCAATGCGCAATTCACGATAGAGGAGCCCCTTTGTCCATAGAAGAAATTGCGATGCTATAAAATTATAGAATTCCCATGAAACTGCAAATTTCAAAATAGTTGTTTTGAAGGATTAAATCTGTGCCCAATTCTCTATAGAGAGATCAGTTTGTGGAAAGAGCTCTTTGCCTTGCTTAGAATATTTCTTATTTCCGAAGAAATTGCAAATTACAGAAAAGCCATTTACAAGCATTGAAACAATGCGCAATTCATATTGATTAGGCCAATTTGTCAAAAGAACACTATAGGACGTTTGAAACATTACAGAATTCCCAAGAAGCCGCAAATTTTAGAAAAGCAATTTTCCATCTTGGAAGCAATAGGCAATTCACGATAGAGGAGCCCCTTTGTCCATAGAAGAAATTGCGATGCTAAAAATTATAGAATTCCCAAGAAACAGCAAATTTCAAAATAGTTGTTTTGAAGGATTAAATCTGTGCCCAATTCTCTGTAGAGAGGTCAGTTTGTCGAAAGAGCTCTTTGCCTTGCTTAGAATATTTCTTAATTCCAAAGAAATTGCAAATAACAGAAAAGCCATTTACAAGCATTGAAACAATGTGCAATTCTCTATATTGAGGCCTGCTTGTCGAAACAACACTTTGCGATGCTTAAACATTCCCTAATTCCAACGAAGCCGCAAATTACAGAGAAGAAATTTAAGTGCATTGAAACAATGCGCAATTCATCATGATGAAGCCTGTTTGTCCAAAGAACAGTCTGTGATGTTTGATGCATTTCATAATTCCAAAGTGACCGGAAATTTCTAAAGAGCTATTTACAAGCTTTGAAATAATTCCCAATTCATATTGATTAGGCCAATTTGTCAAAAGAACACTCTAGGACGTTTGGAACATTACAGAATTCCCAAGAAGCCACAATATTCAGAAAAGCAATTTTCAATCTTGGAAGCAATGCGCAATTCACGATAGAGGAGCCCCTTTGTCCATAGAAGACATTGCGATGCTATAAAATTATAGAATTTTCAAGAAACACCTTATTTCAAAATAGTTGTTTTGAAGGATTAAATCTGTGCCCAATTCTCTATAGAGAGGTCAGTTTGTCGAAAGAGCTCTTTGCCTTGCTTAGAATATTTCTTAATTCCAAAGAAATTGCAAATAACAGAAAAGCCATTTACAAGCATTGAAAGAATGTGCAATTCTCTATATTGAGGCCTGCTTGTCGAAACAACACTTTGCGATGCTTAAACATTCCCTAATTCCAAGGAAGACGCAAATTTCAGAGAAGAAATTTAAGCGCATTGAAACAATGCGCAATTCATCATGATGAAGCCTGTTTGTCCAAAGAACAGTCTGTGATGCTTGATGCATTCCATAATTGCAAAGTGACCGGAAATTTCTAAAGAGCTATTTACAAGCTTTGAAATAATTCCCAATTCATATTGATTAGGCCAATTTGTCAAAAGATCACTCTAGGACGTTTGGAACATTACAGAATTCCCAAGAAGCCACAATATTCAGAAAAGCAATTTTCCATCTTGGAAGCAATGCGCAATTCACGATAGAGGAGCTCCTTTGTCCATAGAAGAAATTGCGATGCTATAAAATTATAGAATTCCCATGAAACTGCAAATTTCAAAATAGTTGTTTTGAAGGATTAAATCTGTGCCCAATTCTCTATAGAGAGATCAGTTTGTGGAAAGAGCTCTTTGCCTTGCTTAGAATATTTCTTATTTCCGAAGAAATTGCAAATTACAGAAAAGCCATTTACAAGCATTGAAACAATGCGCAATTCATATTGATTAGGCCAATTTGTCAAAAGAACACTATAGGACGTTTGAAACATTACAGAATTCCCAAGAAGCCGCAAATTTTAGAAAAGCAATTTTCCATCTTGGAAGCAATAGGCAATTCACGATAGAGGAGCCCCTTTGTCCATAGAAGAAATTGCGATGCTAAAAATTATAGAATTCCCAAGAAACAGCAAATTTCAAAATAGTTGTTTTGAAGGATTAAATCTGTGCCCAATTCTCTGTAGAGAGGTCAGTTTGTCGAAAGAGCTCTTTGCCTTGCTTAGAATATTTCTTAATTCCAAAGAAATTGCAAATAACAGAAAAGCCATTTACAAGCATTGAAACAATGTGCAATTCTCTATATTGAGGCCTGCTTGTCGAAACAACACTTTGCGATGCTTAAACATTCCCTAATTCCAACGAAGCCGCAAATTACAGAGAAGAAATTTAAGTGCATTGAAACAATGCGCAATTCATCATGATGAAGCCTGTTTGTCCAAAGAACAGTCTGTGATGTTTGATGCATTTCATAATTCCAAAGTGACCGGAAATTTCTAAAGAGCTATTTACAAGCTTTGAAATAATTCCCAATTCATATTGATTAGGCCAATTTGTCAAAAGAACACTCTAGGACGTTTGGAACATTACAGAATTCCCAAGAAGCCACAATATTCAGAAAAGCAATTTTCAATCTTGGAAGCAATGCGCAATTCACGATAGAGGAGCCCCTTTGTCCATAGAAGACATTGCGATGCTATAAAATTATAGAATTTTCAAGAAACACCTTATTTCAAAATAGTTGTTTTGAAGGATTAAATCTGTGCCCAATTCTCTATAGAGAGGTCAATTTGTCGAAAGAGCTCTTTGCCTTGCTTAGAATATTTCTTAATTCCAAAGAAATTGCAAATAACAGAAAAGCCATTTACAAGCATTGAAAGAATGTGCAATTCTCTATATTGAGGCCTGCTTGTCGAAACAACACTTTGCGATGCTTAAACATTCCCTAATTCCAAGGAAGCCGCAAATTTCAGAGAAGAAATTTAAGCGCATTGAAACAATGCGCAATTCATCATGATGAAGCCTGTTTGTCCAAAGAACAGTCTGTGATGCTTGATGCATTCCATAATTGCAAAGTGACCGGAAATTTCTAAAGAGCTATTTACAAGCTTTGAAATAATTCCCAATTCATATTGATTAGGCCAATTTGTCAAAAGATCACTCTAGGACGTTTGGAACATTACAGAATTCCCAAGAAGCCACAATATTCAGAAAAGCAATTTTCCATCTTGGAAGCAATGCGCAATTCACGATAGAGGAGCCCCTTTGTCCATAGAAGAAATTGCGATGCTATAAAATTATAGAATTCCCATGAAACTGCAAATTTCAAAATAGTTGTTTTGAAGGATTAAATCTGTGCCCAATTCTCTATAGAGAGATCAGTTTGTGGAAAGAGCTCTTTGCCTTGCTTAGAATATTTCTTATTTCCGAAGAAATTGCAAATTACAGAAAAGCCATTTACAAGCATTGAAACAATGAGCAATTCATATTGATTAGGCCAATTTGTCAAAAGAACACTATAGGACGTTTGAAACATTACAGAATTCCCAAGAAGCCGCAAATTTTAGAAAAGCAATTTTCCATCTTGGAAGCAATAGGCAATTCACGATAGAGGAGCCCCTTTGTCCATAGAAGAAATTGCGATGCTAAAAATTATAGAATTCCCAAGAAACAGCAAATTTCAAAATAGTTGTTTTGAAGGATTAAATCTGTGCCCAATTCTCTGTAGAGAGGTCAGTTTGTCGAAAGAGCTCTTTGCCTTGCTTAGAATATTTCTTAATTCCAAAGAAATTGCAAATAACAGAAAAGCCATTTACAAGCATTGAAACAATGTGCAATTCTCTATATTGAGGCCTGCTTGTCGAAACAACACTTTGCGATGCTTAAACATTCCCTAATTCCAACGAAGCCGCAAATTACAGAGAAGAAATTTAAGTGCATTGAAACAATGCGCAATTCATCATGATGAAGCCTGTTTGTCCAAAGAACAGTCTGTGATGTTTGATGCATTTCATAATTCCAAAGTGACCGGAAATTTCTAAAGAGCTATTTACAAGCTTTGAAATAATTCCCAATTCATATTGATTAGGCCAATTTGTCAAAAGAACACTCTAGGACGTTTGGAACATTACAGAATTCCCAAGAAGCCACAATATTCAGAAAAGCAATTTTCAATCTTGGAAGCAATGCGCAATTCACGATAGAGGAGCCCCTTTGTCCATAGAAGACATTGCGATGCTATAAAATTATAGAATTTTCAAGAAACACCTTATTTCAAAATAGTTGTTTTGAAGGATTAAATCTGTGCCCAATTCTCTATAGAGAGGTCAGTTTGTCGAAAGAGCTCTTTGCCTTGCTTAGAATATTTCTTAATTCCAAAGAAATTGCAAATTACAGAAAAGCCATTTACAAGCATTGAAACAATGCGCAATTCATATTGATTAGGCCAATTTGTCAAAAGAACACTATAGGACGTTTGAAACATTACAGAATTCCCAAGAAGCCGCAAATTTTAGAAAAGCAATTTTCCATCTTGGAAGCAATAGGCAATTCACGATAGAGGAGCCCCTTTGTCCATAGAAGAAATTGCGATGCTAAAAATTATAGAATTCCCAAGAAACAGCAAATTTCAAAATAGTTGTTTTGAAGGATTAAATCTGTGCCCAATTCTCTGTAGAGAGGTCAGTTTGTCGAAAGAGCTCTTTGCCTTGCTTAGAATATTTCTTAATTCCAAAGAAATTGCAAATAACAGAAAAGCCATTTACAAGCATTGAAACAATGTGCAATTCTCTATATTGGGGCCTGCTTGTCGAAACAACACTTTGCGATGCTTAAACATTCCCTAATTCCAAGGAAGCCGCAAATTACAGAGAAGAAATTTAAGCGCATTGAAACAATGCGCAATTCATCATGATGAAGCATGTTTGTCCAAAGAACAGTCTGTGATGCTTGATGCATTTCATTATTCCAAAGTGACCGGAAAATTCTAAAGAGCTATTTACAAGCTTTGAAATAATTCCCAATTCATATTGATTAGGCCAATTTGTCAAAAGAACACTTTAGGACGTTTGGAACATTACAGAACTCCCAAGAAGCCACAATATTCAGAAAAGCAATTTTCCATCTTGACAGCAATGCGCATTTCACGATAGAGGAGTCCCTTTGTCCATAGAAGAAATTGCGATGCTATAAAATTATAGAATTCCCAAGAAACTGCAAATTTCAAAATAGTTGTTTTGAAGGATTAAATCTGTGCCCAATTCTTTATAAAGAGGTCAGTTTGTCGAAAGAGCTCTTTGCCTTGCTTAGAATATTTCTTATTTCCAAAGAAATTGCAAATTACAGAAAAGTCATTTACATGCATCGAAACAATGCGCAATTCATATTGATTATGCCAATTTGTTAAAAGAACACTCTAGGACGTTTGAAACATTACAGAATTCCCAAGAAGCCCACAATATTCAGAAAAGCAATTTTCCATCTTTGAAGCAATGCGCAATTCACGATAGAGGAGCCCCTTTGTCCATAGAAGAATTTGCGATGCTATAAAATTATAGAAGTCCCAAGAAACTGCAAATTTAAAAATAGTTGTTTTGAAGGATTAAATCTGTGCCCAAATCTCTATAGAGAGGTCAGTTTGTGGAAAGAGCTCTTTGCCTTGCTTAGAATATTTCTTATTTCCAAAGAAATTGCAAATTACAGAAAAGCCATTTACAAGCATTGAAACAATGCGCAATTCATATTGATTAGGCCAATTCGTCAAAAGAACACTCTAGGACGTTTGGAACATTACAGAATTATCAAGAAGCCACAATATTCAGAAAAGCAATTTTCCATCTTGGAAACAATGCGCAATTCACGATAGAGGAGCCCCTTTGTCCATAGAAAAAATTGCGATGCTATAAAATTATAGAATTCCCAAGAAACTGCAAATTTCAAAATAGTTGTTATGAAGGATTAAATCTGTGCCCAATTCTTTATAGAGAGGTCAGTTTGTCGAAAGAGCTCTTTGCCTTGTTTAGAATATTTCTTATTTCCAAAGAAATTGCAAATTACAGAAAAGTGATTTACAAGCATTGAAACAATGCGCAATTCATATTGATTAGGCCAATTTGTTAAAAGAACACTCTAGGACGTTTGAAACATTACAGAATTCCCAAGAAGCCACAATATTCAGAAAAGCAATTTTGAATCGTGGAAGCAATGCACAATTCACGATAGAGGAGCCCCTTTGCCCATAGAAGACATTGCGATGCTAAAAATTATAGAATTCCCAAGAAACAGCAAATTTCAAAATAGTTGTTTTGAAGGATTAAATCTGTGCCCAATTCTCTATAGAGAGGTCAGTTTGTCGAAAGAGCTCTTTGCCTTGCTTAGAATATTTCTTAATTCCAAAGAAATTGCAAATTACAGAAAAACCATTTACAAGCATTGAAACAATGCGCAATTCTTTATATTGAGGCCTGCGTGTCGAAACAACACTTTGCGATGCTTAAACATTCCCTAATTCAAAGGACGCCGCAAATTACAGAGAAGAAATTTACAAGCATTAAAATAATGCGCAATTCATTATGATGAAGCCTGTTTGTCCAAAGAACAGTCTGTGATACTTGATGCATTCCATAATTCCAAAGTTACCGGAAACTTCTAAAGAGCTATTTACAAGCTTTGAAATAATTCCCAATTCATATTGATTAGGCCAATTTGTCAAAAGAACACTCTAGGACGTTTGGAACATTACAGAATTCCCAAGAAGCCAAAATATTCAGAAAAGCAATTTTCCATCTTGGAAGCAATGCGCAATTCACGATAGAGGAGCCCCTTTGTCCATACAAGAAATTGCGATGCTATAAAATTATAGAATTACCAAGAAACTGCAAATTTCAAAATAGCTGTTTTGAAGGATTAAATCTTTGCCCAATTCTCTATAGAGAGGTCAATTTGTCGAAAGAGCTCTTTGCCTTGCTTAGAATATTTCTTAATTCCAAAGAAATTGCAAATAACAGAAAAGCCATTTACAAGCATTGAAAGAATGTGCAATTCTCTATATTGAGGCCTGCTTGTCGAAACAACACTTTGCGATGCTTAAACATTCCCTAATTCCAAGGAAGCCGCAAATTTCAGAGAAGAAATTTAAGCGCATTGAAACAATGCGCAATTCATCATGATGAAGCCTGTTTGTCCAAAGAACAGTCTGTGATGCTTGATGCATTCCATAATTGCAAAGTGACCGGAAATTTCTAAAGAGCTATTTACAAGCTTTGAAATAATTCCCAATTCATATTGATTAGGCCAATTTGTCAAAAGATCACTCTAGGACGTTTGGAACATTACAGAATTCCCAAGAAGCCACAATATTCAGAAAAGCAATTTTCCATCTTGGAAGCAATGCGCAATTCACGATAGAGGAGCCCCTTTGTCCATAGAAGAAATTGCGATGCTATAAAATTATAGAATTCCCATGAAACTGCAAATTTCAAAATAGTTGTTTTGAAGGATTAAATCTGTGCCCAATTCTCTATAGAGAGATCAGTTTGTGGAAAGAGCTCTTTGCCTTGCTTAGAATATTTCTTATTTCCGAAGAAATTGCAAATTACAGAAAAGCCATTTACAAGCATTGAAACAATGAGCAATTCATATTGATTAGGCCAATTTGTCAAAAGAACACTATAGGACGTTTGAAACATTACAGAATTCCCAAGAAGCCGCAAATTTTAGAAAAGCAATTTTCCATCTTGGAAGCAATAGGCAATTCACGATAGAGGAGCCCCTTTGTCCATAGAAGAAATTGCGATGCTAAAAATTATAGAATTCCCAAGAAACAGCAAATTTCAAAATAGTTGTTTTGAAGGATTAAATCTGTGCCCAATTCTCTGTAGAGAGGTCAGTTTGTCGAAAGAGCTCTTTGCCTTGCTTAGAGCAGGCAATTTTCCATCTTGGAAGCAACGCGCAATTCACGATAGAGGAGCTCCTTTGTCCATAGAAGACATTGCGATGCTATAAAATTATAGAATTCCCAAGAAACAGCAAATTTCAAAATAGTTGTTTTGAAGGATTAAATCTGTGCCCAATTCTCTATAGAGAGGTCAGTTTGTCGAAAGAGCTCTTTGCCTTGCTTAGAATATTTCTTAATTCCAAAGAAATTGCAAATAACGGAAAAGCCATTTACAAGCATTGAAACAATGTGCAATTCTCTATATTGAGGCCTGCTTGTCGAAACAACACTTTGCGATGCTTAAACATTCCCTAATTCAGAGGAAGCCGCAAATTACGGAGAAGAAATTTAAGCGCATTGAAACAATGCGCAATTCATCATAATGAAGCCTGTTTGTCCAAAGAACAGTCTGTGATGCTTGATGCATTTCATAATTCCAAAGTGACCAAAAATTTCTAAAGAGCTATTTACAAGCTTTGAAATAATTCCCAATTCATATTGATTAGGCCAATTTGTCAAAAGAACACTCTAGGACGTTTGGAACATTACAGAACTCCCAAGAAGCCACAATATTCAGAAAAGCAATTTTCCATCTTGGAAGCAATGCGCAATTCACGATAGAGGAGCTCCTTTGTCCATAGAAGAAATTGCGATGCTAAAAATTATAGAATTCCCAAGAAACTGCAAATTTCAAAATAGTTGTTTTGAAGGATTAAATCTGTGCCCAATTCTCTATAGAGAGGTCAGTTTGTCGAAAGAGCTCTTTGCCTTGCTTAGAATATTTCTTAATTCCAAAGAAATTTCAAATTACAGAAAGACCATTTACAAGCATTGAAACAATGCGCATTTCTCTATATTGAGGCCTGCGTGTCGAAACAACACTTTGCGATGCTTAAACATTCCCTAATTCCAAGGAAGCCGCAAATTACAGAGAAGAAATTTAAGCGCAATGAAACAATGCGCAATTCATCATGATGAAGCCTGTTTGTCCAAAGAACAGTCTGTGATGCTTGATGCATTCCATAACTGCAAAGTGACCGGAAATTTCTAAAGAGCTATTTACAAGCTTTGAAATAATTCCCAATTCATATTGATTAGGCCAATTTGTCAAAAGAACACTATAGGACGTTGAACATTACAGAATTCCCAAGAAGCCGCAAATTTTAGAAAAGCAATTTTCCATCTTGGAAGCAATGCGCAATTCACGATAGAGGAGCTCCTTTGTCCATAGAAGACATTGCGATGCTATAAAATTATAGAAATCCCAAGAAACAGCAAATTTCAAAATAGTTGTTTTGAAGGATTAAATCTGTGCCCAATTCTCTATAGAGAGGTCAGTTTGTCGAAAGAGCTCTTTGCCTTGCTTAGAATATTTCTTAATTCCAAAGAAATTTCAAATTACAGAAAGACCATTTACAAGCATTGAAACAATGCGCAATTCTCTATATTGAGGCCTGCGTGTCGAAACAACACTTTGCGATGCTTAAACATTCCCTACTTCCAAGGAAGCCGCAAATTACAGAGAAGAAATTTAAGCGCAATGAAACAATGCGCAATTCATCATGATGAAGCCTGTTTGTCCAAAGAACAGTCTGTGATGCTTGATGCATTCCATAACTGCAAGGTGACCGGAAATTTCTAAAGAGCTATTTACAAGCTTTGAAATAACTCCCAATTCATATTGATTAGGCCAATTTGTCAAAAGAACACTCTAGGACGTTTGGAACATTACAGAATTCCCAAGAAGCCACAATATTCAGAAAAGCAATTTTCCATCTTGGAAGCAATGCGCAATTCACGATAGAGGAGCCCCTTTGTCCATAGAAGAAATTGCGATGCTATAAAATTATAGAATTCCCAAGAAACTGCAAATTCCAAAATAGCTGTTTCGAAGGATTAAATCTGTGCCCAATTCTTTATAGAGAGGTCGGTTTGTGGAAAGAGCTCTTTGCCTTGCTTAGAATATTTCTTATTTCCAAAGAAATTGCAAATTACAGAAAAGCCATTTACAAGCATTGAAACAATGCGCAATTCATATTGATTAGGCCAATTTGTCAAAAGAACACTATAGGACGTTAAACATTACAGAATTCCCAAGAAGCCACAATATTCAGAAAAGCAATTTTCCATCTTGGAAGCAATGCGCAATTCACGATATAGGAGCCCCTTTGTCCATAGAAGACATTGCGATGCTATAAAATTATAGAATTTTCAAGAAACACCTTATTTCAAAATAGTTGTTTTGAAGGATTAAATCTGTGCCCAATTCTCTATAGAGAGGTCAGTTTGTCGAAAGAGCTCTTTGCCTTGCTTAGAATATTTCTTAATTCCAAAGAAATTGCAAATAACAGAAAAGCCATTTACAAGCATTGAAAGAATGTGCAATTCTCTATATTGAGGCCTGCTTGTCGAAACAACACTTTGCGATGCTTAAAAATTCCCTAATTCCTACGAAGCCGCAAATTACAGAGAAGAAATTTAAGTGCATTGAAATAATGCGCAATTCATCATGATGAAGCCTGTTTGTCCAAAGAACAGTCTGTGATGCTTGATTCATTTCATAATTCCAAAGTGACCGGAAATTTCTAAAGAGCTATTTACAAGCTTTGAAATAATTCCCAATTCATATTGATTAGGCCAATTTGTCAAAAGAACACTCTAGGACGTTTGGAAAATTACAGAACTCCCAAGAAGCCACAATATTCAGAAAAGCAATTTTCCATCTTGGAAACAATGCGCAATTCACGATAGAGGAGCCCCTTTGTCCATAGAAGAAATTGCGATGCTTAAAATTATAGAATTCCCAAGAAACAGCAAATTTCAAAATAGTTGTTTTGAAGGATTAAATCTGTGCCCAATTCTCTATAGAGAGGTCAGTTTGTCGAAAGAGCTCTTTGCCTTGCTTAGAATATTTCTTGATTCCAAAGAAATTGCAAATTACAGAAATACCATTTACAAGCATTGAAACAATGCGCAATTCTCTATATTGAGGCCTGCGTGTCGAAACAACACTTTGCGATGCTTAAACATTCCCTAATTCCAAGGAAGCCGCAAATTACAGATAACAAATTTAAGCGCATTGAAACAATGCGCAATTCATCATAATGAAGCCTGTTTCTCCAAAGAACAGTCTGTGATGCTTGATGCATTCCATAATTGCAAAGTGACCGGAAATTTCTAAAGAGCTATTTACAAGCTTTGAAATAATTCCCAATTCATATTGATTAGGCCAATTTGTCAAAAGAACACTCTAGGACGTTTGGAACATTACAGAATTCCCAAGAAGCCACAATATTCAGAAAAGCAATTTTCCATCTTGGAAGCAATGCGCAATTCACGATAGAGGAGCCCCTTTGTCCATTGAAGAAATTGCGATGCTATAAAATTATAGAATTCCCAAGAAACTGCAAATTTCAAAATAGTTGTTTTGAAGGATTAAATCTGTGCCCAATTCTCTATAGAGAGGTCAGTTTGTGGAAAGAGCTCTTTGCCTTGCTTAGAATATTTCTTATTTCCAAAGAAATTGCAAATTACAGAAAAGCCATTTACAAGCATTGAAACAATGCGCAATTCATATTGATTAGGCCAATTTGTCATAAGAACACTATAGGACGTTTGAAACATTACAGAATTCCCAAGAAGCCACAATATTCAGAAAAGTAATTTTCCATCTTGGAAGCAATGCGCAATTCACGATAGAGGAGCCCCTTTGTCCATAGAAGAAATTGCGATGCTATAAAATTATAGAATTCCCAAGAAACTGCAAATTTCAAAATAGTTGTTTTGAAGGATTAAATCTGTGCCCAATTCTCTATAGAGAGGTCAGTTTGTGTAAAGAGCTCTTTTCCTTGCTTAGAATATTTCTTATTTCCAAAGAAATTGCAAATTACAGAAAAGCCATTTACATGCATTGAAACAATGCGCAATTCATATTGATTAGGCCAATTTGTCAGAAGAACACTATAGGACGTTTGAAACATTACAGAATTCCCAAGAAGCCGCAAATTTTAGAAAAGCAATTTTCCATCTTGGAAGCAATGCGCAATTCACGATATAGGAGCCCCTTTGTCCATAGAAGACATTGCGATGCTATAAAATTATAGAATTTTCAAGAAACACCTTATTTCAAAATAGTTGTTTTGAAGGATTAAATCTGTGCCCAATTCTCTATAGAGAGGTCAGTTTGTCGAAAAAGCTCTTTGCCTTGCTTAGAATATTTCTTAATTCCAAAGAAATTGCAAATTACAGAAAAGCCATTTACAAGCATTGAAACAATGCGCAATTCATATTGATTAGGCCAATTTGTCAAAAGAACACTATAGGACGTTTGAAACATTACAGAATTCCCAAGAAGCCGCAAATTTTAGAAAAGCAATTTTCCATCTTGGAAGCAATAGGCAATTCACGATAGAGGAGCCCCTTTGTCCATAGAAGAAATTGCGATGCTAAAAATTATAGAATTCCCAAGAAACAGCAAATTTCAAAATAGTTGTTTTGAAGGATTAAATATGTGCCCAATTCTCTATAGAGAGGTCAGTTTGTCGGAAGAGCTCTTTGCCTTGCTTAGAATATTTTTTAATTCCAAAGAAATTGCAAATAACAGAAAAGCCATTTACAAGCATTGAAACAATGTGCAATTCTCTATATTGAGGCCTGCTTGTCGAAACAACACTTTGCGATGCTTAAACATTCCCTAATTCCAAGGAAGCCGCAAATTAAAGAGAAGAAATTTAAGCGCATTGAAACAATGCGCAATTCATCATGATGAAGCATGTTTGTCCAAAGAACAGTCTGTGATGCTTGATGCATTTCATAATTCCAAAGTGACCGGAAATTTCTAAAGAGCTATTTACAAGCTTTGAAATAATTCCCAATTCATATTGATTAGGCCAATTTGTCAAAAGAACACTTTAGGACGTTTGGAACATTACAGAACTCCCGAGAAGCCACAATATTCAGAAAAGCAATTTTCCATCTTGGAAGCAATGCGCAATTCACGATAGAGGAGTCCCTTTGTCCATAGAAGAAATTGCGATGCTATAAAATTATAGAATTCCCAAGAAACTGCAAATTTCAAAATAGTTGTTTTGAAGGATTAAATCTGTGCCCAATTCTCTATAGAGAGGTCAGTTTGTGGAAAGAGCTCTTTGCCTTGCTTAGAATATTTCTTATTTCCAAAGAAATTGCAAATTACAGAAAAGCCATTTACAAGCATTGAAACAATGCGCAATTCATATTGATTAGGCCAATTTGTCATAAGAACACTATAGGACGTTTGAAACATTACAGAATTCCCAAGAAGCCACAATATTCAGAAAAGTAATTTTCCATCTTGGAAGCAATGCGCAATTCACGATAGAGGAGCCCCTTTGTCCATAGAAGAAATTGCGATGCTATAAAATTATAGAATTCCCAAGAAACTGCAAATTTCCAAATTGTTGTTTTGAAGGATTAAATCTGTGCCCAATTCTCTATAGAGAGGTCAGTTTGTGTAAAGAGCTCTTTTCCTTGCTTAGAATATTTCTTATTTCCAAAGAAATTGCAAATTACAGAAAAGCCATTTACATGCATTGAAACAATGCGCAATTCATATTGATTAGGCCAATTTGTCAAAAGAACACTATAGGACGTTTGAAACATTACAGAATTCCCAAGAAGCCGCAAATTTTAGAAAAGCAATTTTCCATCTTGGAAGCAATGCGCAATTCACGATATGGGAGCCCCTTTGTCCATAGAAGACATTGCGATGCTATAAAATTATAGAATTTTCAAGAAACACCTTATTTCAAAATAGTTGTTTTGAAGGATTAAATCTGTGCCCAATTCTCTATAGAGAGGTCAGTTTGTCGAAAGAGCTCTTTGCCTTGCTTAGAATATTTCTTAATTCCAAAGAAATTGCAAATAACAGAAAAGCCATTTACAAGCATTGAAAGAATGTGCAATTCTCTATATTGAGGCCTGCTTGTCGAAACAACACTTTGCGATGCTTAAACATTCCCTAATTCCAAGGAAGCCGCAAATTTCAGAGAAGAAATTTAAGCGCATTGAAACAATGCGCAATTCATCATGATGAAGCCTGTTTGTCCAAAGAACAGTCTGTGATGCTTGATGCATTCCATAATTGCAAAGTGACCGGAAATTTCTAAAGAGCTATTTACAAGCTTTGAAATAATTCCCAATTCATATTGATTAGGCCAATTTGTCAAAAGATCACTCTAGGACATTTGGAACATTACAGAATTCCCAAGAAGCCACAATATTCAGAAAAGCAATTTTCCATCTTGGAAGCAATGCGCAATTCACGATAGAGGAGCTCCTTTGTCCATAGAAGAAATTGCGATGCTATAAAATTATAGAATTCCCATGAAACTGCAAATTTCAAAATAGTTGTTTTGAAGGATTAAATCTGTGCCCAATTCTCTATAGAGAGATCAGTTTGTGGAAAGAGCTCTTTGCCTTGCTTAGAATATTTCTTATTTCCGAAGAAATTGCAAATTACAGAAAAGCCATTTACAAGCATTGAAACAATGCGCAATTCATATTGATTAGGCCAATTTGTCAAAAGAACACTATAGGACGTTTGAAACATTACAGAATTCCCAAGAAGCCGCAAATTTTAGAAAAGCAATTTTCCATCTTGGAAGCAATAGGCAATTCACGATAGAGGAGCCCCTTTGTCCATAGAAGAAATTGCGATGCTAAAAATTATAGAATTCCCAAGAAACAGCAAATTTCAAAATAGTTGTTTTGAAGGATTAAATCTGTGCCCAATTCTCTGTAGAGAGGTCAGTTTGTCGAAAGAGCTCTTTGCCTTGCTTAGAATATTTCTTAATTCCAAAGAAATTGCAAATAACAGAAAAGCCATTTACAAGCATTGAAACAATGTGCAATTCTCTATATTGAGGCCTGCTTGTCGAAACAACACTTTGCGATGCTTAAACATGCCCTAATTCCAACGAAGCCGCAAATTACAGAGAAGAAATTTAAGTGCATTGAAACAATGCGCAATTCATCATGATGAAGCCTGTTTGTCCAAAGAACAGTCTGTGATGTTTGATGCATTTCATAATTCCAAAGTGACCGGAAATTTCTAAAGAGCTATTTACAAGCTTTGAAATAATTCCCAATTCATATTGATTAGGCCAATTTGTCAAAAGAACACTCTAGGACGTTTGGAACATTACAGAATTCCCAAGAAGCCACAATATTCAGAAAAGCAATTTTCCATCTTGGAAGCAATGCGCAATTCACGATATAGGAGCCCCTTTGTCCATAGAAGACATTGCAATGCTATAAAATTATAGAATTTTCAAGAAACACCTTATTTCAAAATAGTTGTTTTGAAGGATTAAATCTGTGCCCAATTCTCTATAGAGAGGTCAGTTTGTCGAAAGAGCTCTTTGCCTTGCTTAGAATATTTCTTAATTCCAAAGAAATTGCAAATAACAGAAAAGCCATTTACAAGCATTGAAAGAATGTGCAATTCTCTATATTGAGGCCTGCTTGTCGAAACAACACTTTGCGATGCTTAAACATTCCCTAATTCCAAGGAAGCCGCAAATTTCAGAGAAGAAATTTAAGCGCATTGAAACAATGCGCAATTCATCATGATGAAGCCTGTTTGTCCAAAGAACAGTCTGTGATGCTTGATGCATTCCATAATTGCAAAGTGACCGGAAATTTCTAAAGAGCTATTTACAAGCTTTGAAATAATTCCCAATTCATATTGATTAGGCCAATTTGTCAAAAGATCACTCTAGGACGTTTGGAACATTACAGAATTCCCAAGAAGCCACAATATTCAGAAAAGCAATTTTCCATCTTGGAAGCAATGCGCAATTCACGATAGAGGAGCCCCTTTGTCCATAGAAGAAATTGCGATGCTATAAAATTATAGAATTCCCATGAAACTGCAAATTTCAAAATAGTTGTTTTGAAGGATTAAATCTGTGCCCAATTCTCTATAGAGAGATCAGTTTGTGGAAAGAGCTCTTTGCCTTGCTTAGAATATTTCTTATTTCCGAAGAAATTGCAAATTACAGAAAAGCCATTTACAAGCATTGAAACAATGCGCAATTCATATTGATTAGGCCAATTTGTCAAAAGAACACTATAGGACGTTTGAAACATTACAGAATTCCCAAGAAGCCGCAAATTTTAGAAAAGCAATTTTCCATCTTGGAAGCAATAGGCAATTCACGATAGAGGAGCCCCTTTGTCCATAGAAGAAATTGCGATGCTAAAAATTATAGAATTCCCAAGAAACAGCAAATTTCAAAATAGTTGTTTTGAAGGATTAAATCTGTGCCCAATTCTCTGTAGAGAGGTCAGTTTGTCGAAAGAGCTCTTTGCCTTGCTTAGAATATTTCTTAATTCCAAAGAAATTGCAAATAACAGAAAAGCCATTTACAAGCATTGAAACAATGTGCAATTCTCTATATTGAGGCCTGCTTGTCGAAACAACACTTTGCGATGCTTAAACATTCCCTAATTCCAAGGAAGCCGCAAATTAAAGAGAAGAAATTTAAGCGCATTGAAACAATGCGCAATTCATCATGATGAAGCATGTTTGTCCAAAGAACAGTCTGTGATGCTTGATGCATTTCATAATTCCAAAGTGACCGGAAATTTCTAAAGAGCTATTTACAAGCTTTGAAATAATTCCCAATTCATATTGATTAGGCCAATTTGTCAAAAGAACACTTTAGGACGTTTGGAACATTACAGAACTCCCGAGAAGCCACAATATTCAGAAAAGCAATTTTCCATCTTGGAAGCAATGCGCAATTCACGATAGAGGAGTCCCTTTGTCCATAGAAGAAATTGCGATGCTATAAAATTATAGAATTCCCAAGAAACTGCAAATTTCAAAATAGTTGTTTTGAAGGATTAAATCTGTGCCCAATTCTCTATAGAGAGGTCAGTTTGTGGAAAGAGCTCTTTGCCTTGCTTAGAATATTTCTTATTTCCAAAGAAATTGCAAATTACAGAAAAGCCATTTACAAGCATTGAAACAATGCGCAATTCATATTGATTAGGCCAATTTGTCATAAGAACACTATAGGACGTTTGAAACATTACAGAATTCCCAAGAAGCCACAATATTCAGAAAAGTAATTTTCCATCTTGGAAGCAATGCGCAATTCACGATAGAGGAGCCCCTTTGTCCATAGAAGAAATTGCGATGCTATAAAATTATAGAATTCCCAAGAAACTGCAAATTTCCAAATTGTTGTTTTGAAGGATTAAATCTGTGCCCAATTCTCTATAGAGAGGTCAGTTTGTGTAAAGAGCTCTTTTCCTTGCTTAGAATATTTCTTATTTCCAAAGAAATTGCAAATTACAGAAAAGCCATTTACATGCATTGAAACAATGCGCAATTCATATTGATTAGGCCAATTTGTCAAAAGAACACTATAGGACGTTTGAAACATTACAGAATTCCCAAGAAGCCGCAAATTTTAGAAAAGCAATTTTCCATCTTGGAAGCAATGCGCAATTCACGATATGGGAGCCCCTTTGTCCATAGAAGACATTGCGATGCTATAAAATTATAGAATTTTCAAGAAACACCTTATTTCAAAATAGTTGTTTTGAAGGATTAAATCTGTGCCCAATTCTCTATAGAGAGGTCAGTTTGTCGAAAGAGCTCTTTGCCTTGCTTAGAATATTTCTTAATTCCAAAGAAATTGCAAATAACAGAAAAGCCATTTACAAGCATTGAAAGAATGTGCAATTCTCTATATTGAGGCCTGCTTGTCGAAACAACACTTTGCGATGCTTAAACATTCCCTAATTCCAAGGAAGCCGCAAATTTCAGAGAAGAAATTTAAGCGCATTGAAACAATGCGCAATTCATCATGATGAAGCCTGTTTGTCCAAAGAACAGTCTGTGATGCTTGATGCATTCCATAATTGCAAAGTGACCGGAAATTTCTAAAGAGCTATTTACAAGCTTTGAAATAATTCCCAATTCATATTGATTAGTCCAATTTGTCAAAAGATCACTCTAGGACATTTGGAACATTACAGAATTCCCAAGAAGCCACAATATTCAGAAAAGCAATTTTCCATCTTGGAAGCAATGCGCAATTCACGATAGAGGAGCTCCTTTGTCCATAGAAGAAATTGCGATGCTATAAAATTATAGAATTCCCATGAAACTGCAAATTTCAAAATAGTTGTTTTGAAGGATTAAATCTGTGCCCAATTCTCTATAGAGAGATCAGTTTGTGGAAAGAGCTCTTTGCCTTGCTTAGAATATTTCTTATTTCCGAAGAAATTGCAAATTACAGAAAAGCCATTTACAAGCATTGAAACAATGCGCAATTCATATTGATTAGGCCAATTTGTCAAAAGAACACTATAGGACGTTTGAAACATTACAGAATTCCCAAGAAGCCGCAAATTTTAGAAAAGCAATTTTCCATCTTGGAAGCAATAGGCAATTCACGATAGAGGAGCCCCTTTGTCCATAGAAGAAATTGCGATGCTAAAAATTATAGAATTCCCAAGAAACAGCAAATTTCAAAATAGTTGTTTTGAAGGATTAAATCTGTGCCCAATTCTCTGTAGAGAGGTCAGTTTGTCGAAAGAGCTCTTTGCCTTGCTTAGAATATTTCTTAATTCCAAAGAAATTGCAAATAACAGAAAAGCCATTTACAAGCATTGAAACAATGTGCAATTCTCTATATTGAGGCCTGCTTGTCGAAACAACACTTTGCGATGCTTAAACATTCCCTAATTCCAACGAAGCCGCAAATTACAGAGAAGAAATTTAAGTGCATTGAAACAATGCGCAATTCATCATGATGAAGCCTGTTTGTCCAAAGAACAGTCTGTGATGTTTGATGCATTTCATAATTCCAAAGTGACCGGAAATTTCTAAAGAGCTATTTACAAGCTTTGAAATAATTCCCAATTCATATTGATTAGGTCAATTTGTCAAAAGAACACTCTAGGACGTTTGGAACATTACAGAATTCCCAAGAAGCCACAATATTCAGAAAAGCAATTTTCCATCTTGGAAGCAATGCGCAATTCACGATAGAGGAGCCCCTTTGTCCATAGAAGACATTGCAATGCTATAAAATTATAGAATTTTCAAGAAACACCTTATTTCAAAATAGTTGTTTTGAAGGATTAAATCTGTGCCCAATTCTCTATAGAGAGGTCAGTTTGTCGAAAGAGCTCTTTGCCTTGCTTAGAATATTTCTTAATTCCAAAGAAATTGCAAATAACAGAAAAGCCATTTACAAGCATTGAAAGAATGTGCAATTCTCTATATTGAGGCCTGCTTGTCGAAACAACACTTTGCGATGCTTAAACATTCCCTAATTCCAAGGAAGCCGCAAATTTCAGAGAAGAAATTTAAGCGCATTGAAACAATGCGCAATTCATCATGATGAAGCCTGTTTGTCCAAAGAACAGTCTGTGATGCTTGATGCATTCCATAATTGCAAAGTGACCGGAAATTTCTAAAGAGCTATTTACAAGCTTTGAAATAATTCCCAATTCATATTGATTAGGCCAATTTGTCAAAAGATCACTCTAGGACGTTTGGAACATTACAGAATTCCCAAGAAGCCACAATATTCAGAAAAGCAATTTTCCATCTTGGAAGCAATGCGCAATTCACGATAGAGGAGCCCCTTTGTCCATAGAAGAAATTGCGATGCTATAAAATTATAGAATTCCCATGAAACTGCAAATTTCAAAATAGTTGTTTTGAAGGATTAAATCTGTGCCCAATTCTCTATAGAGAGATCAGTTTGTGGAAAGAGCTCTTTGCCTTGCTTAGAATATTTCTTATTTCCGAAGAAA